>CM075340.1:54328953-55578953 GCA_037788925.1 Mytilus galloprovincialis | reverse complement strand
GATAGTGTCCTTTAAACGTACGAATGGATGATTCCAACTTCACCACTTTGAACTCTTGGTTTGATAGCTTCCTTCCTCGATCAAGGAAATCATGATAGACAGTCCAAGCCCTGGAATATTGTTTCAAGTAGGATATATAAACTCCGTATGAAGGCGCTGCTGGAATGTTGCTACATAGAAATGAAACGTTCACATTTGGGAAGCTGAAATAATCTCTGAGTCGTAAAGTTTTGTTTTTAACCGACCCTGATTTCCAATTGCTAGATGTAAGCTAAGACATGAGGCAGACATAACTGTATCTGTTGTAGTCATCATCTCAAGTTTGATTGGATAGATACGTTCAACATACAGTGGAGATCACTTCTAACCTCTCATTAAATCTGTCAGGAGAACTGTTCTAGAACAGTACGTAGAACTGTCAGCCTGACACCTTTTAGTCAGTTCTAGGTTAGAACTGTTCTAGCTAGAACTGATTTGGTCAGTTCTACCTAGAACTGATTTGAACAGTTCTACCTAGAACTGATCCTGACAGTTCTACCCTAGAACTGATCCTGACAGTTCTAGCTAGAACTGACCAGATATTTGGTCAGTTCTACTTCTAGAACAGTTCTACGGTTAGAATTGATTTCTAATTCTACGGCTAGAATTGATTTTTATAAATTCTACGGCCAGAATTGATTTATAAATTGTACGGCTAAAATTGATTTATAAATTCTACGGCTAAAATTGATTTATAAATTCTACGGCTAAAATTGATTTTTATAAAGTTTACGGCCAGAATTGATTTATAAATTCTACGGCTAGAGTTGATTTATCAGTTTTAAGAACACTTTGCCTTAATATAAAGGGTTGGGTAAAAAAAAAGTTTGTTTCCAGTTTTTGGTAAAAAAAATAATTTGTTTTGGACCCTGAGAAAAAAAAATGTTTGTTTCATCCTCAGCTGCCACTATATGTAATGCTAAAATTGAAAGAAAAAAATGTTTTCGGTTTGTCGCTCAAAAAATAGATTGTTCTTCGCCGAAGTCGAAAAAAAAAGTTTGTACAGAAAAAAAACCTATAGCCCCCCCCCCCCCCCCCCCCCCAGAAAATCAAATGGTTGCTGCCTTAGAGAACATGTTTAACCTGTTCACCCCACCATATTCTGCATGTATGTGCCTGTTCCAAGTCAGGAGCATGTAATTCAGTGATTTTCTTTTGTTGATGTGTTACATAAATTTTTGTTTTTCTCTCAATTTTTGTACATAAATTAGGCCGTTAGTATTAGGGGGGGGGGGCATTATTATTTGAATTGTTTTACATTTGTTATTCCGGGCGTCAGGATGGCTCATTATCACATAACAAAATTATCGGACCTCAATAACCAATATAATATCTGTTTACGAGTAGTTTTCATACCTCGGACGACCTGTTTAACAAAAATCTTTTGACTGCATCAATCTAAACTGCCGTTATTTGCTTTTTCTTTCTGCAAATCTATATAGGTGCACAGTACTTCAGTTTTAATTTTAGGTCTAGAGGGACTGTAATATACAAGTAACAACAATTTTGGAAAAAAAAATGTAATTGTTCACATCAATTTATAGTGCCAGCATGCAGGGGCAGCTAGATCCAGGCTGGGGGTCCAACTATATGCTCCCATTCATATGCATTGATGTTAAAAAAAAAGTGGGGTTCCAACTCCTGGACCCCCTCCCCTTGATCCTCCAATGAGCATGTCCTTGTTTTATTCAAAATATTGAATCATAAACAAATATCAGTAGTTTTTATACTTCAGACCGAGTCGTGTAATAAAATCTTTTGACTGCATCAACCAAAACTTACCATATTTGCTTTTTATTATGTAAATCTATATAGCTGCACAGCAATTCAGTTATAATTTTAGGTCGAGAGGGACTGTAGTATATAAATAACTGCAATATTGGAAATCAATGACCACAAATTTTTTTTTCGCATTAATTGAGGGTGCCAGCATTTCCTATTTTTATTCAAAATATCGCATCAGAAACAAATATCAGTAGTTTTCATACCTCAGACTGACTCATGTTACAAAATTATTTGTCTGTATCAATCAAAACTGACCATATTTGACAGCATCAACCGAAACTGACCATATTTGACCACATCAACCAAAACTGACCATATTTGCTCTTTTTTATACAACTCTTATAGTCGCATAGTAAATCTGTAATATTTTTATGTAAGGATGGAGTGTATTATCATTATAATACAAATGATCTATATTATAGGGTTATTGCATGAATATTGGGGAATATTGTTCCGAGTAGAATTTTATATTGCGCGTGCTTATATTTTTATATCAGGATGGATTGTTCAATATAAACATGATAAAGGAAAGCAACATTGGAAAACAAAATTATGCTCACATCAGTTTAAAGTGCCAGCATGTCCTCTTTTTAATCAAAATTTTGAATCGTAAACTAATTTCAGTAGTTTTGATATCTCAGACTGACTCATGGATATAACAAAATTATTTGTCCGCATCAACCAAAACCATGAAAACTGACCATATTTGACCGCATCAACAAAAACTGACCATATGTGACAGCATCAACCAAAACTGACCATATTTACACTTTATAATGTAAATCTTAATATATATGTAAGACTCAGATCGACGTCCGGTCTCTAATCGACGTCCGTTCCTCAAATCGACGTCCAAATCTGACGCCACAATGAAATAACATTCCAAATTGACGGCCAATTTTATGTCCGATCTTGAGCTTCTCTAATCAACGTCCGTTTTGGACACAAACTTAAAAACAGAGTGAACCGATGGCAGCTGAAACATTTAAACCTTTAAACATATTAATTATGTGAGACAAATAAAATCTATTTAAAAAGAAATGTGTGTTGTTTTTTTTTTTTCTTCCAAATTAATACATACTAGACTAAGGATGTAAAAAGGTTGTGATATCAATTTTTATATAAATTTTAGAGATTGGTATGATTTGCAGAGAGAATTTCGAAACTATACACAAGATTTCAAATAAAATGAAAGTGAGCAATTATTAACCATATGGCTTTCAACAATGATAAAAACCCATACAACAAAGGCTATTAAAGGCCACGACATAAATAATGTAAACAATTCAAAATAGAAAATTAACGGTCTTTTATATATAAAAAAATCCGAAAAACAAATATGACAGACATAAACCATCGAAAAACCAATGCACTGCAGGCCCGTACAGAATATGTGGGGGTTAAACACGTGAGTGAGCACCGCATTTAATCTAACACAGTGGTGTAACAGCAAAACATAATGCCAATTTCTTGCGTTTACGTTTCATTCCCCGTGTAAATTTCAAGAAATCTGTTTGAAAAAAAAACCTTACAGAGTCCGAATTATAATATTCTCAAAACAATTGGCTGTGCATCTTAACAATTTCTTGTCTATTGTTGAAGACTGAATAAAGATTCTAGATTTCGCTTGGTTTTCTTTGTCGTTGGGTTGCTTACTAATTGCCATACATTCACATGCATGTAATTTATTATTATGAATAGGAATCACACACTATAATGTGGATCAATTGTATTAACTTTTTATCAAGATAAACATTAATGTAGATATAGGAAGATGAGGTATCAGTGACAATGAGACAACTCTCCATCCAAATAACAATTTATAAAAGTGAACCATTATGGTTCAATGTTACGCCTTCATCAAGGGAGCATGTATGTTCTCAGGTAACAGTTTGAAGAAATGTATATGGAAAGTATGTATAAATGTTTGAAAACTTAGTTGTCATAAGAACCCTACAAAACATGTATACGTATAAGTGTAAATCAAGTCCAGTAATTTATTATTTATTGATATTGAACATGAATTAAAGACGACTACAATCAATCGGACGACGTTTTGGCAATACATTACGTCTGATTAGAGTATAAAAATATTGGACGTCGATTTGAGAATGTGACGTCAGATTTGGACGTCGATTTAAGGAACGGACGTCGATTTGAGGAATGGACGTCGATTAGAGGCCGGACGTCGATCTGAGTCTTACATATATATATATATATATAGCCGCATAGTAAATCATTTATACATGTAGTTACATATCACGATGGATTGTATAATTCAAATGACAGCAATATTGTAACACATTGGCTAAAAAAAAATTTTCACATCAATTTAGAGTACCAGCAATTTTCTGCAAGTCCTCTTTTTATTCAAAATATTGAATTGTAAACAAATTTCAGTAGTTTCGATATACATGTATCAGACTGAGTCGTTTTAACAAAATTATTTGACCATATCAACCAAAACTGAACTTATTTACACTTATCATGTAAATATATATGGCCTCATTGTAAACCAATAATATTTCTATGTCAGGACGGATCGTATGATAAAAATGACACCAACTTTGGAACACAATACACCTATATTGCTAATCCTGGCCTCTTGAACTTTTGAAGCATACAACAATCACTTTTCCATTGTGGCGTCAGATATTTTGTTTTATGATGTCAAATTTTTACGGGAACCTGTGCGATATCCAGTAATGGCAGACAAATAGCGGTAAGGTGTATTTATACCATATCTAAAAATTTAGCGCACCCTTATTTTCTCTCTGTATCCATAATAATGAACCGTCACTAAAGTGACTTTTTAAGTCAGTTAGTTTGTGATGTTTTTTTTTTAAACAAAACTATTTTACGGCATCATCCAACACTCACATAACTGATTCATATACTTTATTTTAAAATAAAAAGTACATGTATGGGATTCTCTTCTTGGAATAGTATACTGTTAATATAATTTGAAGACAAATGGAAGAAGGCAAAGAAAAATGCATGATTTTGTTTGTAGCCGAACGTCCAGTGGCAAATGCTTCATTCATGTTCAGATGAGTATATTTTTTCTGAGTTTCAGACTCCCAGATATCATTTATAATCGTTATGGATAAGTCTGGCTAAATTGACGAGATGGTGCAAATGTATATAGTTTTTTTACGTTATAATACAACACTTTTATCAAATTAATATCCCATAATTCATCCACTGTACAA
This sequence comes from Mytilus galloprovincialis, assembly GCA_037788925.1. Lineage (NCBI taxonomy): Eukaryota > Metazoa > Mollusca > Bivalvia > Mytilida > Mytilidae > Mytilus > Mytilus galloprovincialis. Next base: position 55,573,917 of record CM075340.1, on the reverse strand, counting down.
TTTTCGTATGAACATTTGTCAAAACAGAATCTTAAATGAATGTAAATCCAAGGCAAACAAGGTAAATTACGATTAAAATTCCATGAATTAAATGCAGAGATATATTTATGACATGTATGAAGAGACTGTTAAAAACGGGGAACGAAGAAACGTAAACAATGATGTTTCCTATGCAATCTTATAAAAATATTTCTCCGATGAGTTTGATAACCTCCTATTCACTTCGATATTTGTACATGTAACGTATGATCAGAAAGAAATATAGAAAATCTGCTATTATATAGCAAAGTAATTGGAAGTGATTTATTTCTTCTAAATTCTAACGTGCCCTTACTGCAGTGACGTCAGTTTAGAACTGTTCTACAGTCCTGACTGATTTAGTCAGTTCTGCTGACAGTTCTACCTAGAACTGATTTAGACAGTTCTACCCTAGAACTGATCCTGACAGTTCTACCTAGAACTGATTTAGTCAGTTCTACTTAGAACTAATTCTGACAGTTCTACTTAGAACAGTTCTAGGGTAGAACTGTTCTAGGTAGAACTGTTCTAGGACAGGTTAGAACAGTTCTATGACAGTTCTCCTGACAGTTCTAATGAGAGGTTAGAAGTGATCTCCACTGTAGTCACCAAATTTTAAATTAATTCGTGAGAGAACATCATCCTTTTAAGCAGAAAGTAAAATTAAATTAGCGTACAGCTGACTTCTTTTAATATCTTCCTGGAAAGTTCTTAAATGAAGTCACGTGAATAAAGGAACAAGTCGGCAAGAAGAGGGGCAAGGTGAATCAGTTACATAAATGAGAGGAATAATGAAATTTTATATTTGGCAAAACTTTAACAAGAAGATTTATTTCCATATCTAATGGTAAGAATTTTTTTATTTGTGTAGGAAATATAACAGTAGGGCATGCTTTACAAGCACAACCGTTTAGAAATACATTGGAGACAATCAAACTAAGGGGAGATTACTTACTGCAAGCATTAGAACATAGTGTTTCGGACTATGATGTTGAAGAACCTAGTGGAAAGTTTTTACAATACTCAGGTGAGTTTTCGATTAATCTGAATGAACTTAGTGGTCGATTGTGTCTTCTTCCAATTCAAATTAAAGTATTGTAAGAAATCAAATAACTATGATAAAGTATTAATTGTTTGAGAATGGTATTTTTATAATATTGTTGTTCTAAAAGGTCAATATGATACTGAAGTTTTTATTCGACATAGCTCTTTAAATACTTCGGTAGCGTTAGTAATGTGCTAGATATAAAATTGACCCTACACATATTGTGATACTATCTTTTTTTATACGATTAAAAATGTACTTACTTTTGCATCTCGCATGTAGCGAAACGAACATATTCAATGCGAAAAAAGGCCACTTTCAACCAAAAAGGGAACAAATCATTTAAGTGCATTTATTTGTTACCTTACACTTGTATTGTTACTGTAAAATAGCTACGTAAGAGAGATAACTAGAAAATTACTAATTAAAGATCGATGGTAGACTTATTTGTTTCCCTTGACACATCAATTCGTCTTTTGTATTTGTCTTGTTAAACGGTATAAACAATAAATGGCTTATGTATATAGAAATTGTATTTATCAAACTCACACAAAGCTATTTACAGCAGTACAAGGGAACGACAAATTCGACGTGAACGATATCTGTTAACAAAAATTATATGGTTTCTTCTTCCAGGAATAAAAGTAAAATATGATTTAGCAAAGCCCCCGCAACACCGAGTAGTTGAGGCTTCAGCAATCTGTCAGAACTGTACATTTCCTGCATATGAACCTATTGATAAGACTGTTATGTATAGCTTGATTTTATCCAACTTTATTCTGACTGGTGGAGACTCGTATCACGTGATTAGAGATAATGCAGAGTTATCACATACTGTTGGTAAGATCATGTTAGTTTCTTGAATGTCGCGAGCAGAAAATTAACGCGGATATAAAGAGTCGCAAATATTTTTTTTTTATCTAACTACATCAAGTGAATTTGAAAATCCCAAAATTAAATCGCCGCAAAGTGGAAAGTAAAATAACAAAACTACTGAACTCCGTGGAAAATTCAAAACGGTAAGTCCCTAATCAAATGTAAAAATCACATGATAAAATACTTCAAACGAATTGACAACAACTGCCATATAACTGACTTGGTTCATGTATTCTCAAATGTAGAAAATGGTTGAACCTAGTTGGCTTAGAAATGACTTTACACGAAATAAAGTATCGTCGAAAATAAGTTGGTATTCCGGATTGTGTAAAATATTCACTGGGGTAAAGCTGATGACCGTAACTGCATTCACGGTCATCCCAAGATGTCGGATGAAAAATTAGGTCAGTATCTGTATCGTCTGTTAAATGTTTCTATATCATTTTCTTTACAAATCATACATTTCAACGATGTAAATTTATAAAAGATTCACACGGAAATCACTAATTACTACCGAGAAATGTGCATGAAACAGGAATTTCGATTTGAAAAAATCACTCAGATGACCGTAAATCACAATCGAGATGACCGTAACAGAATCAGCGATTCATAACAAGGGTGACCGTAATTGGTTTTAAGATGACCGTAATTTGTAAATGATGACCGTAACTTTTAAAGGATGACCGTCATTTGTAAGAAATATCCGTATTCATATAACTTCCTTTTTGTATCCAATAAAGTAAATCGTGTTGGTATAAACGTATTAATATGAGAGTTTTATCCTATAAGTAGAAGAAACTAAGACGTGCTTCAAATGCATAGTTCACCATATGTATCTTTTTTACTGTAGAGGGTTGAATTTTTAAAATGAATTTGCAACAAGACATGCACATGAACATATGGGAAACCATGCAACAAAAACGCGATAAAATGACACCTTAGTGGACCATTACAAGTATAATGGAAAAAAAATGCGGTGCATAGCCTCCAACTACCAGACAAAAGATGTTTTTTTTTTATTTCTGGGATTCCTTTTAATGACGTTTAATAAATACATATTTTTAAAAATGCCATGCATGTACACCCATAGATATTATATCGTCTTCCATTTTGTCGTGCAAATAAAATAACAGAAAATATTTTGAAAAGATCATACGACTAAACTAGTGATGGTGAGCTCCAGCAAAGTAGATCCTTAAAATAGTCTTGTACTAATAGCGTATCACAAGGGGAACGTTGTCAATTTGTATATATAAAGAAATGTTCTTCATACAGTCAGGATTCTACTACGTCAAAATTATCTCCCCATTACGTCAGGCCTTACGGTCATAAAACTTTCGACCAAGATTTTTGTACTCAGACTCGAGAATCAACCAATCAAAATACAGGATTTGGTGTTTCGAGCATGATTTTTGTGCTCCAAGCACTGAGCAAAGTTTTATGACTTCAACTCCAGGTAGTTCATTTTCACAATCGTAGAAATGGAAGCCATTGTAGGGATAACGCGCTGCCAATTTTGCTCTTGAAAACCAATAAATGTATCCACATAACACCATTACGATCCTTATATGTCAGTTGTATTTTAAAAGACAAATGTATCTACTAGCTAATGAGCATCAGTTAATGATCGTGTCTGCATTGATTCAACTTAAAAACTATTGTCTAATCGGATGTCAGGTGGAATTTTCGAAAATTCTTAAAAAATTAAAAAATATTCTGATTAAATATTTCGTGGAAGGGCAGACTAAAAATTTTTAGTGGTTGAAGATTATAAACCCTAGTTATCACACACAAAAAAAAATATTTTTTCGAAGATTTGCATTTTCATTATCCAAATTAAAAGACTGTCGTCAAGTACTTTTAGAAAGAAAAAAAACTATTCGAACACACCTACTCTGTGTTTGTGATTCATTAGATAGGTATTTCACTTGACCCCTATATTTCATCTTTTCGTACTGTCATTTTTTACGTTATAAAGTCAACCTGTAGCTTCGATATCTAAAAATTATAGAATCTGAAGCGATATCAAATACTCTTGCTTTGTACGTTTTAAAGACAAAATATATACCTCAAACACGCCCTAACATAAAAAGGTGCACTCGATTTTCTCTTTTCGATATAATCGTTACTTTTTTGGAGAATATTTTCTTGATTCACATAATGAAAGGGCAGACACGAAAATTTCTGAACTAATAAATTGATATGTTCTCCGTCCGTGGTAAAAAAAAAATCGGAGGGAGGTTAAGCATTTTCTACATCCAATTTATAGTACTTATGTCGTCGACTTGATATCTTATTGTTCTGTATTACTATGTAATAGATAAATTGAAAACTTATGCAAATGGTGTTTTTAAAATTAAACACTTCGTAATTGAGAAGAAAATTGTCGTTTTATATATTTGTTTTTAATAACTTTTAAAAATTTTGTTATTATAGTAAACATTACAGTAAACATTAATCGCCTTCTCTTAAAAAGAGCTACGATTCTTTTGTTCTATTTCAACTGGGTTTCCGCCTGCATAGTATCAAGACATATTAAGATTTTAATCTGCTTCCTCTTGAACCATACACATGGGCTCGATTACCGAATATTCATATGCATTATTAATGTTTTTATGCTCCATTTATGAACGTTATGTTTTTCTGGTCTTTGCGTTTGTCCGTTTGTCCAGCTTCAGGTTAAATCAACTTGAAACTTAGTACAAATTTTCCCTATGGTATGATCTTTTTAATTATATCGCAAATTACAGTTCTATCCCATTTTCACGGTCCACTAAACATAGAAAATGATAGTGTAGATGAGGCATCCGTGTACTAGGGACACATTCATGTTTCTTCAAATTTTCGTCGTATCGCTGTCAATTTGTATTAAAATTTTAACGTGACGTTATCAATAAATATTTCATTGTTTACGAGAAATATATGCAATTTACTATCATTGTCATGAACCCAAAATACGGCCAATAGTATAAAAAAAGAAATTTATGAAAAATATTTATATCCGCTAACCGAGCCCCTATTGAGATTGACAAACTCAACAAAAATCTTTGAATACAAGTACGGATATTTCTTAGAATTGACGGTCGTCCTTTATAAATAACAGTCAGCCTTTACAAATTACGGTCATCCTTTACAAGTTACGGTCATCTTTTTACCAATCACGGTCATCCTTGTTATATGTTACGGTCATCTTGAAAATATTTTGATTATGATTTACGGTCATCTTAACGATTTTTTCAAATCGAATTTCCCATTTCATGCACATTTCTCGGCAGTAATTTATGATTTCCGAGTGATTCTTTTATAAATTTACGTCGTTTCAATGTATGATTTGTAAAGAAAATGATAAAGAAACACTTTAACAGACAATACAGAAACTGACCTAATTTTTCATCCGACATCTTGGGATGACCGTGAATGCAGTTACGGTCATCAGCTGTACCCCAGTGAAATATTGACACTTTCACAATGAATGAAAAAAAGTTGATGACGTTATATTGAAGTTGGTTTATTCATTGACGCATAATATATGTTAATTTTACTCTAGATGGAACTTTGATATGTATCTTAATAGTCTTATTCATTCATCTAACAATAATATGCACTACATTGTTTTATTTGTTACAGGTGATCTTGATTCAGATGTTTTGATTGAATACGTTAAAAATGCATCGCCTTTTTACCACGGCATTGAAGGGAGAATAATGATTGTTAATTCAACAGAAACTACTGACAGTTTAACATGTGATAATGGAGCCATAGTAACATGTGATAAGGTGAAATGTCCACAACCATGTGATTCAACAAACAGGGCTATATCTACTAACACCATACTTAGCTTTAATGTGTTATGTTTATATTGTATATTGCATTATTGTTTAAAATCATGTTTCCATATTTAACATCAGTATAGGCATAATAGGATTACGGAATGAATCGAAATAAGTCAGGAAAAATATGTAGATCCATGATTGTTAACAGTTGCTCAATCTGTTTTAGGTGGGAGTTACATTTATCCCTTAAACTTTGTAGGAAGGATAGATATAATGTACAATAAAAAAAAAAGTTTCAAAGGTTATGGAAGTCTATAATATTTAGAGAATTTTTAAAGGCTCAAATGGAGTAGCATTAGATTTATATTAAGTTACGTTTGTTTGAACAAAAATAATACCAAAAGCGCAAAAGGTTAGGATATGCCTTTAAATTTATGATTTTTGCTAATATTCAAATTTATGATATTTGCGAAAATTTCATTAAAATGAAGCAAAACTTGTACTATTGTTATATAATGTTTTTGATTCAACCGATTTTATTGTAAATTTGACGATAGAATTTTCTATCATGGGTGATAAAGTTGCTAAAATAGGTACTCTTTTCAACATGTACAGCTTGTCCGACCACCTTTATTTGGTTTCAATATATATGACTTTATATACGTATCACAAACTATATTTAACTTTCTGGTTGATATGTTATTCAGGTAGATAATATAGTGTCATATCCTATGTGATACTATTTGTCATGTGTTATTTTCTATATTATGAAAAAATATTTAAAGAGGCAGTATCAGTATTATACAACAAGAAATGTGATCAAATGCTAAAAAACTATTTTATATGGAAATAAAATGTGAATATATATGTTGTATGACGCCGGTATTACATTTGTTTTGTATTTAAATTTTATTAATATTTTTTTCAGGACGTTTTATACTTTTTATACGTTTAATGTTTTTTATGTATAGTTATTAATAAATGTACCAGACCTGTATTCTGTATTCCATGGTAATAATATGATTGTTTATTATTTTTCTTTATTGACAAGCATTTTGTCCAATTAAAAGCTTTACTATTTCTACTTTTAATATGTTTAACCAGATAGTTTGTACACGGGTTTAATTATGTAAATAGCCAGGTACTAATTATACTACAGAACTAATGCTGTAATGTCTTTTTTATGCTTGCTAATTTACATGTTTTTATCTTTGTTTTGCTTGTTCTTGATATCGTTGTTTATATGACATTTCCATATATTTGTATAACATGTAAGATTTTATGTTGAATAAAATTGAAATTGGATTAGTAGAAAAACCCAAAATAAGCTTCATGGCACATTAAAATCAACACGTTTTGTTTTTATATATCATAGCTATAATCATTATGTTTTCCTGTAAGATCAACAATTTGAGAAATGCATATGTAGTATGCTCTTGTGAACAAGTACTTCTTCTATCAGGAACCTTGCCTTTTTCTTTTGAAGTTATTGTGAAAAAAAAAACCAGTTACTTCCCTTCAAAGTAAGTAGTAATATGCTGCATAGCGGAACTTAAAAAATCATGATTACTTTTTACTCAACTCTTAACTACACGTGTGTTAGAAATGAAAACAAAACATATGTATATCTCATGTGAATAAATTAAGTTGATGTTATACAACAAGAAAGCTACCCAATAGTGCAACAACCAACCAAAATACGGCAAAAATACACCGTAGGCGTAATGAGGATATTCAACAACCAATCAAAATACACTGTAGGGGTAATGAGGATCTTCAACAAGTGTCTATACAATGCATGTGTCCAGTTTAAATAAAACGAGCCAGGAGATACATGTACCAAGGTGACATTCAACTCATACGTTAAAAGAAATTGACAAACTTATGGCAAAAATCGAAAAACACTGCATGCTGAAACATAGGTAACTAAAGACTTAGTAAAAAGTAAAATTATAAAAATACTGAACTCCGAGGAAAATTCAAAAAGGAAAGTCCTTAATCAAATGGCTAAATTAAAAGCTGAAACACATTAAACGAACGGATAATACTGTCATATTCCTGACTTGGTACAAGCATTTTTTTATGTAGAAAATTGTAGATTGAACCTTGTTTTATAGCAAGCTAAACCTCTCACTTGTATGACAGTCGCATCAAATTCCATTAAATTGACAACGATGCGTAAACAAAATAACACATTATGTCAAATTGTCAAAAATAGGGGGAACATCATTCAACATTGTGTTCTAATCTTAATCACTATAAACACGAACCCCAACAAAAATAGAGGTAATCTCTGGTGCATATAAATCGTGCGCGTCTAGAAAATTTATGAAGAAATTGAACAAATGCTATCATAGATCAGATAAAAGGCATAACAATAATACCGCTTACCATTAACTAACCAGTGTTACAACCAAAGAACGCAACCGTATCACATTCGGTTGCCATTTAATAGTGACCTCTCCAAAAAAAATATAGACTGACTGTTTCAGACATTTTTATATTCTCCTTTGCTAATTCAGGCATAGATTACCATAGCTGTTTTTCTACCTCAGGCATAGATTACCTTAGCTGTATTTGGCAAAACTTTTAGGAATTTTGGTTCTCAATGCTCTTCAACTTCGTACTTTTTGGCCTTTTTAACTTTTTTGGATTCGAGCGTCACTGATGAGTCTTTTGTAGACGAAACGCGCGTCTGGCGTATATACTAAATTTAGTCCTGGTATCTATAATGATGAGTTTATTTACAACCACTGGGTCGATGCCACTGCTGGTGGAGATTTATTTCCCCGAGGGTATCACAAGCCCAGTAGTCAGCACTTTTCGTGCTGACATGAATTGTTATTGATATGGTTATATTTATAAATTAACTGTTTACAAATTTTTGAATTTTTGAAATACTAAGGCTTTTCTACTTCAGGCATAGATTACCTTAGCTGTATTTGCCAAAACTTTTAGGAATTTTGGTTTCCATGCTCTTCAATTTCGTACTTTATTTGGCCTTTTAAACTTTTTTGGATTTGAGCGTCACTGATGAGTCTTTTGTAGACGGAACGCGCGTCTGGCGTATATACTAAATTTAGTCCTGGTATCTATGATGAGTTTATCATTAATTTCATAATAAAAACCTATTTGAACATTTAATAATTTGTGTTTCATCCTACAATTTTGCATAACAATAGTACTACATGTATCATTATTCTTTGTATTCAAGGAACTCTGAGTGATAGATTATTTGGCGAGTGGAGATTCTGAAATATCATTACCAGAGGATTTTTTCTCATTCCAAGGCCATCGATTTGGATAAAATACATCATCCCTCAGCACTGTCCTGAAATCTACGTCCTCTGTTTCTTTGTCTAAAGTTTCTAAACTTGATTCTAACTCCGTCATCCGGGTATTTAAATGCAGTGTTCGCTTCAGATCCGCACCTTCCATTGTTTCCGGTGTTGGCGTTCGTTTCTTAATGATTTTCTTTTCTTCAGCATGTGCGTCCAACAACAAGGGATAGTTTTGAGTATAGAATATATATTGATCGTTAGAAGACTTGAAGTTTAATGGTTTTAACTGAACTGAACTTGCTATACTGATAAACAAATCATCTTCGACCGTTAAAGACTGTGACGTTTTAGTTACCGGTCGGCGTAGTAACAATTTATCGGAATATGGTCGGGCGACATTGCTTTTCTCACTATTTTGCTGTAAAACAGTCACTGGTGGCCTTTTTAATGTTATATTTTCTGTGATTGGCCTTTTCAATTTCACATTTTCTGTTACTGGCCTTTTATTCCCTGAGAACGCAAAAGATACTGATTTTCTACCGATGTCTGTCTTGTGAGCTCTATATTGGTCGTTCTGAAGATATAACTCAATTTGTTTTTGTTTCAAATTGCTAAAAGGTTTTGACCTTGACCTCAAACTAGGAAACTCTTTTCTCGGTTTTGTTGAGTTTATTGAATGTGACGAGGTTTTGAAATAATCTTCTAGCACACGACGAGTTTTCGTATCTAAAAATAAAATGTATATCATAATGAAAGAAAAGACATCAACCAAACAACACGAAGAGGTTATATATGAGCCATTATCTAGTCACTCACTGGCGTCATTTTGTTTACTGAGGATTCGACATGCTGAATTATAATAATTGTATGCAGTTACATAGAACAGGCTGTGTATTGGAGTACAGGTTCGTTGTTCTGTATTTATCTATGAAAAGTTTAAAGATCAGTTGTAAATCTTATCTTCTTTAATTGGGAGAATTAGTTCCATTTTGACATATTAATTTCATTTTGATATGAAATTGATAATTGAAATTTGGAATGGATCAAATAAACAACAACCTGACAAAAGAGCAGAAAACAAGTCCAGGCCAACTATGGTTCTGCAACACAGCGAGAACTCACGCACCGGAAGCGGGCTTCAGCTGGCCCTTTAAAGTTGTTGTGAGCATGGTTGCAAAACTAGATAGGTTTTTGTATTCACTTTTGTTATACAGTTGGGGCATCACAAAAAAAACCCAAACAAGCAATGAAGAGTTGTTACTCAATTGTGGCATTTGTAAGAATATGTAAATATAAACAGACATCGCTTTTTCACTTTTACATATTATTGTGATTGTAAAATATTAAAGATTCAAATTCAAACTTCCAGTGCAAATCGAAATTTAAAAAAAAAAGTTTTTAGAATTTGCATGCAATGAAATAATGATCCGCTGATGATAATGATTATCTTTAGTGAACTCAATCCGTTTATTGATAGCCTCGGAGTTAGGTTACTATAACTACTTAAAAGTGAAGTAAGAATGTCGTTATAAAAGATTTACGAATGCTTGATAGTGGAAGTGCGTTCATCAACGTTATTTCATGAACATTTCTATCAATAGTTTTATGCATCACAAAAAGTTTCTTCGCTTCTCTTGTCATGTTAAGGGAAATTGTTCCCGTACATTCCCGGTTTTAAAATTTGTGTTGCAAATTTTCGAAATACTAAATAATGATTGATTTAAAGAGGTCTCATGTCGCTGTCATATTCGACTATTGAATTTGCTATCGTTTATTTTGTAATGTTGAACCATTTTGCTAGATACGCATCACTAATTACCTATTTGCAAAAACACTACGAATACACAGGCACTTGTCTCAGAAAAAAAATCCTATGTACTTTAATATAACATATAGGGGGGGGGGGGGATTTTGAGATAAGTGTTTGAGTACGAATAGGGGAAATTATAAAAATAAATTAAATAAAACGGTTTTTCAAATTACTCTAAACCTGAAACTACTATAACATTATAGTAGTCTCAGTCTAAACGGACTTGTAGCTTACTCGAGTAACGGACATTTTAGTAAGAACGTGGATTTAAGATTTAATTGTGTGTCGTCTGCAAAGAATATATACATGTATTCCTTTAACTATTGTAACATCTTTCGCGAAAAAAAATGTATATGAATTCTGCGGAAATCGTTTTTTCAAACTACCAACCATATTTTTTCTCTCTCAATAAAGTTATGAGCTAGTTGCATTTCAACAGACTTCTCACCCCAAGAATGTTTTGGATATGAACATTAACAATTGATTATTTGCAAACCACACTCAGAATTATATATGCAAATTTCGATTCACATATCACTTTGTTTACGAGTTGAAATTAAATATGAAATAAAAGTAAAATTTCAAATTTCAAAAATTTGTTGTACAAGAAAGGTTTTCCTTTTTAAAAACAGACTCACTCTATGAAAAGCTAGTTATTGTCACTATTTTTAATTTATCGATATTTTCATTGTTGGAAGAAACATCAGCTTACTTACATTGCTCAAGGCTTGAAAACATGATACAATTCCAAAGATCTGCTATGCTTACAAACTGTTACGGAGGAAAAGCCGGAATACTAAACACAATCTTTGCATGATACATACTAGCTCCATACTACTATCGTAAAAACTATCAAGATTTAATTTATGATAATTGATTGATTGACTATAGGCTTCCAAAAGCAATCTTGATAAATTTTCATTTCTCCAAAGTTAAGTAATTAAAAGTTGGCACACATAAATTCAAAATTTCCGTCTGAAGCATTGTAACATGCCTAATGATTTTTCCCGATCCATTTGTTCAGCATCTTAGCAATAAAACATGTTTTTTCTGTATATTTTCCTTAATGAGCCTTTGTAAACGTTGCACATAAGCTACACAATGTTATAGACAAGTAATGTGATAAGTTCGATTAATAAATATATATACTGTATTGTATAACACAACCTTTAAATCACTTCAATTAAACTATTTGGAGGTTTTTATTGTTTGTGTGAATAATTAAATTTAAAAAGATGCAAATGGTTAAAAGAATAGTAACTTCTTAATCTGTTTTGATAATCATCTTGTTTTAGATTATGATCAGAATTAACATCAGATAAGATCAACATAATTGACATAATGATGTGCTTCTATATGCACAACGCTACAGAATATTTGTGGTCTAGCAATACAAGTAATGGTCATGTACGTGTTCACCCAAACCATAGATAAAACTACAGAATTTTAGATGGGACAAATTTCTAAAGATAAGTTTAAAAAGACACAGAATATAACAGGAGCATAATGCAAAATCATAAGCCGAGAAAAATGGGGAACGCAGTGATCAATCAGAAAAACACCATTCTAAATAGTAAAACACAGAAAACTAATTAAAAGACTTAGATAACAAAACTCACCGCGTGTGATTTCGTGTGCTCCTGATAAGTAAGCAGAACCAATAGATTGTGATTTTTTTTAAGCTGACATTTTCCTTATCTTGACATGACTAAATAGTTTGTTTTTCTTTTTCGAAATTTCCACTTAAATAAAAAGCCGGGGTCGAATACTAGACCTCTGGCATGTGGATTATTGCTCTTCTAAATGAATATAAAGATCCACCACCAGAGCAGGTAATGATGGGTGGTAAAATATTAGCCGAGCAAAGGAAACACCGCTATACATATATGGTAATTCAATCATGAATACTTGTAAGAAAAATGCCGTTCCGCCGGAATTTGTTGAATGCAAAAGTTAACAAAGACTATCAAAACTGTCTTCGACCGTCATTAGGCATCGTGATATTCTGAAAATGGCTTTCATTTTTTTCTCAGTTCTTCTTCAATTTTCAACTCCGTCAGTGGTAGTGTGAGGGCGAAAAAAAAGAAAAGGTGAAAATAGAAGGTGTAAAATAAGAGTAGTTGGATCTAGTCTTTTGTCCCTACCTTCACCAATTACATAACCCAGTTTCACGCTTGCTGATAGAAATATGGTTTCTTGCCTCCTTATAACATGTTTAAATATCTAAATTATTTTTGGAAGCAGTTTTGATAATGAATGTTATAATTTAACTGTACCCGTATCTTTGTTTCCTATCTGTAGGACACCACTGCTATGCAATCCTCGAAGACATTGTAGTCGGTGTAAAGGCACCTCATAGTCATTCTCCATCGGCGTAGTGGCGTCATAGTAACGGCGACCTGCAACGTTATCATTATGACGTTAACAATTGATTCATATACTTTTTTAAAACCTTTATCACAAATTTAGAGTATAAGTAAAACAAGATAAAGTGTAATTTCTACTTCGATTTGTTGTGTCTTATGTGTCTTAATGAGACCAGAACAAAAGAAATAACATTCAATGGTCTTATATTTTTTTTCAATAAACATACAATCGACTAACATGAGGAACATTTGGAGAAAAAGTTCCTAAGTAGAAAAACTTGTGTCTGATCCATTTGTATTTTGAACAATAGAAACATTGTACACGGAGTAAACAAAACATCACAATGAAACTTTTTCACTAAACTTACGTTTAAGAAGAGTGAGACCAATACCCCAAAGTATATGTTTACCCATAATCTTTATGATAAAAAGTTACATGCATGTGATATATTACAAAGTACAAGCATGCAAGTTAATAAAAGTTATAATAAAAAGATTTTAAAATTGCTTAAGTTTTATGAAATACACATAAACAATCAACTACTGTTTCATTCTTTTAGTAATATTGTTAACGCAAATTTTAGTAGATGTATTATGAGAAATGAACAATTGATAAATTATTCTGGTTCATTTCCTCTCATATGATTGATTTTTGGTTGCTTCACGTCCAGTGGCAAACGTTTCGTGCATTTTCAGGGCGATTCTCCTTTAATAAAATATGATTGTCCAATTTGATTTCATGCAACAAAACTTAGATCCTTATTCTTTAAGATTAGTATTTTTTCACAAAAAGTTACATAATTGTCATCTGAAGTCAAAATAAGACACAGATCTGGTTTATCAAAGCATGTGACAGTCAAACAGTAAAGCAGTCTGTTCTTATGGATACAAATAGTGTGAGGTTTTCCTCCAATAGAATTGAAACACAATACAACTATTTATAACAGAACACAATGCAGATCTACTAATATTAATGTAAAATTATTAATGAGAATTTCATGCAGTTATGTTTGGTATTTCTTATTTTACCGTCCTTTATATAAGTTCTATCTTTTCTACCTGAAATAATAGCGTGTTACTGGTTTTATTTTCTTAATGAATAAAACTGAATCAAATCATTTGCAAAACACTATTCAATCATAGAATGCACATATACTTAAGGTTAAAAGTCATAAATATTTTTGTTTTATTATACTTATATATAACATTGACTAAGAATTTTGTTATTGATTGCCGTTTTTTTTAACGTGCAGTTAGTAGCGGAGGTTTTCTCTTTGCAACAGGTAACACATGGAACCATAAAGGGTCCTTTAAGATACAATGGCACTCTGCCTACATGGGATTTTTAATTTAACATCCCTATTCCAATCAGACGTGGCTACGTATCTTTACATCAATTACATCCAAGCGAATACCATGTAGAATGCGAGTTTTACTGCTTGCGGATGGAACGTTCAAATTATCACATTTATTTACCAAAGCAAAAGTTTCAATTAAATAAGAGCTGTTATGCGTCAATGAGACAGCAACCGAACGACAAAGTAACCAAAAGTCATTTTAAAGTCAACATACAGTCTATAATAAGTGACAGTTGTCTATAGGCCTACAGTGTGTTTAGTTCTAGATCTTTTAAAAGCGTATACTAGTTCTGATTGAAACATAATAAATATCTGCCATCAATACTTTTCTCAAATAAGACCCCCAAAAATATATGATATATATGATAGCAACTGACATGGTTCTTGACTTGGGCAGACACATCGTATGAGATGAGGCTATTGTATTTTTTTCAGATCTAAATGATGCAACATACACTGGACAATCGCTTGCTTTTTCCTCTGTAAAAGTAAAGCTTTTCATGAGAATCATTCGAGGAATACATGATATTGTATTTGACTTCAGTTGTCTGGTTGAAAGCAATTAACACAATTAACTTTTATGAAATACAAATGTAACCTATAAATACAAAATGAAATACAATTCTAGATAAACAAATGTATGATAACCAAAAATTTATGATTAGAAGTATATTATATTGATGATTTATGGCTGTTTAATATCCAGCGACAAATATTACATGAATATTCACCACTATAATATTATGTTTGTGTAATAAGAGAAAACCAAACCAGATTTTACCATGATAATTTATAAGGTAACGTCCGTAGGATGACATGCATTCCTACATGGACACATTCTAAGTCTCGGAGTCGATAAGTCTTTGCGCTAATTCATGAAGGCCACCGACCAATTATAAAGTTTTTGATTAAAGTAACATGAGACCTACTAAGTAACAAGCTGTAAACTTAGTGTGTTGATCATGCAAATATGCAATAAAAATAGTGAAACGTCAAAGAAAAGTTCTAGGTTTGGTCAGACCTAGAGTCTATACCACGATGTCTGCTCTAAATTCAAGTAAGACATGAGCGGGTTGTTGCAAAAAAGAATCGTAAACTACCAAAGGAGTAGCCGATCCCATAAGTTTTCAACGATCTGACGACGCAAACTGACAAAAGACAAAAATCGACCGGAGAGACAAACAAAACACACCACAGAAAACAAAACAGTTAGCACAATTGATAAAAGGTTCTAGTTTTGAAATGTTAGCATGTTTTACGACGATTTTTCATCTTATGTAACAAATTATACACACTATGGAACAAGTAGTAAAGACGTTTTTAGGAATGCTGTAATGACCATGAAACTTAAGTTATATCATGGCAGTTCTATATTGCAAGAAGAAATACAATCAAATTAGCAAAGATAGTTTATGGTGCTCGTAAACATTTTTTTTCTCGAAAATTTCAATATGTAGTGAATACCAATTTGCAGACTTCATAGACTCTTATCAATGAGAATCTTTTCAATGGTAATGCACTTTTATAAAAAAAAAAAACATAACAATATTTAGGCTGGTTAGGGCGGCAATACGCTATCGTTCATTTGTTTGTCACAAGTAATCCCTAAAATATTACTTTTCAGTTTAAAATTATCAATTTGAATTGTGTTTTTTTTTCAAGGTATAGATATTTCAATGGCATGCATTGATGTAAAAATAAACCAATTAAAGTTTAAATATTCAGAATTTAAGCAATTGAACATTGTTAGATTTATTGTCGTCCACACTATCTATCAAATGTAAACCCAAGCTAAGCAACCAACCACTTCAATTGTATAAAATATAAACTTTGAAACAGTATTCAAGACTACAAAACATCTACATGATCTATATATATCATATTATGTCTCAACATCCAAAGTGAACTGATTCAGATACGGTGACCTATAGTTGTTAATTGCCGAGTCATTTTGGTCTCTTGTGGACAGTTGTCTCATTGACAATCATACCACATCTTCTTTTTTTATGGATACAGATAATATTAGAGATACTTACGTTTTGTAAGCGGTGTTGATCCTCTTGCAGACGATAAACTTTGGACGCTAATAAAACTCAGACTACTATGAAGTGGTGTTCCACGGAATTCTGAATCGAGAGACACGGATTCCAGATCCATACGAGAATCCATTATAAAATCAACTTTGTGATTAACATGTGAAAATCAAAGAAATATTTCAAACGAAGTTAAGAATTATTTTACATAAATATCCAATATTATTAAAAATTCATTGCAGACCTTTAAGTTTTCACATTGATTTTGTATTTGTTAACATTTTGAATCTTCATTTTAAAATGTTCATAAAAGCATTATATTTAAATGCTCTCAACAAAATATTTTTTTCCCGATCTCTTGAATATTTTTTGGCAGACGATACCAACACACGTCCACAACTCTGTCGCTAACCAATATCATCCACGAACATCGCGTTGTAAACTTGTAAAATATTTTGTCCATGATTTTGAAGAACGATTGCATTGTATAAAATCAAATTGTATTTTAATTAATATACACAAGTAATTGCGTGACGTTTCAGACTTTGATAAAATTATTTATTTGCGTCTGATTGTTTGTGATTCTTTTGTTTCCGGTTGAGAGCCATTATTGTTTCTTCACGCATCAATCTGTAAGCCATTTAATGTCTTTACCCGAGGTGATCCGATAGGTTACCAAGACATTTACCATGTAAAACACTAAATGCTCACGTTCCAAGATGATCTTATTTGTTTTTGAAGTGTTTGTCAATAAAGGACGGCTCTTCACGGGTTTAAAATAGACAACAACAAAATAATTTCACCACGCTACAATATTTTTCTGTTTTCGTTCTCAGTGGTTTCCATGATATTCTAAAGTAGAATGGAATTCATTCAATAATTCCATTTTGTATTTTAGTAAATTTTCGTCTATATTTTGTTTGTGAGTGGCCCTAAAGAAAAACACTCGTAAAGCTAGTAAGCTTGTAACATGAGTGCGATAATTTTAAAAGCTTAAATCAGATATAATCATGAAAGTACAAGTATTATCATTAAGACGAAGTTGTCTATCAAAAAGTTGGTAAGAATAAATCATCTTAACCTCAGATTAAACTTATAAAACTTAAGATAAAGCATGTGTCCTTATAAAATCAATTGGCTAATCAATGGCTATCTTTCTCGATCTCAATCAATGGCTATCTTCATTGATCTATTGGTATGAATCTTAAGATAAAACAAAGCTAGAGAATGTATGGAATGTATTATATCATATACTAGTATATAGAAAATATAAAGATCCTAAACCCAATATTTTTTTGAACAAAAAATCAGCATCGCTAAAAGAAACGTATAACTCAATCATTACGAACGAACGAACGAACGAGATGTGAGGTATACAAATTGGGTCAGTTCGAACTTCGAACTACCAGACGAGCTTTTCTAGAAAAGAGAAACGAAAGATACCAGAGGGACATTCAAACTCATACATCGAAAATAAACTGACAACGCCATGACTAAAAAAGGAAAAGACAAACAGACAAATAATAGTACACAAACAAAACATAGACAACTAAAGTCTTAGCAACACGAACCCCACAAAAACTGGGGGTGATATCCGGTGCTCCAGAAGGCTAAGCAGATCATTCTTCATATATGTCACCTGTCGTGTTTGAACAATCTTTAGAATAGTTATCCTACCACCGTTTCTGACAGAAACTATTTTACCTTTAAATGATTTTAGAAAGAATCACCCTATCATAAATTCGGATATTTCTAACTGTAAATTCAAATATGTTTGTACATCCTACTCTACAAAATATTCGAACAGTTCTACACTAGAAAATTTAGACATTTCTACACAAAACAAATGCTGAGTTCTACACTAGGACATGTTTGGCCAGTTCTCTCTAGAATAAACTCATCAAAGATACCAGAATTGAAATTTTATATTTACGCCAGACGCGCGTTTCGTCTACAAAAGACTCATCAGTGACACTCGAATAAAAAAATGTTAAAAAGGTCAAACAAAGAACAAAGTTAAAAAGCATTCTGACAGTTCTACACAAGAAACAAATTCTGACGGTTCTACATTAAGACAATGTTTTTTGCCGGTTCTCTCTAGAACAGATTCTGACAGTTCTGTCATGTATCAGTTCTAGGGTAGAATTGTTCTAGGATATAACTGTTCAGATGTTGAAATGTTATAGAACTATTATAGTCAAAGAACACTTCTTAGACAAATTATTCTGACAGTTCTGAAATAGGGATTAGAACAAGCCCAATTGTACGACAGAGAGCTAGTAGCACATCGATACAAATGGCAAAATTGGGTTATCTAGGACCTGAATGAATGGAACGAACTGGTTTACGATGACCTGTATTGTAAAATTATTTAAAGGGCTTCCGTTGCTAGTGCTCGGGATTATATAAGACCGATGAAAATCCTCATACTGTATTTGGTTGAAGTTATTTATAGTAAAGGAAGCCATATGCAAATCGGGTACAGATAAACTAATAACATTGAGACTTAAAAAAACAAACTTGCTGTTTTTTTTTCTTTCTTCTGCTTGGTAACTGGAAACATTTGTCTTGCATATTTCTCGACAGTCGCTTTTGTGGTACGACACGACTTTCTTTCGACATGTCGACTTTAATATATTGCATTCTATCTAGTAAAGCATGGATTGTCTTTTTTTATGTTGAGTCGCAGTTCATGTTTTATGTATGTATGACATAATTTAGAATTAATTGTTCAAAAAAGTATGTTATCAGATGAACAAACAACTATGTTTGTATAGCTATTCAAAGCCGACTTTGCTTGTGGTCGTAATCAATATATATCATGCATAACACTATCATAATTTATATCGTTAATTTGATCCGAAATATTAACAATCAAAGACTTCATGTGAATGTCAAGGGAGATAAACTAATTAAATTCAGAATTTGGAAAGACCACCTTGATGTCGATTCTTCATCTGATTCTGCTTCTGCTTCCAATGGCCACAATCAACGAACGTATTGTACTGACATGGATTTGTTTGTGCATATACTGACCCACCATTCGTCCTTAATATTTAAATTGGAACCACAGTTGTCACACCGATCCTTTTGAAAGCTTTTACTTGTGGTGCTGGTAGAACGGAGAAAGGGTGTACTTATCCCTAATATTTCTTAGGGATGACCGATTATTTGCGGTATCACTGGATGCCGATGGTAACTGGAAACTTTTGTCGTGCATATTTCTCGCCAATTGTCTCGGTGGTATACAACAACGAAATTCCTTCACATTGCTACTTTTGTGATTTCTATTGTGGAGGGCATGTCGAGTCTCGTTGGGTGTTGAATTGTCGTTTCATAAGCGTAACTCATACTCGATGATTGTTTATTTTAAATTCATATTTTCTTTACGAAAACAAAAAGTTAAGAATGTAATTTATTTCGATGAAGATTGCTGAAATTTAGATTCATTTATACGAGTACAGTCTTATTTCGTATTGTTATTTACTATTCAGAACTTGCAGTTTATGACTTCAATTCTTTTTGTAATTTGACAGGGCTGTAAAAGCTTTGACCGAGGCACGTTTTGTTCTAAGTGCGGAAACAATACGATTGTATATTATAAAGATTAAAAAAAATAATATCTTTAAAAACAATAGTGATATTATAAAGACATATATGAAGCAATGTAAG
The DNA here is from genome assembly GCA_037788925.1 of Mytilus galloprovincialis. Classification (NCBI taxonomy): domain Eukaryota; kingdom Metazoa; phylum Mollusca; class Bivalvia; order Mytilida; family Mytilidae; genus Mytilus; species Mytilus galloprovincialis. The sequence continues at coordinate 55,553,685 of CM075340.1, read as the reverse complement.
TTTTTATGAAGGATTTCTTATAGATCATTATATAGGACAAGGAAATTCATGCAGTGAATCATTAATAAATCAATCATGTTTTACAATTATTGTTTACATCAAAAACTTGATAAATTTTTTCCCTCATGTTGGTAAAACATCTTATTAATGTCTTGACTTCTTTTTTTTAAGTTTCTTTTGTTCTGTTTTGTTGCTATGAATATCAGCTAGCTTTAGAAACTTTACACCAAAGATATTTTGTATAAAAAAAAATGTGGAATCAATCTTTTTTTTCTCAGTTTAAATGCATGCACCGTTATTTCTTTTGTAGTATAAAATCTTTTTTTACGGATACGTATAATTTCATTCCGTGTCCTGAAATTAAGTTTGTTAGAAATTCGTTTTCAATGTTTAACTGTATAAATTTTTCAAACTGCAAATGCAATCCTGTCTTCCATGTTATGATCAAAGACAATGTTTTGGTTATTTTTTTTTTTACAATTATTTAAGGAATGTTGTAATATTTTTTCTGTCTGTGAAGAAATAACATCATAAATGTGGTACACACTGTACACACACAAATTGGGTATGCACTTTTAAAACATTGAACTGAATCTGAATATCGAAAAAATATGTATTCACTATTTAAACTGTAATTATTAATTTGTAGGAAAAAAAACTATAATGAATAAAATGCACTACATGTTTGTAAATTAATATTATGTTTTTACTACTTTCAGATGACATCACTATAAAACAGATGCAAAAGAAACTGGAAATGCCGTGTTTGAATGCACGTACAATTTTGCTGCAAGATACAAAGCTCAAGGAAATAAGATGTTTGGTTAAACAAATTGTTATCAAATCATTGTAATCATTTGTACCAAATTTAACTTGATTATTCTGTCTGTAATTGACAATAAAATATTTGCACTTGAACTTGAATCTATCAACAGTAAGAATTTTTTTCTAAAGGACATTGATTTATATAAATTTATGATGTACAGCGGAAATGTCTTCACGACAATGTCACATTATATCTTCGTTCTTCTATAATCGATTCAGTAAAGCTTGAAGATAGTAACGTCACATTGCGAGAGAAAAAATCATTGTCAATATTAAGTTAAAATCTGCGTGACGAGTCATTATACATTACTTTTGTTCCCTCGAAAACATTGATAATGTGTTTAGCTACATGTTTGTAAATTAATCTTATACTTTTACTCTTTAAGAAGAGTTTACTACCTCTATCTTATTATATATATCACTAATCTATAGACAAGTACAAGTCCAATGTAACATTAATTTGTTGAGTAACAGTGCAAATTAAAGTAAGCAACCATTCATTTGTCTACTGCTTTCAGAAACGCGATTACATTTGGTGTTTTTGATAATTATATATATATCGATGTTTAATTTTTCAAGCTAATATTGTATTTTGAGCATTTTTAAATTCGGATATTTCACCTACATATTCGTTTCTTACAATAGAATGTTTTTATTGTAATAAACAGCCATTATAGTTACCTTTAATAGAACAGATATTTGTTTTATTTTTCGCTGAAACTTAAAATTGAGAATGGAAATGGGGAATACATATTTATAAGAATTACATTCAGTTTCAAGTAATATTCAAAATTTAGATTGATAGTAGTAATCTATGTTTCCAAATTATTATTTTAAGCAAACCATACAGTAGGAGGGATATTTAAAATATTTTTAACGTTTTTGTGTTTGTCACATTACTTGCAGAAGTTAACTTACACTGATGTCGGTTCAGGATTAGATTAATTTGCCCTGGTAAGGTTACATAAAATATCCAGCTCATCTCATCAGTGTTGTACAAATCAGACTGTTTATTTTCATATTCTTATAAAATTAAGAAGTTGTGGTATGATTGCCAATGAGACCATTGTCCAACAGAGACTAAATGACATAAAAGTTAACAACTGTGTGGCACGAGCAAAACAGTAAAGTAACCGATCGACTGTGTTCGTCATCTCGTCCGTCTGTCCAGCCGGAACACCTATGGTAGAAAACTAGCTTTCATCAATGTCTCCAGGTTTCTATGAAAGGAAATGATTTAATATTTGGTATGTTGAGTTTTAGCCAGTTAGCAATTTGACATCCGCCATGCAGCAATTTACTATTTGCTGAAAGTTTTATACTCCTCGTACAAGGAGAACGGTCATCCATGTTTTCTAGGTAATGATTTTATGAAAGGCTTCAGTATACCTGTTGCCGCAATCAATCGCATAGGAAAACTGAGATGCCGTGTTTGACTGCACGTACAATTTTAATGCAAGATACATCGCTCAAGTAAATATGACTGTTAAATCTTATTAATTGTAATTAAATCATTGTCATTATTTGTTCCATATTTAACTTTATTATTCTGCATGTAATGGATGTCTTTGATTGATAATGATAATAAAATATTTGCACTTGAACTTGACTCTATCAACAATAAAAAAAAAATAAAAAATTGCATGAATTCATATAAAGTTATGATGTACAGATGGAATATATTCAGGACGATGTCGCATACAATCTTTTTTATTCTTTTGAATATACGATAGTGTCAAGCTTGAGGACCGATATATATATATATATAAGTGTCTAAGAATGTAACTTTAACACACTAATGAGTGTTATAAAATTAGTTGTTATATTTTATATATTAATCACGCAATATTTCGCTAAACAAATTAGCTTCATCGGGCGTGTGCATCTATCTAGGTGAAATCGGATGGAATACAAAGATAAGACGACCCGTGCAGATAGAATTCCGTTTGTTGTAACCTTCCATCCCGATTTGACAAATATTTCATCTACTATCCGAAAGCACTGGCGTCTTATCGAAAATGACTCTTCCTTAAAAGAAATTTTTCCATCACCTCCTGTTATTGCCTATCGCAGACCCAAAAATCTCAAAGACATACTTGTGACATCAAAAGTAAAGAAACAAGAAACTTCTAAATTTGGGTGTTACAAACAATGCGGTAGAAGCAATTGTAAGTGCTGTAAAGCCGCCAACACTGACCACTCTTTCAGCAGCACAGTAACAAAGCAGCGATACAACATCTATGTTACATCTAATTGCAAAACGGAAAATAGTATTTATATTCTTACTTGTGGAACTTGCAAGCTGCAGTATGTTGGTGAAACAGAAACTACATTCAACATCAGACTTAACAATCACCGGTCGTTCTATACAAAAGGAAGAAACTGTCCAATTACGAGACACCTCTTAAGAACAGGACATACTTTTGATAATATCACCTTTCAAATAATTGAGGTAAATCAAAATTGGGACTCCGAAAGAAGAAAAAAGAGAGAAAGGTTCTGGATGCATCAGCTACGTACTCTTGAACCTGATGGACTTAATGAGAGGGATGAAAAACAGTTCTACCCAAAACCAAAGGAATAAATCATGAATTTCATTCTATTTAACTAAAACAACTATTTGTTTAGATTTAAAAATTGTTATGTACAGTAAACGGCAAAAATATGTTGTATATACCCCATCAATCAATATATTAAACTTTTACACAAAAACGTCAAGCTACAAAGATATTTTTTGTCATGCATCCGATTTCACCTAGATAGATGCACACGCCCGATGAAGCTAATTTGTTTAGCGAAATATTGCGTGATTAATATATAAAATATAACAACTAATTTTATAACACTCATTAGTGTGTTAAAGTTACATTCTTAGACACTTATATAATTTAATTTAGTAACTGCATCAGTTTATTTACAAACTGATCCACACCTAGATAGATTGAATGTTGATTGTTGCTATTTTTAGACACTATATATATATATATATATATATATATATACAACTCGTCTAAACATCAACCCAACAATGTTAGATCTGTAAATTTGCTTTCGCAAATTTTTGGTTCTTCCCTCGCCGGGATTCGAACCCATGCTACTGTGATATCGTGACACCAAATCGCCTGCACTGCAGCCGTCCCGCTATACCACACGACCACCTGGGCTCTCAAAAAAGAGCTTTCGCTGGCCGTGTGTTACCTTTCCACGTCAGTTTTAATCTAGCGGCGTACTGCAGTACATGATATATAAGGCATGAAGATGTTATTGTTACAGATCAGCTAAATTATCTATAGTAAAGGATCCTACAAATGAATGTAAGATAGTCACAGAAAATAATTATATTTATAAGTACGTCTGAGTCAGTGACAACCCTACAACAGATGTATCCATCGGATCGCCATCAATGATGGTGATACATGGCTGTGTACATAATGTATATACAACTCGTCTAAACATCAACCCAACAATGTTAGATCTGTAAATTTGCTTTCGCAAATTTTTGGTTCTTCCCTCGCCGGGATTCGAACCCATGCTACTGTGATATCGTGACACCAAATCGCCTGCACTGCAGCCGTCCCGTACACAGCCATGTATCACCATCATTGATGGCGATCCGATGGATACATCTGTTGTAGGGTTGTCACTGACTCAGACGTACTTATAAATATAATTATTTTCTGTGACTGTATCTTACATTCATTTGTAGGATCCTTTACTATAGATAATTTAGCTGATCTGTAACAATAACATCTTCATGCCTTATATATCATGTACTGCAGTACGCCGCTAGATTAAAACTGACGTGGAAAGGTAACACACGGCCAGCGAAAGCTCTTTTTTGAGAGCCCAGGTGGTCGTGTGGTCTAGCGGGACGGCTGCAGTGCAGGCGATTTGGTGTCACGATATCACAGTAGCATGGGTTCGAATCCCGGCGAGGGAAGAACCAAAAATTTGCGAAAGCAAATTTACAGATCTAACATTGTTGGGTTGATGTTTAGACGAGTTGTATATACATTATGTACACAGCCATGTATCACCATCATTGATGGCGATCCGATGGATACATCTGTTGTAGGGTTGTCACTGACTCAGACGTACTTATATATATATATATATGCCAACATTGTACATTGTACATATACATTGTAAGAAACAAATAATTGTTTATACGAAGTTAACTGTTTATGTTTTAACTGTCTTATACGTCATAATGTTAATCACAGCCATTGCCGGAATGTGAAAAACGACACCATACTAGTTTATGCAATGCCGAAGTACAACGAGATGAAACAGAGTAACGCAAATGTAAATATTATCACAATTCAAGAAACACAGTACAACACGAACGCAACGGGCACAATTCTTCACTCCCAGGTATAGAATAATTAACGCATTAATAAAAACAGCCGTAGCGCAAGTAAGTTCAGGCATTCAGTGTTCTGACGCAAACATTTTATTTGACGAGGGAGCACATAGGTCTTTCATTACAGAAAAATAGCTACAATGGTAAATTATGCCATAACCGAACAGGAGAACGTAAACTTGTCAGTTACACAAAGGAGAGCGAAAAAGTCCGACATCTAAACCCTGGTACCATTTACCTACCTACAAATACCGGAAAATTACCCATTCGTTTGATGTGTTTCAGCTTTTGATTTTGCTATTTGATGTGGGACTTTCCGTTTTTAATTTTCCTCGGAGTTTATAATTTTTGTGTTTTTACTTTTTACTCATCAATGTTTTATTGTATCTGAAATATCTATCAATGAACACCTATGTAAATAAGACAACCAATTAAAGTATTTATATGGCATGAAATAAGTCAACCCATCCGGTCTCACATTGGAGTCGATCATTACTGGTCGATTGTCGAGGATAGAACAGTACAAGGAGCAGGACGTACTGCCGCCAAGTCGAAAATCAGATACCTTCTGTCTGGCTCAATCCATGGACTCCCTGTGCAAATCAAGATCACATACGTACGTCAAAGATGACATATGAGAATTGTCACAATGTTGAAGAGCTTCAACAGGTAAAATTCAAAGATGCATACGAGATGAATTGTATTAGTACTATGGAAACAGATCTGTTGCTAATCCATCTTTAAATTAGAAACAACTTACGTTATTAGACAACAGAAGTATTGCACAATTGAAAACCGGGCATGTCATAAAGCGTCTTAATCATGAGCCTAAACTTTTGCAAAAATACGGCAAAATTTTAAATGAACAAGAAAAAGTTATTACTGCCCCTATTCATTATATTATCAGTAAAATGGAACGTATTGATATTAGAGTTTCAATAGAGATCCACACTGACGCCTTTGTTTTTTTTTAACGCTTTTGGGTTTGCAACATTTCTCGCAGATGGTATACTGACGTCGGTGAGAAGCTGTTGCAACACAAAGTGGAGATGCCGTGTTTAAATGTACGAACAATTTACTGCAATATATAACTCTCAAGGAAATAAGACAATATTTTGTTTAGCATTATTGTTAAATGAAATTTTGTACTCCTGATATATAACTTTTAGTTTTCCCAAATTCAATTGCAATAAAAAAAAATCAATATTTTTAGTGTTTATTAAAGACTCAACAAAGTGCAATTTTATAACAAAGAAATGTTATAATGATTATTGTTGATTCTAGATGACTGTTTTTAACACAATGAAGTAAAAAATAAAAAATGGCAATGTACAGTAATTTTAAAGAACATGCAAAAAAAATATTATCATATACTTACATTGTAGTATAATATGACTTGAACTTAAATTACTACATATCTGTTTGCCTATATGGAAGAGGTTGGAATTGTAATTGCCTATATGGAAGAGGTTGGAATTTTGAGACCAACATTACACACAAGAAATATTATCCAAAGAAACTAGGAACATAAAATGAAGTATAATTAGGTCCAAGGTCTTTAAATGAATATGACTTAAAACTGTTACAGAATATATCTTTTATTTATGTTTTTGTTCAGTTTCCATAGTTCTAACAGGCTATTAAGAGATTTTTTGTTTAAACATACATATTTAAGTAATACTGGTATGATGATTTTTTTAACTGCTTTAAAGAAATTGTTTACAATGCCATAGTTTATGTATATTCAAAAAAATGAGATGAATGAACACTCTATTGTATAAAACATTAAATGTGCTATAGCAACGAGAACATATTTCCAACATGACACATAATAAGCAACATTTATAATTCGTTAATGTCACGTTAAATAAGTATAGATGGTAGTTTGTACTAGGTACTATATATATGGTTCACATGGACGGATCGGAACTAGATGGGTTTCATTCTTGCAAGTACACACATATAATCCTAATAAATGCCAACAGATTATAAAGCTATAGTTCATCCTAACATGTTGAAAATTTAACGATAAAGAGAAATTCAAAATACAATTTTGATTCTTACAACCAATATACACATACAAAAAAGTATTCACAAAAATATCAAACTCCAGGGTAAATTAAAAAAAAAGTCCATAAAAGCTGCAGAAATTACTAATTTCCAGTTTCACACAAACAATCATATCTTTCACAAAAATATAAATTATTCCATTATATAAACTGTCACCGATAGTATTACAACCAAGTATTTACATTGATTCGTTGAGATTATTTATGTCAATACATCATACATTGGAAGCAGAACACAATGGTGTATATGTAACCAACCGCTTTATGGTGATTACTAGAACTTTCTTCCAAAAAAGGCTCAGACTGTGTGACCTTGAACTGCGAACTGTCCTTTGCACTGTTGTCATTTATTTATTGTATTTTATGTTAATAGATGTTCCTTTGTAAGTTCCATACACACTTCGGGATTGTTTCGGTCAATACTTTTATTTCTGCAAAAGAAAATATTATCCTTTTTATGATGTTGTTATTTTAATTTTTATTATGGATCATTATGTGACATTTAAATAAAGTTTTATTTATCTTACCTTCTTGCACTTGTGGAAACTTTTACTTTTTTATTTGTAAATATTTAGAGCAACATTATTTACAATTTTCGTTTTTCACAAGAATTCTAAAATCTTTTCTCCATTGAAATATTGTAGCAAAAGAACAAAACACTTAGTATATGCATATAGAATAAGGAGATGTGGTATGGTTGCCGATGAGACAACTATTCACCAAATAACAAATGTTAGCAGCTATAAATTGACAGAAAACCCAACGGCGTTATTTATGAACGAAACAAAGTTAAACCGAACAACAAATATGATATACAGCAACAGACAACCATCATTAAGAACGTTAATTTTTTTAATGTAATCAGTTACATAAAATTTAATTGCCTATGTCGAGGAGCTGCTTAGCCGTTTCAAAAAGCTGTGTTCATCTATTGGTTTTAGCCGGATTAAAGTTGCTCAATCTCTAGTTATCTCTCTAGTGAATAATTACTTTAAAATTGGTTTGTTTTTATGTCTTCTATTGCTCATATGGCTTCGACTTATAGTTTTTGATAGCCTCTGAATTATAAAAAAAACATTTTCAAAATTTTACTCCTTCAGTAAGTTATCTAACACAAAAGATAACTCCGGGATATTTTGAGACAAAACAGTAATAAAACTTTTCAGTTTGAAAAAAAATCCAATAACTTTTTTTAATGCGTAAAATAGACGTGTGAAAAAATAAAAATAAATCAGGCTATATCTGACATTTTACGTGAGAGCTTCAAAAATAGCAAATAATAACATTATATAATCGTATACCTTTTTAATGCTAATGCATCTTCTATCGTCTCTGGCATTTTCTTATTCATTGTTTCAGGCAATGTTAAAGCCATGAATCCACTGCCGAGCATCATAGATCCAAAGACAAGTAGTGGTAATGCTTTACCAAACGAACTCTCTATCAACAAACCCTAAGATATATACAAAAAGTAGTTATTATGGAGCGGACTGATTGGTTTACATTTTTGTTTTGAAAGCAATAACTAATAACAATCAGAGCAGATCAAAAGAAGCGCTTAGGCCTCGGACGTACGAAATTTAGAATGTGTTACTTTAGTTTATAGTGGCACACAGATAAGAATGGCTTTAATATTTAGGCTCTTATAAAAAGCTTACCAAAATAAGAGCCTTTAGACAACACATTTGACTATACTTGTACATAATGAAGAATGTAGTCATACAGAAAAATTCCATGAGCAGTTTTGTAAAACCTATGACGGTCTCTTATAAAATGCATGATATGCGTTAAAAATTCTTTGTTTAACGTATGAACCTACCTGAATCCAAACGATACGATTTTTCAAATGAATGTAACAAGAGATGATGCTGGTGATAATGAAATATTGAAATATCTTCGACTTAAAAGTGTAAAACATGTAAACAATATATTGCTGAAAAATCTCCGTCCATAGATAAGGTATTAGTTCCAGTCAATATAAGACATTAAGGCATTACGCCTAATATTATATATGAGATGTAAATAAAAAAAAACTCATCCATATCCTCCCAACCCACAGTTCCAATACATATGTATCTTACCAGATCAGCAATGTATGGAGATGCAAGGGAGCCAAGTCTTCCAAATATGCAAGATAGTCCTAATATAAAGCTACGTATTGATGTTGGGAATAATTCTGCACTTAGAAAATAAATATCGGCAAAAGCTGCTGATATGCCCAACTTTCCAATCATGGATAGTGTTATTATTATCCATTGATGTGCTGAAATCAAAAAGACGTGTTTTTCATTTGAACAAAAGAGAATTTGATAAAAGAAAACGTTTAAAGAAACATTAAACCTTCAAACAAACAAAAACAAAAAAATTTGCACCTGTCCTGAATCAGGAATCTGATGTTCAGTAGTTGTCGTTTGTTGATGTCGTTCATAAGGGTTTCACTTTTCTCGTTTTTTAGATAGAGTAGACCGTTGGTTTTCCCGTTTGAATGTTTTTTACACTGGTCATCTTTGGGACCCTTAATAGCTAGCTATTCGATGATTTATGAAAGGAGCTAGATATGATTTACTTTTCATTTGGATTATATTACTTACGACATGCCATGCTACTGTATAAAATTGCTGCTTGTGTAAATAGTACATCCTCTGATACACTTAATAATTGATTTATTTGTATCATAAAGACAGGTCTTTTCTTTAAACAAATCGCTAAAACTTCTATTTCTTACAATGACTACCATAAAATATACAGATCAAATTGAAAATCTAATTGGCAAGGCTTTGTCGAGGTGCTATATCATCAAATGTTGAGTGTTAAAATACTAAAATTGTGATATTACAAAAACATTATATTTACTTACTCTCGTTGCCGAAAATCACTGGAAAAATTGAGCAGAGACAAGATATTCCACCAATAATCATACATGAACAATGAAGTGTTCTTCGTCCAATTCTGTCTAGAAATACAATACACAGGATATAAGCTATAATCTCCATGGTAACTGATACGGTAAAATTAACATAGATATCGCCACCAATTTTACCACTGTTTAATGTAAGTCCATAATATCCAGCATTAACTGTTATCCTGTAATAAACAACTCATTTGATACACACAATAATATGTTTCCTCATGAATTCATCAGACTCGTTTAACATAGAATCTAGCGACCAAAAATATGTTAACACGGACTAGTCAATCGCTGAATTGTTGTTATTTTCTTTACAATGCATTTGGTCTTTTGTATAAAATCCATTTTGAAGATTCAATTCATTTTTGTAACTAATCGAAATAACTCGGGAATTTCCGTATATATCGACAATTGTGAAAATAATTGTTGTTCCAATTTTTGGCACTTGAACAATGGAAATGAGAACGAAAGTATTTCGTTACTGTTTTTGAAGTACCAATTTAAAGGTGTTCGGACTTTAACTCATTAAATGTTGTTCTTCTTGCTGGATCAACTACACAAGTTCGTCGGAAAAATTATTTTGTTGTTTATACATATCGCTATCGATACCAATAGAGTAAGAAGATTTGTATACCAAGAAACAGAAATTTTAAAAAAACCGTTGCTTTAATATATTCGTACATTAGTTATTCCCTAAAGTTTATAACGGAACATTTTTTTCTGCACTAGATGTGCATTTAGGCAATTATTTTTTCTTCGGTAAAAATGACACAAAAGAAAGAAAAAAAACTATTTTGCTTACCAATTAAACAACATAATCAAAGTTCGAATAACCATAACCCTCGACCTCAAAACTTTTCTGATAGTTACTAAAAAAGATCCTTTTATAGGCTGATCATCTTCACAAACTTCGATATCTTCTGGAAGTTTTTCTGTTTCATTTACTTTCGCTATATGTGTTAAGATTTTTCCTGCTTCTTCTTTTCTACCTTTGTTCACCAGCCATCGAGGGGATTCATCTAGGATTCTGATTTAAAAAATGCGATAAATATATTAAAAGTGGAAACATAATGACATAATGTATTTATGAGGCGAGCAGTTATTGAGACAATTGAAAATGAACGATTCAGAACGGCTGCTATACATTTACTTGGCTCTTTTTGCAAATAGTTTCTGCGTTTTTGTTTAATACATTTCCAGGTTTAAATGTGAAAAGTTAAGTCCTATCTAGACAGACATTTCACAAAAAATCAGCAATTTAGCATTTTCATTTTTACCAACAAAAAAAAAACACCCAGAAAACTTGTTTGTGATTACCGACACAAATAAAGTACATAAATTGTAAAGAGAAATTATCTAGCTTTCTTCTTTTCAATATTGATAGAAGTTCATCCCGGAATTAAATTAAAACGCAATGGACAACAAATGGAAGTGTTTAACGACCTTGACTGGCCATACAGCCCTCTCACGGTCGGCTCGGTACCCGAAGGCGTTTGGTGAGCGTTTCAATAATGTTTGCTATTGGTCAGGAACGAGTGGTGGTCGCCATTTTGGAGGTCGCCATCTTGGTTTTATGAGTTTGGTTTGTTGACTATTTTGGTGTTATTTCTTCACAACGGCTGCTTTCAGGGCCAGTTTGGTCAGCTTGGCAGCCCGCTAACCTCGATGATGGAGTACTGGTAGATGAGTCTCGGACGTAGTATTATAGATCACAGGAAGCGTTATCAGGGCCAAAGCCGAGGGGCAGTGAAATGAAGGTCAATCACCCAACACCTAGGATACAGACCTCGGACGTTAATCGGCATAACACTCCCCCATGATACAATGGGTTTTGGAGTGCATGTTAACGCGGGTAAGCCTACTACTACGTCTTCTGTACGGCTTGGATTGGTTTCTGTCATCTAAAGTAGTAAGTCGTTGATCATCTAACTGTAAACCCTCATCGAAGATAGCGGGTAAAGGAGAGCTGGCCCAGTACGTCCGTTCAGCTGTAATGACTGAGACGTGACTGTGAATGTGAACGCAATGGAGAAAATTTTAAACATTAGCTAGCTGTTACTTTGATTTGATAACACTACTGGTAACTGATATTTTCATTCGTTAATAAACTTAATATGACAAAAGACACCTCAACGAAACAATAGTTCGACAACAACACAAATTAAAAACTGATTTTTTCGACGTAAATATTGCAATTCAATATATGATATAACTAAGGATGTTCTTATCCCAGGCATAGATTACCTTTGCCGTATTTGGCACAACTTTTGGAATTTTTGGTCATCATTGCTCTTCAACTTTATACTTGTTTGGCTTTTAAACTACTTTGATCTGAGTGATGTAGACGAAACGCGCGTCTGACGTATCAAAATTATAAGCCTGAGACCTTTGATTACTATTGCCCTGTAAATTGTGAAACTTAAGGTACAAACAAAATCTAGCCTAGATAAATTGCTTCTATATAATTTGCTGACGGTGATAAACACATTAGCAGTAAACTGCAATTAAAAAATTGACTTGGATCTATTATACATTTTTAACTAGACCTCCCTTCTATACTGTTACCCCATTCATACTTGCTTCCAGTATATAAGAAATAGTCCAATTGGTGCAGCAAACACGAGTTGTAAATGCCTCCATTGCCGTACGAAGTATGCAATGAATACGGTAAGGTATTCTCCAGAAGCCCACGCCACCTCTATTAACATTCCTGTCCATACCCTTTTCTTTGGACTGGCCATTTCCATACCTATAACAGAAAAATATACAGAGTATTAAAAGTAATGACTAATATTACTCTGTACTGTATTTAGAACAGCGCTGCATCCATTAACAAATATTCCAAAGTTAATAATATAAACAATACTAGTTTTAATGCACCAGATACGCAAATTGACATTTGATATCACTTCAATGATGCTCGATGCCAAAAAAATATAAAAGTTCAAAACTATATATAAACGGTAAAGAAGGAGATGCGAAAGATACCAAAGGGACAGTCAAACTAATAGATCGAAAATAAAACAACAACGCCATGGGTAAAAAAGAAATAGACAAACATACAAATAATAGTACACAAGAGCTGATTAAACCAAAAGAGCCAAAAGTAAAACAAAACCCGGACCAGAAATAAAAATGTTTGATGTCTTGATTGACAGTATATTTATTAAATTTGGTGGATTGATATCTGATAGACTCGTGATTATGGATTGACATGTCTCGGTTTAGACTAAGTATTGCCCTAATTGGTACTGCTGATGTTCCAGTTAACAAGCGGCATTTAGAGGGAAGACCAAAGAGCACTGGCTTGGAGTCAAAATAAGTTGTCAGGGTAGGGTAAAATGTCTGCATTAAGACTGCATGTTATCTTGTAGTCTAGCACGTTGAAAGTCTGGCTCAGTGTGTCGTTTGAGTACTAAGCAGGTTTTTTTTATATATTCATATCACATTTACATACGCATTTAATTTGCAACTGGACGTTAATCAGCCATTCGTACGATTTGCATTATATAAACATGGAGCACCTTAATAAAGGTCAATGTTTTTTTTTCTAACGAAGGTGTTGCATAGTGATTAAAGAAAGACATAGGTACACAATAAGTATACATCTAACATGTCTAAAATTTACAGCATCATATTTAAGAAAAACGAATTTTTAAAAAATCAATGCAAAAGTCAATAAATATATCATTCATTAGTAACCTTATATTTTGGTCACGTGACATGTACATTTAATTCACTTACTTAGAATCACTGCACTATTCCAATAGCCGATATTACCAATGCCGCTAATAAATCTCATAATTATAAAAGAGAAGTAATTTGGTATAAAAACTGTTCCAAGATGTCCTCCAAACATAAACATCAAAGACAAACAGGTTGCTACTTTTCTACCAAATCTAAAAAAAAAAAAAAAAAATAAGCACATTTGTTTTTAAGAAGATGGAATGTTAAACAGACTGTTGACTGCTGATGGTTTTTTTTAAATGAATCGCATCAAGTGTGTAAACATGACAATCACAATATGTCTCTAACATCTTGTTTAATTTTAAATGTGAGGTTCATACGTCATGTGTGTAAACCTGTAAAAAGTAAAAAAAGTAAAAATTAAAATTAAAAAATACCAAACTCCGAGGAAAATTGTAAACGTAAAGTCACTAAGCAAATGGTAAAATCAAAAGCTCAAACAGATCAAACGAATTGATAACAACTGCCATATTATTGACTTGGTACATGTATTTTCGAATGTTGAAAATGGTGGATTGAACCTGGTTTTAAAGCAAGCTTTTTAACCTTTCACATGATTGACAGTTGCATACAATTCCATAACTAATATATTGACAACGATGTGTGAACAAAAAAAACCCAGAAATAATAGGTAAAATTATCAAATATAGGGGTACAGCCGTCTATATTGTGTTACAATCTTAATTACTATAAAAACGAGTAAATAAGTCAACACAGATAAACATAAAGGCATATAGACAAAGCACATTAGCAAAACGCGAAAGACAAGGATACAAAAATGTACCGGTAAAAACACTATGACGGGATGTATAAGTACCGAGCCACGTCAATTGGATAGTACCCAATAAATGACTAAACAGTAAAAGTAATAAATTTCAAAGACAAATAAAAGAATACAATAGAACGTTTTTAAGACGATAAACAAAGTCAGTACCTAGAATTAAATATACTTCAAGACCATCGAGTATTATTTGTAAATTTGATGTAATACGGAATATTTATCAACAAGTCTTTGATATCTTCCGATGAACTTTTTCTTAGAAAAAGAACGAAACGTTCTTTGGCATACAACTGGTTCATCAACTTTCTGCTCAGACACTAGTGACGTTTAACAATATCTGAATACAATGGAGAAGCAGCTGCAAACTCTTGAATACCGAATAAGTTGGAAAATGTATATCTCATATGCATGTACAGTTGGTTTATTGCTACTAAGGTGGTGAAATTTATATTTTCAAATATAAATCTCGTTTGTCATTGATTCGGGTACTGAGATGGCCGCTAAGGTCAAATTCAAAGTATAAATCAAAATTGAGGCAGAGGAAGCCGTGTATGTTGCTTCTTTAATTTCTAGTGCTGAAGGATGTAATAATGAAACCCAATTAACAAAGTTTGGATTGTTAACTCCTTTAGAATCTCATGTCGTAGAAAACTTTATAAGTTCACGTCTGACACATTAAACAGTTTACATATATACATCACTTTGCTTTATTATTGTAACTTACGAGTTTACAACGATTAAGGGTCTGACTGATTCGAAAAATCCATAAAATACTCAGTTTTAGAAAATATTGTTGTAAATGTTGGTTTAATTCAAAACAAAGAAAGAAAAAAGAATATGTTTGCATGGTAAATAAAGTCATTCGTACATGGCATTACACATTCAAAGCATGTTCAGGTAATGTATTCCTGTTAAAAAATGTATACTCACATGTCGCCAATAGTACCAAATAGAGCAGATCCTACTAATGCTCCAGCAAATATCCCCATGCTAGCATGCGACTGGAGTATTTTTCTGTCACATACAAGGTCGAACTGTGAAGCATATAAATCATTAAATTGATATATTTGCTTCACTTAAATTGTTAGCACTAGGATATCTTTTTTTATTTGATATTAAGTTTGACAACGTTGTTCAGTTAGTGTTTGTCCTGTTGGTAGCTACATTTAATTTATTTGACGGTTTACTAATTTGTGTTTTAGTTCAACGATAAAGTGTCTGGATGTATACACAATGTCTGTGTCAATTTTACAGAAACTAAACTTCCATTTCATATAATGTCTTTCTTAGTTAATGATTACTGAACAAGTTGGCTTTAAAAATTATTGTTATATACATAATAAACAGCGGCGCCATGAGCGCATGATACGCCCGACGTCTTGTGTGGAAGTTTTATGCAATAATCATAAATAGTTTCGGAGGAAGTTGTAAGCAATAACCATTTATTGTTTTTGAGACACGGCGGGACATGTGAACCCCCCCCCCCCCCCCCCCACCCCCCCCCACCCTGTTTTTTTTTTTTTACAAATATCACTAAAATAAAATTTTGAATCAGACCAAAAAGTATACAGATCTTTAAATTAGTATAACAAAGAAGTGTGTACAGTTTCAAGCAATAATCATAAATTGTTTTTGAGATACGGCGCGACATGTAAAAAAAAAACTCCCCCTTTTTTACAAAATACTCAATAACTCAAAAATAAAATTTTGAGTCATCACCAAAAAGTATACAGATCTTTAGATTAATATAACAAAGAAGTGTGTAAAGTTTTAAGCAATAATCATAAATCGTTTTTGAGATACAGCGCGACATGTAAAAAAACCCTCCCCCTTTTTTACAAAATACTCAATAACTCAAAAATTAAATTTTGAATCATCACCAAAAAGTATACAGATATTAAGATTAATATAACTAAGAAGTGTGTAAAGTTTTAAGCAATAATCAAGAAACGCTTTTGAGATACGGTGCGACATGTGAAAAAAAAAACACACCCCTGTTTTAGTTACAAAGTGCCGTAACTCAAAAAGTTTAAATCTTATTTTCACCAAAAAGTATACAGATCATTTGACCATCATAAGTAACAACTATATTCAGTTTCATGAAATTTGGATAAGACGTTCTCAAGTTACGGTGCGACATGTTTACGCCGGACAGACGGACAGACGGACGGACAGACAGACAGACGGACGGACGGACACCGGACATTTGTATACCATAATACGTCCCGTCAAAATTTTGACGGGCGTATAAAAACTATGCACATTCATGGATCCACAATATGTTGATTCCTGCATGTATCTTTGCATTCAATTTGGCACAATTACATTAAAACACGACTTCTATCAAGTTTTTCTTTTAACTGCTTGTGCACTTTATTGTGGAAGTTCGTGTCATCATGAATAAAACATTTCATTTGGAAATGAAGGTTCATTTCCGAGTGGCGCGAGATTGCTGTAAGCCAATCAAAATAACGTATTATAAGAAACATACATGTCATGTAATTATTGTGTGTTAACTTTGCGATATACAGGCCAGATAGGGGTGCTTGTTTGCACTCAATGTTTTCCCTTACCATGTGATGTGTCTGTACCAAGTCAGGTTATCCAGATCGTGTGTTGTTCTGTTTTGTAAGTTGTTGTTTTTATGTCTGTCATAGGTTTAGAGAGTTGGATATTGGTGGCTGATGATGTGCTGTCCAGTATATTTTGTGATGCCTTATCATCATATTTATGTATTTTTGGCTAGCTACCCACAATAAATTTTGGCAACTATTTTCCAAATTTGAAATTCTTCAATACTGGATTTGTATAAGACCGTACGGTGACCTATAACTGTTAATTTCTGTGTCATTTGATCTCTTGTGAAGAGTTGTCTCATTGGCAATCATACCATATCTTCTTATCTTTATATTTATTGTATTATAATACCCACCTCTGATACTAATGTAGACGTAAAAACAGATGTGTCGTATACCCAACTGTCACATTTCTTTGTTACATTTCCTGTAATGTTTACAACTATTGAACATTCCTCATCGAATAGCTTTGGTGCAGAATTGTTGGTGTATTCATCATGATGCTTGTAAGAATCGTTTGCCAGGTCTAGAATTTTGCATCTGACGAGAAAGGAAAGTATAGAGTGTAATTAACCTTACAAATGTTAACATTGATACTCCTTCCGAATCAGTTAAAAGTCTTTCGGTGTTAATATGCTTTCTTAGAAATGGGGTAGTCTGATAGTTAGTAAAGTCAGTAAATATTTTGATATACATGCTTAAGTGAAATACTTGAGATATTCTTTAAGTACTAAACAGAATATTCAACACTAATTTAAGATTTTGAAAATAAACATTCGGTGACTTAAAGTTGTTAATCTCTGTGTCATTTGGTCTCTTGTGGAGAGTTATCTTATCATTGGCAATCATACCACATCTTTTTGTATTATCTGTCTAATTGCAAGAATGAACACGTTTCGTAAACCTATAGATTGAAAACTTCACAAGATGCTGAAACGTAAAAATATAAAAGGCTAAAAAATTAGCTTCATTTTGAAATATTCCATTGATTTTAACATTTTAAAGCATTTCAGAGTTTCTATTTGTAGAAAACATCAAACCATGTTTAGCATTTTTGAAGAAATTATGAGGGTCTGGATGGTTAATCTTCATTCCTGTATCCGTTTATCAATTATTCTGTGTTTCTCTATTCTTTGATTATTTTTGTCCATTATATTCTATTCTTTATATTTTGATCACCATTATTCTCTAATGTTTGGGGGTTTTTTTTGTGACATATTTTTTATTCTTTACTGTGTATACTGTTGGTCCCTTGTTATCTATTTTGTAAACGCCCTTCACATTTATGAGGATGTATAGGGTTAGAGTTTTAAAAATATTTTTACAATTCGCACATGATGGTTTATCAAAACTTTCTTTATAGTCAGCGGCAAGAAAGTTAACATTCAAGCCTAAATTTTCATTTAATTTTGAAAGAATGATCCAATCATCTTTTTCTCCTTATATACATATTGTGAGCGCATTTGTTTCTAACCTAAACGATGTAAACGATTACGCGCGTAGTCGTTTAATCCATTTGTTTCTTACATTTTTTGATCAACGTTGACATCGTTCACATAAACGATGTACGCGCAAAATAGTCGCGTAGTCGTTGATCGTTTATCGTTGAGATGTGTAAACGATAAATTTGTTTCTGCATCTGTCGTTTAAATATTTACGAGCACGTGTTGTTTTCGCAAAGTCCTGGTTATTTATTTCCCGTACTTTTACCTGTTTGTTTACAGTGCGTGAGTGTAATCTGTTTTCTGACTACGCGGGATCGATAAAGTTTATTAAACGATGTATTTGTTTCTAGCAGCTTAACGTTTACTAAACGATAGTCATCGATGACAAAATTTCGGGTTAGAAACAAATGCACTCTGTACCAAGTTATTATTGAGTTATGCCGCTTTTTTTTTTTTTCTCACGCTAGGAAATTGCTATACTACTGTTAAATATTGTTATGATTAATAATTTCAGCTAGATATTTTTGCACATTTCTAAAAAGAATGTTTGATATACTTTAAAAGGCAACAATACATGAGTATCCATTACGTAATAGTGTCAAATGATAATTTTAATTCACATCTGTTAGTGTTGCTTGGACGAATAATAATTATACATAATTTACAATCTATCATTTTTGTTTTACATGAATTAAGAATAAAAAACGCCAATTAAGGAAAGATTGATAATTTCTTCAACTTGGGTCTTAATATGAAAGTGTACGGTTAGTTGATTTTTATTTTATGTCTTCCATGTTAAAATTAAAACTGAAAAGAAATAGCCAAAACCAATGTTGTTTGAATTTATAAAAAGCCATACATTTGAAATGTTATGAAAATAACTTAAAAGTTACATTGATAACTTATTCCTCGAACCCAACGTTCATGTTTTCTATTTCCATCCTTCACTACGCTTACACAAGTAATTCAAAGTTTCTGAATTTACTGTGACAAGTCTTAATAGGTACATATAAATAAACATCTTTCGACCAATCTGTCTCGATCAGTCGAACGAACAAATTCTTTCATAAACATTATATAAATGTCAACTTTTTTGTATAACCTGTTTGACGCTATTATGCAAAAGTACTTGAAGGTGGTAATTCCTTGACAGAATTGAGGGTTTGATAAAGTATGTGTATTTCAAAGGAAATTGTCTAATACAGGCCAAACCATGTACATCTATAGAACAAAATAACAGTGCATACGAATCTAGTATACCTATATAATCATATTAGCCTGAAAGTGTCTATAGCAACAATTAATATATTCCTATTTATATGTGTAATTCCCTTCGCCTAAAGTGGGGAAAAAACCAACAGAACATATGATCAAGTTCGCCCATATATTAAAAAGAATCTGTGTAATATGATCCTAGCTGTTGGCCTACAGTTAAAACGAATGTATACCCATGATCACATTCGCCTTTACAGTAAAAACAATCATGTTTGCCAACTATAAAAAAACTGTATTCCATTGAAACTGCTCGTCTACATGCAGTAAAAAAAGAGTATATACCAATAAACAAGTTCACCTAAAGATAAAATGACATAAATCATACCCGGTATGAACTTGTTAGCATACAGTTAAAATATATATATACCTATGATCCTGCTCTCCAACTGTAAACACTGTTATGATGGTCATGATGGCACACCACATTGCTGGTATCACTACCAGTAAATATAAACGTTTCTGGTACATCCCAAAACCACCAAGTAGTTCAATGACATCGTCAAACTTCAACTTTTGTTTCATTTTGTTCTTCTATAATAGTCCAAATCGTTTTGGTGAAATCTTTCTTTGGGAGAACTTCTCACGTGTAATCCAGCTACTTTATTACAGTCCCAGATGTGAAGTTATGGCGCATGAAACAAACCTTCATTAAAAATGGATAATTTTCCTTCTTTAAATATTGTATAATAAGACTGTCTGAAGATGTATACTCAAGGATTTTGACCTGGTTTATCTTATCTTTGACCATAAGAGTTTGGTCAATACTATCAAAATGTCTCACAGGAAATGCAAAGATAACTTTAGTATAATGACCTGTATCTAGAGATAAGATATTTTCATTATTATGAATTTTGAAAGGCTATTGAATTTAAACATTAAGTTCTAAAATAAATGTTTGCAGATCCTTCAAATTTACTACACTGATCATAAAACAAGTTTTAAATGAATAAAACGTTAAAGCAAAGTAAGTTAAACGGTTTTAATAATTCTGCATAATAAACAAAATTTCTCGATAACGAAAAAAAATGTGGAAGAATTAAAATGTACTTTTAAACTGTCGTAGGAGATTTTAATGTTTTATCAACACTACAAACAATAAAAGTCATTCACTGTGTTTAAAGAAGACTATCTGTTTATGATAAGATAAATACTAGTATAATTATCTAAGACTTTCAGGTTTCGGTGACCGTGCTCCTGTTTATATGTGAGGGGAAGTGGCATATTGCCATTATTTTGAAAATGTTACTGGAAAATGACCGGTATAGCGATTTTGTCGTAGATTACTTTATAAATAGATTTATATTATACATGTATGTCCTAAAATTAGTTGCCACCACAGTGCATTTTACTTATATTTTATACGTCCTTTTATTGACTACCAGTTGCCTTCTAATGCTAGAAAAATAAAGTTAAGATACTACTATACTAAGTAGTTTTCGCATTAACGAGAAACGTGAAAAATACACAAAACTATACAGTGTCAAAATTACTGAGCAGCACAACATGTTTGAACAGAATACTAGAAGTATGCAATACAGCGATTATTTCTGTTTATTAATTTGTTCTTTGTTTGAAATTGTGGAGTTCAAAAACAAATATTTCGATTGTACTTTTATATATTTTATACATCCGTTCTAGGTTTATAGAGAGACAAAGAAAAGCAAGATAAATTATGAAATTATAGAAGACAGAACGTTTCATTGAATTTGTTTCATTTTTCATTTAATTGTGCACATTGCTTTGAAAGAAAAATATATACACGAAGGTTGCAAGATTGATCACTTTTCGCACCTCAATATTTACAATTATATACATGGAACAATTTTCTTTTTAAAATCAAAGTATCCTGTTTTGAATATGCATACGATCTGTTTTCGTCCTCAAATGTCACTTAGCAGGGCATATGCACCTGTTCTTTGACTTTTAAAAATAAACACAAAATATTAAACATAATAAAGCAAGTAAAATATATGAATGCAGTTGCCCTTGACAAGAATGATAATGCGGCGCAAGGAATCAAAATGATCATGCGTTGAACATCCTCTCTAACACCCTTTCCTCGAACTTTTATAATAAGTATTTTATGTAAATATCTTGCAAAGTACATTCCCAGTTGACGGGAGGTCTTTTTTATACTTTGTTTCCATAGAGATCTGTTTTCAGTACGTATGCATTTTTTTTAAAGTTTTCGCTGCTTTGATGCGAGAACATTTTTGTTCATGTTGGTACTCGTTTGCTTCTAGTATTTTGTTTTTGCACAATATGCAGTTTCATCCTATCATGTCCAAAGTTACCAGTATACATTTTCAGTTCTTAATCGGCTAAGTTTTTTTTATTTTCATCTTCAAAATTCTGCTGCACTCTTAAGAATATACTGATCGTCCCTTAATGCAATATCGTCGCAATGCAAATTAGTCGAGTTTATCCAAAATACTGCCATATAATTCGTCAACCCCTCAGTTGTCCCATTTTCTGTCATCTAAAGTCTTTAAAATTTTAATAATTTAAATGGCATTATAAATTTTGAACGATATTGTAAACATTTCTGTCTCAAACAGGTGAAGGAATCGTTATCTTATTAACTAGTTCACCAGTAGACCAATTTTATCACCTGAAGAAAATACATAACCCTCAAAATCCTAACTACTTAATCTAACATATATGTTAGTAAAAGAGGGGTGAAAGATACTAGAGTAACAGTCAAACTCATAGATCGAAAATAGTAAGATATTATAACAGAGATGTCGACATAACTTTGACGGCAAATCAGGTTCGATTCAGTTGCCATTAGTATTTATACATCCTAACAATTATCATAATGTTATTAATAACCGGATTAATTGAAAGTGAGTGATATGTGAAGTATTTGTATTCCACTACAACTTGGTTCGTTAGATGAATGCAACTAGGTATACTAGTACTAAATGGGTTTTGATATCGAAAACGGTTTAATTACCTGTTTCGAAACTTTCCCATAGAAAAGTAAACGATAACACTACAGGTTTATTTTCAACAACATACGGTATTTTCTTGCTTTTCAAAAATGTGTGAATTTAGAACTTTAAAACGAAAAAAAAAACAGGTTCTGTATTAAGACAATAAGGGTCCTTATGTTATATACAACATATCCAAAACCGGATCCCTCCATTTTCGACATGCCAATTTTCCGTTACATGCATATGAATACAAATATCGAGGTCCAAAGGTTACTTATATTTCAATCCCCATGTATATATCTTGCTTTCCGTATTCTTCTTTATACAATGTATGAAGTGTTGATATTTGAACAATTTTACAATTTTCATAATTCTACCTCTTATTTTACTGATTTCTCAGAGAGTCTCTATTTATCAGAGACGGATTTTAGAGGGAAAGGGTGCCCTCCCCCTACACATTTGTTTAAAAAAAAGGTTGATTACCAAGTATAGGGAATCACTGAAGTATGACTGGAGCAGGCCCCCGTCTAAGGCAGTCAGCGGGCCACTCTTATGTAAAATCTTAGGAACCGCCAATGTCAATCTAGAATGGTTGTTGAAAATTCAATTCAACAATCGTAAATATTAATGTGTGTACTTATATTTTATAATGTCATACCAAAAATTAAATAAATAAACAAAAATCCTACCTTTCTCTGTCTGTATGTTGTCCTTAAGGATACTCTACTACAGTAAAAAAATGTTGGTGTACTTCAAAGCTCTTTAGAACAGTGAACTAGGATAAAGAGATAAGAGGGAATAGAGAAAAAAACAATCAACATCGCGGGAAAAACTTCATGCTTAAGACGAAGTGCTATTCGTCAGTGTCACAAGAAATTAGAAATGAGAGGCAAAAATGTATAAATAGGTTGTTAACACGGTTAGGGATATCATATCCGAAGTTTGCTTACAGATGCGGCTTACATGTAGCAGATAGTTGGCATAAAAACGATATGCAAGAGGTGACTATGATATAACAGGATTTATCATATACGAAGTAGTAAATACAAGTAAATTGTATGTGTAATACAATCAAGGGCAAACGTCGATAGGTCATTGTTATATAAGCATTATCATACCACTAATGTATGTCATAGACTGGCTCCCGATCGAAATATTCAGTATGTTACACATTCACCTATATAACATGTTACCGGGAACCAGGACAGTTACGTCATGTCTCGTAAAAACATCATAATTAGTTGCACTTTAGATAAATATGTATTATAATAAAGTGTATGTGATATTGCTTTTTTTTTTCTTCAAAAAAATACATCATATCAACCAACAAGCACTTGTCTGTGGAAAAAAACACAAATTCAAAAACAAGTGCTTGTGTGTCAACCCTTAAGCTAGTTCACACTGCCGATCAGATCAACTCGATGATCCCGATTGCCCAAATTTCCACGACCAAGCTCAACCAAATTCTTGATCGGGCCTGTTTACGACTTCTACCCGGCCGCCATCCGACTGTACACGACCTTATCTCGACAATTCACGAATCCTTAATGACAAAATGAATACTTATTCGATATTTCCGATCAATTCACATTCTTTACACAATCTTTACTCGACTAGCTAGACCAAATCAACTATTCACGGTCTCAGCCTGATCTCGAACAGACCAGATCGACCTGATCGTTTGTGGGTCGTAGGGATAATCACGAATTTGTCGGGTATGCACATTTTAGTGTAAAACATCAAAAACTTTTGTTCCCCGCCGCTTCGGAGTGGGCATTACGTGTTACCCTTGTCCGTCCGTAGGTATGTGCATACGTCCCAACAATATTGGTTTCCGTTCTCTAATTTTATTTTGCATCAACCAAATTTTATGAAACTCCGTATACGCAATGCTTATTACCATAAAACACAGTTCAAATGCGAATTTGGGTGGCCGTTCTTGAGTAATGACCTTTTATGAAATTGTATATGCTAGCTTGGGTATTATCAGTGTCCCATTCTCCGTTTATTTGGTTATATTCAGTAGAAGGTTCGAGTATAATGATCACTTTAATCATACATTGAAAATATCTACAAATAAAAAAAGCAATTGCCGGGTTTGTGAGCAAGATGGTTAGAGCTCAGAGAGACAGATTAATCGCTGTGACGGAGCTTGAAGGGAGCATAGAAGACGAACTAGATTGTGTAGATAGCAATGGGCGCCGAGAAATCTAGGTGAGGCAGTGGCTGACACGACGACCACTGTGTGGACAGTTTGAGAGACTTAAACTAACTAAACAAAGAGGAACACAATGCTTATAAAAACTTCCTCGTAGTGGACACTGATATGTAATGGTAGTTTTATTGCTCTTTTTTGGAAATAACACCACAAAATGAGATTTGTCACTGTATTAGTACTAATGTTAGATAGCAATATACATAAACTTTACCATCCCCTTTTCCTTGCTTTCTTACAAATAAAGCGTACTGTTTGTGTCATTTTCTTTTTTGCTGTATGGCAACAACCTGCATGTATTTGTTTAAAAATATTTCAAAACGTTACAGAATTAGAAACAAATGCATCGTTTAATCAGTGTTTGCTGACCCTGTTTGAACCTTTAAAAACGCACGCACATTTTGTTATTTGAACTTATTACGCGGGGAAATAGGCTCCGTAGATGTTATAGACACTGAGGACATCGCTCCTCTATGCATTCTTAATTTAATTGGAGTTCTTCATCTTAATCAGATTAATGTGTGAAGATAGTGATGATAAAGCCTTTAAAAAAAGAGGTAATGTTCTTGTCATAACTCAAAATATTGTCTAAAATTTCTCAAATTTAGGTATTACCCTCCTTTCTTTCAAAGCTGTTCTTTAAATGAAAGAAGAGAGGGTAATACCTTAATTTGAGTAAGTTTAGACATTCTGTCAAAGTTTTTTCAAACTTGGCAAAAGCAATTGATCAAAACGTGTGCTCGCTGAACTGTTTGTATCGTTAGTGTTAGAAAGAAATTCGCTCCAAATAAAACATATTTGTCTTTCGTCTCCTTTTTGTGTGAAATTACGTCAAAAAGTTCGAATGAAAAAAAAATTGACAGTATGGTGACCTATAGTTGTTATCAATAATTTCTGTGTCATTCGGTGTTCTGTGAAGAGCAGCTCGTTGGCTATTGTACCACATCTTCTTTTTTTATACTACAAACATTTCTGGACAAACGGAAAATACGGACAGAAAAAAGCCCATGAAACAGGTAAAATATAATCTTGATGTTCTTATAAACCAACTTTGAAAGGTAACTTAGTCATCAGCAGTCTAATAATGAATGTTATTGCACAATTACTTTCATTTTTGAAAAATCCGCCGGTTCCAAAATTGCAGGATTTTCTTCCCTTTTGGAACACCTGAGTTCATCCCAGGTTTTATTGGGGTATGTGTTTCTAAGTTTTTAGTTTTCTATGTTATGTGGACTGCTGTTTGTCTTCTCGTCGGTTTTCGTTTTTCCCTATGGCTCTGTCGGTTTGTTTTCGACCTAAGTTTGATTGTTCCTTTGGTGTCTTTTGCCTCTCTTTTAAAATGTTACCACTCCTTACAAAAGTTAAGACATGTACTGTACATGGAGAAATATTTGTGCAGTTAAAAATAATGTTGCCAATATATTTTTGCGACGGCAGAGTTATGAGAGTTAATCAGATCTGCACAAACTTTTAGAGAATCATGTAGCAGTCATGTGTTCTCGTGTATGGCTGAGTAGGGATCGAAGAGTGGTCGAATGTGGTCATGAAGGGATCAGGTGTTGATCGAGTTGGTCTGTGATAAAATAAATTTAAAAGTCGCAGTGATCTGGAAGCGATCGGGAATTGGTCGACTTAATCTGGAAATGATCGAGTACTGATCGGTAAAATGTTTGTATTACGACCAAACTCGATCTCTACACGATCCTTTCCCGATCAATTCGACCGCTACTCGACGAATTCTTGATCTCTTCTCGAGTGACTTGCTTCTCGACCCTTATTCGAATGTTTTTCACATGTCAAAAACTTTCGGGTAGAAAGTCAGATCGATGACGATCAAGGTAGACTATCCCGAAAATTCTTGTCGATTGAGTCAGACCAGTCTCCCGATGACGTAATTTGTCATGATCGGGCTTGACCGAGTTGATCTTATCGGCAGTGTGAACCTAGCTTGAACCAATATAATCCCTCGAGTAGAGCTCTTGTGGTCATATTATTTTGGTGCCTCGTGTTGATACGGGTGTGATAATGAAAAAGCCTTATGATACATTACCATTACGTTTTGCGCGATTTTTGCGCACAGCTTTTGGTTATGCCCGCGTCACACTGTCCCGATTTTTACGCCGATGGCAACACGATTATGGAAACTTTCAAAATCGGAACTGATCGTATCCAGATCGGGCTATTCGTAGTGCCATCTTTCACCACCGTAGAACCATCGGCCACTTTTTCTAGCCTTCGGGGACAACTTCGGGAAGGGTTCTAAATTTTTTAACATGTTAAAAAATCCCCGAAGGTGCGTCCGATGTTGAGTGTTCGTATTGAGTTCGTATCACCATCCTCACCATCGTAATGTCACCGGGAATGCATCTTTGAACATCATATTGCATTCGTGTTTCCATCGTTTCCATCGGGCAGTTTTGACATTACGATGTCTACACGAATGAATCACGAAGCTACCCGAATGTCTTACGATGGCAACACGACTTCGTGAAGACCCCGTAATCCCGTCGTGTTGCCATCGAATAAAAGTACGAAGGCGACAAGATGGAACTACGACGGCAATAAATCCAGCTAAATGTAAGTTAATTTTCGCGCTAAAATACATTTAAAGTGCCATGCGCGATATGCACTGGTCAGTCTAATACGACAGTTAAGAAAGACGTTCACAAAACATGGAGCTCATATCATATGACTCTATGAGAACAAAAAAGGCGACAGCGTTGTTTCTATTAATTCAAATGGAACAAGAAGAGCAGCTCTTACAGACTCAGGATTTACTTTTACAAGTAAAATATTGTTTTTTGTCAATTTTTCATATCAAGTAACATAATGAAAATCATAAACGCGCCTCGTACACCAACACTGCAGGTACACGTATATAGGGAAACCAACTTTTTCTCCATTATTCTGATTTTTTATGTATCGTCTGAGTTGTCACACGAATGTAACTTTTTGTTTACTCCATAACCATTTTGTTTTCTATATGTCATATTTTGCCGCATTTGTTGCTTTCCCCACATCCTTCCTTTTGTCTATATTATTATGATATTCTCCTGGAAAGAGCTCTTTTTGAATAAAAGGGATCAACGAACCCATCACCTTACCTTTAAGATAGATCAGTAAACAATGGCATAATTATGGGTGATTATTCAGACTAGTGCACACATTTTACAGTTCAAACAAGGCAATGTCGAGCGTGGCATCCCCTCGTATGTAACATATTGGGGACAAATATGGACACTATATTTGTATATGACACATGCAGAAAACGGTAAATTTAATATGCATATTTGATACATAAACTATTTTAGAAATCACCCAAAACATTCAGTAACTGGAAATACCTTTAATATTTATTGTCTTTAGAACAAACAGGTAAAAAAATGAGCATCCGTCTTATGATTAAACCAGAAATTAAATGTACAATATAATATATATTCAATATTGATCAAACAATTTAAAACGCGTGATGCCATCGGCATATAATTCAAATGCATCGTAAGCTGTACACGACGTCTTTTAGACATCGTATGGCCATCGCGCCATCATCGTAATCCATCGTGTAGCCTTCGTAATCATCGGGCAGCCTTCGTGATCCATCGTGTAGGCTTCGGCTGAGATATGAAGCTTAAATACCCGTCTTCGGTTAACCTTCGTATGCCCATCTTTTGCTATCGTATATAATTTCGGCACCATCGTATAGACTTCGTTATTCATCGTACTTGCTTCGGTCACTTTTTGGTATTTTAACGAGATCGGGACCAACTTCGTACGAACTTACAATTTTCGTATTCGGTTGTCCATCGTATATTAAAATCGGGACAGTGTGACGCGGGCATTACAATTGCGTGCATTATTTCACAGGTAAGCTCAGGTAAATACAGGTAGATTACACTAATTTATTTATTTTTAACTATAATTGATCTCGAGCAGGAGAAATCCGTTTTATAATGGACAGATCTGAATTGTTTTACATTTTCCGGCATTTCGGGGTCTTTTATGGCTGACTTATAGTATGTGGCATGGGCTTTGCTCATTTTTTTAGGTCGTACGGTGACCTATAGTTGTTAATTTCTGTGTCATTTGGTCTCTTCTGAAGAGTTGTCTTATTAGCAATCATACCAAATCTTCTTTTTCAAAGGAACTTAGTCCTGGAAATACATACAGATAAAAATGTAAATGTAAAAACATCTAAAGATTTAAGTTTTGATTTAACATAACGTTCTGCTTGAAGAAAGACCAAAACACAAAAATATTAATAGTACATAAATGTGTTGCATAAAATTGCTCATTGTAGTCAGCATTTAATGATCCGGACTGTTTATAGAACGCATGGATTCTGCTGATGGTAGTGATGCTCAAACACTAAGAGGAAATGCTGAAATACCTGTGTATTTATTTACGATGCATCGCCATGAAATATCCCCTGATCTGTTGATTCGGAAAGTGAATCCATCGTACACTAGTGATATTTTTCTGCGACTTGTTTCTGACAATCGAAACTGACTTGTTTCTGACAAACGAAACTGTACAAAATAACATCAGTAAATGATACTACTTTAGCTGTATCTTATCGGTTAAATTAGGTACCAGAATACTTTTTATTCTGAAATATTGCTAATAAATTACATGTATGTGTTAAGCTATTACGAGATGATTGCTCATGATCACTTTACATTTTTTTATAACTCAATATGAAAAGTATATAATAAATTTACCAGTATGGTCAAGATTCTTCATTATGAATTATCTATATTTTTGTACTTGTGTTACCTGTAAAATGAGTCAACGCAAATGTAATCCAAAGCTGCGCGTAAACGTAACAAATTTCAATCCCAAAATGCGCGCATATTTATACTTACTAAGTTACTTACTTACTTACTTCTCAGTATGACATTGGCACGAAGGGCAGCAACAAAGGTTCTCCATTTCTGTCTGTCTTACACAATCTTTTCTACTGTTCCCTATGTGTTATTCATTTTCTTCAGTTTTCCTTCTACAGTACGTCTCCGTTTGTTTTGGGGGTTTTTTTTTTTTGTTGTTGTTTTTTGGTTGTTTTTTTTTACCTCCTCGCTTACGCCTTCCTTCTGGAGTCCAATGTAATGCTGTTACAGTGATATACTTTATATCTCTTCTAATCACATGCCCTATTCATTTCCAACGCCTTTTCATTAATATTGTACCCATGCTTTCTTTATGATATTCTAAGAAGGTCTTCATTTGATATTTTGTTTAGAAATACGCAGGATTCTTCGTAAGCTTTTGGAATGGAAAACTGCAGGTTGTTTAGATCGCCTTTTTGTCAGCCTCCAGCATTCTGATCCGTATAACAGAGTAGATTATACACAACTATGGTAGTTTTAGTTTGGTCCGCTTAATGCAGTCAGCATTCTACTGCGTCAAAATTATCTCCCCATTACGTCAGTTAATTTTCAAAATTGTAGAAATGGAATCCATTGTAGGGATGACGCGCTGCCAATTTTGCTCTTGAAAACCGATTTATCGCATAGCTATAGCACCACTACGATCCTTTATGTCAGTTGTATTTTAAAGACAAATGTATCTACTAGCTATTGAGCATCAGTTAATGATCTTGTCTGCCTTGATTCAACTTAACTATTGTCTAATCGGTTGTCAGGTGGAATTTTTGAAAATTCATAAACATTTAAAAAATTTCTAATTAAATATTTCGTGGAGGGGCAGACTAGATTTTTTTTAGTGGTTGAAGACTATAATCCTTAGTTATCACACCCAAAAAAAATTATTATTTTTCGAAGATAAGCATTTTCATCATCCAACTTGAAAGACTGTCGTCAAGTACTTTTAGTAAAAAAATAGCTATTCGAACACACCTACTCTGTTTTTATGATTCATAAGATAGGTATTTCACTTGACCCATATATTTCATCTTTTAGTACTGTGATTGTTTTTATGTTATAAAGTCAACCTGTAGCTTTGATATATAAAAATGATAGTATCTGAAGCGAGATGATGTATGAAATATTATTGCTTTGTACGTTTTCAAGACAAAATATTCAACTCAAACACGCCCTAACATAAAAAGGTGCACTCGATTTTCTCTTTTCGATACAATTGTTACCCATATTTTTAGAATTTTTTCTTGAGTCACATAATGGAAGGGCAGACACGAAAATTACTGAACTAATAGATTGATATGTTCTCCGTCCACGGTAATTTTTTCAAAAAAATCATAGGTTAATCATTTTCTACATCCAACTTGATAGATACCCATGTCGTCGGCTTGATATCTAATTGTTCTGCTTTACTATGTAATAGATAAATTGAAACCTTAGGCAAATGGTGTTTTTAAAATAGAACACTTCGTAATTGAGAAGAAAATTGTCATTTTATTTGTTTCTATTAACTTTTAAAGTTTTTGTTACTATAGTAAACATTACAGTAAGCATTTATCGCCTTCTCTAACAAAGAGCTTCGATTCTTTTGTTCTATTTCAACCGGGTTTCCACCTGAATGTACTGTGATGATTTCCATACATTGTTTAGTGATCTGAATATATGTGTGTTAAACTGTCATTTCATGAACCTCCATCATTTCTAATTGTACGTCCTAGGTATTTAAATGTTTCTGTGATGGGAAGATCTGTTCCATTTACAAGGATAGGAGTTGGGTTATTGATGTTAAGGGTCATGACTTCTGTTTTTGTTTTGCTGATTTCAAGTCCAACTTGACTGTCAAAAGTATTAAGGCGGTTTGTCGTCTTCTCATGTAAATGGTGGTGGGTATGTTAAAAAGGCGGTTTGTCGTCTTCTCATGTAAATGGTGGTGGGTATGTTAAAAAGGCGGTTTGTCGTCTTCTCATGTAAATGGTGGTGGGTATGTTAAAAAACGGTTTGTCGTCTTCTCATGTAAATGGTGGTGGGTATGTTAAAAAGGCGGTTTGTCGTCTTCCCATATAAATGGTGGTGGGTATGTGCAAGCTAGGTCATAAGCAAAATCAAGATCTTCTAATGTTAATGACATGCTCCATCTTTTTCCACCGGGAGTACTTCTGTTGTTTTTTTTTTTATACCCAGCCAATGACCAAATTGAAAAGAAATTTAATGCTCTCGATATTCTCTATTTACATAAAACTTAATTCTAATGACAGTGTGTGTCACCGTTAAAGTCCACAATTCATCTAATTAAAAGTCCACAACACCGCGAAAGTCCACAACAAATTACTGCCAAAATCCCCCTAATTTCACAAGTAGTAGATGCACACATGAGGTCGGTAGATCGATTTAGAGTATCAAATTTACACCAAGATATTAAGATTCTGAGGCAATTTATTATACCCCAAGACCTTGTAGCTTATGCAAAATGATAGACTTTAATCATTTTGGAGGGGAATCTTTCTTATGTTTTGGTATTATACATGATAAATGCAGAATATCAAATTACATTTACACAAACTGACATCTTCGTGTAAAATTAATAGTAAAATATGCAAGATAAAATATGCAAGATTATTAACTCAGATATAACAGAATTAATGATTCACCATAAATTCGGTTTATTAGTGTAAGCAAACTTGCATTATAATATTGGTCGTTTATTCAATGCACAAAAGGTTACTACATGTACGTACATTACATTATATATTCCCTAGAATGTATTAAAATGTAAAACTAACGGCTTGATTTATGTATAAAAACAACGAAATAAATGATTAACTAAAAGAAGTATTTAAAAAAAAAACATTTAGTTTTTATCTTAATAGAACTAATATCATCCTGATATTAATTTTTGAAAGATTATGTGAAAAATCTTAGCAAGTTTAAATATTGGAGGTATGAGGTACGAGTTTCCTTTTTTAGATTCAAATTTTCCAATTCCATCAATGTCATTCATATTTTCTCTGAACTTTATGTTTTAAATGAGATAATGCCAAAAAAAAAAAAAAAAAAACATTATTTTCAAATCCTTACGAGGTCATACCGGTGTTCTATTGCGGCAAAAATTTCTATGCGCTTTTGACTAACAACAGAACGTATTTGGTATAATTACACGGCTATTATCGAGTGCAAAATAACATTCCTGATCGCCTTTTTTTCATTAATTAATATTGATAGTAAATATAGAAAAAAAGAAGATGTGGTATGATTGCCAACTCTCACAAGAGACCAAAATGACACAGAAATTAACAATTATAGGTAACCGTACGGCTTTCAACAATGCGCAAAGCCCATACCGCATAGTCAGCTATAAAAGGCCCGAAATGACAATGTAAAACAATTCAAACGAGAAAACTAACGGCCTTATTTATATAAAAAAAAAATGAACGAAACACAAATATGTTACACATAAATAAACGACAACCACTGTATTACAGGCTCTTGACTTGGGACAGGCACATACATACATAGTGTGGCGGGGTTAAACATGTTAGCGGGATCCCAACCCTCCCCTAACCTGGGACAGGGGTATAACAGTACAACATAAGAACGAACTATAAAAATCAGTGGAAAAGGACTTAACTCATCAGATTGACAAAAATACAAGTGGACGTGGCCGGGTACTTCCCAACAACAAAAAGACACTAGGAACAGATCTGAGAGTACTCGCAGTTAACTGACAGCTATTTCAAAGCCACTAACAACTAATAAAAAAATCATGCATCTAAGACTAAATTATCAATCTGTACACATCCAACATCCAATGGATTTAGTGTAAAGACGTCATAACCAGTCAGAGACAAAACATGACCTTGTGCAATGCCAAGATACAGGTATCGGCAGATTGTAGATCGATGAATGTATATATGTGCATGTATATAACATACTAGTAATATTTAATTTGCCTTTATGGGTTTGTGTTTTTTCTTTTGATCGTGGTGTTCTCTGCTTCACATACTTATCTCCCACTTTTCTTTAACACCTGCACGCTGCTCTGTGTTGTTCATGTGTTATATGAGTGTTTCATGGTATTCAATATGGTGATAATGAATTCTATGAAAATTCTCCTCTTAATGAAGTTTGGAAACGTAGTATATATATTTTTTTTTCAGATTGTATATCTTATGTAATTTTCTAGACAATTTATTGTGTCAATTAAGAGGATTGCTGCTTTTTTATATAATATTTTACTGTAATATTTGCTCTATTAAAATTGATTTATGAGTTTTAATATTAATATTTAGTCATTTTCTAACTTTTTTTTACTTCTATTGTTGGTTAATAAGTACAGAATATACCGCTTGTATTCCTTCAAGCGATTTGCAATTATAAGATTAAATTTCTTCAATTGATCACTTCAAAACTGTCGCTGAATACGAATACAAGTAATAACTTATAATACGTAATAATCATCCACAAGAGTTATACATTATATAGAATAAGAACAACTAAATAATCACTTTTAACTGTTAACTTGTACTTAAATATTCACATATACATATCTTTTATATAGTATGCCTTAAGGCATTTTTTTTAACATATTCAAAATGAAGGCTTTCAAGTATTAGACGTTTATTGAATATTTTAAATAATTCTTTCTTTTTTAAACTAATCATTTTTCATGTCAAACGAATTAAGAATACTAACATATATATTAAACAAGAAGCAGGCCAGATTCCCCGTAAAAAAAGTTTTTAATAACTCGCAGACCACATGGACCATGCAATGCAAAAAGCGTTGAAAAGGCTCTATCCCTTATAATTGAGTCTACACGACTGCAGTTTATCATATTAAGTACCTAGTCACATTGAGTACATACTGTATGCCGAAATTAAATGTTAAACATATATTTACTTACATTGTACTTATTTACACAGAAAATCTAACCAATTTACTCGAACTTTCCTTGGCAATTTTGGATATTTAACTGAAAAATTTGATGAATTTTAGAGTAAAATTGATGGTTGCAATTCCCTCAGGAAAAGTTAAAACTTTTTACTCAGACCTTTTAAAGTGAAAAACAGTCCAAAATATAGCTTTCGGCCATAATATTTGATCTGAACTCTCTGGTTGATGGTAAATCAAAACATGTGCATCAAGTTTTAACTTTAATGGCGAAACGTGACACCATTGGTTATAATATTAATTACTTTGTATGTACATGCAACTATTTATTTTCTGACATTGTTTACATAATAATGTAATTGTATATTTCTTTGTTAAAAACATACTATATCAGTTTATTTAAACCGCAATGTTTGGCTGAGGTATATATGTCGTGTACAAGTTGCGATTTTGTACAGGTTAAAACGTGTACAAAAATATTGTACATGTTATAACTTGTATAATTCAAAAATACAAGTTATAACATGTACAAAAGTACCTCGTACATGTTATAACCTGTACAAAATATTGCTTTAAAATGGTTTTAACTTGTACAAATTTTAAAAATAAAGATATGTTTTTATTATTGCAACAGATGTTATTAACCTCAATTATATTTTACTGAATCACTTTTTTATTATTCATTCATGTTAGTGTGTTTTGTCTTTTTTTTTTTATACAATTAATGTCCAGGGGTCGGTATAACGAAGCATTCCTAAGACATGTCATAAGACATATCTTAGAACATTTCTTCTTATGACTATCTATGGACATATCTCAGACCTCTGCTCGAAGCTGTCTTAGGATGATCTAAGCAAAGATATACTTAAAGGTGTCACTGTGTCGGTTATGATAAGGTTCAAGGATAAAATGGTGCATCATTGCTTAAAATAAATACATTGAAGGTTTATAATTGACATCTCAGAATAATCAGTCACCCTACAAAGATTTAGCAGGAAAATGAAAAATGATGATAAAATGATAAATGAGTGTAATTTATATAAATAAATCTATGACTATCCTAAGACCCTCATTAGATACCTCTCATGTATTCCTAACTTTATGACCAACTTTAAGAGATGTTCTGATTCAGGAATACTTTGTGAACCAACTTAGGAGTAAGATATGTCATTAAACTATCATAAGACATATCTTAGTCCTAAGACAGCTTTGTGATACAGATGCATAGTTTAAATACTTTCTTTATACCTTTTAAAACATACATTCAGTCAACAAACACTATTCGGTATTCTTATCTAATGAATTATAATTGTGTCCACTTTGAAGGCAATAGTAAAATACTTTTTCTAGTTGACACTAAAAGACGTAAGAGGAAAGCCAGGATAGATTTCTCTACAGATAAAATTGAGAATGGAAATCGGGAAAGTGTCAAAGAGCCTGACCATAGAGCAGACACCAGCAGAAGGTCACCAATACCTGCTTTAAAAGTAGAGGATATATATTTAAAACATCAAAATGACATTCGCCTCATGCAATGATCGTATAATTTATCAAAAAAATAATAATTTGAGTTATAAATTTACATAAGTCATGCTGAAGGCCAAAACTGTTGAAGAGTAGATCCACAGATACTTATAATGAAGAGTGGTCCAATGAAAACAATTTCAGTTTTCTCTTGCTTTTACAGAAAAGGCGTATGAGACATTGCTTTAATTTTTGCATGCTATGAAACGCGGGGAGGAGTATTAAGCTTAAGCAAAATCGTAAAAAATTCAGATGAATTTAGTTACTATAGTATCTAATGTATTGTCATCAAAGGAAATGTTTGCTTTAGTAAAGAGTGGCACACTGATGTAAGCCATGATGGACTGCATATAACATATAAATACATGAAAACGTATTATGCCAACATAAGTCATGAAGCATACATTTTTGAAACTTTGTGATCATTGTCCTCTAAAGAAAAATCACGTTCTGGCCTATTGATTGTTGTTCTTTATTCATGTATAAATCTAAATGTCTATTTTACTTCATTTAGATTAATCTTAATTTTTGTACAAGTTAAAACCATTTTTAACCAATATAACCAATAAAAATAACTTGTATTTTTGCATTATACAAGTTATAACATTTACAATATTTTTGTACATGTGATAACCTGTAAAAAATCGCAATATGTACACGACATATACATTTGGTCATCTGGAAATATTTCCTTTCCCGTTTGCATTGGCAGTAAAATCCATGCTCGAAATGTACTACCGTTTAGTTTGTTGTAAGGGATGCATAGGTCAAAATGAGAAAGTTTGATCCGACACCAACAGTTTAGATATTGTCACGTTCCCTACACCTTAAAAACCTTGCATAAACTCTTTGGGGTGCGTGAAAGTGGCTTTCTCCAAGCTACTGTCTTTAATCCAAGTCGACCCACTGTCCAGGACAACCGTATTTAAGTTATGGTTGATGTGTTTTCATCTTTAATATTCATGACATGTTTGTCACTGAACTTATGCAAACAAAAAATCTACCAATCAATCATTTTCTATTAATTTAAAAGTGATGGAATATTCTGAAAATGAAATGACTTCTGCTGGTTGCAATTTTCTTAACTTAGATGTTTGTAAAGAAAAAACTGCAGTGCGTATATTTAAACCCCCATTTGGTTAAAGTTGTCTCTTGTGTTTTTGTTATTATTGTTTCAAGGGGAAGGCTGCATCGTAAAAGAAACAAGTCTGAATTCACACAAAACGGACAAGAATAGTAGAATTGTTAAAATACCATTAACTTTTTTATATAAAAGATTATTTAATTTTTTTCGTACATAACTAGAAAAACGAACAAAATGATTTTTTCTTCTTCACACGGACCAATTTTACTCGGAATGGTTTAATATATAAAATATGTCGCAAAATGCCGATTACACAAATCAGTTCAAAAGAACTAGATTGACCAACTAATTTATATCACGAATGTCTTTAATTATGTTTCTTTCATTTTGTATAATTAACAACACGCATGTCACTCATGTTATTGTTAGAAAAGAGGTCTTTACCACAAAAAAGACAAAACAGAGATGTGTTAAAGTCATCAATCTTAAACTAGAGAATTAATATATTTCATCTAATTATATAAAAAATCGGAAATGGGCAGACCGACTACAATGTCATCTTAAGTTGATTTTATTCCTTTTTAAAATCTATTCCATGTTCTTTTATTAAAATCGACACAAAAGAATTAAGAATTTACAGCAGTGTCCACCTCTAAAAAGCTTTCCTCAGACTTCAGACAAAGATATTGTTGTTGAACTACTCTCTCTCTCCTTATCTTGTATACATAAATTAGATAGATATCAGAATATGTTAATATAAGTGCCAAAGAGAAAACTCTGCACCTTAGTCACAATTTGTAAAAGTAAACCATTATATGTCAAAATTATGTCTTCAACGCGAGTCTTGGCTCACACCGAACAGCAAGCTATAAAGGGCCCAACAATTACTAGTGTGAAACCATTCAAACAGGAAAACCAACGGTCTTATCTATATAAAACGAGAAACACTAATGAACCACATCAGTAAACGACAACCACTGAACATCAGGTTCTGACTAAGAACAGGTACAAACAAATGCAAACAGGTTTACACATTTTATTAGGCGCCAATCTTCACCCTATCCTCAAACAATATACAGTTTAGATATTTCTCATTCATTCGTCAACCCCTGCGACCCATCAGTTTTTTTCTCTCTCTGAAATTGCTTGTTAAACTAGTATAACAAGTAGCTATATGGAAATAAAAACAATTATTACACCACAATTTTTTGTCCAAATCATGTATAAGAACAAAGGGAGATGATAATATACATTCGCCAATTAGACATCGAAACAGAGACTAAAAAAACATAAAGAGGTCGACTTACATATCTTCAACAATAGTATGAACAAGTGTCTGTACAATATGTCCATGTGGTCAATAGAGTACTTCCTTGTTTTAACAGTTATTTATGGGGACAAAGTTTGGTAAACATGATGCAAGCTCTGCTAACATCAAAAACAAAAAGGACTTTTTTTCACGGAAAAAAAGACTTTGTTTATCATAAATATTTCTTGCTGATTTTTCTCTTGTTCGTTCGTTCGTTGTGTAGTTTGTTTTCTGTTTGGTCTTTGCCTGAGGAAATATTGAAGGATTTATACTGTAACAGCTTAATTGTACTCTTGTGTTGTTTTTAGTCATGTTGTAAAATATGACTGATAAAAAAATGAGGAGATGTGGTATGGTTGACAAGAGGCAACTATCCACAAGAGTTAAATTGAATTGATAACAAATTGTTATAGGGCACCGTGTGGCTTTCAACAATGAGAAAAAAACCACATACCGTATAGTCGGCAATAAAAGGCCTAGATGTGAAAATGTGAAACAATTCAATAGTTATCAAAGGTACCAGGATTATAATTTAGTACGCCAGACGCGCGTTTCGTCTTCATAAGACTCATCAGTGACGCTCATATCAAAATATTTATAAAGCCAAACAAGTACAAAGTTGAAGAGCATTGAGGATCCAAAATTGCCAAAAGTTGTGCCATATACGGCTAAGGTAATCTATGCATGGGATAAGAAAATCCTTAGTTTTTCGAAAAATTCAAAGTTTTGTTACAGGAAATTTATTAAAATGACAACATTATTGATATGCATGTCAACACCGAAGTGTTGACTACTGGGCTGGAGATACCGTCGGGGACGAAACGTCCACAGCAGTGAACAAACCAGAAAACAAACTTCCAAATATATAACAAAAATGTTTACTAAAATCAAATATAACAGAAATGAACCGACTACAATAAATTTACTATATAAAGGCTTCTAATTTGGGACATGCACACAAAATGCACATTAAGAATATGACTGGGTTTAACATGTCTGTGAGTGCTCAGTCCTCTCCGTACAAACTATCAATACCAGTTGCAATTGGCTTAACTCAAAAGATCGATACGAGGCACAAACACCACTTTATGCATTAAAAGATACAAAAATACGAAATAATTATAATACTTTATTCCAAAAGCAAGTACAGCTTATATGATATATATACAAGTTTTGACAAATTAATCCAAACATGCACCATATCAAGAGTTCTTACTTACCTGAAAGCTAAAAACAACTAATATTAAATAAATTAGTTTACATCCAACAGATTTAGTGTAAAGACGGGATAAACAGCATGAGAAACGCATGACCTTGTACAATGCCAAAATATAAATAAATTGTATCGACAGGATGTATAGTAAGATCACGAGTTTGCATAACTGTACATATGTGGCAATTTATATTTAGTTTTATTTTTTCAAAAAGAAAATCTATGTTAGAGCCGTTAAAACAATATTTGAAGATTGCTATTGTTAATTGATGACATTTGTAACAGTAATCGAATATTACTGCTAAGTCAATACTAAAGGCGTCTTGATCTTATTGGGATTTTTTTTTCTTGACTCTTCAGTAAATAATTTTCAGTAAGCTAGCATCGATGAGTAATAGCAACTTCTGAATAAATCAAAGGTTGTCTGCCAATTCATCATGAAAATATAATCCCATTTCACGTTTTCCCACTTAAAACAAAAAGTCGGTGTTATTTTTTGGTTAAAACCGTTTTGTCCCATATTGAAATCCTCAAAATGAGAATTATGAGGGAACATACGAACTTCATTTTGTTTTAAGTATAATAAACATACGGTTTCTTGATATCAACAAGGTACGATCCGTGTTAATCACTTCACCCAAGTTCTTCCTTTTTACACATAAATAACATAATACAACGATAATAAACAATTTATTATCCAGTTAATATGTCAAAATTGACAAGTTCACTAACAACAACATTCACATATAGCAGTTTAAACAAAATGTTCTCTTCTTTACCTTTAAATAAAATGGCATCTTTGACATGTTATGACGCCATCATTGTGGTTCAAATGTTTAATTACAACACCAAACTCGAAAACATAAAAACACATTTTAAAAAGTTGTCTTAAGTAAAATCATTTAATATATGGATTGGAACTCAGCAAAGATGTCCTTTCTCACAAACTTTATCAGATATTTAGCAAATATAATTTTAAAGACAATAATTTATCATCATATAATAACAGATAAGGATGCAGGATCTTGAAAAAGGTGTGGTCAACCAAAAAACTAAAGATAGGCGTAGGACTTGTTAATCATATATGTAGCTCCATAAAGGAGCATGTTCTGTTTCTACCCATTGCGTTCATATGATTATTTATCACGAAGTAAAAAGTATAAAAAAGAAGATGTGGTATGATTGCCGATGAGACAACTCTCCATAAGAGACCAAATAACACAGACATTAACAGCTATAGATCATATTACGGCCTTCAAAAATGAGCAAAGTCCACACCGCACAGTCAGCTTTAAAGGCCCCAAATGTAAAATAATTAAAACAAGAAACCCAAATGTATTATTAATTTCCTTTTTTAAACGAAAAACAAATATGTAACACAGCAGCAACGACAACCACTGAACTACAGGCTTCTGAATTGGGACAGGCACTTACATACAAAATGTGGCGGGGTTAAACAAGTTATCGGGATCCCAACCTCCCCTAACCTTGGACAGGGGTGTAACAGAACAACATTAGAACAAAATATAAAAATCAGTTAAATAGACTTAACTCATCAGATGGATATAAATATAGAAATGCATATAACAAAACATAGAATAGACGTGGACTGGTACTTGTACCTAACGAAAAAAGTACAAATCTGAGAGTACTCGCAGTTACTGGCAACTAGTTCAAATCCAATAACAACAAATAAAAAAGCATGCATCTGAGACTAAAGGTTCATTTGTTAATCCATTGGTCCTTTGTCATGTCTTAGTCACTAGCCATGGTTTGTCATTTCAAGTGAAAGGAAACCAATTAACCAATAAGTAATAAAATTTCCATTTTTCCATGATAAAATACCTAAATACATGTAACTGTTGTCAATTATTTTTTTCGCTGTTTCCTGTATTTTGCTTACATTTGAATATTGTGATGGTAATGACAATATAGTTCCTTTCGTAAGTAATCACGTGACACTAGATGAGAAACTTATGTCTACAAGTTGGTTCTGTCGCACATGATGTATTGCCATTTTACATGCGCCTGAGGGTAAACAGTGACAACCTTAAGACAAGGGATCATACTAAACGAGCAAAATAAAGACATTTCCACGTTAAGTTAACAGATGTATTGAAAATGGAGGGCATACGGATATCATTTTCTGTTATTTTTCTTATTTCTGTATGGACTGTATTAACTGATCTCAGCAATGCTCATCAAGGGTGAGTACAGTCTCTTCAGTTGCTTCTAAGGCAATTCTACCAATGTGTTATACTGTCAAATAATTTAAAAAGTGAAAAAGGTTGACCGAAGCTACTATTAATCGATAAACTCAAAGGACTTAACGGATCTTAAAACAGATTGTTAAAGCCATAGACAGATGTTAACTCGATAATTCAAACACAAAAAAATAAGGATATGTGAAGTGATTGCCAATGAGAAAACTAAAGGCCGCACTGCTTGGCATCCAACAATGAGAAAAAAAACCATTCATCTAAATTAATTTCGTTTATCATCATACAAATTTGAACCTATCACCATTACTTTCAAGTAAACACCTAAACTGGGGTATACATCTGTACCCATTGTAACATTATATCGTGACGTTCTTTCTAAAAATGACTGTTGTTAAAGCCGGGGATCGAACCCGAGACCGCTCTACCAACTCCTGTTCACAGCTTATTCGATGTCAAAAAGAATTTGGTAGTAAAAATGAGAATGTATGGGTTCAAGTCACAGAACTATTGTATGAATTAGACACAATGAAAATTGGGAAACAAAAACGAAAACAAATTCGGTAATTTAAAGACAAGTCGCTTACGGTTTCATGGTTCCAGCGCGTGAGTTCTTCAACAAATTCATCTTACCATATGATATCTTACCATATGATATAGCTTGTTAAATGTAATGATTAGATATAGGAAGATGTGGTATGAGTGCCAATGAAACAACTCTCCATCCAAATAACAATTTATAAAAGTAAACCATTATAGGTCAATGTACGGCCTTCAACACGGAGCCTTGGCTCACACCGTACAATAAGCTATAACGGGATAGTCCTATATCTTTTGAACCAATGGTTTTTAGCTTTAATTTCATTAACAATCATTATGGTAGTTTCAACTTATCGATTCGAAAGAGGTAAACCGCAAAGCTTATACTAGTATATCTTCCTGGAAAAAGTTCAATCCATCTAAAGTACATATGTATTTTAAAACTTACATTTACAATTATCAATACTTTATTTATTTACGTCTCACAATGCATACGTATAAATATACAAAGCAACAATAAAAGGTACATTTTTATACACGAATACACAGTATTAAACACTTCAATACTGATTGTCGCCGAAGTGGCGACCTATAAGGAGTAATTTCATTAGAGCTACAACAATCGCTTAAAATTCACACCCAATATACTCTTAAAATAGGTTCACTGTGTCTTTTTAAACAACATGACGACAACTAGACTATTATTGACATGTTATTTGATACATCTCCTGAAAATGTCTCAAGATTTTTTCATTTACTTGTAATATATTGTTGAATAACATGTTTAAAGATGTGTTCTCGTTCCATCATTGAAGTACATTTACCTTAAACATGTATATATACTATATATTATAAAGGAGCATTTACCAAATGAAAGTTAGTAATAGATTTAACCGGTCTGTAGATTGTATTGTGATTGATATCCTCTTTACATGATTAAGGAATAAATAATGTTTAAATCTGGTTTGTTCTGACGCAAGAACACATGTTTTCATGTCCTTAGACACGATTTGTAAAAATTGAATTAACTTCGGTTTCTTTAACTTTTCATATGCAGAAAAAAAATTGTGTAGAGTGCATCGACACTTTAGTAGACTACTTGAAAATGAAATTAACACTTTACAATTCTCATTCGTCCTGGATATACATTCTCTATGACTGACAATCAAGCCAAAACATTAGAAAGTCAGGACTGCGCAAATAGGCTGAGATGTTTGAAGCTGTATAGCTTCTTTGGAAACATAAAATTGCCTAAAATTCTTTGGTAACAAATAGAATAACCGAATTCATCTTCAATCAAGTTTTCCTGAGGGAATTGGAACCTTAGTTTCCTTATTTGGAAAAGAGGAATTTATAGTTGCATATGGTATAAATCATGTCAGCACCGAAGTCCTGAATACTGTGCTGTATTGAGATACCAATGTAAATAAGAGGATACTTAATTTTAAAAACTCCGTATTTGATGTTTTGCTTCTTTTTTTTTTTATTAAACGAGAGCTAAGTTTTTTCAAATCTTATTCTGAAATCTAAAATTGTTTAAAATCATAGTCTTTATTAAAAAAAAATGAAAAGATATTAACAAAAATGTATGAACGTTTCCTTGAACTGTTTTTTTTTAAAGATAAACATGTAAATCATAAAAATGTATACCATGAAACATATGTACTGACAACTAACGGACGTGTAACAAGAAATCCCCATATACGTACAATGTGTATTACATAAGTAATAATGACGCTTGGTTAATTTAGTAGGATTATGCATAATTCATGAGACAATTGTCGCTTTGGTCTTTTGTTTATTTCTGTAATTATGTTGTAGGGAGGTCAAATAATCATGTTTTGGGGGGAATATTTCATTTTCTTCTTTTTTAGGTCACTTAAGAATAAATTAGAGTTAACATTTACTAGTTTTGATAATTTATTTATATATTCAAGGTGTTTTAAACCCTAATGGATAAATGTACATTTTATTCTTTCTTATGGGATTGTATTGTTATTGCTATTTTTTTTTTATATCTTTCTGCTGTTTAAGCTTTTGCAAAATAATGCCAAAATTTTTGCTATGGATCCAGTTTAAACTGGCTTCCAAATCAACACGATGAAAATAAA
Source organism: Mytilus galloprovincialis (assembly GCA_037788925.1). Classification (NCBI taxonomy): domain Eukaryota; kingdom Metazoa; phylum Mollusca; class Bivalvia; order Mytilida; family Mytilidae; genus Mytilus; species Mytilus galloprovincialis. The sequence goes on along the minus strand of CM075340.1, from coordinate 55,508,784 downwards.
ATATATGTATACAAATTATCATTACATTTTGTGCCCATGTATGTAAGTTTTATACAAAACCCTGACTTTTCCTACAATGGCTTTGTTCAACATGACAAAACACAAATGACAACAAAGAGTTTCTTGGTTCTTATGCAAAAAAAACTATTTATCATCCGATGACTAGGAAATCTTCCCTAATAAACATATAAGTACTACATTTTGCATATCTTGTATACATATTTCAGAAGAACGTGACATCACCTAAACATAATTATTTTTGTTTTCCTTTTACATGATCTTAAAAAACAATGTGATCAAAGGTGATTTATCACTAGTCCGGTCAAGAAAAGTTACACATTGTATTACAAACGTGTTGGGGCCCAAGCATAACTGTTTAAATCACACGAATACTTGTTTTATAAACCCTGGACGTAATAACTACTAGAAATGACATTAGAATCACAGATAGTTATTTATTACTAGAAAAAAATCGAATCGCAGAAAGGGGATACGTATGTGTGTAGTATAAGATTTAAAAATGACTGTGCATCCAGATCTCCTCCGTCTGTGGTTGATGCGAGTTTGACTTTAAATTTTCTAACTCGGTTTGTTAATTTTTCTTCAGGATTTCGAATGCAACACGTATTTGACTAACATCGGTATATTACCTTCATATGTGACCTATTTTGAACTCTATAATGTAAACATTAATATCGATTGGTCATAAAAACCAGGAACTGTATGTTGAAATAAACCCCCAGGCAAAACTGATATTAACCAAAATGTTTCTTATACATTCTTATTGCTTTAGTCCTTCCTAATAGTGCATTTTAGAATTATTGGTTTTGGTTCAAATTTTGTTTAACAAAGGGAGGCAACTTTTAAATTGGACAGACTGTGTATGTTTCCTACAAAAACAAACCTTATCGAAGAGGCATGTTTTACTAAGCGTTAGAAATAAATATGTTTCATCCCGTAACCATCTATTTTGAAATCCACTTGTTGGGTACACAAACGAAACCAAAATTATTTACATATCATAATTGATGATGGCATTGTCATAAGCTTGCGTAGTCAGCTGTCTATCTAGTTGTTTCCCTGTTCAAAAAAAATCTGAAATTGAACAACAAAGGTCAGTAATATAATAACTAGACTATTAGTAGAAAATAAGTCAGGAAAACATAATACCTTGATAACGCTTTACTTAGCTACGGTATATCCTTATTTCAAAAGAAGTATACAGTTCAGTGCCTGTGTCAAGTCATGAGCCTGTAATTCTGTGGTTATCGCTTGTAATTATCTGCCTTATTTGTTTTCAGCTTCTTGTGTATGTCTATATAAGTTCGTTGTTGGGTCTTTTTTGTTTTCTTTTCGTTATTCTCATTTTGTCGGCCTTTAATAGCTTACTATATTGATCTTGGTGTACATTACCCGATTTAGAATTCAATTTCTGACGTTCTCTTCCAGTGATCTCCGGTGGGTAGTTGTTTCATTGGCAATTATATCAAATCTCCTAATCATTACATTTAGGAACCACAAAGGTCATGATTATTTATAAAGACGTTCGTATTAAAAATATAATATTTTTCTCATAACAAGGTGTTTTTTTTTAAATGTTTGCATTAATTAAGGAATAACAAACTCTCTATTACAACAACAACTTACAGAAGATAATTTATAACACTTAAAGAAACATAAAGATTCGTACAAGCCTAATATATTTTATATTTTTTGGTTATATTTTTATGAATCCCGTGTATATTAGGAAAGGGATTAATAAAAATACAATCAATCCGTCTTTTACTAATCGTTTTCGTAATAATCACTAGATGAATACGTTTTATAATATTATCAATCACTAACCACCTTCAATCAAGTAACATAAGGTGGCAATAATAAACGTATTGTATTTATTCGGACCGTTTCTCTGATCGAACAGCTATATATAATGCATGTTTTTATGTCTATTATTTGTGTCGGCGGTGCAGGTGTAGTCAATGTTTTAGTACTAATGTTGTCATTAAAAAACAATTCATCCTTTGTAAACAATATCCATCACATATATCATTAGCCCTAAATGACAATTTTGGGTGGAATACCATTTGCATACAAGAATTAAATTAATGACTTAATCATTATACGACTTTAAATATATATTTAGTTCATGATCTATGTAATTTAACTTGAACTCTGTAAAATAAAGTTTACTTTGGCCGATTACGACTGTTTTTAGGACTTTTTTTTGTTTTTTTACGCGTTTCTCTGTCTTGTTTTCCACACATTTGGTTTCGATCATTACTGGTGAAGGTTTTTTTAAAAAGAAATACTTTTCTTGTGACGTATTACTTATTATACATCATATTATAACGTTATCATATCTCACGAAAGCAATACCGGAAAAGATCTCAAATCGGATAACCCTGACCAATTCCGAACATAACTGTTAAAATGATGTAAACCGAATACTGAACCGGTCATATTTGAAGAAAAATAACATTTGATTCAGAAGTGAAAAATGTATTAAGTTCATGATATATTTAATTTACTAGAACTAAAATACAGTTTACTTTGGCCGATTACGACTGTTCTTTTTGGATTTTTTTTCAGTTTTGATACGCGTTACTCTGTCTTGTTTTCCACACATTTGGTCTCGAACATTACTGGTGAAGGTTTTTCAAAATTACTTTTCTTGTGCCACTTTCTTATTATACATCACATTATAACGTTATCATATCTCTGGAAAGCAATATCGATATAGAAAAGATCTCAAATCGGATAGCCCTGACAAATTCCGAACCTCACTATTAAAGTGATGTCGAATACTGAACCGGTCATATTTGAAGCCAAATAATATTTGATTCATAAGTGAATGAAAATTATAAACGGTAACTACGGTTTAAAAAAATTAATATCTTTGACTTCAACATGATACTAAGGCATTATGATGTGAAACAAGCATTTTAGTTGAAGGACATAATGTTTACATTTCAAGTTAATAGCCCTAAAGCTGAAACTAAACAAGGATCTTCTTATCATAAAAAGATTATAGTGCATATTTTGGAATTTAATAGTTTTTTGTTTACATTTTAGTTTATTGATGTGATATTTTACCGAAATTTTCGGCATATTATTAATTAATTAATTATTATGCTACTATTATTTATGAGACTAAGTAATCTGCCTAAAGCAATGAAATCATAGAAAGTGCTTTATAAGACGTACACATTATAAATAGCACATTCAAAGAAGTGTTTCTATTTTCCCAGAATATATATAATGAAGAAAAAAAAAAAATTGTGAGAAGGAGAGGTTTAAATGATACTTAAAATCTTTTTGAGGTAAATGTATATTTTTGTTTGACATTTCCGCTGCAAATAAAATCCTTACAGTTATAAACGGATGTCATTCGGTGTAAATTTTAACAAAATCCTGAAAGAAATGCAAATCAGTGTATCAAATTTGTCAATTATAAAAGGTTAAACGTCAATTACAGGATCAAATAAATAAGTAAAAATACTAAATAAACAGACATAAAAATAAACAAATGTTTGTAACAGCTGAAAATGTAATTTGCGCCGCTATTGTTATAAAAACTTTATTAGCATCAAATACACGTAATTCAAAATGCGGGTTCATCCCAAATGTTTTTTTTTTCATACTAGAATATTTTCTACTTCGAAACCTGTTTAAAATAAACAATATAAAAAAAAATGAAACAAATAACATGCGACTGAATTACTATACAGAAAAACATACCAATATGCCAAATGTACACAAATTCTATTAGAGGAATAGTATGATACACGGTAGATGTGTCTCAGTTATTTATTGGTTTCTTTTGCCAATAATTTTTTTTCAACGTCTTCATTCATTTGAATTATTGTCAACAAAGCTTTAACTGACAAAATGAATGTTTTTAAACAAATATAATAGATATCTATCCTGTATGTGAAAATAAATCATTTTAATTAATATCTTATCGAAAGAGACACAATGACAGTTCAGGACAATGAACATCAGTCTTGGCAGAAATATGATTTCCGACGGGAAGGCCATAAACTCTCGTTTATTCCTGGTACACACCACCAAACTGTCAGTTGCGTCTCCTATTCATTCATGAATAAACAATTACAATATCATCTATTTCATTGGATTTGTTGTACAAAATATCGAATTCTGTTCCATTGCAATGTGCACGATTTAAGTACACCGTAATAAACTGTATGCACTTAGTTGTTTTAGAAATGAAGATAAAAAAAAACAGGTATTGGGTACCAGTCACTGAGACAGCCATTGAACGACTCCAGAAAAGGTTGATTTTCTTTCAATGCGAAAAGCTTGTCCTTAATGCTTTTTCTTTTAGACATTCCATTTTTTCCAGTTCTGGAGTATTGAGTTGGGACTCTCTCTGTCCTATACCTCTCTCTAGCTTGTTGTGATCTACTCTAAGCTTTTACACCTCAGTTTGTGTAGTAATCAGATCTGAATTTACTTGCAAAACTTCTGACCTGACCTCAGCAATTAAATGCGTTAAGTTTTGTCAACAGAGACTAGCTTTGAAGTAAAAAGTGTTACCGTTGAATCCATAAACAGTTTAAAGTTCGACAATAGCTTCTAAAGTCTATAAACAGTTTAAAGTTCGACAATAGCTTCTAAAAGCGCCATATTATACCTGAGAACAATCACTATTCTCACATCTCAAGTTGATTATGTAATCATGTAATAATAATTTACACAACATTCTGAATTAAAGAAGAAGTATGTTTAAGGTGTTTACTATTTACATTGTTTCCCCCGACAACTTACCTTTGCCTAGTGGATATACTACTTTTTCGTTTAGCTAATACATTTTGTGGGTGCCGCCATGCTACATTCCGTATGTGCTCTTCTCGTGCCAGGGGTCACAGGCTGTACTAGACGTTGGTTAGTGTTCGTTTTTAGGATTTATTATTTTGTAAATCAATCTTTTGGTTTTCTCTTCTATATTTTTACATTTTGTCATGTCGTGCCTTTTTATAGTTTGTTATGTAGCATGATTTTTGTTCGTTGTTAAAGGCAGTAAAATTATGTATATTTGCTAGCACCTGCGTCTGTGGGTCTCAGTGTGGATAGTTGTTTCATTGGCAATCACTCCACACTTTCTTATTCTATATTAAATACAATGTAAACAGAACCTTCAAAAAGATGTGACTATATTGAGTAAAAGTGTCAAAGGTCCGCTTTCAAAATCAACTTCTCCAAATTACAAAAATAAACATAACACAAGACGAATAAAATAAACCGAACATACATCTTCTCTGTGAGTATTTTTACTAGTTAAAAGTAAATACTGATTAAACAGTCAGAAAAAATAACAACGTACAAATAAAAAAATCTTCACAATCTTAAAAAAAGAGCTTTTGTTACAGTTAGTTTCGATACAAAAGTTTACCAATTCAGTGAAAAAAGGAACATTCAAAATATTCAGACTTTTAAAAACACTCAAGCATAAATGTACTGTATTACATCACCTTCACGCGTCAGAATGACGAAACCACCAGATACATCACACAATAATTACATGTACGCAATACATATATCACAAAATAACATGTTTGAATAAGCTTTGCATAGAATAAAGCATTAGTTTTTGTTTTCAGTCTAAAATAGATAACATTATCTACCAGCTGAAAAATAATAAACATTTTTTGTGACTATTTATAAATGATTCAAGAAATGGTAATACGTCATAATCTGGACTAGAAATGTACGAAAGTCAAATGATTTATCAAAAGATAAGGTGAATTAAGCGCTTGTCGTTTGTTGCTGTTTATCATATTTTGTTTATTTTTTTGTACATTGTGTCCGGGTGTTGTACTGTTGTACCACTGTCCCACGTTGGTGAGGCTTTAGCGTCATCAAACTTGTCCAACTCCGCCACACTATGTAAGTGTCTGTCTCAAGTCAGGATCCAGTGGTTGTCGTTTGTTGATTTTTATCATATGCTTTTTATACCCCCGCTTTAAAAAAGGGGGGTATACTGTTTTACCTCTGTCTGTCAGTCCGTCCGTCAGTCCGTCCATCAGTCCGTCCGTCCGTCCATCAGTCCGTCAGTCAGTCCGTCCCATGAAACTTTCGTCACATTTTTCTCAGGAACTACACATCCACCCTTTCTGTAATTTGGTATCAACATTTATATATGTCAGCCATACCGTGTGATGCGTTTTCAGATTCATCACTTGACAACTTCCTGTTTACCGAACACTTGTCTGATTTTACACATGATAGCCAAGTTGAAAATTTTCGTCACATTTTTCTCAGGAACTACAATACAAGGATTTCTGAAATTTGGTTTCAGGATTTATATAAGTCAGCTACACCGTGTGATGCGTTTTCAGATTCATCACTCGACAACTTCCTGTTTACCGAACACTTGCATATTTTTACACTATTAATATTATCCACTTGCGGCGGGGGTATCATCAGTGAGCAGTAGCTCGCAGTTTCACTTGTTTTACACTATTAAAAAAATTATCCACTTGCGGCGGGGGTATCATCAGTGAGCAGTAGCTCACAGTTTCACTTGTTGTTTATTGATTTGTAGTTTGTTCTGGTGTTGTACTGTTGTACTACTTTGCCACGTTGGGAGGGTTTGGCGCAAACAAAAATGTCTAACCTCGCCATCTTATGTTTGTGTCTGTCGTCTGAAATGAGGAGCCTGTTATTTAGTGGTTGACGTCTGTTGCTGTATATCATGTTTTCTAGTTTAATTTGTAGATAAATTAGGCCGTTATTTTTCTCGTTTGAATTGCTTTGCTTTATCATTTCGGGACCTTTTGTAGCTTGCTATGCAATATGGATTTTGCTTATTGTTGACCTATAGTTGCTAGCTTATATATACATGTATATACACACCATTTGGTATGTGGGAAGACAGACCGTGCAAGGGCTTTATAGCCAGCTCAGGTCGTTAAAAACTTCCATCGTCGTTTGGAAAGAGTTGACTCATCTAAAACCATATCGCATATTCCTATCTTTTTGATAAACTTTGTTTTCCCCTAATTTATAGTCCTGATATTGTAGTCCTATCATGTTATGTTGTCATTTTAAATTTAATGTTATATTTAACATTGCCATAAAAGCGAGAGGTTTGGCATGCCACAAAACCAGATTCAACTCACCATTTTATTTTATTAAAATGTCCTGTACCAAGTCAGGAAAGTTGCCATTGTTATATTATAGTTCATTTCTGTGTGTGTTACATTTTAATGTTGTGTTTCTGTTGTGTCGTGGTTCTCCTCTTATATTTGATGTGTTTCCCTCAGTTTTAGTTTGTAACCCGTATTTGTTTTGTTTTTTTCAATCGATTTATGAATTTCGAACAGCGGTATACTACTGTTGCCTTTATTTATAGCGGATACATTTGTAAATAGCTATTAACGAGACAAACAATTTCTATAGTGAGTCATTTCAGTAATTAATTCCGGGGTTGTTCTTTCTTCTATCCATCAATGTAATGGAATACTTTTATTGTTTATACTTTGTTCATTGTCTAATGTATAATAGTTTTATTCATCTGTTAATAATAATATTTATTAATTTTAGGACTCCACTTGTATTTATTCATTTATTCCCATTTTACTGCAAAGTTTGGGTTTCATTAAATAGTGAATTATTTAAAATGATAAGGATTTTCAGGCATAATTGGCCTATGTATAACTTTTTGAAGCCTTGTATCTATGATGAGTATTAAGAAGAAAAGTGATGACTTTTGTATATTTTTACATACGTTCTCAAATTAAACCCCTTTCTAGAAGTAATCGATACTTCTTTTTACAATTGTAAATTCGAATTCAAATTAAAACCTTCATAAAGAGACATACATAAAATCACGACACAAAAAAGTAACCACCGAAATTAATTTAAAAAGGAACAGTTAATTTGTTGAATTTGATGATTTTATTCTCATTTAAAGATGATATTTTAGATAGACAATAATAGTGCATTGACTTGACATATCAACGATATAAGGATGAGGCTTAAAAACGGGGAAATGCGAGGCTGTGCCGAGCTATTTCCCCGTTTCGGGCCGAATCCTTATATCGTTGATATGTCAAGTCAATGCACTATTGTTGTCTTTATACTGCAATCTAAAAAAACATTTTCAATTGTTGTTTAATGCGTTAAGGTTATTTATTTGATTTAAATATTGGGGGAATTTCCCCTTTTAAAAGGCCTCATATCATGCTCGCGGAGAAATATACAACACAATGAAATGTACATTTACCTGTTAAAACCCACACTCGATGGTGAACGAAATCGTTTGAGTATGGACTAAAATATCAACCATAAGCATAAAACATAATGATTTAAAGGTTGCAAACAAAAAATATTAACAAATGAAATATGTTTTTCCAATAATTGCAAAAGAAACAAGGTTGAGTCGTTCCACACATCGTTGTATGCATTGGAAACAAGAACAGGTTGAAGAGGTCGTATGAATAATTAAATATTATTTCGGCAACTTCTATTTAAATATTCATGAGGAAAAGTGATATCGGGTCAGTGACTGTATATGACATAGAAATATACAGTCAACGCATTTTGACTACTCAAATAGAACGAGTGCAGTATAAATTGTATTTAGATCATTTTGGTCATTTAGCTCCTCAAATATTTAAGTATTAATAACATCTATGGCTTTCGGATTATTCATCTCTATTTGAGTGTTCATGATACATGTAAATCCAGAACATCTCTCAAGACTTAACCCAAAATTATATTTCACTCACATTGAGTCTACCAGTTATTGCTTTAACTCAGAGATGCTGCACATTTTGTGGGGAAGTAGCAAATACTAGTTATCAAGTACATGACTTGGGATCCCAATTGACATGGTTAGATTTGGGTTTTTTTCCTTTCGGAAAAAATGACATTTAACTGTTGAAAACTGCAGAATGTAGCCTAGAAACACAAACTCAGTAGGTTTTTCTCCCTGATAATTGTATATGTTGAACATTAGTATGGACAAACATGGTCTTTCCTGTCTCATTCTCCGTTAAATAATCCAGACTACGGTGTGAGCAAAATTAATTAGCTCAACGTTTAAGGTACTATTAAACATGTTAAACATACTGATATAATTTCTAAATGTGTAGATCTTACTACTATAATTATCTGTCTTTTAGATGGTCAATGAAATACAAAACAAAACTATATTTCGCTTAAATAAATCAATTGAAGGAATCGTTCTGCAAACGCTGCATCATAGCTTCGTTTCAATGTTTATAAAGAACAGATCAAGTATAATTCATTTTCAAATATAATAAATCATTAGGAAAAAGTAGTACTACTTTATCCTATGGTCATTACATCACAAAGAAAAATAGTCTATCATATATAAACAGATTATTTAACAGATTTGCTCAATCGTGCAAACGTCGCGCAACATGGATGCCTGGATGACGTTTTCTCATTAATTTAAACGGTACTACCTGGTAACACAAAAGTCTGTGTACATGCTTTGTTTTTAGAATTAAATAGGATAATGGTAATAACTGCTTATCTCTTGATCTTGTTTAAAACCCATAAACAAATCGATAAATATAACGAAAAAAAAAACTTTTAGGAAGGAATCGCAATCAACTATGCGGTATGGGCTTTGCTCATTGTTGAAGGCCGTACGGTGATCAATAGTTGTTAATGTCTGTGTCTGTATGGACAGTTGTCTCACTGGCAATCATACCACATCTTCTTTTTTATATTTACATTAGTAATTTTAAATATTGTAATGCGGTTCTTGAAAGTAGGTATTCTTATTAAAAAAATTATAAGATGTGAAGTGGTATAATAATTCTTTTGTCTAAGAAAACACCTAGAATAATTAAAGAAAACGAATCGTTAAAAGGCTCGTTTGTTACGTGTAATCGCTATTTATCATAATTTTAAACTGTATATTACCGATTTAACATCTCATTTTATCTTCATTTTGCATTAAGAATAAGTACTTAATAAATACTTGAGTGATTAACTTGTGTCAAATTGTATAAAAAAGATGTATTTTCACACTTAACTGGATTCGTTTGACAGATTCATATCGTCAATGACTCACTCTGATCATCCGGGCTATCATGTGATGTTCTCTTATCAGAACAAAAAATGAGAGAATCGAAAAGAAATTTAAAAAAAAAGAAACACTGGACACTTTTAATTTGAAAAATAAAGGCAACAGTAGTATACCGCTGTTCGAAACTCATAAATCGATAGAAAAAACAAATCCGGGTTACAAACCAAAACCGAAAGAAACGCACTAAATACAAGAGAACAACGACACAACATTAAAATGTAACACACACAGAAACGAACTAAACATTAGACAAAATCCGATGAGAATAACAAATATAACATCAAAACTAAATACATGAATTTGGGATAGAAAAGTACCGTGACACGTCTAATAGTAATGTGAATCCACACTCAAATATAAGAGGAAGCAAACGACACAACAGAAACACAACGTTAAAATGTAACACACACAGAAACGAACTCTAATATAACAAAGACCATATTCCTGACTTGGTACAGGACAAAAACACTCATTTGAAAATCCGTCGCCTCTTCAGTGTCATGTATATAACCAAAATGTGCAGAATTACATGAGATTCAATAAATTCATTGCTTTTCTGCTGTAATTATTATATATATATTTTGCAATTAGATTTAGAAAAACATGGGATTTCCAATGTTCGATGAGACAGGGCAATGATGTCATTACTGATGTTTCTGAATTGACCATGCAAATTTCAATATTCGAATCACCCATTGTTTGAAACTCAACATTACTAAAAAGGGAGAATGTTTACCCTAAAGCTTATACGATCTCAATAGGTCTTTATTCGAGACGATACATGATATTACATATATTCCTTCTTATGGAATTTATTGATTTTTTACTCAATATTTTGAAAGCTATAAATTATAGGTAGACCAAAACATAAACATCAAAAAGTCTGAAAAATCACATCTAAAGTTTGTAAAATATCAAGCAACTCCTTGAGTCCCCTCAATTGCAGTGTGAACACATTATTTCATTCTTTATCTATCTTGACAACTATTATGAATAGACAAAAACTTTGTCTTTCAAAAACCATCAACAATATAGAAATGAGGAGATTTGATAGGATTGATAATAAGATAAATATTCATCAGAGTAAACAAGACAAGGGTTCGGTTTAAAAAAGGTTTCATTCAACACAAATGGTCTTTTTCGTTGTATACATTTTATGCAAAAATACTTTGTGAGCGATACAGTTCACGTTTAACCTCCAGTAAAGATTCATAATGGGTTTCGTAATATGAATGAAAAAAGATCACCCAAATATATATTAGGATATATTTAGGTTTTGAACCCGGATTGTAGACAGAAGGAGTATTGCATAAACTCGTCCTATTTACTTTTTCAGTCAAATGATCGTAACCAAGCAGTCAATGGTTCAAGTACCAGAAAATAAAGATGAGAACAAATGCATGGCATTGTTACGAAGGACCGTAATTCGTAAAGAACTATTGACCTACCCATGTTTCCATCCAGTCCCAGGTGTCGTTCCAGTTGTCGCACATCAAACGTAAGATTTCTATATTTATTTATTTATTCACCCTTTTTTAAACGAAATAGCAGATATGGGGTATATATAAGTAAGCAAAACATCAACAAAAGACACACAAAGACATTAAGGGAAATCGCAATTTACCAAAAAGACATGTCTTTTCGGACTTATTCCGAGAGAAAACGACATGTCCCCTAACAAATGAATACAAATTATTGGTCTCTTTGCAGTTATGACATTTTTTAAATTCACTTTTATCCAGTTAAAATGTTTCGATTTTTTGGATTATACTTACAAAGGTCTTCAATAAAGGCAACAGTAGTATACCGCTGTTCAAAAGTCGTAAATCGATTGAGAGAGAAAAAATCCGGGTTACAAACTTAAATCGGGTGAAAACACATGAACTATAAGAGGAAAGCAACAAAATAACAAAAACACTGATTTGAACCAAAAAACAAACGACCATGCAACATACACAGAAACAAACTTTTAGATAACAACTGCATTTAACACACAGTGTTGTTGAAGTATAAGAGTTTTGACATCATTTCATCAGCTATTGTTTTAGAAACAATATTCAACATAGGCTGGTCTACTTTTACTAATTGTGACATGGATAGAGAGTTGTCTTATTGGCACGCATACTACATCTTCTTATATCTATAAACACGATAATTACCATTTTTAAACACTTTTTTTTTTCATTTATATCAGATCAATGGGATTAGTATGTAGAGGATACACTAATAGTCCTTCCACACAGTATATACGTTTACCAACATGTTGTCCAGGCTCCCAACCTGATGAAAATGGTCAATGTGTACGACGTAAGTATAGCACTAACGTACATTGATTTTGGTGGGAGGTTATTGTAAGTGTTGGCTTAATTCTCATCACAATTATCTCATTTTTGTGTTTCTTATTTATTAATTAATCATAGAACTAGGTTCCTGGAAAGTTTTATCCAAGAGCAATTTACTTGTTTATTAAAAGTCCGGTTCTTGAAGAATGCATCATATTTCGACCAAATAACATTACTTTTTGCATTAACTAAATGGTCAAGAGAGTATCATTCGTTACATAGGCAACGAGTTGGTTCGGTTTGATTAATTCAAGCTACGGTTTGGCTATGTATTATTTTTTTATGTGCGATTCAAATTGTGTATAACTTTATTATTTTTCACAATTAAAGGAAAAACTACAAATGTTCTATTTAATTCAAACAAATTGTAATTTCAATTTAGAAATTTGAACCACTTTTGGCATTAAGTCGTTCACCTTAATCTTTCAAAGGCTGGTCATATTTTTTCTTCCTCAGGAAACGATGTAACGATGACAGAAACTAACCAAAACCAACACCAGGACCAACCACATGGTCCAAAACGTCTTGAAGATCTGGAAGAATATCCAGCATCATACGAAAAGAAACGTCAACAAACCATGAACAAAGTTCTCTCACAGCCAAAACACTGGGCACCACATCCAATGATAATGAGACGCATTGACGCCATCTTAAAACAACGTCAACATTTCCTCCGTCAAATGCAGAAGGATAGAACAAATCCAACACAAAAATCCTTGACCCCAGCTTCATTAATGAATGGCTTATTCCCTGATGGTCCACACCGACATCTAGGTCCACAAGAGCCGAAGTCCGTTCCCGAAATCCCACGACAATCTGAGCAAGCCGTCAACGATCATCAGCATCAGAAACATATGCATCAACATCACAATCAACGAATGCACCATGATATGTCGCATGCCTTCCATTCTTCCCTCCATAAACATAATATCCCACATGAACATGATAAGCAAGGTAACCCACAAATGCATGAGAACCAACTAAAATCTAATAATGCATTTGTTAATCAACAAAATATGCAAATGGCGGCCAAAAATCAAATGCAGATGACACGGCAGCAACAGCTTTTCCAGCTTCAACAACAACGACAACGTGCAATGGATATGCGTCAACGAATGCTTCATCACAGACGTATGCTGCAACAGGCTCAAGCACAAAGACATCAACAAATGATGATGCAGAAAATACAAAACGCTGCTCAGCAAGGCCATCGTCAAATGCCAGTTATACCAACACAACAACACCAGCCAAGACATGACCAGAGACAAACAATACAACCCTTTGTTATCCGTCGTCAGTTCGTTAGTAATAATAAACAATTTCCAAATGTCCCACAGATGCGCGCGTCTGTTATGATGTCTATAAGTCCACATGCAATTCAACATTTCTTCCAACAGACATCTGTCCGTAGTTTCCCTAAAGTTCCTACTCATCATAGGACCAGGTTCCCTGTTCAACTTCCAAGGATACCAGTAGAAACACCTCCAGTTAGCATCAGACCAGGACCAAATTCTCCATTCAGTAAGTTGAACTTTTTGTACGTCAATAGTTCAAGATTCTCTTCTGATCAAATAATGATGATACTTTTTTGTCGAATTTCAATAAGTTATATTTCTAACATCTGCATAGAGTAAGTTTCTCTATTTCTGTTTGTTAGAAGTACATTGGAATTGCCATCACCACAGAGCTAAGCCGGAAGTAGATACAGCTTTTAGTAAGTTTTGCTGCTTTTGACTTGACCTTGCATTGGAGCTTGCGTTTTTTTTTAATTTATTTGCAATTCTGCAAAGGTACTCGGTCATTTACATCTAAAAACACTAAACGCCGCAAACACAGTGAACAATTTAATTAGAGTAGTTAGGATTGTAGTATATTAAAACTGGGTTTTAATTCATTTGCGCATTTAACTTAAAAAGTAATAAAACTAACATTAGAGAACAGTATAGAACATAGTAATCTTCTAAACATTTTAACAATTTAGCTTTTAGAGAAGTTACTACGTATTTTAAACTATCGATTTTATCATAATTTCAAATAAGTTTTGACGGTATCGTCAGTCAGTGTTTAACTCAGAGGGTCACAACCAGTAAGGTATAAAGCAAGACGGAATTTGATTACTACAGAATTTAAACAATATATGTTCAAGATTTTCATCAAAACCTGTTTTACATGTATCATAAAATTAATTAATATAACGCTACATATTACATGCCTGTTGAAAAGTTTAAACAATGGTAATTTATTGTAACAGATTGTACAGGTTTTAATATTTTGTAACTAGGATACTCAAGACCAAAATGAAAGAATATGAGAGTTATATACCTATTTACTTTTGATAGAATGTTTGGATTGATCAAGAATATGTTTTTTAGTTTATTTCTTTAGATTAATACTCAAAATTTGCCAAACAACAATTGAACAGCAAATTTTACCCTACTAATTTTTTTAAAACCCAAGTGTGAAATAAATCTATTGGGAAATTGGTCCTACCTTTATTACAATTAACCCCTTTGTATTATCGTTTCAGTATTTAAAGCGATTAAAAACGCATTCTTCATACATTTGCACTTTTTCCTGTTGTAATTGTGAATGCTTCGTGTGTTTTTTTATTTAACTGCTTTTAAATGCTTTATTGTTTTCTTATTTATACCTTTTCAAATACATTTTTTGAAATTTTTATTTATCGTTTAATTGAATATTAATGTTTGATTGAATGTACAAAAAAAATATTTCATTCATATTCAGACCAAAAACAAATTAATAAATCCTATGGTTAGGTTCTTCAAAGTAGTTCGCTTCGGACCAAGGACGGAAATTTTCAACTGGAACTAAAAACAGAGATTATGTAGAATATGAACAAACCTTTTGTCTTGCAACATGCTACATTAAAACTCATCAAAGATTTTTCGGTTTTTAATCCTCTTCAACTTTGTATTTAATTTTCCCTCCTAATTTGTTTGATTCGATCGTCACTGATGAGTCACATGCTAAATATACACGCGATTGTCATACAAAATTATAAGACTGGTATCTACGATAAGTTTATTCCAGATTTGTTTTCCACTTGCAGAGAAAATTGCATTCTTCGTACCAGAGCCATCAGATTTGTCTTTCGACCAATTTGGGACATAACTGATATTTTTTAACCCTGGACATCCAAACGGACGCACCTTTTTATTCTTCAATTTTATCAGTAATATCAGTATCATCATTTTTCAATATACGACAAAATGTTAATGTACTGAAATTATTTCAAACGAAAACTATTTAATACTTTCATCTATTAACAAATTGTCTGGTCGTCTATCCCGACATACATTGTCTAGTTGTTAAGGTCCTTCACTACTAATTGTCTTTTGCATGATAACTAAAAGAGTTAATGTCATTTTTTAATTATTTTTAGTAACGATGATTAAAGATAGGGGCGAACTAAGTGTAAAAAAATATATTGGAATGGTTAGACCATTTCTCTAATATAATACTGTGTCTGATAAATTTGGATCATTTATAGTAATTTACAATAAAGTTATTTGTTATCAATAATTGGAGCATATTGGTACAATCTAACTGAAAATATCAACTGTTTAAGTAATACCATTTTGTTGACAGGCTTACATTGTTCAGCAGAACGTTACTTTCAGTATACTGTTAATGTTACACTTTTTTGTTGACAGGCGTACATCCTCCACCAGAATGTTTCTCTCAGTACATGACGGTTGTGAAAAAATGCTTCCAGGAGGCTAACATACAGATTCCCCTTGACCATAATATGTTCAATGTAAATTATAATTACAACGGCGTTTGTCAGTAAGTATGATATATATCATATGAGGAGACAGTAATAATATTTTATCAAAAACCTGTGTTGCATATCTTTATGGAAACCCCCCTAGCATGTCCTCGTAATCTATCATAATCCATGTAACCAGTAGTTTATACTTGCATGACATGCCTTTGTTATCGGTAGTTTTTATTCTAGCGATGAACACCTGCTAGAGGCAGCACATCTGAATTGTGCGCCATTTTTCGTATCAACTTTCCAAAGTATATTCGAACACTAAATTAGTTGTAATGTAATAAACTGGATTGATCCTTTATATATTAAGCGAAATATTTTAAGGGTCATGTGATGTCCGTTATTAACAGATGTCCGTTTAAAGGCGACATTCCTTTGACAAGATTTGACCCTTCGCACAACACATGATTCTATAATAGCCTTTATGTGCAGCTATTCTTTAATATTTTTGTTGATTGTGCTTTCGCTTTCATTGATAACATCCCCCAGTATTCTGGAAAAGAATACCTTCTGCTCCTGCCAATAACACTTACATATCTCATTTAGTTGTGTTTTGTAGCGATTAATCTCGTTATTTCACAGCTTGTGACATACTCTCAACACAATCCTGAAGTTCAACAAAATTGAAGACAAAGAACGACTGCATTTTTACGCCACTAGTTTTACAGCTTCAATTATGAATATGTTGACACTAACAGTATTTCAGTTTCTCTACTAATTTTTGAAAATTCGGCTCTGTCATAAATCCCGCATGTCAGTCTGACGTCCAACACGGTTTTATCAAATACATAAATACTGATTTCTACTTTTGAATGGTGACACAGATGTAAAGCATAAAACGTTTACCCTGATAACACACATGATTTCTTTACGTTGAAGTTACACTGCGTGTGTAGTTCTCGAGATTATTTTTATTTTCACTGCCATGTTTGACTGTTTAAACATGGTCTATTCATTTTTTTCAATAGACTTTGAACCAGCTTTTAGTAACTTCAAGTACATTGTTTTAAAATATTTGAATAATTTCTGTAAAGAACATAGTTTTAGCAAACTAGTATTAATTTCCATAGCAATATATTTCAGCACTACTGAATTGACCTTCATTATCATTGATATAGTCATAATTATAAATTAACTGTTTACAAAAGTTTCAATATCTCGAAATACCCATGAATAGGCTACCTTAACTGCATGCAATTTGGAAAACCTTTCGGAATATTTGGGTCCTCAAAGCTTTTCAATATTTTAGTCAATTAACGTTTTAACTTATGTATTTCTCCAGTCACTGATGTAGACAAAACGCGCGTCAGACACAGTGTAAAGCATGATATCTATGATGAGTCTATTTACCAATTTTGACAGGGTGTCATATTTCTGTTTCAATTCACTTGTCTGTTATTTACATTGCTGTTTTCAGACATAGCTACTTTTGTCATGTTTTTTTTTAGGAATCGTGAGATGATCATCGCATGTATATTCAACCATCTTGCTCCATGCAACTCACCCCAAGAACAACATCTGGTTAAAGCCACAATTGGGCATACTGTGGATGAGATGAATAGATTCTGTCAAATTGGACAAAGTATGTGATATATAGATATTCTTTTGATGATCGTTTCTAGAATTTTGCATGCGTTCTCTTCTGATTTTGTTTCTTTAGTTTGTCTCTTTCTAACCAATTTAAGAAATTTGAACATGACCTCTTTTTTATTTGTTTTTTAAATTGGTCACTTGCTAACCAATTAAAGAGATTTAAAAATGGATAAACTGCTGTCAACCTCATTTTTACGCAGCGAAAACAGGTAAAATAAGGAATAACATTATTTACTCGCGATTAAGTGCAGTTTAAACTACTTAGTATTCGTATTCCAATAATAAAACCATCTGTGACTATAAATCACAATAAATCCAATTATAAATGATAGTTTTATATATAATGTATTTATTACATAATGAATGTATTTAATAGCAAATAAACTAATATACGGAAAGTATCAAAAACCCAGAAGTCAGCACTTTTTTTACATTTACTATTTATAAAATGTTAATTTGTTTTTTTTTTTATCTCCGGCATGGATTGCCTAAACCGAAAACCTATAACGTATATTTTTTAAATCAAACAAAATAACATAAAGGAGATGTGGTAATATTTCCAATGAGACAACAACCCAACAAAGGCCGAAGGTCGATGATGTAAAACAAAAATACCATAGTGCACTGTACAACATACAAACAGTGTTGAATCCTTACCTAATTCAAGATACAAGAATCAAAAGATGATGAGTAGTTTTGGGTGAATAAATATGTAAAATATTATGAGAACTTGATAGAATTCAACCTAGACTTTTTTCTTTCGGTATTTTTTTTTTCAAAACCATTCTAGAAGTAATATAATAGAGGAAGGATCAATTTGTCTAATTTTGATTCTTGCACAACATCAATATCAGAAATTTGTCAAAACACTGAAATTTGAAACAACTGGCGTCAAACTGTTCTTACTTTTTCTTGACCTCACGTGTATTAAATTATCGTAACAATTCTAACTCAGGTACTTTTTATTTTAGTAAATGGAATAGAAGAAAGAATGGGTGGAAGAGATGATCGTATTCCAATGGATCCTGATCATTTAGAACAACCAATGGACAACCTTGGTCCAGTCCCAGAACCTGTTCAGGAAGTTCCCATTATACCAGAGGACCACCATGCTATTTCACTGGGACAGCATACTCTTAATCTTGATGCACATAAAGGTGAGTAAGGCGTCAGCGGTATTAACTTATTTTGCATTATTTGATATTCCATTTGTTTTCTTTAAATCACTTTACGACCATTTGCATATGTGTTCTAAACTTTCTGTTAGTACGTTGAAAAAAAAATTGTTTTGTGTATCTAGCAAAGCTTATCATCTTGTTCTGACCCACAAATCTCTATTGACAATATCCCAGGAAAAATGAACACAGAAAATAAAAAAAGTTGTAAACGATATGTAGTGGAATTTGTTCTACAGCCAAATTAACGGTTAATCTCAGCGCGGTCACCACATTGAATATTGGTAATCAGAACAAAATGACTTTTGAAAAGCATGGTTGATAGTTTCGTCATTTAATACTTCTAAAAAATTTTGAAAAGTAATCTAATTATGGATTTTAACTAACTGTGCGATTTTCGTGCCTTATTCATAATTTTAATAATCATTTTTAGAGATGCTTAACTTTTTAACGATAGGAAAGATTGAAATTTCAGAATACAACATGATATTTGAAAGTTACATACTATAACGTACTTTTTTTTTTATTTCATTCAAATATTTTTTGTAGAACAACAAGCACAGATTGATGAATATCAAGGATCTCTTCCTGAAGCACCTGTACCAGAGACGATAATAGAAAAACAGTCAGATGTTACTATTTCCGAACATAAAGACAGTCAAAATGTTATAGGAGGGGCCCATGCTCATATCCATGACGATGATAAGGACCGTGAACATGATGTACACATGATCGAATTACAAGAAGAACAATATTACTTGCCGATACTGATAGGCACTGCTATAGGAGTGGCGGGAATCTTCGTTCTTCTTTTGGCAATCTTCTGTATCTGCTACAGAAGACGTCTACAAAAGAAGGTATATTTACAAAAGGAAACTGAAAAACCAAAACTTTTTGACGTTTATACAATTGGTGTTCCACCACCAGTGTACGAAGTCAACGGAATCCCTCCAATTTCTTACGAAGAGGCCAAAGGAGAAAAATTTACTGGAAGTCCAGCTTCAGTCAGACGTAACAATGCCGAAAACGAATATCAACAACCGGAAACAGGAAAGAAATCTGGTGTCGTAACAGACATTTGAATACGATTACGAAAACATTTTCAACTTGATACAATTTTGCCCGCTACAAATGGGTCTTGTCAATAAGCTTGATATTTTATAGGACATTTAGTGACAATAAAATAAATGATAATTATGTGCGCTTAATTGTGAATGTTATAAATAACATTATTTTCGAGCATTGTGCTATTTATGATGAATGATGATATATAATATTGTTAGAAGTATGATTAATAAACTTACACAATAAAACACGTGTTTATCCATCACCATGCAAGTAATATCAAAACTATTGCAAATACTTAAAGGAGATTTGGCGTCCCTTGTAAGATTAACAAATTCCTTTATTTGTCTTTATATTAAAAAAAAATTGTCTTATTATTAGAAAGATTTGCATTTATACATTGGCAATTAGACTCCCTGTTAAAACCTACGTTCGAGGTCAGCCTTAATTGCATATGTTGTCATTCTTTTAGAGTTCAGTCCTATTTTGTACAGAAATTAAAAAGAGTCAGAATAAAGATCTATCACAATATGTCCTTAATTTATTTCATTCAAAGCGCATATTCTAAGCAAAAGAAATGTTATTATGGAATAACCGTTTCACAAATGATATCGGATATGTTCCTTACGTCGTTATTATACCCCCCTTCCCTTTCATGAATGTTACCTACCGAATTAGACTTTTTACCGTATTTGTTATAACATGAGCATCACGACGGATGCCACATGTGGAGCAGGATCGGCTTACCCTTCCGGAGCACCTGAGATCACTCCTAGTTTTTTATGTTGTGTCATGTGTACTATATATTGTTTGTCTGTTTGTCGTTTTAATTTTTAGCAATGGTTTTGCCAGTTTATTTCCGATTCATGAGTTTGAATGTCCCCTTGTACCTGTAGAAAAGGCATTGATTTAAGAAGTCTGCCTTTTAATTGGCCAAGAGGAATATTTACACTTCTCACTTTTGTAGAAAAGAGAGAAACTAACATTGAAAAGGGTAACTGGGAATGTTTCAAGAGTCAACAACACAACCAAAGAGTATAAAACAGCCCAAGGTCACCATGGGTCTCGTCACAGCAAGAAAATCCCGTATCCGGAGGCGGGATCCTGCTAGTCCCTGAACAATTATGTATTTTAGTTCAAAGTCATGGACGCCACATTTAACGCTAAAATATGTCAATAAATAGAAATGAAAAAACAGACAAGACTCATTAAGGTTAGATGTTCCTGACTTGGGATAGGAACAAAAACGCAGCAGGGTTAAACATGCTTTGTAAGATATAAAATGTCCACCTATGTCTCTAGCCAATGTGGAATAAGCAAACATACAGTTATACGCACAGCTAGTAAACTCAGTTTATAAGAAGTCCGATGTAGAAAAGGTAGCAGACGAAACTAAACAAATTAACAGTGGTCAACATTAGTTAACAACGGGTTACTAACATTTACAGACATGCCAGTTCAAGACTTCAATTGAATTGATCGAAAAATTATGTCTTTATGTTATGAAAATCAACCACAATCCCTTCCATTATGGGTTTATTGTCATGCCATCAAACATCATACGAAAAGAAATTGTATCATGTTAAAAACTGGCTTACGAATAAATGTGAATATTTCAAAGATGCAAAGATCCAATGAGTTAATCAAAATAAATAAAACAAAATGCCAACTTTAAGGACTTGAAAACAGTATCGTTACTATATCTTATAACTTATGATTGTAAATCAGGCTGATTAAATGTTGTTTTTTTAAAAAGCTTTAACTGACATGTTTAATTTGTGCTTGTATAGAATATTACATTCAAAAATGGGGCGTGAAATACCTGAACGTATAAGATGTTCGTCTGTTGATTTATATTTACACATATTGTCCTTGTACCGATGATAAAACCTAGTTAAAGTTTGTAATATTTAAAACCCTGGTGTAATAATTATTTCAATGATACAGAAATTCATTTCGTAAAAATACAATACGTTGTTATATACATTAGCGAATCGAATTACACTTCATACGAGTTTACCAAGGGAATATCACCATCTTAAAAAGAATAATGAACAATTGCTCCTGAAAATTATCTATTTTTTTCGAAATTTTAGTATCAAACTTCCCGTCAAAGATAAAAATATCAAGACAAGATCCCAGAAAGGGCTTTTTGTATTTCACTAGAAAATTAGGAGTAATGTAATAGAAAAAAGGGGACGAGAGATACCAGAGGGACAGTAATAGTGTGTGCAAAATTTGAAAGTATGGATAGTATTGTATTGCAAAGTTGAATCAAATAGGATTGGAGATTTTGATTATCATCTGCGGAATCTTTAAGAATTCAAATTTGGTTAACCATTGGTTGACTCAAGGAGGTTATATGACCTCTTTGGTTCACTTTACCGCATCAAAAACATTGATAGACTTTCTTCAAATGTATATACATATTGAAAGTAATACTATAAGTAAAATAATTATAAAGACTTCAAAACGAGCCTGCTATATATCGTCCATTATTATGAGCATTTTTGTTACGTTTATGTGGGCAATTAAAAGAGAGGCAAGTTTTCTTTATCTATTAATATGTCAATATCAAAGAAAAGTAGTACGTAAAAGAATGGTCAACGTTGATACAAATATCTGGTTAAATAAAGGAATAAATCATACCTTTGTAAAATAAAACACTCTCTTTTTCGATTTAAGCAAACAAATCTGTGATACTGACATAATCAAGATGCTTGAATAAACTCATCATAGATACCAGGCCTGAAATTTTGTATTTGCACCAGACGCGCGTTTCGTCTACAAAAGTGACACTGGAATAAAAAAAAAAAGGCCCAAATAATTTTGCTAAACAACATATGTTTTACGTTAGGAAGACGTGTCATACAAGTGAGAAGTTAAGATAGCTATAAAACCAGGTTAGGTTTACCATTTTCTTTATAAGAACATGCCAGTACCATGTCAGGAATATGACAGTTGGTATCCATTCATTTGATGTGTTTTTGAGTTGCCATTTCTTAGGGACTTTTGGTTTAGAATTTTCCTCAGAGGTCGGTATTTTAGTAATTGTACCATTTCAACATACAATAAGTATTCCTATGGGAACTAATTGTGATGCCTTCGTGTTCCTTGATACAAAAGCTTCTAGCAAAGAATGGAAACGTAGCATTAGTTTTTATTTACGTTCCAACATATAGATAATGTGCTCACTAAATATTCCAAAGTGTTGTGGCTTTGTAAAACGCTACCATGTCATCGAACTTGAAATATAGGATATAAAAGATACAGTTAAGTCTGCCTAATATTTTGACTTTCTTGTAGAAATTGACAATGAGGGTCAGTTGAAAACAAAACTTAGCTAGAAAAGGGATTATTTCAGCTTCCCGAGTGTGATCTTTTCATTTCCATGTATAACATTCCAGTGGTGCCTGCATATGGACTATATATATCACCACATCTATACAGAGTTTTCATTTCCTATGGTTATTTCTTTGATATAGTGTTGCTCTGAATGAATGCCTTGAACCAAAGGTTCCTAGTTGTGAAGTTGAAATCACGCCTACAACAGTTTAAGAATCGACATCTCGATTTTGGTTGACCGTTATTAAATATCTTTCTCACAGATAACCACTGATATTTCCATCCTGGTTTCTATGATAAGTTTCTTTATTTCCAACTGTCGTAACCTTTATTCCTTCCTCTGTCACTCGATTATGACCTTACCAAATGCGAATTATCATCGGATATGTACTTGTATGAGCAATAAGACGGGTGCCACATATGGAACAGGTACTGCTCACCTTTTCAAATCATCTGAGTTCACTTTCAGTTTTTTTATAGGATTTATGTTTCTTAATCTTTAGTTTAAACCAAAGAGGACAATATGTATAGCCAAGCTGGTGGACGAATGATATTTTTGCGTGAGGGAGAAATATACCTGAATTTAAATGTTGTTAATTAGAAATAAAAAAAAATATATCACATTAGTCATAAAGAAAAAATTCTTTCATAATTATGTATTTTCAGTTGTCAATGGCTATCATCAATGGGTTACTAGTACTTTTTAAATGAATAATGTCAGTACAGCATATCAATGCTTGGCTTATAACCTTATTATATGAACATACCAATATTTTGCATTGTGGACTCCTTTACTGATATTAAGGACAACAACTTGTTATTATTGTGAAACAAATGTGAACCTTGACATTATCTATCTATCACGGTTTGATTCGATTTACCTTGCTGGTTTAAAAATTAAATTATAACAGCTATTTTCGATTATTTAATAAATATGCAACGTTGAGGAATAATGTTGAACAAAGCGGTATAACTCAATAACTACCTTCTACGAATTATCATCTTATATTTATCAAATTTATTAAACAATGCAATATAAACATAAAACATGGAATATTTTATCCATAGTATAAAATCAAACATATATATTTGAACGAAGACACATCTCAATAGTATTGACAAAAGAATCACATCTTATTAAACCAGTATAACAAGCTTTTTCTTAAAGAATTGTGATAGATTGTTTGACAATATTTCATTTCATAATTACTCATGTTCTATATTTTATATAGTGTTTTGTGGACTTATCTTTTCGTAACATAATTTTTTAATGTCGTGTTCACCGTTAGATCTCCGCCGATAAGATTGCAATGTCCCATTCCTATTTTCCTCCTCATTCAAAACACAAGTCTAACTTTCCGTTTTGTTTGACCTATACAAAGGTGCTATGCCACTTATGTGGGCTGGCTTTAAAAAAAAGGACAAAGAATGCCAATTCATTTACAATAGTGAAATATTACAGCATCGGATTCAACTATGATTGAAAAGGGATTTCCCAATGAACTAAATGTGTACAAACTATAAGCAAACAAAACTGAACAGGAAAACAACTAACAAAAGGAGAAATAATACGTACACAAACAGTATATTTTTATTTTTCATTTTTTAAATATTTTCGTAGAAATATGTCTTCTTACATCCACCGCTCTGGTATAAGCAGTAATAAATAACACACACATTTTGGTTATAACTAAAAAGAAAAAAAGTAGGACCAATTTTCCGAATGTTCGAATATCTGACATTTGACTCCTTGGATAGTAATTTCAATATAAATCACCGTGTAGAACGCCACATGCGGGGTGTCGGCTATGTTTGACATAGGGTGGCAATTTTGAAGCGACGAACAAGTAACAAGGTAAGTTCAAGCATCAACATTTCTTATTTTTAGAAATCTCAGTACCATATAATGTATTGCACGGAAGGAACCGCAACATAATCTATTTCCTGAAAGCAGAAGCAGTCGTTTTCAGTGCTTAGTTTTCTCAAACACCTCGCCCTGGTTTTCCGTTTCGCAGATTTTGAGCCTTTATATGCAAATTTCGGTATAAAAAGCTACTTTACACTGCTACCCTCCGTATCATTTATAAAGAATTGTATTCCTCTCATTGACCTATACCAAATACCAGTTTCTTAGTTAAAATTAATTGGTTTTAAAACTGTTATTCATCAAAATATAAAGTGTCGCTCGGGGTGTCAGATTTTGCGTCGCAGGGGTAGAGGCTTGTCATAAAAAAAAATACATATTTGCATCTAAATTAGTCTTCATATGATACATTTTATTTCAAACACATCTACTTTCCATGAAAAAACAAGGATTTTTCATTTTGGCTGTTTTTGGTCTTATAAAATATATGCTTTTGATTTCATTCACATCTACTTTACCAAGACAAATAAGGTTTTTTTTTCATTTTGCCTGTTTTTGATCTGATAAAACATGTGCTTTTGATTTCATTATTAGTAAAAACTGGCTCAAAATATTTAGTTTTCAAGCTGGTAAACGATTTCTTTTCCTTTTCAGTCACTATATATATATCATGGTAAAAAAAAAGTCAAGGTTATGGCTCAATAAACCAAAACATGGTGGAAAATCACAAAATACGTTTATGCATTTACATAATGTCTAAACAACAATTAATCTATTTGGGCGTCGATTAGTTTGTGAAAATAAACTGATACAGTTACTAAATAAAAATTATATAAAATCATTTACGATCTCGAATATACATTTGCATTTACGAAATTGAAAACAATATCATGGAAAGATTAAAGATTTATATGTTCATAGCATTTAATTAAGTGTATTCCTATTCAACTCAATTTAAATCATTAATGATTTGATAATTAATTGGGTACACCCTTCTTCATTCATACGTGTAATTTTCATATTCTTACGTCCATTTGTCAATATTTTTGTATTTCAAAGGTATAATATAAAACAAACAATATTACACTTTTATTCATATCCAATTATTTTTCTACTTTGAGGCTTTATTTGCTATGTTTATCAATAAAAATGCACATTACTTAAGGTTCATGTGAACCCTATGGCTAAAATGGCCGTATTTTCACCTCAAAATTTTCTCTGAGTACAGGCAAACCTGTTTTGCCACCCCATGTCAAACATAGCCGACACCCCGCATGTGGCGTTCTACACGGTGTAAATAAACTCATCATAGATACCAGGATAACAATCTGAAAAGATTACTTCTGGATTTTGCAATAATTTTTCAAATACCAATAAAAACAAATTGTAATGAATCAGTGCAAATTACAGATAAACACATTTTTTTATAAAAAGAAGGTCAACATTACAAAATGTTCTCGCAGTTTTTGTTACATTTATCGTAGTTGAGTTTGAGGGAGATCATACCATCCGTTAATTTGAAGACAGGAAACCCAAGAGAGGTACAATAAGGCAATCTGAAATTATTTTATTGGACAAATAATAGACTCATGTTCATAGTGAATACCTTAAATCAAATTGTTTTAATCATTACATCCCAGTTCCTTTGTTCTAACAGGGGTGATCTGAGCCGGATCATCCCTACCAGATCACCCCAGTTTGAGTTTCTTTGTTATGCATGCTTTCCTTTGTTCTGTAACATTTTGGCGGGAATGTCAAATCCACTATAAAACTTATAATTAATTATACGGAAAAGACTAACTATCAAAATTCACATAGAAAAAATCCATTGTATATGCCGGGATTCGAACTCAAGAAAGATTCGAACTTTAGCATATCAAGCCACGACACATACCACTACACCAGGACGACTGGATACGGAATCATAGTAATTTGACGTACTTAAAGGAAGCAAGATCTTTTTATAAGTGGGGCGAGTTGTCAGACCTTTATTCAGTGGGGTTTTAACCTTTTTCGTTAATTAGTATGTTTTCAGACTGATTGCTCAATTGGATTTTACACTTTTTCAAAGTGGGGCAAGTCGGTAAACAAGAGTGGGACGATATTTTTATAAAGTGGCGATATAGTGTGGGCCGATTGGCAAGTGGGGCGAGTTGACATTTTTTGATATCTACTCATCGTGTTTGGGGGTCAAAAAGGGTATACATCATATAGTAATATATAAAGTATATTGTTATGGTTGTGTGGCGTTATAAATTAGATTTTTTGAATTGTAAATGGTTTTTCGTCTAATCTAAAACAGCTGGGATGTAAAATAGTTATCCCAGTCGGACTTGGTGTGTCAGTGTTAGATCATCCTCTGGCCTCCGGCCATCGGGGTGATCTTACACTGACACACTGCGTCCTCGTGGGATAACTATTAATTAATTTCTATTGACCCGATCTGCTTGTTAGTCCTTCATAAATGATGAATGCATTATTTTTCTAGCTCACAATATTGGATATAATAAATTAAAACAAAATCTATCATACTTAACGTTTTTTGGTTCTATGAAGATGATGCTTTCTTATTCCATATTCTTACTACACTGCTTTTTTTTCAAAGCCTTTAACTATGCAATAAATGTAAATATTTGAATGCATTCTACAACTTCATTTCGTGAAATGCAGGACTCTTTTTTTAGCTTGAATAACTTTAATATATTTTTTGTCACTAGGAAATAGATCTCACGTGACATATTCTTGTTCCTGCTATAAGGCTGTGAAATCGCATAACTGGAGATTTGTGTAATAATATGTTAATTGACATTGGATGAATGGTTTGGTGTAGAACGTCCATTGTTGAATCGTTCATTCATTTCCAGCACAACAACATGATACCATTGTGAAATGAATATGAATCGTAACATGTACTCGGTCAACATGGTTCATTACGATTTAACCGTCCTGATTTATAACCATCAGACTTAAAGCAATTTTATCATGACTGCTGTTTTAGAAACTATCATAGTAAAATAATATGAAACAAAGCGGCATAACTCAAAAATATAAAAGTATCATATTGGTGTAATACAAACATTTCAATTATAGAGTAAAAATATATATGTGTTGACATATTGATTTTAAAAAATCACAACTTATTTAAAACCAGTATAATATGGTTATATTGTAGTGAAATCCAAATAGATTACTTGTCTTTATAATTTGTTTCTTAATATGTAGTGTTTTGTAGATTAATTCATTTATTTGTCATCCTTTGTTTTTTTGCCATCGCGTTGTAAGTTCATCTCGAATTGTGAGTATTCACAATATCCCTCTTGTAACTTCCATATCATTTAAATAACCAAATTGAGTTTTGCGTAAAGATGCTATACCGTTAAGCCAGTGCGCGTTGATCTTAAAATTGCTCAAGAACACCGCTTCAATTAAAGTCCTTAACGAATGAAATTATATTTTATTTAGACCCTGATTATATTTTATAACTGTTAAAATGACATTTCTTTAACGGACTTGATATTCAACAATTAAAACATGTCTCCCTGTAGATCTTTTTTTGTAATTGTTGAGTTGAGTAAATTTTGAAGATCGTTACTTACTGATATTCCTGGGGAGCTGAAAATGGACCGATGACAGTCAGTATAAATATGTTTGGTAAACTAACATGTCTTCCTTTGGACTGTTTATTTGAGAACTATATACTAGTATATAGAAGTTAAAAAGCTGGTACAGGGTGTCGGTCATAATGGATATCACATCAACATGTTCGGGAATGTATGTGATATTTGCCACTGAACATTTAAAACTAATTATTCTTCAGTAAATAAAGGCAACAGTAGTATACCGCTGTTAATTTGAAAGTTATAAATGAGTACAAAAAAACACGGAGACAAAAGTTATGTACGTATAGTATACAAATATAACACAAGTCTATTAAAACATCTCTTATTGAAGAGCAAAATTTAAATAACTGATTGGATAAAATGAGAATCATCTGTTCAACGGGGAAACAATCCGTGTTAGGAAGATAGCTAGGTAATCTATTCTATAAATCTAACAACGTCTACACTTGATTGCCTTCGAATGTGTATCATATATTGAGAAAAATGCTTCCTCAAAGTGTAGAGATTAAAACCAAAGAATTTTAATTTACAAATAAACTTCAACTTAAAATGTTACATTTATTGCTTATTTTCATCTTCCCTTACAAAAAAACCTGACACGTTCTTAGTGACAAAATGAAATTTTACAAAAATATAGGTCGAAAGACGGAAGATATAAAGCACGGAACAAACAAAAGAGTGGAGTTCAAATGATAATATTAAAACTGTGAAGGTTCAATTAAAAAGAGTTATGGCATTTCAATACATAAAAAGTCTGATTATTTATATTAATCGATATGTTTTACTTACATCTAGAAATTGACAATGAGGGTCGGTTGAAAACAAAACTTTACGACAAAAGAGATGATTTCAGCTTTCCAATTGTGAACTTTCCATTTCTAAGTAGCAACATTCCAGCAGCTCCTGCATACGGGGTATATATCTCCCAATTGATACGATATTCCCGTGCTTGCGTTTCCTATCATGATTTTCTTGATAGAGGGTTACTGCTCACAAGGAAGCTATTAAACCAAGAGTTCCAAATGGTGAAGTTGAAATCATCCCTTCGTAAATTTTACGGACGCCATCACGAGTTGGTTGACCGTTATGGAATAACCGTTTCACAAATGATATCGGATATGTTCCTTACGTCGTAACTACAATCCCCTTCCCTTTCATGAATGTGACCTACCGAATTAGACTATTTACCGGATTTGTAATCACATAAGCAACACGACGGGTGCCACCTGTGAAGCAGGATCTGCTTACCCTTCCGGAGCACCTGAGATCACCCCTAGTTTTTGGTGGGGTTCGTGTTGTTTATTCTTTAGTTTTCTATGTTGTGTCATGTGTACTATTGTTTTTCTGTTTGTCTTTTTCATTTTTAGCCATGGCGTTGTCAGTTTGTTTTAGATTTATGAGTTTGACTGTCCCTTTGGTATCTTTCGTCCCTCTTTTACTGTACTAAGTCGGGAATATGTCAGTTGTTGTCAAATAGTTTGTTTCTGTGTATGTTCCTGTTGTTCCTTTGTTTTCCTTTAATTGTTTTCATCAGTGTTAGTTTGTAACCCGGATTTGTTTTCTCTCAAATGATTCATGACTTTTGAGCCACCAGTATCATAAACCATATATGTTTAGATCATTAGAGGTTTTGTTTGTGATTTTATCTGTGTTTGATATTTTTCATAATGTTAGGTGTTGGGAGAGGGATGTGAATGCGAAACATAAAATCTCAACGTTATATCGAACGTTAAGGAAAATCCCTAAACAAATGCCAAAATCAAAAGCTCAAGCTCATGAAACGAATGGATAACAACCGTCATATTACTTGCTTGGTACATGCATTTTATATGTACAAAATGGTGCTTTAACCGGGAAGATGTAAGTCCTTTTAGAGTAATATTGTCATGGGAACGCTTGAATTATTGATTAACTTTTTCTATTTACCTGTTTCAATTATCAGATATAATTATGCATAACCAACTTGAAGTTAAGTAATGAACAAACCAAATTTGATATTTTTCATGTCCTATTAAGTACTTATAAGATTGAACTTGAAAGGAATGAAAATGAAATACATTGCAGGTTATACGAATAAAATGTTTTATTGCATTTGAGCTTTCTTCACAAATGATATTGTGAGACATTATTTATTTTATCAAAATGAATTATATTAACCTGCTCAAATCGTTTTCAAAACCTTTGTACCTTTTATAAATTGAATATTCTTCTATGAAGAGAATTGAAAAATGAGTCCCTATATTTGTACTGATATGGGTCCCGATGTTTACCAGTAAATACGGAAATAATCAAGCCCTGTCCTTAAATACGGATATATTAATTATTTGTTGTGGTTTCATTTCCTTATCTTTGTTATTTAACTGAAACTTTTTGTTTAAAAAGTTCATATCCAATTTCAAATAATAAAAACTGCAATAAAAAAGTATGAATAAACACAGTTATACATTTTTTGTAATGTATGGATGTTTTAAAAGTTGATTTGAAGAAATACAGGTGTTAATGGCACTATTTGATGTGATCTGCGTTACTTTTTTACTCTTGGTAGAGGCGTATGCTCAACACTGTAAAATTACTGATGTGAAAGGATATAAAAAGGCCGATTGTCGAAACTTGCATCTAAATACAATACCGTCAGATCTATCGGAAGATGTAGACGTGCTAGATTTGCGCGATAATGATCTTTGCGAATTGAAAAACGGTTCATTTGAGAAATTTAAAAATCTAAAAGAATTACTTTTAAGCAAGAACAACATAAGTCGTATAGAAAAGAAAGTTTTTCATCCACTCAAACAGCTTGAAGTTTTAGATTTGTCGGAAAATAACATCGAGAAAATTTCAGATCAATTCGATCAAAACCTGTTTCAGTGTCTAAAAAATCTCTACAAGCTGGACATTGGTCGGAATATGAAAGACGCAAACAGTAACCAGAGTGCTTATACCTACCCAGGGGCTGTTTTAACAATGCTTGTTAATTTAACATACTTATATTTAGACCTCGTTCCACAACCAATTTTTGGACCAGAATTCGAAAGCCTGACAAACTTAGAAGTGTTGGGATTTGATTATTGTTTCCTTGCAGCTATGACAAATGACACGTTTAAATATTTCACTATGAATATTCGGGAATTACATTTAATGCGATGCCATGATGTTCTAGGTGATAAGGTACAATATGGTTTTCTTCAATATTTTAAACATTTAAAGGTGTTAAATTTAGCGGACACTCATATTCATTTATCACGAGCACTTAATTTATTACATTCTTTAAATAACTCAACAATGGATGTGATCAATTTGCAACGAGTAAGCGATGAGCCTTTAGAATCTAGCATGCTTCCCTTCGCTCTAGTTCTTACAAGTGAGATGATGAAAAATCTAAGAACAATTTGTGTAAAAACATTAAATCTTGCAGATAATGGTATTGTAGATTTTCGCGAAAATTCGTTATTTTCGTATGACCACCCAGAATGTTTTGAAAATATGGTACTTTCTGGGAACAGATTTACTTTTCATACTGCACGAAAAAGGCATGAGCTCCTTGTTCTGGTTTTTAAATTGCGAAATATTGTTCTGTTTGACTTGTCCTACAACCCGATACATTATATCAATGAAAAATACTTGCCCATTCCGAATGGCAACAAAACCTTTAATTACAAGGCCAAAGAGTGTTTAAGCCAAGATAAAATGAAACTAAATAGTACTGTATATATTTATCTTCCTCCAAAACTGAAAGTATTGAGATTTTCACATTTCGTCAGAGAAAGCTGTGGAAGGGGGGTAACGGTTAGAAATGCATCGTCTTTAGAGAAACTGGATATGTCATATTTTCAGTTTCAGAGATTTCCAGATCTAAATATAGAAGGGGAGAATAATTTGAAATGGCTTAATATGTCCGGGATCGATTCGTCTTTGTATTTACATAAGAATAGTGTATCATTATTTTCAAATGTTGAAGAGGCATTTTTCCGATTTGCGGAACTCGGAAAAAATGAGACAATTGCTAAGCATCTATTTACACTAATACCTTCAGTACATGTTCTAGATATATCATATAACAGTTTGTTGAAGCTACCAAATGATTCTTTTGTTCAAAATATAAAATTAAGAGAATTGGACTTATCGCATAACGTTTTGCACGAAGTCCCTACCGCAATTTTGGAAATAAAACATTTGAGAAAATTAAATTTGCAGAACAATAATCTAGTGACTATCAGTAATTCTATAACAGATTGGCTAGATTCTTTATCTCGAAAACAAGAAATCATTGTGTTGTTGGCTGGAAACGTCTTATCCTGTTCGTGTGAAAATAAACAGTTTATCAGTTGGTTATTTAACACTAACGTTAAATTAGACCCTGACGATCAAAACATTTCCAACAAAAACTATTTGTGTAGATTATCAAATGGTGACATAAAAGACACTTCTGAAATATACGATCACTACCATGAATTATATTCTGACTGTAATGCTGCAATATGGTTACGTTTTGGTATATCTTTACTTGTAACATTTACCGTAATTGCTTTTGTATTCGCAGTAATCTTCAACTTCCGGTGGCGCATAGCATACTACATCTATCGAACATTTCAAACTGTTATCGAATCAGAAATGAATTTGAATTTTACCTATGATGCTTACGTTTCTTACTCTGATGATGCTAGAGACTGGGTTCACCACCAACTTAGCACATAAAATAGAAAGAAATTGGGGGCTAAAATTGTTCATCGAGGACCGTGATCTTCTTGGTGGACAGTCGTATGTAGATTCCATTGCTAAATCAATCGGATCTTGTCGACAGGTTATATTTGTGTTGACACCGGGGTTATTCGAGAGACAGTGGATCATGTACGAAATAGAAAGAGCAAAGTATGAAAAAGTGTGTAAACATGTTCAAATAACTGTTTTAAACCTTGGAGTTGCTGTAAACGAGGTGCCTGTCGAGTTTTAATCTATCTGGAATAGTGTTTGTTTGATTGACTGGTCAGAAGACCAACATTCTTCCGAAAATCCCTGGCACAAATTAAAACTGCGTTTGGTGTTGAATAGATAATTTGTTTCAAAAGTAATTATGTTATTTTCATTCTTGTCGCTATGAATTTTTTAAGTTCTTTTCATCCAAAAAAGGAATATAAACTTTAAAAAATGTTTTCAATCACTTGTCATATTGTTTTCTTATTTGTTTTTATTTTATTTTATACAAAAACATGATTGATAAATCAAAAGCAAGGTAAATGATTTATTGACCACCAATAACAGATAAGCACTATAAAAGTATGTTAAGACATTCTTGCCAAATTGTATTTAAAGCACTGAACGAGAATTTACATTTAGATTGAAGAAAAACCGACAATTACTTTAATAAACACAGCTGCATTTTGAAAATACAAAGCTGGACCTAGATGTTGTCACTAAAAAGGAAACGTTATAATACCATTTTTCGTCAAATATCTGTGAATCTAAAATAAAATTACTATCTTCCGTTAACTACCGCTATAACATCTACTGCTTCATGTTCTGTATATAAGAACGGTCGATTGCGTAATGAATTTAAAAAGTCGCGAGCATTACACCTACATACAAATATACTCATCATAGATACCAGGATTAAAAGTTTTTAATTGTGCCTGACACTCGTTTCGTCTACAAAAGACTCATCAGTGACGACCGAATAAAAAATGTTAGAAAGACCAAATAAAGTTCAAGAGCATTGAGGACCAAAATTCCTAAAATCATTTATGTTAAATTTAAAGCAATGGATAAAGGAGTATGCATGTTAAGTGCAGCACAGGCATCGGCAACAAAAAATGAAAAAAGATCGAGAGTTTACGCTATGACCTATGTATCAATGATCAAGAAGCAATTTTGACGCTTTATGGACACGGATTTCAAATTCAAATTGTAATGTCGAAAGTTTTATTAGTATCAAATGATTTCAAACTGTGATGTTGAACATTTTATTCTCCAACTTTTAATGTAAATGGAAATATGTGCTTTTCGTCAATGACTGAGGAATTCAGTCTAACTCAATCAAAAAGAGAATGTTTCAGTCTAAGTTAAATTTAACATTTTAGAAAAATGTAATATGGCAACCCAAACGTTAAACCTGTGTCACTACTGTCAGCAGAAATATTATAAACAGCAAAATCGATATCTTTATATACAATTTTTATATTTGCATTACAAGCTTTTATATTGTTTGTTGATTCAATATTTCAACTTGACTTTTGTTCAACAAAGTTACTCTGTGGAAATATAAATGTCACTCACTGTTCCATAGCATACCAAGAAAAGTGGAGCGCGGGGTGTCTCGATTAAAATGAAAATAGTTCTTTGCTCCGTATGGTGTGGTTCTTATCCATGCATGATCTTCTTTGTTCATTTTACACAATGATGTCATTGACCCACAGTGAAAACTGCCAGAAGATTCGTATACTCCTGCCGTTGCTATGACCTGGTTTTCTACCATCAACTCGGTGAAAGCATAGTTAGAACCGGATGTACAGCTAGTCCAAGAAAAGAAATAGGTCCCAGCCCTTGGAGCTATAAATATTCCATCAAATGTGTGGTAATGTCCACCTGTGTTGATGACTGCCTTCTTAAAAATTACTGTCGAAACTTTCTCGAGTGTAAAAGTTATTTCTGTTAGTGCATAAAACATCACTGGTGTTTCTGTACCTGAAAGCAAAACCACTATATTAATATAGAAAATCCATATGCATCTTGCCAATTCATTTCAATCAACTGTGCGCTGTATATTTCAAAGTGGATGCTCATATTCGAACAATTAAGAGACAACTTCAGTTAAGATAGCTAGAAAAGTCGATGGATATGTTTTATATGAAGATAAAATCATAATAAGAATATTGAAAAATTTAACAACATATTGAAAAAGGATTTAAATTATATAGTCATGGTGGACAAAAAATTTTGAAAATTAATGCAAAAAGTGTATGAAATTGAGTTAAAAACGAAAACTTACACAACTATCAAAACTATGTATTGCTATCAACGGAACATGAATTTGCAAATCAATGTTCATTCTTTCAAATTACTTGGGAATTGACATTGATAAAAATTTAATCGAATATGTTAATCGAATATGTGAGATTATCTCATCTAAAATATCACTTTTGTATAAATTTAAAAAAAATATACTAGATATCGGGTCCGCGACTGAATTAAAGTATATAACATGTATAACTATGCATATTATCTGATAAAGTCATGCCGATTATAAGATGCAGAGTTTTCTCTGCTTTCAAAATCTTTCTGTTTGAACCCGTCGACCTGGAACTTATCAATTATTGGTAATATTAATTATTTGGAAAACAAAAGGGCCTGAAATAGAGTAATTTTTAATCAACAGCATTGTCCTATATTAGTTATAAATAAAGTTGAATTCTTTGATTCGCTGTTTTACGTCATGCCGGCTAACAAATTGAAAACTGTACCTATACGCCTTAATTTAAGTCCAGATAGTATTGTCATCTTAGAAAGTCATACTGATTAAAATACTACAATAGGGAACAATATGACAGTGATTGAATTTAGTAGTGTCACCCCTGTGGTAATGGCCCGTGTATATAGCAAAATCCTAAATATACCGTATGGTGCTGCGCCTGTCAAATGACGAACGTACAGATAAGGTAATAGGTAACAAGTGAATATACTATTGGTATCGGTATCGGATTCGACCTGGAACTTGTTAATTATTTGCAATATTAATTATGTGGACAACAAAATGGTCTGGAGTGGTGTAATTTTTAATCAACACCATTGTCCTATATTAGCTATATATAAATAAAATTGAGAATGGAAATGGGGAATGTGTCAAAGAGACAACAACCCGACCAAATAAAAAAACAACAGCAGAGGGTCACCAACAGGTCTTCAATGTAGCGAAAAATTCCCGCACCCGGAGGCGTCCTTCAGCTGGCCCCTAAACAAATATATACTAGTCCAGTGATAATGAACGCCATACTAATTTCCAAATTGTACACAAGAAACTAAAATTAAAATAATACAAGATTAACAAAGGCCAGAGGCTCCTGACTTGGGACAGGCGCAAAAATGCGGCGGGGTAAAACATGTTTGTGAGATCTCAACCCTCCCCCTATACCTCTAATCAATGTAGAAAAGTAAACGCATAACAATACGCACATTAAAATTCAATTCAAGAGAAGTCCGAGTCTGATATCAGAAGATGTAACCAAAGAAAATAAACAAAATGACAATAATACATAAATAACAACAGACTACTAGCAGTTAACTGACATGCCAGCTCCAGACTTCAATTAAACTAACTGAAAGATTATGATTTCATCATATGAAATCAGGCACAATCCTTCCCGTTAGGGGTTTAGTATCATACCATCATAACATATATAAGAAGAACATAACCCGTGTCATGCCAACAACTGTTTTTAGAATAAATGTGTTAGTTGAATTCTTTGATTTGTCGTTTTTACCCTATGACGACTGACAAATTGGACTTCGTTATTTTAGTATAATATAGATTTGCCTATACACATAAAACAACTATTTTATGATGCATATATTCTAACATATATAGACTATTGTAGTTCAGCTTGGGGAAATTAATTCATTACAAAATATTGAGATAGAGTCATAAATCTTCAAAAACATTAGCAAGACTTATACTTGAATGTGATATTTCTGTTTCTTCTAATTTTATGCGTTTTTTTCTTTAAAATGGTAACCTTTTTACAAAAAATAATACCAACGATCAATTCTGATGTATAAAATTGTACATGGATTAACAACGGATTACTAAGCAATGCTAAATAGTAATGATGTTCAAAACTACAACTTACGATTTGTCACTTATAATGATCTATTTGTTCCATTTTTTTATTCTGCAAAACGGGTATGGAGTAATTCACCATTCACAATAAAAAAAAATATAGTTAAGGGTAACATTGTTATGATCATTCTAAAATTCTTTACCAGTCAATGTTTTTTCTTTCTTTTATGGTAAGAATATGAAAACGTAATCAAAACTTTATCAATTGTTGTCATTTGAATATTTGAATGAAAAAAATTGAATCATAGTTAGATATTTATCTGAATCTATTTGCTATACTTGATGCTGATGACACGATCATACTTGCCGAAACTGCGACTGATCTCCAGGCCTCCCTCCCTAGATAAGTTTAATATGTATGATATAACATTTGGGGACATAGGGTGAATGTTGAAAAACAAATATAGTAGTTTTTACAAAGGGAAGATTACAAAAGAATTTAATATTTAAAAACAATAACTCAAATATCGATTTTTTTAAGGACTTCAATTATTTAGGGGTATATTGCTCTCTCTCTTAGTGTAGATCAATATGTGACACTTTAATAAACTATTATTTATCTTAACTTATCTTATCTAGAACTGGGAGTTTTAAAACGAGTAAACTTCATTTAACAGTAAAGGCTAGTAACGCAATGTAAGATGTCTACGAAAAGGAATAATTATAATCTTTCTATTAGTTGTCAACTTGATCTTTTTGACAAACTTGTTAATTTGAAACCAATTCTTGTATATGGCTGTGAAATATGGGGATATGAAAATATTGACATCCTGGAAAAAATTCATTTCAAATTTTGTAAACTCCTTCTCCATTTAAAATCTACTACGCCTAATATGTTATATATGGGTAACTCTGCCGATACCCTCTTGATATTATTATCAAAATCAGAACGATATCCTATTGGACAAGAATAATAAAAGGTAAACAAGAATAACTATGCTACATTGTGTTTAAGCTATTGCTGAACTTAGAATATGATTTCACTTTAAGATCTGCATGGCTATATTATATTTCCAACATTTTAAATGAATGTGGCCCTTCTATCATATGGAATTATCAAATTTTTTACATTTATGATTGGCTAAAACATACGGTTAGAACTAGTCTCCAAGATCAATTTATCCAAACTTGGAGTTCAAATATTAAGAAAAGTCCTAAAACGGTTAAATAGTGCATTTATAAAGAAAGTTTTGCTTTCGAGAACTATTTTAACAAGCTAGACGATAAAGACGTGTTCGCTCTTCGTTGATTTAGAACCGTAAATCACAACATTCCAATTGAATCTGGTAGATGGAAAAACATACCTAGAGAAAATCGAACATGTAACTTGTGTAATAGAAATGAAACTGGACATGAATTTCACTATATCTTAGAATGTGCATATTTTTCAGAAGAAAGGAAAAATGTATAGATGAAAAATACTGTACCAATATTAACACTCTCAAGTTAAAAGCAGTTATGAATTTTTCAAAACAATCAAAAGTTAAAAAGTTGTGTATAAGTTCATTAGAATCATAAATTTTAAAAAATGGATTATTTCTAATAAAATGTAAGCCTTCAGACCTATGCATTCTTTTCTTCTCTAAAAAACGCAATTTTTATACGTGTGCATGTAAAACAAATGTCGTAGTAGAAGGGTCTAAATACATCACAAACAACATTTTCCAAAAGACCAAAAAAGTAAAAAAGTATATTTTAACAAAACGCATTTGACAAACAGGACGAACAACTGATGTTCTTAAACCCTGCTGACTGCCATTGACGATTGCCAAACAAATATATATATATATGTCGTGTACAAGTTGCGATTTTGTACAGGTTATAACATGTAAAAACAAATCGTAAAAGTTATAATTCGTACAAGGCAAAAATACAAGTTATAACATGTACAAAAGTACCTCGTTATTGTTATAACATGTACAAAATATTGCTTAAAAATTGTTTTAACTTGTACAAAATTTGAAATTAAAAATATGTTTCTATTATTACAACATGTGCTATTAACCTCAATAATTAACCTCAATAATGATATACAAACAATCCTTTGCAAACGTGTTTTTTTCTTTAGAGCATAGTGATCACAGAGTTTAAGAAATGTTTGTATTGCTCAGTCATGGCTTATGTTGGCATAGTGCGTTTACAGGTTATTGTATGTTTAATGCAGTCCGCCATAGTCTACAGCAGTGTAACTCTGCGTAATAATAGCCTACATTTCCAAAATGGCCACAAAGTAGATAATTGGTTTCACTGAAATTTTTAAGAATAATGCCTTAAAATTTTTAATTATACACCTCCCCCTCTTTTTGTAACATTCAAAACTGATAATAAGGTCTTCTATGTATACTCTTTATAAAAACCAGAGTGAAAATGGTTTTCATGGGACCAAGCTTAGGTATAAATAACTTTAGAATTATTGAATATGTTCTTTTACTTTTTTTACCTTAAGCATAACTGATTTGACACAACCTTTTTCAACTTTTGATCTTCAGTGCTGTACAACTTTGTACTTTTTTTCGCTTTCGATCTTTTATATCTGGGCGTCACTGGTGAGTCTTGTGTGGACGAGGCGCGTTTTTGGCGTATTAAATTTTAAACGTGATGCTTTTTGTTATTCATTAATCATGTGTTTCTTTGTCTAATATGTTTTCCTATTTATTTGTATTGTAGTCCTGTAATATTATGTTGTCATTTCT
Organism: Mytilus galloprovincialis; assembly: GCA_037788925.1. NCBI lineage: Eukaryota > Metazoa > Mollusca > Bivalvia > Mytilida > Mytilidae > Mytilus > Mytilus galloprovincialis. The sequence continues at coordinate 55,468,380 of CM075340.1, read as the reverse complement.
ATGTTATATTTAACATTGCCATTAAAGTGCGAGGTTTGGCATGCCACAAAACCAGGTTCAACCCACCATTTTTTCCTTTACAAATGTCCTGTACCAAGTCAGGAATATGGCCATTGTTATATTATAGTTCGTTTCTGTGTCTGTTACAGTTTAATGTTGCGTCGTTTGTTTTCTCTTATTTTTTAGTGTAAATTGACATTGCGATAAGACGTGTCACGGTACTTGTCTATCCCAAATTCATGTATTTGGTTTTGATGTTATATTTGTTATTTTCGTGGGATTTTGTCTGATGCTTGGTCCGTTTCTGTGTGTGTTTGTTACATTGTAGTGTTGTGTCGTTGTTCTCCTCTTATATTTATGCGTTTCCGTCAGTTTTAGTTTGTTACCCCGATTTTGTTTTTTGTCCATGGATTTATGAGTTTGAACAGCGGTATACTACTATTGCCTTTATTGATTAGAATACAAATCTTATGTAGCAATTTTTTTTATAATTAAATAGATCATTGAATGAGTCTAATGTCATTTTGATGTACTACAGTGAGGTGATTGTGAAATTGATCGAACTGCAAACATTAAATATTCTGCAATTGGGACAGAAATTTATCTTTCATAATATTCCGAATTTTTTAAAAGGTACTTTTAACAGACTGTATCAATATAGCACTCAACATTCAATGTTTTCTTTTGATTATTCTAGGATTCCAGCTGTCAATATGCCATACTGCTTCAGAATGGTTATTTCTTTGCAAGTAGTTTTAGCTGCATTTTTTGTCCGCTTTACACTCCTTATCGAAATTTCTATCCTCTCTTTTGAAAACAGAAATTATTTGCAGACGAATTTTTCCCGCGACATAATTCGTTGCAAAATATATCCTAGCTATCCACTTGCATAATATAAACATATTTTTATTTTCAAATTTTGTACAAGTTAAACCTAGTTTTAAGCAATATTTTGTACTTTTGTACATGTAATAACTTGTATTTTTGCATTGTACAAATTATAACATGTACAAAATTTTTGTACATGTTATAACCTGTACAAAATCGCAACTTGTACACGACATGTATACATTGTGTAAACCACAAACATGAGGTGCTAAAATGTGTACACCAGATTTATACTCAAGTCTAAATTGATAACAACGTTCAAATCTATGATTGCGTTGAAAAAAAAAAAACAGAAATTTTTATACGTGTGCATGTAAAACAAATTTCGTTGTAGAAGGGTCTAAATACAGCACAAACAACATTTTCCAAAAAGACCAAAAAAGTGAAAAAGTATATTTTAACAAAACTCATTTGACTAACAGGTAGAACAACTGATGTTCTTAAACCCTGCTGACTGCCATTGACGATTTCCAAATAAATATATATATATATATATATATATATATATATATATATATTGTGTAAACCACAAACATGAGGTGCTAACATTTGTACACCAGATCTATACACAAGTTTGAATTGAAAACAACGTTCAAACCTATGATTTCGTTGGATAAAAACAGAATTTTTTATAAGTTATATATAAAACAAATTTTGTTGTAGAAGGGTCTAAATACAGCACAAACAACATTTTCCAAAAAGACCAAAAGAGTGAAAAAGTATATTTTAACAAAACGCATTTGACTAACAGGTAGAACAACTGATGTTCTTAAACCCTGCTGACTGCCATTGACGATTGCCAAATAAATATATAAATATGATGATTTAATTAGAATTTGAACTTAATGTTTCATGATACGATGACAGTTACAAATTCACTTCTCATTTCAAAACAAATTATTTTCCAGTTTAAATTTCAATCCTTTTTCATATTATTTTATATTAACATGCATTTGAAATAATGCATTTCATTATTTTTAAATGTTTTATCAAAAAATTACTTTAACTATTTTATATTTCGCACTTAGGATATTTTTTAGGACGTTCTAGCATAAGATTCGTCTGAGATAGCGTCCAGACACAACTTAAGAGTGTTCCAAGATGATCCTAGGTCTATCCTAAAATTGGTCTATTGATGCGTCTTAGGACGAATCTTTTTTAAAAGATACTTTCGAGAATACCACCCCTGATCTTACTTTCAACGTTATCTCAGACTTAGCTTTCTTTTTTTTTTTTTTTGTTCACTGATTTTTGCATTTTGTTCTTGTCTTGGTCCATGGTTTAACGTTGTTATTTTTAAAGATATCAATTTATGAAATGAATAATCAACATTATCCGATTAGTTTTTTGTTCGAATCATTTTCCTGAAACCTGTACATTGCTGAAATCAGAAGATATGTTATGATTGGTGCTGATAAAGTTAACCGGGAAAATTTCAATAAATTTGTTTTTAAATTAGTCAAATTTCGTATTCACCAGCTAATGAAACCAGCATAAACTTCAGAAAATCAAAAACACGCTTACCTTTATTACTGCTTGTATTTAGACGCTGCATTGTCGTTGTCAATGATTTTACTACATTTTCCAGATTCACGATACGTTCATCCGTAGATTTTTGAGTATCGTTTTGTGTGGATTTTGAAAAACACAGGGTAACGAAGAAACAAAAAAAGACAAAATACGTTAATACCATCATGTAATCTGTTGCGTCTGATATAGAAACCAAATGATCAGCAACTTAAACGAAAAACTATAATCAAATTTAAGGTTGTTTCACATTACAATAATTACATAATGATAGCCTTATTTAGCAATTTAGCAATGTACTAAGCATAAAACTGAATTAATGAACTAATTTTGTATAATCTATTTGTTTTGAAGGAAACTTACGGCATCAATTGGGTTGTTTTTGCTTAACACGTGGGAAAATTGCAAATTACAAAAAAATGATATCCAGTAAACGTCAATTTTAAAACTGCAACTTTTTCTTACATCACAAGTTTACCAAACACATGTACTATATGAATGTTCTTCACCGCATGGTCATGTTGTCAGACACGAAGTCAGTCCTTGTACTAGCAAGTTCCATATTTATAGCATACCCAGAGAGGATCAAAGATCATCCTTTAACACCAATTTCAAAGATTTTATACCATTGATATTGATAAAGCTCAATCATAAGAACACTATATCAAGTTTTAAACCTAAGTGACTCTCGATTTTATATTATAATTATTTGTATTATTAGTATGAATTTACTAAGTTACCCCAGGGAATACTCTAAAAAAAATCTTTTTCACAATGTAGCAATGAATATTTAAATCTTTTTCGTGATATATGTAAAGCCCAAATTACACTGTCACGTTTCGGCTATCCCGTTTTGCTACGTTTTCACAACGTAGCAAAACGGCAATATACGGTTAAGTACGTATCTTCAACGATTCATAAGGTTTTTGTACGGTATATTACGCTTCATGGTACGCATTACTAGGTTTCATGACGTTTTGCTAAGCATTATTACGTGTCTATGGGTATTATTACGCATATTTATCTTATTCTACGTATAATCAAACCAGGTATATCCATATTTCACTCCAATTTCTAAAATGTTTCCTCAGTCTAAGAGACAGATGAACAGACAACGGATGGAATTGACAAATTGTAGATTTTTGTTACACAGTTATTTCAATAAATCGCTGTCAAACCTATTCCAGCACCCTAACTCCATAGATCACAAGGTGTTTCGAACATCTATTAAGACCAATTAGAATAAAATAATTGACCATGGCCATGTCGTTTGCCAGGATCATAAGCCATTGCATGGTGACACTTATTTTAAAAATACTGTTATTTTTTTAAGGGAGTCAACACCTCGTGATTCGTTTGACTAATACTTCTCTATACTTTTCTTTATGTTTTTCATGTTTATCAATTTAACAAACACAGTATAGAAAATGTTTTCATAGTTTGTAACATTTTAATTGCCCAGAGTATTGTGTCTTTCAAGTTTTTATGCCTAGGGAAAGCGAAAAGAGGTCTTTTTATCTTTATATTGTCCTTGTACCGATGATAAAACCTAGTTAAAGTTTGTAATATTTAAAACCCTGGTGTGATAATTATTTCAATGATACAGAGATTCATTTCGTAAAAGATACAATACGTTGTTATTTACCGACGGGAATTGATTTACACTTCATACGAGTTTACCAAGGGAATATCACCGTCTTAAAACGAATAATGAACAATTGCTCATGAAAATTATCTATTTGTTTTCTAAATTTTAGTATCAAACTTCCCGTCAAAGATAAAAATATCAAGACAAGATCCCAGAAAGGGCGTTTATATTGAACTAGAGAATTAGGAGTTATGGAATAGAGTGGTGAAAATTCAAAAGTATGGATAGTATTGCAAAGTTGAATCAATTAGGATTGGAGATTATGATGATCATCTGAGGAATCTTTCAGAATCCAAATCTGGTTAACCATTGGTTGACTATACCGCATCACAAAACATTGATAGACTTTTTTTAAATGTATATACATATTGAAAGTAATACCATAAGTAAAATGATTATGGATACATCAAAACGAGCCTGCTATATATCGTCCATTATTAAAAGCATTTTTGTTACGTTTATGTGGGTAATTAAAAGAAGGGAACTTTTCTTAATCTTTTAATATGTCAAAATCAAAGAAAAGTAGTACGTAAAAGAATGGTCAACGTTGATACGAATTTCTGGTTAAATAAAGGGATAAATCGTATCTTTGTATTATAAAACACCCTTTCTCGATTTAAGCAAACAAATCTGTGATACTGACATAATCAAGATGCTTGAATAAGCTCATCATAGATAGAAGGATTGAAATGTTGTATTTTCACCAGACGCTGGAATGAAAAAAGAAGTTTAAAAAAAATAAAGCCCAAATAATTTTGATTAACAACATATGTGTTACGTTCGGAAGACGTGTCATACAAGTGAGAGGTTTAGCTAGCTATAAACCAGGTTTAGTTTACCATTTTCTATATAAGAAATGCCAGTACCAAGTCAGGAATATGAAAGTTGTTACCCATTCATTTGATGTGTTTTTGAGTGAGTTTGCCATTTTCTTAGGGACATTTGGTTTAAAATGTTTCTAAGATGTGCGTATTTTAGTAATTGTACTATTTCAACGTACAATTATTATTCCAATGGGAACTAATTGCGATGTCTTCTTGTTCTTTGATACAGACGCTTCTGGCAAAGAATGAAAAAACAAGCATTAGTTCTTATTTACGTTCCACTATATAAATGTATGTGCTCACTAAATAATCCAAAGTGTGGTGGCTTTGATAAACGCTACCATCTCATCGAACTTAAAATATATAATATAACAGATACAGTTAAGTCTGTCTCATATTTTGACTTTCATGTAGAAATTGACAATGAGGGTCAATTGAAAACAAAACATAGCTAGAAAAGGGATTATGTCAGTTTCCCGAGTGTGATTTTTTCATTTCTATGTATAAAATTCCAGTGGTGCTTGCATATGGATAATATTTATCACCCCATCTATACGATATTTCAGGGTTTGCGTTTAAATTTCCTACGGTAATTTCTTTGGTACAGTGTTGCTTTCAATGAATGTTTTGCACCAAAGGTTCCAAGTTGTGAAGTTGAAATCACGCTTAAAATAGTTATAGAATCAAAATCACGATTTCCATGACCGTTATTAAATATTTTTCTCACAGATAACCATTGATATTTCCAACTGTCGTAACCTTTATCCCGCCCTCTTTTCCTCGATTATGATTAATATGTGGCAATAAGATGGGTTCCACATATGGAACATGTTTCAGATCTTTTGAGTTCACTATCAGTTGTTTTCTATATTTTATATGAAGTTTGTGTGGACTTTTCTTTTTGAACATATATTTTTTAATGTCGTTTTCACTGTTAGATCTCCACCAATAAGATTTCAATGTCCTATTTGTATTTTCATCCTCATTCAAAACACAAATTTAACTGTCCGACCTATACCGAGCCAATTGCGGTCGGGCTTTAAGAAATGGACAAAGAACGCAACTTCATTTACAGTAGTGAAACATTACAGCATCGGATTAAATAAACTGTAATTGAAAAGAGATAACCCAATGAACTAAATGTGTACGAACTATAAGCAAAGCAAACAAAACTGAACAGGAAATCTTTTAAAAAAAAATAATACGCACAGAAACATTAAATATATATTTTAATTTTTTTTAATATTTTCATAGAAAGATGTCTTCTTACATCCACCGCTTTCATATAATCAGTAATAAATGACACACGTTTTGGTTATAACTAAAAAGAAAAAGAGGTTGGACCAATTTTTCCGACTGTGTGAATATCTTACATTTGACTAGGATAGTAATTTCAATATAAATAAAGTCATCATAGACACCAGGATAACAATCTGAAAAGATTACTTCTGGATTTTGCAAGAATTGGCCAAATACCAATAAAAACAAAATGTAATGAATCAGTGCAAATTACAAATGAACACATTTTTTATAAAAAGGTCAACATTACAAACTTTTCTCGCAGTTTAAGTTACATTAATAGTAGTTGAGTTTGAGGGAGATCATACCATCCGTTAATTTGAAGACAGGAAACTCAAGAGAGGTACAGTAAGGCAATCTGAAATCTATTTTCACTGCAATGTATGTTTGTTTATTTTTTGTTTTATACCATTTTAAATGACATTGGATGGGTGTAAGAGTTGGTGTAGAACGTTCATTGGTGAAATAATCAGTCATTTTTTGGACAACAACACGATACCATTGTGAAATGAATATGAATCGTAACATGTACTTGGTCAACATGGATCAATACGATTTAACCGTCCTGTTTCATAACCATCAGACTGAAAGCCATTTTATCATGACTGCTGTTTTGGAACTATTATAGTAAAATAATATGGAACAAAGCGGCATAACTCAAAAATCTAAAAGTATCAGATTGGTGTAATGCACACATAGCAATTATAAAGTAAAAATATATATGTGTTGACATATTGAATTTAAAAAATCACAACTTATTTAAAACCAGTATGATATGTTTATATTGTAGTGAAATTCAAATAGATAATTTGTTTTTATAATTTATTTCTCAATACGTAGTGTTTTGTAGAGTCATTCATTTATTTGTGATCTTTCCTTTTTGTCATCGCGTTGTAAGTTCATCTCGACTTGTGAGTACTCATTATCCCTCTTGTATCTTCCATATCATTTAAATGATCAAATTGACTTTTGCGTAAAGATTCTATACCATTCAGGCAGTGCGCGTTAATCTTAAAATTGCTCAAGAACACCGTTTCAATTGATGTCTTTAACAAATGAAATTATACTTCATTTAAACCCTATTTTATTTTATAACCGTTAGAATGACATGTCTCTAACGGAATAAATATTTAACAATTAAAACATGTTCCCTATAGATGAATTTATGTTATTGTTGAGTTGAGTAAATTTTGCAGCTCGTAACTACTAGTATTATTCCTAGGAAGCTGAAAATGGACCGATGGCAGTCAGAATAAATATGTTTGGTAAACAAACATGTCTTCCTGTGGACTGTTTATTTGTGAACTATATATAAGTTAAAAAGCCGTTACAGTTTGTCGGTCATGATGGATATCACATTGACATGTTCGGGAATATATGTGATATTTGCAACTCAGCATTCAATACTATTTCTTCTTCAGCAAATAAAGTCAACTGTTACAGTATAGTATACCGTTGTTTGAAAGTCATAAATGATAAAATAAAAAAACACGGAGACAACCGTTATGTACGTCTATTATACAAATATAGCATAAGTATATTGAAACATCTGTTATGGAAGAGCAAAATTCAAATAACTGATTGGATAAAATGATAACCATCAATTCAACGGGGAAACAATCCGTGTTAGGAGGATAGCTAGGTAATCTACACTATAAAGCTGACAGAGTTTACATCTGATTGCCTTCGAATGTGTATCATATATCGAGAAAATACTTCCTCAAAGTGTAGAGATTAAAAACCAAATAAATTTTGATTTACAAATAAAATAAATTATTTAATGATACATTTATTGCTTAATTTCATCTCCCCTTACGAAAACTTGACACGTTCTTAGTAACAAAATGAAATTTTACGACAATATATGTCCGAAGACGTAAGATATTAACAACGAATCAAACAAAAGAGTGGAGCTCAGATGATAATATTAAAACTGTGAAGGTTCAGTTAAAAAGAATAAATGCATTTCAATACATAAAAAGTTTGATTATTTATATTAATCGATATATCTTTCTGTACTAAGTCTGGAATATGACAAATGTTGTCAACTAGTTGGTTTCTATGTATTTTGGCGTTTGTTTTTGTTGCACTACAATGTTCCTGTTGTTCCGTCGTTTTCCTCAAATAGTTCATGTGTTTTCATCAGTGTTAGTTTGTAACCCGGATTTATTTTCTCTTAATTGATTTATGATGTTTGAGCCACCAGTATCCTACTGTTGTCTTTATTTTAGCTTAAACATAGTCCTTATATGTTTAAATCATTAGAGGTCCTGTTTGTGATTTTATCTGTGTTTAATATTTTGTATAATGTTAGGGGTGGGGAGGGGGATGTGAATGCAAAACATAAAATCACAATTATATCGAACGTTAAGGAAAATCAAACCGTAAAGTGCCTAAACAAATGCCAAAATCAAAAGCTCAAACTCATGAAACGAATGGATAACAACTGTCATATTACTGACTTGGTACATGCATTTTTTAAGTAGAAAATTATGCATTGAACCGGGATAATGCAAGTCCTTTTAGAGTAGTATTGTCATGGGAACGCTTGAATTATTGATTAACTTTTCTATTTACTTGTTTAAATTATCAGATATAGTTATGCATAATAAACTTGAAGTTAAGTAATGAACAAACCAAATTTGATCTTTTTCATTTCCTATTAAGTACTTATAACATTGAACTTGAAAGGGATTAAAATGCAAAAGATTGCAGGATTTACGAATATAAAAATTCAATTGCATTTGAGCTTTCTTCACAAATAATAGTATGAGACATTACTTATTTTATCAAAATGAATGACAATAACCTGTTCAAATAGTTTTCAAAACCTTTGTTCCTCTTATAAACTGAATATTCTTCTATGAAGAGAATTAATTAAATGAGTCTCTATTTATGTACTGGAATGGGTCCCGATCTTTACTAGTAAATACGGAAATAATCAAGCCCTGTCCTTAAATACGGATATATGAATTATTTGTTGTGGTTTCATTTCCTTGTCTTTGTTATTTAACTGGTACAAATTTGTTTAAAAAGTTAAAATCCAATTTCATATATAATAAAAATTGCAGTAAAAAAGTCAGAATAAACACAGTTATACATTTTTGGTAATGCACGAATGTTTTAAAAGTTGATCTGAAGAAAAAAAGGACTTAATGGCACTATTTGTTGTGATGTGTGCTTCATTTTTACTCTTGGTAGAGGCGTATGCTCAGCACTGTAAAATAACTGATGTGAAAGGATATAAAAAGGCAGATTGTCGAAACTTACAATTAAATACAATACCGTCAGATCTATCGGAAAATATAGACATGCTAGATTTGTGAGATAAAGATCTTTTCGAATTGAAAAACGGTTCATTTGAGAAATTTAAAAATCTAAAAGAATTACTTTTAAGCAAGAACAACATAAGTCGTATAGAAAAGAAAGTTTTTCATCCACTCAAACAGCTGAAAGTTTTAGATTTGTCGAGAAATAACATCAAGAGTATTTCAGATCAATTCGACCAAACATGTTTCAGTGTTTAAGAAATCTCTACAAGCTGGACATTCGGCGGAATATGAAAGACGCAAAAAGGAATCAGAGTGATTATGCCTACCCAGGAGCTGTTTTATCATTGCTTGTTAATTTAACATACTTATATTTAGACCTCGTTCCTCAACCAGTTTTTGGACCAGAATTTGAAAACCTGACAAAATTAGAAGTTTTGGGATTTGATTATTGTTTCCTAGCAGCAATGACAAATGACACGTTTAGATATTTCACTATGAATGTTCGGGAATTACATCTAATGCGATGCCATGATGTTCTAGGTGCTAAAGTACAATATGGTTTTCTTCAATATTTTAAACATTTAAAGGTGTTAAATTTAGCGGATACTCATATTCATTTATCACGAGCACTTCATTTATTACATTCTTTAAATAACTCAACCATGGATGTGATCAATTTACAACGAGTAAGCGATGAGCTACTAGAATCTAGCTTGCTTCCCTACGCACTCGTACTTACAAGTGAGATGATGAAAAATCTACGGACAATTTGTGTCAAAACATTAAATCTTGCAGATAATGGTATCGTAGATTTTCGCGAAAATTCGTTATTTTCGTATGACCACCCAGAATGTTTTGAAAATATGGTACTTTCTGGAAACCGGTTTACTTTCCATACTGCCCGAAAAAGGCATGAGCTCCTTTTACTGGTTTTTAAATTGCGAAATATTGTTCTGTTTGATTTGTCCTACAACCCGATACATTATATCAATGAAAAATACTTGCCTATTCCGAACGGCAACAAAACCTTTAATTACAAAGCTACAGAGTGTTTCAGTCAGGATAAAGTGAAACTAAATAGTACTGTCTATATCTACCTCCCTCCAAAATTGAAAGTATTGAGATTTTCACATTTCGTTAGAGAAAGCTGTGGCAGGGGTATAACGGTTAGAAATGCATCGTCTTTAAAGAAACTGGATATGTCATATTTTCAGTTTCAGAGATTTCCAGATCTAAGTATAGAAGGGGAGAATAATTTAAAATGGCTTAATATGTCCGGGGTAGATTCGTCTTTGTATTTACATAAGAATAGTGTACCATTATTTTCAAATGTTGAAAAGGCATTTTTTCGATATGCGGAACTCGGAAAAAATGAAACAATTGCTAAGCATCTATTTACACTTATACCTTCAGTACATGTTCTAGATATATCATATAACAGTTTGTTGAAGCTACCAAATGATTCTTTTGTTCAAAATATAAAATTAAGAGAATTGGACCTATCGCATAACGTTTTGCACGAAGTCCCTACCGCAATTCTGGAAATAAAACATTTGAGAAAATTAAATTTGCGGAACAACTATCTAGTGACTATCAGTAATTCTATAACAGATTGGTTAGATTCTTTATCTCGAAAACAAGAAATCATTGTGTTGTTGGCCGGAAACGTCTTATCCTGTTCGTGTGAAAATAAACAATTTATCAGTTGGTTATTTAACACTAAAGTTAAATTAGACCCTGACGATCAAAACATTTCGAACAAAAACTATTTGTGTAGATTATCAAATGGTGACATAAAAGACACTTCTGAAATATACGATCATTACCATGAATTATATTCTGACTGTAACGCTGCAATATGGTTACGTTTTGGTATATCTTTACTTGTAACATTTACCGTAATTGCTTTTGTATTCGCAGTAATCTTCAACTTCCGGTGGCGCATTGCATACTACATCTATCGAACATTCCAAACTGTAATCGAATCAGAAATGAATTTGAATTTTACCTATGATGCTTACATTTCCTACTCTGATGATGCCAGAGACTGGGTTCACCACGACTTAGCGCATAAAATAGAAAGAAAGTGGGGACTGAAGTTGTTCATCGAAGACCGTGACCTTCTTGGTGGACAGTCGTATGTAGACTATATTGCTAAATCAATCGGATCTTGTCGACAGGTTATATTTGTGTTGACACCGGGGTTATTCGAGAGACAGTGGATCATGTACGAAATAGAAAGAGCAAAGTTTGAAAAAGTCTGTAAACATGTTCAAATAACTGTTTTAAACCTTGGAGTTGCTGTAAACGAGGTGCCTGTGGAGTTTTCATCTATCTGGGATAGCGTTTGTTTGATTGACTGGTCAGAAGACCAACATTCTTCCGATAACCCCTGGCACAAATTGAAACTGCGTTTGGTGTTGAATAGATAATTGGTTTCAACAGTAATTATGTTATTTAACTCTTGTTGTTATGATTTGTTTTAAAATATTTTCATGAAAAAAAAAGAGAAGATGAACTTAAAGGGATTTCAATCACTGTCATTTTGTTTTCTTCAATAACTATTGTTTAAGAAAATATGTTCAACATTACGACATAAAATTGAGAATGGAAATGGGGAATGTGTCAAAGAGACATCAACCCGACCATAGAGAAGACAACAGCAGAAGGTCACCAACAGGTCTTCAATGCAGCGAGAAATTCCCGCACCCGGAGGCGTCCTTCAGCTGGCCCCTAAACAAATACATATACTAGTTCAGTGATAATGAACGCCATACTAAACTCCAAATTGTACACATGAAACTAAAATTAAAAATAATACAAGACTAACAAAGGCCAGAGGCTCCTGATTTGGGACAGGCGCAAAAATGCGGCGGGGTTAAACATGTTTATGAGATCTCAACCCTCCCCCTATTCCTCTAGCCAATACAGAAAAGTAAACGCATAACAATACGCACATTAAAATTCAGTTCAAGAGAAGTCCGAGTCTGATGTCAGAAGATGTAACAAAAGAAAATAAACAAAATGACAATAATACATAAATAGCATCAGACTACTAGCAGTTAACTGACATGCCATGCATACATTTTACACATGTCTGTCAGTTTTGAACAAACAATGTTGTTTGTATGCAATTTGTCAAGTCATATTGGCTGGATATACTTTAAACATTGTGATCTGTAAGATATAAGCTACAAAATAAAACATTTTTTTATCACTCTTGATATTTTTGTCGTCTAAACTAGCATCTCTATGGAACGCCACAGCTGCCTTATGATAACGATAACCATATCATTAAGGATAGAGATATATCATGAAGCAAATGTTCTATACTATAACGACATTTACTATACTACTCTGTCAATTTGCTATATCACTAAGGGGTCATCCATAATTGTCAACCATTTTCTAAAGTGTACAAAACATGCGATTTTTCAGACCACCCACCCTCCCTCAAAAAGTGTACATCAACCATTTTCAGATTTCAAGAGAAGAATCAATCATTCTTAATAAAAAGAAGATCCTGTCTACTATATTTTAGTTTAATATAGAAATTTGCATTATAAATTAACTAAAACATATCTGACTATTTGATGACATCTATCTGTGATGCTTGTGTTTTGTCAGAATAAAGATACAAAGATAAGTGTTTCCCCTTATACACAGCGGGAATGGTAACTCCAATGAAAAAGGGCACCTAGAGCATGCAAAAGGTTAAAAAAAAAGGCACATAAATTAAGCTAAGAATCAAAGAAAGGGAAATGCATGGTTATATTGCATTGGTAAAGTATGGACTGACAGTTGTTGATTGAATCAGAGCTCAAGATGTCCAGCATCAATAAAAGTGTAATGTTTTAAAATATTTTAAATTTTAAGTTTTTAAATTTCCCGCCTGTATTTCTATTTAAAGGTCCCTGTAAATATGCCATTCATTGCTCTACTATCGTTTATGTATATTTACTGTAGTGTAATGTGTACATATATTGGATATTTTTTAAGTTAAGGTTAAACTTCATATGGAGGTGCTCCTTATTAAAGGAGGCTTATACTAAGAAAAATAATTTACTTCCGGTTTACTGGTTTACTATTTTGGAATGCATTACAAGGAAATTAATCAATCGGAACTACTCGGCCTTTCTGGTTGCACGAAGAATAGCATAGCGAGAATGGCCGAGTAGTTACGATTGGGAAATTAATCGAAGGACCAGTTTAAAATCTTTTCACAAAATGACGTCTTGTCAAAATCAAAACATTCAAAGAATTTGGTGTTTCCATTGAGTTTGTTTATTAAACAGAGTAAAACGATAACGATTTATAATAAACCAGGTGAAATTGACAATCAGGGGTACTGAGAAATGCTTGCAAACTTTTTATTTGAATAATTTTACTAGTTCACATGTTTGAAAGATTTAGTTTTCATATGATTTGATCTTTTAATCGTTCAATCCGGATGGAGGAGAATTATGGTATCGAAATAAATATCATAAAGTGAAAATAATAAAGAAGAAATAAGAAGAGAAACACACCCATGCCAAGGACGTATAACTAACATACGTCCTTGCCCAAGCCAATTCTCAATTTTATACATCGACTTTCCCTACGAAAACGAAATAAATTCCGGAAATAAAAAAAAGCGTACGGTAAAAATGTTGATTCTTTATCCCCCCCCCCCCTTCTCCCATGTGTACGTTTTGTACACTTTGGGAAATGGATGGATGACCCCTAAGATACGCAAACAAATAAACTATTTTATTATTTAGCACAGAGACCTCTATTAATCAAAAGCAATAAAAAATTGTATATGGACCACCAACAAAAGATGAGCACTATAAATGTATGTCAAGACATTCTTGCCAAAATTGTATTTAAAGCACTGAACAAATATATACATCTAGATTCAAAAGAAAACATAAAATAGATTAAAAAAAAAACCGCAGCTGCATTTTGAAAATATAAAGCTGGACATAGGAGTTTTCACTAAAAAAAAAACGTTATAGAACCGTTTCGCCAAATATCTGACAATCTGAAAACAAAATTACTTTCTTTTACTACCACTAGTATATGAACTGCATCAGTATCTGTATATTAAAACGGTCGATTGCGTGAGTAATTTAAAACACTGAGAGCATGACACGTTCATACAAAATCCTGTATGCTTTATTGAAAGCAATGGATACAGGAGTATGTAGGTTAAGTGCACCACGAGCAACGGCAACAAAAAATAGAAAGAGATCGAGAGTTTACGCTAAGACTTATGTATATATGATTAAAAGGCAATTTGGACGTTTTAAAGACACTTATTCCAAATTCAAATTATAATGTCGAACTTTAATTGATACCAATTGATTCCAATCTGTGATGTCGAACATTCTATTCTCCAACTTTTAATGTAAATGGAAATATGACTGAGGAATCCAGTTTAACTCAAAAGAGAGAATGTGTCAGTCTTACTCTAATGTAACATTCTATGGCCATACAACATGTACAAGAACCTGTGTCAATAGTGTCAGCAGAAATATTATCAACAACAAATATACAGTTTTTATCTTTGTATTACAAGCTTTAATACTTTTATTTTTGTTCAACAAAGTTACTCTGTGGAAATATAAATGTCACTCACTGCTCATTAACATACCAAGAAAAGTGGAGCGCGGGGTTTTCCGATTAAAATAAAAATAATGTTTTGGTCCATATGGTGTGGTTCTTATCCATGCATGATCTTCTTTGTTCATTTTACACAATGCTGTCATTGACCCACAGTGGTAACCGCCAGAAGATTCGTATACTCCTGTCGTTGCTATGAGCTGATTTTCTATCATCAACTCTGTGAACGCATAGTTAGTAGCGTATGTGCAGCTAGTCCAAGAAAAGAAATAGGTCCCTGACCTGGGAGCAACAAATATTCCATCAAAAGTGTTGTAATGTTCACCAGTGTTGATGACTGTCTTCTCAAAAATTACTGTCGAAAGTTTCTCGAGTGTAAACGTTCTTTCGGTAAGTGCGTAAAACATCACTGGTTCTTCCATCAATCTAGCTGAAAACAAACGCATTAAATTGTAAGATATAATTCATATACAATGCAATCAGATCCACTGTGGACTGTATATATTGAATACATAAAATATATTGAATACATTGAATACATATTGAATACATACTGTATACATAAAAAAAAAACAAGTAAGAAACAACTTAAATTAAGATATCTACAAACTGGAAGGATATTTTTTCACATGAAGCCAAAATCATTATACCAGATTGGCGAATTAAACCTCGTGATGTTAAGTATATTCGAGCCAAAAGTGTGAAAACATCCATATATCTGAATTGATTTTATCTTACATGTCTTACGGGTGTTCGAACAAAAAAAATTAGATCAAATCGTTACGACAGATCTAACAATAATAATTTCTTTTTAAACATCAAAACAATAAATTATAGATTTTTGAAAATGAAAAGAGTATCATTTAAAGTATGTCAGTTTGGGAGTACTGATCTTACTTCAAATATTAAAAAAAAATCTCAATCTCAGTAAATCGTAGTTTGTAGTTTCGCACGCTGATTGCCACAGACATTTATACCCACGTGACTTTTTTTTACTGATAACCGAACGCGGACATTTATCGAATATGCTTGAAAATAATGTTTAAAAACAATGATAAATGATTAAAAAATGTTTTGTTGAGAGAAATATATATATCTCAACAACAAATAAAGAATACCGAAAATTTGTGGAAACGCATGCGGCAGAATACCGCAAGAACATACTGTAACAAACGCAGCATAATATGAATGCCTACTCAAATCCAATCGGCGATTAGAAAAACGAATACTTATAGAAGAGTGCATACCATGCACATGCACTATCATTAGAATAGTAGAATAGAATGGAATACAAATCGATGAAAATTATATACTACTGCTCTACAAATATAATGTAATTTATCGCTATTGTGTGCATTTTTGCTTTGATCTTTTTTTGTGATAATTTTCATATCATGCTACTCGCTTGAGATTGAAGATTATCGCTAGAAACTAAGGAGCCACGTGGCGTTGCTAATGAAATTGACATGAAATTGACAACGTCGTCATAGGTGAAATAGCGATAAACAGATTATCATTGCTCATCTCAACTCGATTGCTTTTCTCGCTTTCGCAGTGGCCGGCTCAAGAGAGAAAATCAATCTCGTTGAGATAACCGACGATAATCTAAAAATATAACAACAAACCAGAGAATATTTCATACTGAAAATTATACGACGAGGTTGGATTACCTGTCATTTATTCATCATCCACGCACGTATTTGTCTCAGAAAAAATAAATCTATGTAAATTAACCAAACTTTCAGGTATAAAGATTTGATTTGTTTTTCTGAGACAAGAGCTTGTGGCCATATACCAGTACTTCAGTACTTTAATTTACTTTTAGTTCTTTTTTTATCATGGTTTAGTCTATCATTCATTCTAAATTTTTACGATTGTCCTATTGTTTATTCTGTCTTTTTTCCCCATTTGTATGTATTGTGTTCATCATAAACAAATTGAGCGAAAACATCGCACAAAAGCAACTTTATTTACTAGTTTGTATTGGCTTTCACTGAAAATGCAGCGTAAAAAAAGTCATTGATCTTTTTCAGGAACGACTAATATTTGTTCTGTCTATGAAGAAATAACATAAAAATGTGTTGCACACTGAATAACTCGCGTAGCGGGTTTTTTAACAGTGTACACCCCATTTTTTATGTTATTTCAAATAGACTGACAAAATATTACAGTTATTTCTTATAATTTAATTCTAAATTCCATTTTAAACCGGCGCAAATCATGAAAAACGTTGATGACTTCATGGTCACATGACAAAATTGTGTCTATGATATGATAAACAAAACGACGTCAGCCAATCAGAAGACGCTTTACATCCAAAATTAAATTATTCGATATAAGATTGAAATTAAAAATCATTAGTAGTAAACAGATGAAGAGTTTTCTGTTCTTTCTGATTTTATACATTAACATTTAATATGTTTATGATAGTACTAGATAGATCATAGATTTAAGAATTAAATGAATACTTTAATACTTTTATTCAGGTGTTTAATCGTTGACCGAAGGACATTTATATGAAGCAAGGAAGCTGTGAAAAAATGTTCATTTGCAAGCGTCAAAACCATACGATTCTTTAAATCTTACCAGTTTAGAAATTGAGAAATTACCGTGATATTAATTGTCCGCAGAAGGAAATAAATTTTGCTAATAAATTATGACAAAAATCGGGACATTATTTCAAATATTATATTCTAGTATTACGATAGCTTTGAAGGCATTCATAATTTTTATAAGATCATGTTTATGTTTCTAGTTTTTTTTTGTTTTTTTTTTTAATTCATGGGGTAAAAAGTTCTTCTGAAATCATTAAAATTGCTATTAAGAGCGTTCGTATTTTTGCCGATAAAGTTTACCGGTAAATGTCAATAATTTTGTTTTAATTAAAAAGGAAAAATATTCTTACCTTTATTACAGCTTGCATTTAAACGTTGAACTGTCGTTGTCAATGATTTTACTACGTTTTCCAGATTGTCAAAACGTTCATCCGTAGACTTTTCAGTATCATTTTGTATTGTTTTAGAATATACAAGGGAAACGAACAAACAATAAACGACAAGATACGTTGATACCATCGTGTTTTCTATTGCGTCTGATATGAAAATCAAATGTTTAGCAACTTAAACGTAAAAACATAATCAAATAAAAATTAATCAAGTAAAAGTGATACACATATTTATATAATTAAACGTAATATATTATCAGAAGCAACCTTTATTAACCTTGATAGCATCAAAAAGCGTAAAGTGCATTTCATTTTAGTTAAAATTAGTTAGCAGACAATTTCATAACTAGTAAATAATTAACGGATGAACATGTAGTACAAAAACACAAAATGTCGAACACATTTCATAAACTAATTACTTCACAAATGATTGTCTTTGCTAGTAAAGAGATGTACGTGGTGTTGTCTGTTTAAAATCTAGGTACACCTCCACAATCGGAGCAAGCGACTCTCCACATGAACAATAAACCTATCCTACACGGAATCCTGCAATTCATTTACTATTTACAAAAGAACTTAGTATTTATAGTTATAACACTAATCCGAATCCCTAATATGAGACTACTATAACACAGTTGTTATAGTAGTCTTAGTCTTAAACAATAAGATAAATTGTCATGGATAATTAACATTGGAATGTTTGCCTTAATAAATGATTTGATTAGAAAATAACACTCTGAAAGTTAGGACCAACTACACAAATATATACCTTGGGTACCGTGTATCCAATTCATTATATATAGAAAATATAATGCCTTGTGTAGGTTCTTTTTACTAGTATATATACTACGTTAAAAACCCGGCATAGTAAGTCGATCTAAATTTCAATCACATCAACATGTTCTAAAATGTTTGTGGTATTTTCCACTGAACATTCAAAACTATTTCATCCTGAGCAAATGAGAACAAATAACCAAAAGTAAGTACTTTACGTCTAGTATTCGAAAAATGTAAAATCACAAAAATACTGAACTACGGTGATAACTCAAAACGGAAGGTCCCTAATCAAATTGCAAAAACAAAATCTCAAAAACATTAAACGAATGTATAACAACTGTCTTATTCCTAACTTGGTACAGGCATTTTCTTATTTAGAAAATGATGGATTAAACCTGGTTTTATAGCTAGCGTACCCTCTCAAATGTATGACAGTTGCATTATATTGCAAACGATGTGTGAACAAAACAAACGGATGATAATAGGTAAAAATGTCAAAAATAGGTGTACAGCAGTTATCACCCAGATCACAAGTACACAAGACACAACATTGAAATCTAAAGACTGAGCAATACCAACCCCATCAAAACTTGTGGTGATCTCCGGAGGGGTAGGCAAATCCTGTTCCATATGTGGCACCCATCGTGCCGCTCATGTTATAACAAACCCAGTAAATATTCGGTAGATCACATTAGTGAAAAGGGAACGAGATTGTAGTTACGACATAAGGAACGTATCCGATATCATCTGTGAAACGGATAACCAATATCGGTCAAACAACTCGTAAAGGCGTCCATAAAATTTACGAAGAAAGAATTTCAACTTCATCATTTGAAACTCCTGGTTTAATAGTTTCCTTGTGAGCAGCAACCCTCTTCCACGGGAATCATGATAGTAATACAATCCCGGGAATATCGCATCAATTAGTAAATATATACTCCGTATGAAGGCGCTGCTGGAATGTTGCTACATAAAAATGGAAGGAATGGGGGAAGGGGGTTGCGGATGCAAATCATTTTAGATTAATCTTGTTCAGGAAACACCTGAATTACTGATTTAAAACATTTTCTATTCCATCTGCTGTAATAATTAGAGGACAAATATGCATAACGAAGTGGAAGTTAAGTAATGACCAAACCCAATTTGATCTTTATTATAAGTATTTATTACATTGAACTTGAAATGGATGCAAATAAAATAAATTGCATATAAACTCATCATAGATACAAGAAATGAAATTTTGCATTGGCGCCAGACGCATGTGATGTCTACAAAAGACTCAGCATTGATGCTCGAAAAATAAAATTAAAAGGCCTAATAAAGTACAAAGTTGAAGAGCAGTGAGTACGACTGATATCGTGAAACATCATATGTTTTATAGAAATGACAGTTACTTTTAAAGATCGCTTCAAAACCTTTTTAATTTATATTTGATGACTATTCATATATGTGGAGAACTAAAAAAAATGAGTCTCTTTAAATGTACTGTGATATGTCATGATGTGTCCCGATTATAACCAGTATATACGGCAACGTCTTTTTTTAATTGACATTTTTTATTAAAATTATTGATATTATAAGTTATATTTGCAGTGATGTGTGCTCCATTTTTACTCTTGGTAGAGGCATATGCTTAACACTGTAAATAACTGATTTGAAAGGATATAAAAAGGCCGATTGTCGAAACTTGCAGTTAAATACAATACTGTCAAATCTGTCGGAAGATGTAGACATGCTAGACTTGCACAATAATTATCTTAGTGAATTGAAAAAAAGGAAAGTCACATAAATACCTAACTCCGAGGAAAATTCAAAACGGAAAGTACCTTATCAAATGGCAAAATCAAAAGTACAATAATAAGATATTACTATAAGAATCCTAGGTTTAACCAACAAGCAAAGTGGACGAGTTATTGGCACGGGTTAATAACTAAAATTGCAATGTGGAAAGTTTTACTGATATCTTTTGATTTCAAGTTGTGCTGTCGAACATTTCCTTCTCCAACTGTTAATGTAAAAAAAAAATTATGTGATTTTTGTCAATGCAAGGCTGAGGAACGTTTTGTTTCTCAAAAAGAGAATTTATGAGTCTGTGTTTAAGACAAACTATAGAAAATGTCATAAGAACAAAGCAACATGTGTCACTAAAGTGTCATCAGAAATATTATTCACAGCAACCACAATATTTCTATTTTTTTAATATGAGCTTAAATATATTTTGTTGACTCTATATTTAAACTTTATTTTTCATAAAAAAGTGACTCGGTGGACATTTAAAATGTCACTCACTGCTCATTAGCATACCAAGAAAAGAGGAGCTCGGAGTGTTACGATGAAAATAAAAATAGTTTTTTGGTCCATAAGGTGTGGTTCTTATCCATGCGTGGTCTTCTTTGTTCATTTTACACAATGATGACATTGATCCACAGTGATTAGTGCCAGCATGTTCATATATTCCTGCCGTTGCTATGCGCTGATTTTCTACCATTAACTCAGTGAAGGCATAGTTAGCACCGTTAGTGCAGCTAGTCCAAGAGAAGAAATAGGTCTCTGACCTCGGAGCTACAAATGCTCCATTAAATGTGTTGTAATGGCCACCAGTGTTGACGATTGTCTTCTCATGAATTACTGTCGAACGTTTTTCGAGTGTAAAAGTTCTTTCGGTTATTGCGAAAAACATCACTGGTGTTTCGTCCAACGAAGCTGAAAGTAAAAGAACTATATTGAAAAATAAAATTGAAAGGCAATCATATTAACTGTTTTTGTTTTTGTTTTTGTGGAAACGTGCTACGAACGCAGTAAATTCTGTATTTTGATTTCAGTTTTCACTGGTAAACGAGTATTCCTACATCTTTTTCGTTATTGCTGATAAACCGGGAAGCCGTCAAGATTGCTATACATGAAAAAAATTAATTATATTCTCAATTTAAAATCGAAGGTGATCTCTAATCTAGAGAAAATAAAATGTTAATATTTATGATTTTTTTTTAATACATAATTCCAGTAAGATAAACGTAAATCCAGAATAAAGGAATTACCGCTATATTTTTCTTTTCTGTCTATGTAGAAATAACATACAAAATGCGGTGCGCACTGAATAACCAGCGTAAGACATGTTACATCCAAAATTAAATTAATCTGTTTATTTTAAAAAGGCAACGTTCAAGGTAATGAATCAAGTAAATATGATAGACATAGTTATATGCTTAAACTTTTATTAGATAAGAAGCAACCTTAATTAACCTAGTTAGATTTCAAAAAAATCGTAAAGTGCAGTTGATTAAATTAAATAGCAGACAGATTGACTGTATTTTTATGCAGTACAACAACCCATACTTATTCTCCCAATCCTATACCTCCTATGTCTGCTAATATTATGCTATAATCTAGATACTCGAAAGATGATTGTGGTCAAGTTCTCCTGGCCAAATTTATTTGGCTCATATGTTTGGGAAGAAGATTTACTTTATAAAAGTTATGGACAGATGACGGACGACAGCGACAGACGAAAAACGTTTTAGTGATAGAAAAAGCTAACACTGGTCCTTTGAGCCATATGAGCCAGAGAGGACACGTGGTATCATTGCCAATTAGACAGTCCACCGGAGTGAAAGTGGGCAATCATAGGTCTTCAAGAATAAGTTAAAATACATACTGTGATTGTCAATTTTAAAAGGTCCCCCAACAAGATAAAACAAAAACAGTGCAAATGAGAAAACTAAAGGATCTGATTTTATAACAGTTCAAATTACGAAAAACAAAAATTACAGACATGAACCACAGACAACAACTAAATAACTGGCTCCTGACTTTGGATTGACACATTATTTTCCTTTTTATATGTATTATGTATACAGTATGTGGCGGGTGAGAATTATGTTTGAGTGCATTCAACCCTCCCCTAACCTTAGACAGGGGTGTAACAGCACAAAATAAGAACGAACTGTAAAAATCAGTGGCAATGGGCTATCAATAGACCTTTACTGAACTCACAAAAAAGCATCTAACATAAATCAATAGTAACAAAGCGCCGCAGTTACTTTAAGCTAATTCAAAGTCAATTACAGATATTAAATAAATCAGGTTGTCCTCCACGACCAAGGTTTTTTGAATCCGGGTCTATTCGCGCCCATTCAAGTTCGCGCCCAGTCTCGTTCGCACCCTACACGTTCGCACCCATTTTTTTTACTGGTTTTGGCAAGTGTATTCCTTTAGGCACTGGCTACGGTTACATGGAAATGTAACAATAATAAAAATATTATTGTTACATTGGAAACTAAATGCCGGAATGCATGGTTTGGTAAGGACCTGTTTAATTACGAATGTAACAATAATTATTGAGGCTACGGTTACATTGCGTTATTGTTACATGAAAAAAAGCAATGTACGATTGGACTAGTAATATATATGTACGAAATAATAAAAGTTGAGGACATTTATTACATACATTTATAACATACAATTTATTTACTGTAATTTTTTATTTACAATGACAATTTCTACAAATCCAGTAAGTTGTTTTTAAAGTCCGACACATTTTTGATGAACGAAATTACGTCCTCCACGGATACGTGTATACGTACATACATAATTTCTTAGTATTTAAGTAACAGTTAGCAAACTTTGCTTTTGATTATCAATTTGCGTCAAGTTATAAAGCTGTATGAAATGTATGTCTTGATATTGTTTCAGTTTCGTTTAAAACGCATCCCAAGTTTAATTTTTTTTTCACCATAAACAAAATTGGTCCAAAGTATAATGGCAGTAATAAGAGTAAGTGTGCAGTTAAATACTTTTAAAAAGTTACACCATTGAACTATATTTTTCGCCTTTGACAGTCACACTCCTAATCTTGACTCTTGAGTAGTATCTTTAAGAACATCAAAACCATTAATACTTAGTAAAACTATTCAAGTTGTACACCATTTGTTGAATAATAATATTTTATTATTTATCAGTATTAAATTACAAGTATCGTTTAGTACATATGAAAGAATGAAGCAATACAACTATAGAAGATTTAAGTTTAATCAATCTAGCATACATTGCTGTTTTTCATGTAACAATAACGTAATGTAACCGTAGCCTCAGTAATTATTGTTACATTTGTAATTAATCGGTTCCTCACCCAACTTTGCATTCCGGCAATTAGTCTCCAATGTAACAATAATATTTTTATTATTGTTACATTTCCATGTAACCGTAGCCAGTGCCATTCCTTTAAGTACAATTTGTTGTCATTGTCTCAAAATAAATTGTGACAACTTTTTTTTTGTGTTGAATAAATCTTAATATCTCAAAATAAATTGAGACAACGTTTTTTTTGTGTGGAATAAATCTTAATCATGTTTTGGATTGTGTTTTGTTAAAAAAAAAAATAATGAGTTTCTAAATAAAGTGAGATTCTGTCAACGTTTTTGTTGTTGTTGTGTTGAATAACTCTTAAACATGTTTTGGTTATTGTATTGCTATAACTTATTTCATTGTTTCAAAATAAAGTGAGATTCTGACAACGTTTTTTTTAAGCTGTCACAGTAAAAACAATTATCTTTTGTGTTTTTCATTTAAAATCTTCAATTTTTGAATCATACCAAGTTTAATACATGCAGTATTTACATCAAAGCAATTTAAACAACAATCATGATTTTCTAATTATTCAACTGGAATTTGCTTTAAAATTGGGTGCGAACGTGTAGTATGCGAACGGACTTTGGGTGCGAATGTGCGAGGTGCGAAAGTGTAGGGTGCAAAAGTGTATTGGGCGCGAATGGACCTGATACCTTTTTTTTTTAGCATTCTACAAGTTGAAAATAGTTTATAGTATACAGGACCAGAACATATCGAGTACTAAAACAAACATTTGCAGGTTCTGTATCGTGGAACAGCTGGAACTGAGGAAAGGAAAATTGCAGTTTTAGGGGCACAAAAAAGCAAAAGATTTTATTTTCCTTCTTTTGGGGGGGGGGGGGGAGGGAGTGATCTAATCCAGTACATCTGAAACCTGCTGCAATTGTTTGCAACTATCCAAAGTCAGAAGACTGTTGTTCAGTGGTTGTCATTTGTCGGTGTGATTCATAAGTGTTTCTTGATTCCTCGATTTTTGTTTTCTGTTTAAATGGTTTCACACTAATATTTTGTGGTGCCCTGTGCAGATGGGTGTGAGCAAAGGCTCCATGTTCATTTTAATCCAGTCATATATTCCCACAGCAACATATAGTCTAGATTTACATATACTAAGATGAACAATCTCAGCTATCTGTGAATATTGCTTTAGTGCTTTACATTCTCTAGGTACATAATTTCAATCCATTGTGTGTAAACATGTAAGTGAAGAGCTTACAAATGCTTGTAACTAATTCTATACATTTCAATGTATATATAAAAAAAGAAGATGTTGTATGTAAAAATCCTTGTTCAACATCCTTTCATCTTTCATATGTTAAGGTTTTATCATTCTTGTTGGAGACAAATCCACAAAAGAGCTTTAGACACACATAATATAATGTGGTATTTTCTTTCATGGCTTGCTTGGTTGAGAAATAACATCAACTTGCATTTCTTAACAACTTTATTCATCATATTTAACAAAATGAGCATTAACAATTCACAAAAAATGTAAAATAAATCAATGTATTCAAAAAACAAAAACAATATAACAAAGAAAGATATTGCTAAATATATAAAGATCAACATTTCGACAATTCAATCATCAAAAACTTGTATCAATAAAAATATCAAGATCAAGAAGTCTAATAATTCAATTATTGAAAATACATTGCTAAATGATAAAGATCAAAATTATTAAACTACTTCACTAAAAGAAGAGATATTGCTTGAAATAGAATAACTACCAGTATTGCTAATATGAAGATCAAGATTATAAAGCTATGTCACTAAAAAGAAGAGATCTTGCTTGAAATAGAATAACTACCAGTATTGCTAGTATGAAGATCAAGATTTCAATTTCTTTATATCTAAATGATAAAGAACTACTTCACTAAAAGAAGAGATATTGCTTGAAATAGAATAACTACCAGTATTGCTAGTATGAAGATCAAGATTATAAAGCTACTTCACTAATAAGAAGACATATTGCTTAAAATAGAATAACTACCAGTATTGCTAGTATGAAGATCAAGATTATAAAGATACTTCATTAAGAAGAAAAAATATTGCTTGAAAAATGAATAACTACCAGTATTGATTATAAAGCTACTTCATTAAAAAGAAGAGATATTGCTTAAAAAAGGAATAACTACCAGTATTGCTAGTATAAAGTTCAAGATTATAAAGCTACTTCACTAAAAAGAAAAGATATTGGTTGAAATAGAATAACTACCAGTATTGCTAGTATGAAGATCAAGATTTCAATTCCTTAATATCAATTAAGTATCTACTAAACATAGTTAAAATTAGGCAAATACAATAAAATATGTATTGGTTTGATCCAAATTCACATGGAAATTTCTTTAAAACTTTTATAAAGTACTCAATACAAACAAAGGAATGATTGATACAAATAACAAATTATCGAAGGCTATTGCATCAAAAAAATAATAGCTTGAGAATGCAAGTTCTCAGATTTTAAGTTGAAGAAATTAATTTCATCAGTATCATGACTAGTTCATTTTTGCATTTAATGAAAATAACACCTTTTTTTTATTACCTTTGAAGTGCAGAAGTATTTTCTGCTATTAAAGTAAGGATTTCAGAAAATTTAAACTATATAACTAATAATATATATTAACAAGCAAATCATAATGGAATCATTAAATGAAAAATTATAGAACGTGGAATTTAAAAATATAAATAATAACAATATTGTTTTAAATTCAAATGTATCAAAAAAGTTCTGGAATGTTTGTTCATAAGGTGTATAATATAAAATACAAAAATAGAATTAAGTTCAGTGGTCCCCTCTCAATCACTGGCTTAGGAATGTCTAACACATTTCACTGGATGATACCAGAACAAAGAATATTAAAAATAAAGTCTCCACCCTCTAACAAGCACTTTCAGTAAAATAAAATGCAGCATGATTGCAAATGAGGCAGCTACCCATATAACACTAATATGAAAATAAGAAGATGTGGTATGATTGTCAATGAGACAACATTCACCAGAGACCAAATAATGCAGAAGGTTAGAAACTAAGACCACTAAGCAGAATCATTATCACAACTTTTCATTCCAAAATGGTGAGAAAAATAAAACACAAAAATATTCTACAATTGCATCTTCTGGAATATCAAAGATACTTTTTTACATTATTTCTTTTTTGAAAAGACCCTAAATAATATCATCTTATTCTAAATAACCATATCTGTGTTGCATGTAGTTAAAAAAAACTAAATTTGAACTCAGAATTATGAATTGCAACCATGCAGCGATTTAAATACAATGTACAATTTTTACTCTGACTAGCTTTAGAAGCAGAGACACTGACTAATTAATGAGGCTACATAAATATGACACAAATACTGATGATACATATACAGCCAGTTATTTCAATTCATTCTACAACATCACAAACCATTACACAACTACATAAAACATAGAAATATCATTGTTCAATTGATATTCTTCATCCAAAATGAGTAAAAAAAAACTCCATAATGAAAATCACCTTGCGTAAAAGTACCAGTAACATGTATTATAAAAAAAAATAGACTTGCCAAACAAAAATTTTCCTAAACAAATCTCCCCATTCCTCAAAAAAAAAATTAAGTCTCTATATAAATTAATTTAAGGGGGCTCGCGGGTATAAATCTTTCTTTTTTTTCTAATATAGGATTTATCTATATTTTTTTTTATAAATGAACTTTATCATATACTTAATAAAAAATGAAATAAAAAAATGGGGTCACTGTTCATTTAAGCTCACAGACTGCCTCCGAGAGAAGCATACATTTTTGTTAATGTCCTTTTTTTCTGTTGAACTAATAGGAGAAATAGAGGTAATATAGAAATAAAAAAAGAACTAAATTACAGAAATCGCTAAAATTTTACAATTATTTAGTTTATGTAAAGCTTATTTGAAAATAATAATAAAAAATTTAGGTCACCGATGAGTTAAAAAAGATATTTCAATTTTGATGCGAAAAAATGGCATTTTTGCACCAAAGGGAGATAATTTGGAGCTTTTTCAATGATATAAACATTTAAAAAGTTATCTGGGGCCAAACCGAATCGATTTTTTTGGTTGATTTTTGTACCATATCATAAAGTAATAACTGATAGTGTAATAAATAAAATTTGTAATGAAAAAACAAATGTTTAATTTTTCACTGAAATTTTTGTACCCACGAGCCTCCTTAATAATGCAATCAGATGATCGATCATTCACCAAAGATAAAAAAAAAATGCGGTGAATGACATAAATGTTTGTAATTCCTTTTATTACAATAAAGTAATGTATCTTGTTTCTTCTTGTTCTGATTCAAACTTTCCTGTTGTGTATCAATCATATTATTTATACATCATCAATTGTAGTTTTCTATTGTATATCAATAACATGTTTACCTCATAAATTGTTCAGTTTTGAAGTTTTCTAATCATTTAAAATGAATTTGATCAATCCTTGAACGAAACATTAAAGAAAGATCTGGTTAAAATGGTTTTATTTGTGTTCTTGAATCAGAAAATTTGAGCATTGTACCACATGCATGAGATATAGTTCTTATTTGACTAGAAACAAACTACATAAGAATAACCTCCCCTTATTGTTTGCATAACCTCCCTTTATCAATAAAAATAATTTATACAATAACAACAATGATCACACATGCTAAGCATATATTTTTATATATATTATAATATATAATAAAGCACATTTTTTTACAACTGCTCACTTTAAGCAAGCTTTACATGGATGTAATTCAACTAACATTTATAAATGAAGACGGATTGGATATATCTATGATGCATTTATACACATGACAAAAGATGAACCCCTAATGACTTTCTGATATGCTAAAAATTATAATGAAACCCACTGAATCACCACGAGAGAATAAAATTAAATCTTTAATAAACACTGACGTCATGCAAATCTTTTACTATGGGTAATCTTCTTATGTAAAGGTATGTATCAAAATACAAATTTACAAGAATTGCTTCTCTGATGTGAAAAAGTTAAATTCATCTCTTTGGCATCTGATAAAATTCTTTGTTTCTTGATAAAATTAAAGTCAATTTCTATAAAAAAAAAAATTTTTTTTGGTGTTTATCTCACTTTGTAAAATTTAATTTTAAGGCTACAAGGCAACAGCTTGTTGAATATCCTGCAAATCTTCAAATTATTCGGTGACCTTTACCCATCAGATAAAAAAGCTTGATTACAATAATTTAGTTCAATTATGTTGTGACTAAATACGATTTGACCTTAGAGACTAACAGCTGATGTCTCCTTTAGTCTTATGATTTTGACATCAAATTTCGTAGTTTGACGAGATTTTGTTGTGTTGTGACATCATCAGGTTTAAGTTCTAAGGCTCGTAGATAACTGGCTTCAGCCTCTTTGAGTTTATTGTTGATATGATACATGGCACCAAGGTTCATATGAGCTGTAGCACTCTGTAAAATATACAAATACAATATTAAACACTGAAGATATACAGAATTCAATTTATCATGAACATTTATTACTGATGATTCATATATTTTCATGGGTACTAATTTTCGTGGATGAAGGAAAACTTGCATGTTCATGGACATTTTATTTTGTTGTTTTACCGAAGTCGTCATACAAGCCTTTAGAAAATTTGTCTTTTGTTGTAACATTTAATCTCATGGTTAACCTATACCCATAAAATCCATGAAAACTGGTATCCAATGAATAATAATGTATCCACAGTAGTATTATAATTCAAGCAATATTTGTAATAATCAAACTAGAAATCCATTTTTGTCAGTAAAACATATTAAAATTTCAAATGCATTGGTTGGAAAACAACAGAAACTACCATTTTCCAATCAGTCAAAGATCATTACTCATAAATGGTGAAAGAAAATTATGGGTAGTCAATATTTAACTTGACCTCAATTAAGTCATCACAAGCAAGATTTTAAAATTTAGATACAATTGTTAATAAAAATTCTCTCAAATTATTTCAAATTAACAACATAAAAACCCATTTTCAATCAATAAGGCCAAAAAAAAATATATGTCTGTTTCCTGCTTCCAAGGCAAATAAATCAGGGTCGGTAGGTCGGGATTTTTTTTTTTTTTTTTTTTTTTTTTTTTTTATTTTTGCACTCCCTGTCAGATTTGCAGTCGGTTACATGTCATGTTTGGTTAGGGTCCTGTACCCCAAAATGATTTAATCCCTTTAAAGAAGCTTTAATTGAATAATCCTCCCAGTGCTGACATTTTCTAAACCTTAATTGTAGCACATTTGTGCTGGGAGCAGCCATTTTGATTGTTTGGGCATAGTAAAATACGGATCTGGATCGGACCGGAAATGAATTTTTCCGGATTTGAATAAAAAGATCTAAGGTCGGGGGGTTTGAGTCAGGGTCGGTCGGGAAACAGGAAACAGACATATATTTTTTTTTGGCCTAAAGAAGATGTCAAGAATGAATAAATATGATCACACAGAGAATTATCTCCCTTTTTACTTACATTAGGTTTTATAGATGTCGCTCTCTTATACAGTTGTTCTGATCTTTCATTATTTCCAACTTGTCTGAAATAATAAATAATGTTTTAGTTCAACTAAAATCAGATATACATTTACAGGTTAAGATGAAATATGGTGTATTAAAATTTATAAAAAAAAATGTTGTATGATTGTCAAAAAGACAACTATCCACAAAAGACCAAAATAACACAGAAATAATCAACTATAGGTCACCGTAAGACCTTCAACAATGAGCAAAGCCCATACCGCATAGTCAGCTATAAAGGCCCACAAATGACAATGTAAAACATTTCAAACGAGAAAACTAACAGCCTAATTAATGTACAAAAATTGTATGAAAAACAATATGTAACACATAAACAAATGACAACCACTAAATTACAGTCTCCTGACATGGGACAGGCATATACATACAGAATGTGTGGGGTTAAACATGTTAGCTGGATCCCAACCCTCCCACTTACCTGGGACAGTGGTATAACACTACAACATAAGAACGAACTATAAAAATCAGTTGAAAAAGGCTTAACTCATCAGATAAACAAAAATACAAGTGGACATGCATCCTAACAACAAACAGATACTTGCACTAGAAAAACCATAAAAAACAAAGGAAAGGTAATTTAATTGCTACTCTACATCTACTCTACACAGTAAGACCTCAACATGGAGCAAAATGTCACACCTGTACGTAACTGGTATATTGAATCAGAAGGAACATTTGGCAGATCAGATTCCTGACTGAAAATCATTTAACAACCACTTCAATTAGTGATGGCTGTTTAATGTCCAGCAACAAATACCTCAGGCATATTTAGTATAATTGAGCCTGCCCATTTAATAGGTGGAATATGATATAACTTTCATAAACAGCATCAACACACCTCCGTATCAGGGATCTTGTTGAAGACCCATTGGTGGCCGCTTTGGCTGTTTTCTGCTTTTTGGTTGAGTTGTTGTCTCTATAAAACATTTCACATTATCATTATCCATTTTATAGATTATATGTTTTACCTTAATGTATTAGCAGCATTGAAGACTAGTTCAAAATCTTGTGGAGATTTGATGATGGCTTGTTCATAGAGCTGAGCTGCTTCATTTAGTCTCCCTGTCTCACTCAGAAAATGAGCTGTAAATATCACAGAGACATAAAAATTAATTTCGCATAATTATCTCTCCTATCAAAACAGCATTTTGTTTTTATCTGTTTTCATTCATATTACATTGCTTAAACAATTACAATTGAGTTAAACTTTTAGGGTCTCTAAAATATGACAATTTCGAATGAAATTCATACTTTAAAACAGCGTTTTCCTCATTTTTTATGATTTTCATTTCAATAAAAAAACATATTTTTACATCAAACAAGAATGTACACATTCTAATGCAACACATACCCCTACTTGTAATTTAAAGTATATGAAAAAAGTCTAATCACAGATTAACTTCTCACTGTTTATGCAGGTGGCTTAAAATGAAGATCTTTCTGTTCAGTAGTTTCTCATAAAAATGTATCAAAAAGTTTGAATGGACAAAATGATGAGCACAAAAGGAGAATGAAATGCAGCCACAAGTCCTAGATTCCAGGTTGGGTGTTGGTGTATAATCAATACACATATTTACCATAATGATGGTCAACTGAGGGGTCATCTGGACTGACATCTTTAGCTTTCTTAAACCATTCTTCAGCCTCTGTATTTTTGTTCTGCAATAAAAAAAAAAAACTTTTCATATTTTCAACCATATCTTAGAATTACATTTTCTTCACATTTCTTAATTCTAAAATATTTTATATTTTTGGAAGTAGAGTTAATCCTCTTCAAAAAAATTTAAATTGTGTGGATTTATTCATAAAAAAATATAAATGAATCACCAAAATGGAAACGAAGAGATATTGTTAATAAATTCAGTGAACAAATTTGCTACACACACTCGGCAAACTCAAAGTAATAGGAATAAAACTTTAGTGAATGGTCTTTCACTTGTCACTTCAAGGTCAAGACGTCTGTAGCCCTAGCACCACTATAGGCATAACCCACATGTGGATAATAGAACATCTTTGCACTGTAGACTGACAATGATGTGTCAAATATTTTAAAGAAAAAGAAATGGACTGACATGAACTTGGAAGCAAATCATTTTCAGTCTTGCTAAATCTAATTTATACTCTTTAACTATGTGTCTAATTTTAACAAAGTATATTTACCTGTTTATGATAGAGTTTGGCCATAGTAAGGTGAGCAGGTATATGGTCTGGTTTAGATTTCAAGGCTTCTCTATACCAATGTTCTGCATCTGATAATTTTCCTAATTTTGTGTAAACTTCACCTTAAATGATTAAGAAAACATAAAATAAGCTGAATTCTTTACTTTTAAACAAATTTAATTCAGTTTTGTGTTATGAATGTTTATACATGTTATCACTTACCAATCATAGCACAAAGCTCAATTCAACAATCACTTCAAGGTTATTTGATATTTGTTTTGTGTCTCACTCCTATATACACTTCCAAACTTTCATCATTTTCAATTACATATCCTTTGTAAGCATAAGTTGCATTGTTGGTAAGTACATTTTTGTGAACAAATATTTTCTGATAAAAATTAATAAAAAAAAGACAAAATTTTCCAAACCACTAATAATTAAGGTATATGTTCAAAGATGGTATATGTTATATGTATGGAGGAAGGTGCCTTTAGCCAACATTTTAGTACATACCCATCATATTATAAATACTTTGTGGAGCATCATGACTAGGACAGAACAATAATTTAAATTATCCTTTTTTAGATTAGTGAAAGAGAATGACTGTAAATGTTTCATTTTGTTTTAAAAGGTGCAGTTATTAGATTAGTGTTACATATATACAAAATGATACGTTAAATCAGCAAATATTCAGAAACAAATTTTTGTTTTTCTTTTGCTGGTATTCGAACCCATGCTGTTTGGATATAGAGACAACACTGTTTCCATTGCTCTAGACCACTCGGCCACCTAGAGTGAACTAAAATTCGCCACTGATTGGCGTGATATTACATTGATGTGCTGATATTCAGAGTACTAATGAATATAAAAATGTGTTTTTCACTGATGTTCTTATAAATGGATCCGTCATAAAGTTGTCACTAATGTTTAGACATTATCATAGTGATATGTTTATATATAACACAAGGAGCTTTGTGCATTTAGAATTTCATTTTCATTTTTGTAGTTACTTTGCCACAGTATTTGTATATGTATGGAGGAAGGTGCCTTTAGCGAACATTTTAGTACATACCCATCATATTATAAATACTTTGTGGAGCATAATGACTAGGTCTCCTCTTTAGGGCCTCTTTGTAAGTATCAATAGCTTCTGGATATCTGTTAATTTCAGCATACATTCGCCCCAAATTGTAAAGAGCTGAGATCTTGGTGTTGGCATGGAGACGAGGGTCTTTTAACCCTGATGTATCTAAATCAGCACAGTGTTTATAAACCTGAATAAAAAAGCAAAAATATCTGCAAATACTGTTTTATCTGATTTAAATTTAAAAGGATTGCAATGATATCAAAATAAACCTCACAAGTTTTAACCCTGCTATATTCTATATGTATTTGTCCAATGCCTGTAGTCCAGTGGTTTTCATTGGTTGCCTTATGTTGTAATGTTATTTTTTTTTTGATATTATAAGCTGAAATCAGACAGTTTTTTTCTGTAGTGATATTTCACAATGAATTATTTTGGACCTTCTATAGCTTACTACTGTAGAATCATTTATTTTTTCGTCTCGAGGGTACCATTTTTTTCGTGGATTAAGAACAACTTGCATTTTCGTGGATATTTGATTCATGATTTTTCAAAACTCTGCATAAATTCCTATACAAAATTTGTGATTTGTTGGACATTGGAATTTGTGGTTCCTGGGTTACCAAGAAATCCAGAAAAACTGGGAGCCAATGAATAATAATGAATCCACAGTATGTGATATATGGGTTTTGTTCATTGTTGGAGGTCATATATGACCTGAAGCAGCATACTTCCTAGTCCTTTGATTTTTCTTTTGTATTTGTATCATTGTCAATCATATCAAATCTAGTTCTTATGCAAACTGTATATCTTTTTACTTGAGGAAAATGAAGATTTCACAATATGAAGATATTTCAATTCTATTTCATTTGTGATTGTTTTTTATTATTTTTTATGTAGGTAATTTGTTGGTTCTTTTATTGTTTTTTTATATCCTGCAGGACAGTTATCGTTTTTTGGATCATAGTAGCTTTTACTCTGATACATATTCCCAAGTTTCATTATATTCATTTTTAATGTGTATTTGTTTCAAAATCAAAACTTTATAGACAAACAAAACTACCTTTTCTGCCTCTTCATATTTCCCTTTGTTTGCATACAGGATTCCAAGATTTAAATGAGCCACTGAAATAACAAAAATTAAAAAAATAAACCAGAGTTATCTCCCATTAACCACTATTTCACTCAGTTGTCTTTGAATTTTCAAATTTCATTTTCTATTATTTTACATTTAACTAATGTAAAATTGTTAAAAGACATTGAATTAATTATCATGCAGGAAGTTAACATCCAAAATCATTATAAATTCCTTCTTTATTCGAACGAAATAAACTTGTTTACAAATTTATACTATTATTGGGAATATGAGTTGGATTATTCTATAACTTCCAGTTTTGATTTTAGAATGCCGGAAAACAGGACTATACCATACTTACTAGAAAGCTTAGGTCTATAAGAAATAGCTCTTGAATAACTTTCAATAGCCTCATCATATCTCTTAGTATCTTGATAAAGTATTCCCCTGAAAAGCAGACATAAAATTTATATTCTCTAATTTTTGTGCTATTTTCACATTTCCTGACCGGTGTGAGAAAAATATTTCTCCTCACTAGTGAAAAAATTGTTCTCGGCAAATGATTAGTCGAAATTTAATTATGACGTCTAAATGTTTTGTTTTCTTCTGAATTTTCCTATTGTGACGTCATGAAAAAAGACGACAATGCCTGATGACGTGGCATATAAAGAACACAAGTTTCTGAAAATCTTTGAAAAAGAAGGATAAAAATCATTAGAGAAACAGATTCCGACACTATAACTCGTGTATTCCTATATTTCTCCACTCTCGACAGTTGAATTTTAGTTATTTAAAGGGCTTGGCAAGCCTCGCTCTTTAAATAATAAAATTTAACTGTCTCGAGTGGAGAAATATCGTAACACACTTGTCGCAGTGTAGGAATCTATATGTAACCTATAATTGAACATTGATTTGTACAAAATAGGTGTTAAGAATACAGTTAATCATCTTTATTGAATACAAAGATATACATATCCTTCTAAATTTCATAGGCCTTGTTGTTGCTCTTCCTCTGCCATATAATTTGTAGTTCATTGTGGTATTCTAAATCATCTCTATATCTTGCAATATGGTATGGGTTTAGATGGGGGTGTAAGAATGACCTATATTCGTTCACATCTTTGTTCTCTGGAGTTTCACAAAAAACTTACAATTAAGATTGATTGTAAGTCATGAACAATTTAGTATACTTACGATGAATCTTGCTCGTAAGTTTTTTTTGTAAAACTGACTCCAGGTATTTAAGGGAAGTTGTCTCATTGTCAGTAATATATCTCCTTAGTTTTATATATGAACTATTTTTTAAATGAAAATGCTTGTTAATAGTCAAATTTAAAAACCTAACATATACCTCTTTAAGATTTGACATAAGACAGTAATAATCTATCATTTTATAATCAAGTTACCACCAACACGACCAAAAAAATTCAAAACTTTATTGGCTTTTGTGATGGCATGAACGGCTGTATCACTATCAGGGACAATATTAAAAGCTAAAACCACTGAAAATTTGGTAATAAATTTAGTGACTTAATAAATATATTTAGTCCCTGTATAATCACTGGGGTAAAGCTGATGACTGTAACTGCAAAGATGTTGGATGAAAAATTAGGTCAGTATTTGTATTGTCTGTTAAAGTGTTTCTATATCATTTTCTTTACAAATTATACATTGATATGATGTAAATTTATAAAAGATTCACACAGAAATCACAAATTACTACCGAGAAATGTTCATGAAACAGGAAATTCAATTTGAAACTAGATGTGTCAAAATGACACGAATGGCCCCGTCTCAAAAGGTTGAAAAATGTGCAATTTCAATAACACATGTGGACACAAACATGATGGTAGTCTCACATATCAATAATCAGCTCAAAATCTGGAGGCGTATAGAAAAAAAGTCTGTATAACTGTGATTTTCAACAATTTTCAATGTTATAAACCCATATTTTTGGCCAAAATTAGCAGAGCATCAAAAAGTTGAAAGATCTGCAATTTCAATAACACATGTGGACAAAAACATGATGGTAGTCTCACATATCAAGAATCAGGTCAAAATCTGGAGACATATAGAAAAAGAGTCAGTACAACAATTTTCAAAGTTGTAAACCCAAAATTTTGGCCAAATTAGCAGACCGAAACGAAACTTAAACTTGATCTGTAACTAGTCATGGTTTGCTCACATACTAAAAATCAGCCCAATATCTGAAAGCATTTAGAAAAAAGGTCTGTATAACTGTGATTTTCAAAAATGTATCATAGTCCAAAGCCCGAAATTACAGCAAAAAAATTGCAGAGTGGAAATAACTTAAACTTGATCTGCAACTCATCATGGGTAACTCACATACCATAAATCAGTCCTATAATTGAAAGCGTTATGAAAAAAAGACTGTAGTATAAAATTAACTGTGATTTTCAACAATTTATCAAAGTCCAAAGCCCATAATTTCGTCAAAAATTAGTGGAGCGGAACAAAACTTAAACTTGATCTGTAACTCATCATGGTAAACTCACATACCAAAAATCAGCCCAATATCTGAAGGTGTTTAGAAAAAAACTGTGTATAATGGTTTGTTGCGGAATGACGGAATGACGGAATTACAGAATTTCGGAATTTCGGAATTACAGAATTACGGAATTTCGGAATATTGAAATTTCGGACAAGGGTAAAACTATATGGCACCGACAACTTCGTTGCGGGGCCATAAAAATCACTAAGATGACCGTTAATCATTATTTTTTAAAACATGTAATTTGATATTATGTAAAATATGATACTGATAATATATATATTGTATAATTTTTGAATTTATAACAGTGCAAGAGATGCATATCTTAATTTTACATGTTTTTTCATTAAGATTTTAATTTGCAAATTTTTTTTTTCCAACTTTGCACAGAATTGGGTTTCCTTTCCTTTCTTAATAAAAAAATAAAGATAAAATACTTAATAACTTGAACGGGTATTAAAATTTACATTAACTGTATCAGTTTTATTTTAAAACACTTAAGTTACTTTCGACACAGTAAAAGATGTTTAAAAAAAAAATTTGTATACCAACTAAAAATGTTACAAAATACCCTGATACATATAAATTTGCAACAAGTATGCATGCTAAAAGCTTTCAAATCGTGACATTTAAATGTGGTATCTGATTTATTTGTCTACAATGAAACCATTAGAATAATTATTGTAAACACTTTCAAAAATGTAAAATTAATCACATTTTAATTGGTTTCAGTTGTCTGTTGTATGCAACAATTCTGCATTTCCTTTCACTATTTTATCTAATTTACACTTTTTAAACATAAAATAATCTTTTCACAAATGTGCATCATGGGATCTTCAACAAAAAACTTTTAATTTTATTTTTCAAACGGAAAGGAAGATCAAAATATTTGTACACTAGCAGTTATCATGCAATCGAAAAGTATTAATCTATTCTTAACAGATAAAAATGGTTTAATCTATATATGGGAGATAACTCTTCATATCTATATTTATTCAGTTGTCAATTTTTAATAAAATTATCTTCTAATTAAACAACTGATATCCTAAGGACTTTACATTTATTTTGTTTTCATGGAAATAATGTTATTTTTAACCTTTTGTGAATTTCATAAATATATAAATTGCTACAAATATGCTAAAGTACTCAAATTTATTAAAATTATCTACATCATGTACATATATTACATTTATTTGTTTTGGTTAATTTTTATAAACCGTAAAAATCTCACCAGAGTTTAAAATTTTTAAAATAAAAAAAAAACAAGATGATGGAGAGAATATTTTCAGCTTAATTCTATTTAACCTGGTATGCTGTCCATATATAGATACATATAGTTCTATATAATTCTAAATTTCATCACAATATTAATAATTGTACTAAATTCTGGCTATATGCAATGCTTGTTTAACGATTAGATTTTTTTATAGGTTTTCTCTTAGATAATTGAAAAATGGTTTATCTTGTTGTTTCATCATATTTATAAATCATTTACTAAAAATTCTGCTGAAAAAGCGTTTTGCATTCCATAACCATGAAAAAATATAGGACTGCAGAAAATTGTAATCTCAAACATTTCACAGAATGTTTAAAATTCTTATATTTTCATATTTTGCAATTTAAAAAGTTCACGAAATAAGCACAGGACTTGTAAAAAAGTGAAATTGTCCCACATGTTCTGGGGGTTCATTTCTATTTAATCAGTAAGTCATTCCCTGTTGCTACAGTAAAATGTGCAATGACTAGAGAACTTTTAAAAATGTTAAGTTTGTTGTCTTTGTTTAGTCCAACTACTGCACAAAAATAACCTACAATCTTTAAGCTCTCAATTCTATAGGAATGTATTATGCAACAAAATTTAAATTGAGCAAAAGATATTATTAATATCATGGCAACTTTCATTTATAATTTTTTATAATATATACACATTCCAAATTCCACTTTTATATCTAGTCTGATGAGAACTAGCATGGAAAAGTAAATGATATTTAATGGAGTGTTTATTCTGTGTAAGTGACAACTCTATCTCAAGTAATTATAAAATTCACTGGTCGCTAAAACACTGGTCAATTTCCCATTAGAAAGATAAAATAACTTGGATGATAAGTTTACAGGTATAGATAGGTTGTTGCCCCTGTCTACACAAACTATCTGCATGATTTTTTTCCCGTAGTTTTTGTATCACCTGAATTTTTGTTTTTTTGTTTTTTTAAAGATGAAAGTTAACAATGAGGTTAATTAAAGCAGCAATATGGTTTTTCAAAATTAAGACAACTGTTATTTTATGAATACATTTTTCACTTTTATTCCCTTCCTTTAACTTTATCTTGTTGGGTGTTTTCATGAAACAAAAGATACTCAATTTAATTTTCTACTCATAATACATGTAGTAATTGTATAAATACATGTTACAGTAGCTAATCATTGGCTGTTGAAGCTTCAATTCAATTAATAATTCTTAACTTTTAAAAAAATTCTGTCATAAACTTATCTAGTGATGTATCCATTGAAAACTATTATCTCCATCTTTATATTCTGAGATGGTAAAGTATTTACCTTTAGCAGGATTAATTTGAATTCCAGATTTGTACAAATTTTCCTCGTTGTCCCATACATCGTTGCGAAGAACTGTTCGTCCGGACATTAATAAAATTGTAAGCGTCACACATACTATAACACACTGTTTCTTCCACACATCATTAAAATATTTTCTGTATAATAAATAAGCACCATAAGCAACAAATAAACAAAATCCCATACTAGGAATATAAAGCACTCGCTCGGCAATCACAAATCCAACGTAGAAAAATATATTTGTAGCTGGAATGAATGGAAAAATGAGAATTGATAATGAAATGATTGAAATATCTTGTAAACTATATTTCATTACTGCTATTGTTTCTTCTTCACTGTCCGTTGAACTATTTGAACTCCTTCTCGTTTTATAAATTTTTGGAATCACATGTTTTGTAGAATGACTATAATGATGTGCTATACCATTCCCATTTAGATGGGGTGTATATTTCTTTAATCTTGGCCTATGTATATGTTTTAATAAACAAATTGAAAAATATCCTAAAATTGTATAAAATAAAAGTGTTAAAGAATTGCGAGCATCTAAAATTTTTTCAACTAAAGGAATGGCTTCCATTGACCAATCAAAACTGAGAACTCTTGGACATAACAAAATCCAGAAGTTATACACAGGAAGTAGAGTAAATGTCAGAAACTTTGCTAGAGAATTATTGGAATCAGCAGCTGGATTGTCTGACGGGGCAAATTCTGGAGTCTTGTTTCCCATGAACATGAATCGGAATGCTACAAGAGATGCTCCTAGTATAAACAGTAGAATCAGTCCTTCCATTTCTTTCTTGTAGAGATCCTGCAATGAAATAAATTATATGTTAATTATATAAATTTTGATTGCTTTTTCAAAAAAATTTCAGATTTTTGTGATATTTTTTCTGATTTTTACTTTTTTCATTCAATTTATAAAATGATGGTACAGTAATGACGCTTTTTGATAAACAGCAGGATCTGCTTACCCTTCCGTAGCACCTGAGATCACCATCAGTTTTTTTTCTATGTAAATGTCTCTTGTGTACTTTTATTTGTCAGTTAGTCTTTTTCTTTTTTAGCCTTGGCTTTGTCAGTTTATTTCCTATCTATGAGTTGAAGGTCCTTCACCAGTATCTTTCACCCCTCTTTTATTTATTTTTTTTTTTTTTAAATGAATTTTAGTTAAGCATATTCAATTGGGTATTTACATTTTACAATGAACTTTTATTTGATTGGATAAATTGAGGTGTAGACAGGTATACATTAATAAGGCATCAAGCCAACAAATCAAATAAATAAAAAAAAGACTTCAAGAGACCAAACCCTAGTCTTCATTTATAGGCAAATGCTTATACATTTTATCAAGTTCTGACTCTGTAATTTAGCCTGTTCTTTTTTAGTGTTCCATCAATTTTTTTCCCTTTTAGTAGAAATTTAAATATTCCTTCAAGTTGAACATTTTTGTTGTTTCTTTCTAAAGATCACTTAAAATTGTTGTTTGTTATGATTTTACTAGGTAAATTAATATACAGATTTTTTTCAGAATTAAAACCTATTCTATACAGAAATGTTCACAAATATGTATTATTGTGTTAACAACTGTTTGCATTATTTATCTTTAGAATTACTAATCCCTATTATTCTTATGTAGAAATTTAATATTTTCTCAATCGATATGATAATGTCAATGACATTGGTCTGTTAATGCAGCAGCCTGCATGTCACTCAAAACATGATATGATGTTTAACAAATTCATCAATTTTTCTGAACATCTGAAACCCAGTGGTAAATATGAATTTTACATGTACATGTATACTCATTCAATATATCTAATGATTTCTATTTATTTAAAATACAATTTCAAACAATCTAAAGATAAAAATCAAACATTACAAATTGGATTCCTCTCTAGGCTACGAAACAACATAGAGATCAAGCAAAGAAGGTTGTTTACTTAGCAAATATTTCATTGTACTTTTTGACAAAACTTTTGAAATAAAGTGTTTTATATCAAACGCCTAGTATGATTTACTTTAACACCCTATACAAAGTATTAACTTCATGTCAGCGAATCTCATATTCAGTCATAACATAAATGCTATAGCGTGTTCGATGAACAAGGTGTCAGACTAATGAAATAAATCATTTCAATGATACAGGATTAGGACAAAAATAAAACTGCCGCTGAATACATCTAAATACCGATAAAGGATACTTTATATGGATGTACAACCTTTGTGGAGTCTATACCTAACAAATTTGAAATATAATCATCATGTTATAAAGGTGATAAATTATAAAAATACATCCATTTGTATATAAACTTGTAACTGACTCATGTTTGTTTACTCTTTGTATATTTAAAACCTCTTAAATTTTTCGTAACATGTGTATTTTTATACTATAAATTATAACAAAAATCAATGTCAACTCGTGCACCTATGTGTAATTATCTTTTCTATAACCTGTACACCAAAACAGTTTTTGATTCAATTCAACATAAAATTATCATTATACAATTTAGAACAAAAAGATTTGGAGTTTTGTAAATGGAGATGACAGCAACCCACCCAAAACACATTTAGAGATCAACAGACTGTCTTCAACAATTGATAAGTATTAAAATGTAATTTTTCAAGAAAAATGTGAGTTTGATTTTTGTTTTCTTTCCTTTTTGACAAAACTTTTTAAAAAAACATGAGCATTCACAAAAAAACCACAAAAAAATAACCCAATGCACCACAAAAACCTTTCAATAACTTTTTTTTAGGCTGAAAAGGTTTCATATCATGAAATTTTTTAATCATTTGACCAAAAGGGCATTTAGATTATATCTCAATTTCATTTAAATGCTCAATTAAAATTACATTACAATAATTTGGACATGATGTACAAGCTGTAGTTTAAAGGACTATAAGAACATTTTTAATTGTTTTTTAAGTGCACCTGAGTAAGTTAAAGAGATTATTTAAAAAATGTATCAAGGGCAATAGAAATAAAATAACATTGCTGATAGCAAAAAGTTTTAAAAACAAGTTCCATTAAACATTTTACGCCATATGAAACAAAAAAGGACCTACACAGATTCTCTTAGCAATAGAATAGCTAAAGAAAAGCCCAAACCTGCTTTGCTAAAGAATGAATTGTACTATTAACCACAGTTTATGCAATAAAATCTTAACTAAGCTAGTAAGAATGTACGTTCATGTTTTAAATTCGAAGTTGAGAAGAAAAAGAAATCCCAAGAAGTCATAGCAATATATAATGAGATCTAAATCAACATACTTTGATTTGGTATTGATTGCCAACAAATCTTTATTTACTTTTATACAATTATATCTCTCTTTCTATTCTGTCATTTTCAAGTGATGTAATTTATAGGACTTGTTAACCATGTAATATAAACCCTTCAGTAAATGGTTTTCAGCCTAATTTGTAGTGCTATAAATCATGTCTTTATTTAACAAAA
The DNA here is from genome assembly GCA_037788925.1 of Mytilus galloprovincialis. NCBI lineage: Eukaryota > Metazoa > Mollusca > Bivalvia > Mytilida > Mytilidae > Mytilus > Mytilus galloprovincialis. The sequence goes on along the minus strand of CM075340.1, from coordinate 55,425,049 downwards.
TCTTCAAATAATTTCTGCCTTTATTTGTACTAAAATTTTCTCCAACATCAAACGAATTCTACTGTACTGCAAGTGTTAAATGTTTGCATTATAAAAATTCACAATTGTCAAAAGTCTCTTTACAATTTAGTATTTGCCAAGTGTCTGGTTTTAAATTTCAATGTGAAAATGACATTTTTTTAATATAAAAATTCAGTCTTTGAAGCATGTTTATTTTGTTTTCAGATATCTGCAAGTGCTAAATGACTTTTGAAAAGGTTTGTACATAGAGGAACTCTGTGCTAAGTTTGCATGATTCACAGTCAATAATTTGGGAGGTCTGAATATTTCTTCCCGATAAAAACCAAGTTATAGTTAGGAAAATAAAAGTTTTAGTATTCATGATGAAGTAATTGTACCAGTAAAATTAACTTATGGTTTAATGTAAATATGTCTATCCAATTACAGACAAATATGTACATTATGCAATTGATTTTAAAAATGGCATGAAAATTAAGAAATATCTTGGTTATTGTTGTGAGGTAAGAAAAATGATTTACAAATAATCATGTTTTTTCATTAGCAATAACTATTTGTCTAGTCAGCACGTTTTTTTAATGATTATAAAACTGTATGATATTTTGAATATTTCAGCACTTTGCATTTTTAAAGTAAAAAAAATATGCAATTTTCATGTTTTGACTCATAAATATTAATAATATTAATTCCTATTAAAATGGGAGGTAACTCTTGAATATGGAAAAAATACAGTAATTTACATAAAACAAAAAAAACAAAAAAATATGCTGAATCTAAAGCATTTAAAATATGCCATTCATGGTGATGAAATAAATTCACATTATTATCCCATCTTAATTATATATGAGCACTCTAGTCCTATCATCACATCAGAACGTGCATTGTCTAAAACCAGTACAGCAGAAGGTCAACATAGTATTATTTACTATGACAAATAATAGTATATTTTAATTTAAAACAGCTGTTTACATTGCGTAAAATTAATTACTTTGACTTGAGCAGTTTTTCTTTTTTTGGCGTACCAGTAGGTGCTATGTATGCTTGACCCCTATGTAAATAGTCCACAATATATTATTACAGGATTACATATAATAAATTTCTATGATACACTTGAGGTGTTCCTATGTCTTAACAAGAAACTACAATGAACAATTATGTACAAGTACATAAATTTACTCTGGATTTTTATATGACTACTTACAACCTGGGAGACGTAACCAGATTTATAACGTCTTTTGTCAACAATACAGGTATCACTAAAAGACCATTTCCGTACCTCAACAAGTCAAATTGATACCTGTAGTTATTGAAATATCACGATCGTAAAGTTAAAATCGACATCTGTTCACAACCATAGGTGGAAAGGTTAAGTAACATGCCATTGGGAAACTTAGGGGCGGAAACCATTGTGATTAACCACAATCAAAGTATTAAATAAATTTAATGTTTTCTGCATGTTGTTGAATCTAAACTGTGATGATACGGTTGTCCAAACTCAGGAAATTTATTACTTAAGAATATGACAGGGAATATCTTAACAATCAACATGATCAAATAAAACAAAAGTAATTAAAACAGACATTTTTCCAGTACGCACTTATTGTTATATGAATCATATATTTTATAGGTGGTGATTGAACCTGTAAAAGTTACATATACAGGAGTTTGTAATCCCAAATTTTGTCAAATTTGTACAAAATAGATATATTGAAAAGAATTTTGATAACCTGGATGAGGTAATGTTATTAGTCCAATATCTTACCCCCAAAACTACTGAAGCCAAAGCCGAGTACTGTCTAAATTTGTTTGTTTATTTTTCCTTGTTTTTTTACTCAAGATGTAAAAAATTTGATAGTGGTTAAAAATCCTAAGTGATCCCAAATATAGCAGTCTTTTGAAATTTTTACCCATAAGAAAATATTTGGCTATGAACAATAATTGATCCACTTTTTGTACAGACATCATCATTCTTTCGATTTTTTACAATTCATTTAAAAGGATTCAGGTTTATAAAAAAAAGAAAGATTTTTACCCTGACGCCATAAATACTTTTTGACATAAATTATGATAATATGTAATTACTCATGTTAGAAATCTACAGTAATGCAAAAACTAGGTGCAAAATAATGCATAATGCATTATGCAAATCCATCATAAAATGTATAATAGTACTGAATTTTAATAAGCAAGCATTGTTCTAAACACAGTTTTTTTTTCAAAAATGGAGTATGACGAAGTAAAGACTTTAAAACAATATGTTACACCATGATTGATCATTACCATAAACTGATCAATAATATTTAAATATATATACAAATTCTGTCTGGTTTCAACTTAATATTGTCGAAAAATGACAATTATACAACTGAAAATCAAACATATGGACCAGAGCAAAAATAAAAAAAAAAATTGGACTACAATACTAAGGGGAAATATCCTGCTTTTATTATCTGTATAGAATAAGAGTAAAGTAGTAAAGCAGTAACATTGTTGTAGGTAAAATTAAAACCCTTTCAAGTAGGTCTAGTCATATTCTTATAAGAGATAATCAATAAAGTGCAACAACCTTCTTGTAGTCAAAAACTTATAAAGATTGCATGCAGCAAGCTTGTGATGAGCATTCTGCAAGTATTCAGTTTGGTTTGGGCCTTTCAAGGCAGTTCACTTTCTAGGCTGTACCTTAGTTATTAATACTATAATCTATTCAGAAACATATTTTATTTCAGATATAATAAGTGACAAATTGACATAAGTTATACAGCTTAGAGTTGTCCTATATGTAATAGATATTCTCCTCCAGACATAAGCATTGAACATTAAGCTAACAGTAATCAATCAATTTTACTTTATCAATACAAATCATGTTACAACAGATACTTCAGTAACAGGTATCAACTGCAAATGCTATTTGCTTAAAGTCAGTTCTTGAAGAGTTAATAAAACACCAAGGAAATGTTTAACAGTCTTTGTCCTCTGCCAGAAAGATTATCCTATTTATGTCACATTGTGCCATGCACCAAGATGTCCTCCCATATCAATTAGTACAAACTTTAATCAGATTTAACTTTGATTGACAAATTAACCAGTGGAGGTCTGTACACACCCAAATCATACATAAACTGATTAACATTAATAACTACTGCAGACTCAGCAATAGGATTCAGTTTTGCTATAGTAAGTAACTAAGTAAGTTTGATCAGGAACATATATAATGACATACTGTTCCAAGGTTTGATTAAGAGTCGGACATTATAAGTAACATGAGCTTTGTAGAGCTCTTGAATGGACTTGGAAAATATATTCTTAAATACTGTTGCATCAGCATGATCAGACAAGTCAAAATAAAACAAGGTTCATATCACATGTGAAGAGCCAGTCAGGTCCACATATTCTAATAAACAGAAGCCATCTAAACATGTGATCTGTTGCTATATTAAGGGGAGGTAATCAGATTAATTTGAATGACATGTTGAGCTGGTATAACAAGAATTATATTGAGTATTACACCAATTATCTGATCAAAATCAAATGAACAAATCAGCTTAATATTGCAGTCTATTATATCTGAAGGTTAATTATATGCTTTTTTTTGCAGTTACAGAAAATCAAAAAACTTTTATCCTTCTTTCTGACTTTTTATTCTGTCGAAATTTTAAACAAATTACACAACAATTAAGGATGATTCAAAATAGAATGTTCTTATTTATCAGAACCTTTTTTTCAAAATTTACCCACAAGTACCCCGTATAGCCCATGGAGGTTTTTTTCTGAAGATCAATCATTTAACTTTTTTACCTGTATTTCAAATACACCTTTAATTAATTTGTCAAACTATCACAAAAATAATTATAGCTGTGGTTATTTTTAAGGTGAACATTTTTTTTTCTGATAAAGCTGGTTAAAATTCAGTTCACAATGTCATTGTCCTGGAAAAAAAGATAATTTATGATGAGGGTTTATGATGGCTAGCAATAAAAAAAATGACTAGGGCAAAACAAAATGACATCTGTTATTATTTGTACAGAGAGAGACAACAGGTACATAATTTGTAACAATTTGTGTTGTGTGAAAAATATCACATAATGTACATCAGTATAAAATGAGAAAATCCTGGTAACATTCAAATGTCCATTCATACAATTCAAAATTGAGACAATAAAAAATAAGACTATTGGTTAATTCACAAAATCTAGATACTCAACAGCAAAACTTTGCTTTGTAGAACAATTTCGAGTATTAGAAAATGATGACTTCTGCAGTGATGATCATGCCAAAAATATGAAAAGATTTTCGTATTACTCAAAAATAGTTCCAAAGTAATTTGCATTCAAAGAGGTCTTAACTAGAAGAAACTACCAATTGTACCTACCCATTTCATATTTATCAAATCTGTAATCTTGACTTTATGCTGTACAAAGAGATCATATGCAGCACACACAGCTATAACTGTCACACCTTGTTCTTTAGTCAACATACTTAATGTAGTACAGATTGCTGTCAGAGTAAAAAATAAAATCTTCCTTTTATTATCCCCCTGACCTCCACCATCACTGCTATAATTTTCATCTCTATAATGGACATATTTCATATAGCTTAGGAGTGCAAGTAAAAAGAAAAGACAAGCACCGACATCTGCCCTTCCCACAATTCCTGCAACTGCTTCAGTGTGCACTGGGTGTGAAGCAAAAAGTAGACCAGCAATGAGGGTTGGAAAAGTTTCTTGTAAAACTATCCGTGCAAAATGTGTAAACAATGCTGTCACTACTGCATGAAGAATGATGTTCCCAAGGTGGTATCCAAAAGGCTCCAGTTCTCCAAGGAGATAATTGAGACGAAATGATAGAACACATACTGGTCTGTATGATTTATGGGAACCACTATGGGTTAAAGGTGTGCCCCAAAAGTCATCATATATGATGTTGATGATTGGTGTGTCTGGCAACAGATCTTGGTTCTTTAGTATGGCACGACTGAAAAGAAATAATACATATGATTATTGATCAGTTTGAACTTATTATTCATGATTTGTTTTCTGGTTTTAATTTCAGATCAATTAGTTCAATATAACTTAACCTTAGACATCTATGGTGACATTTTTTTTAACATGTAGTAGGACATATTTCTTCAGTAAGAGGACAAAATAGAAAATTGTATTCTCGATACTTTTTCCATCATCAAGTATAAAATCTGATGGGAATATATATCGATTTATGATATTGATTTTTAATATTGATGTTTCAATTTTCTTGAGGACTGTTAGTAACCTACTACCTTTATGTTTTAATAAATCTTTTTCCATATTTCTTTTCACCTTAAAATTACTGGTTACGCTTGCCAGCAAGCAGAGAAATTATGAGATGGTAGTGTCAAGATAGATTGTTTCTTTCTCCACACAATTTATTAGATTTCAAACTATTTTCTCAGAATATGTATACATAATGGACTATTTACATTAAGGGATACTAATAGCAACATAATCTGGTGGGTCCATTACAAATTTCTGACAATTTAGAAAATTAGGAGTCTAACCTAGATAGATCAAAGCTATCTTAAGGACTAGAATAGTTGCAAGGATCCAATATTGTAACCACCTGCTTATAATTTGCCTGATACAATAAATTAAGATCAATATTGATTTCTAAGCCTTTATAAGTCTACATCTATAATTAATACCCAGTTATATGTAATCTTTTTCAGAACTGGATTGCTGCTTTATGAAACAAGAAATAAAATAAGAACGATTTTCATCAATCAAAATATAATCACTTTCTAGAAATATAAGCTGTATACTGCACTTTCATGGTTTAAAAGATTAAAAGATTTGTTTTGACCTTTTAGAAATGATACAGTGCATTGATAAATTATATAAATCATGTCATTTGCGGTTATTTTACAATAAAACTGTATTATCTAACTGAGTTAAAATTTCAAATATGGAGACTGAAAAAACGTGAAAAATCGATTTGTCGGCAGCCAAACCTAATTAGTTATTATGGGACAAAACCCGATACTTTGGTTTTGTTTGTTAACAAACATTATATATTTGAATTATACCCTAATTATGTATAATTTTCTGTCTTAAAAAGACTCTTAAAGGGTCAAATATATATTCATTACAGACAATTTACAAAGGGTGTAAAAAAATTACATTCAAATAAACACGAACTTTCTTCTATGACATCTACTGTCCTTGGTATAAAGTTACAGTTATAATAACTAATGGAGACCAAGCAACTCTTTTGATTGATGAGGACTTTATATCTAAAATCTAAAACAAGATGGCTACTGTAAATTCAGAAATTACATATTAAATGCATTTATTATTGCGTTTTTTTTAAGAATAGACAAGATACAAGATTGATTATTGCTATTTCAGGAACATCTGCATACAGATACACATATCAGATATCAGAATGTGAGTTCTTACACCAAGATCCATTATTCACATTAATAAAAACCTTGCAATAAATTTTGAATTTACAGTATTATATATTGGACACCATTTTTCTATCCAGAAGCATAAAATTTACTTATGCTTCAAAAAGTTATTGCTTCTTACAACTGCCATGACTGCAGATATATTCAAATAATTATTCTTGGTTTCATCCTTGGTTACATTTTAACGATTTTCCTTTTTTTCTTTTTCCATGAGACACTTTTTTCTCTTATCTATTAAAAGAACAAATTCAGAAAAGCAGAAAAATCATCTTTGCTATTAAAGCTGAAGAATCAATATTTCATGTTATTTCTTGTATAGACTAAATTATAAAAAAAAATGAAGATAATTAAGTGTCACTTTTGTCTTTTAGTTTTTTGCCTTTTGAATTTCAACCCTTAACAGTAACATCGGCAGAATTTTTTACTTGATGACAATAATGGTACATCATTACATGAAAACATTAGTTATCTCCCCTGAATATGTTTCTTTTCATGTTTCAATTTTTCTAACTGGTTTTTAATGTTTTATTTTAGTAATTATTACTTTTTAGGATCACTAAATACAACCTGAGAGTGACATTTATACAGTTAGATGGCTAACGTTGGTTTCATGCAAATTACTGGGCAGCTGTAAATTATTTTAACACAATTTTTGAAACTAAATTTGGTGCTTAGTGGCCATGGATAGGAAAATTAAAACTGCAAAGCTCAGGTTAATTTCAGTTGGTTGGAACTAAAATTGTGCCGCTACTTCAAAAATCATAAAATTGTGTTTTAATGTGGCTGTTTACTGAATATAAGATAATGTAAGAAAAAAATATAAATCAAAATGAGTTTGCTGCAATTTTTTTCTCAAAATTCCAGAATTGGCTAATGTTACTTTTGGTGAAAATTTGACCTTAATATTTGTCTAGACAATAATTAATGAGATAACAACAACAAATAAATACTCATTAAGTATAGATGAACACTAAGTTCAGTTTGTAATGTTTAAGTATACATGTAAATGACATAAAGTGTTCATTTAAGTCTACAACAAGTCAAATTAGGAATTAGTATATAAACTTAAGTAAAGTGCTCTAATGTAATGTTTGTATGTAAGAATAAATATTTAAAATCACAAATATCCAGTTCAACGGGAGGTCAAAAACAAAATGATATATCTTTCAAGTTAAACAAACAGATGAATTAAAAGCAATTCTTTAAGACTGGGTCAACATACATCAACCAAGATCAGGATTCGTGGAGTTTTACATGGGATAAAACACAAATTACAAGAGCACTCCAAAATGATTGTTGAAAATGAATGTTTGTCATAACATGCATTAACCACTGTCAAATGATGAAAAGAAAAGCCAATTTACAATAGTTATCAGCAAACAAAAAACATTGGTCCGTGTTCTGAAGTACATGGTACTAGAATCGTTATATAAATCATTTGTACATGGACTTCCCATGAACACTTTTAATCAATCATTTCCTGAATTCAAGAGTTTCGAACTAAAGATTCATTTTTGGTCAGTGCGTGTGTACAGAATATTTTCTGTGGCCTAACAGTTAAGAAAGAATTAGACCCACTTTGACACTGGAGTATAACTCTCACTCACTTTCCATACATTATCCACCACCATCATCTAAAGCCTGATTGTACAGTGAGGTTTTTTTTTTGCACTAACTTCCGTCAAAAAATTTGAGGAATTGAACAGAGTATAGCAGTCTTCTTTCATGTTCTTCACAATTTAATTTTAAAATACAAAAAATTAAATGTATTTGGAAATCATTAAAAAATTGGCAAAATTAGCTTTGATCAATTAAGTTGATTATTTAACTATTTTAGTAAAAAGTTTTAAGAATAATTAAAGTCTGCAAACCACCTTAAAAATGACAGTCTTTGTGTCACATAAGTTTGGCAATTACATAATGGTCAATAAAGTTATATAATATTTTATGACATTTCAAGATTTAAAATCTCCTTTTCACTACCTGAAAAAGGTGACAAATGGTCAAATTAACTTATTAAATTCAAATTTTGATTCTGAAGTATTGATTAGAATGACTAAGAAATGTGTAATTATTGTATGGTAACTGAATGGTAGTCTGTATCAAAACTTGACGAGACAAATATTTTATGATTTGGTATAATTTGTAATGTTATCAATTGATCTATCTGGTAACTTGTCACTCAATGCAAAAAAAACTTTATTCTTAATTTAAAATTTAACATATAATACTGTTCTCCATCGCCAAACAAGTTAGATATTATCTTTAGGACATTTGTGCCGAACAATTTTCTCTCTTATTCAAAGGAGTCATCGTGTAATAAAATCAAGGTTGGTTAATTATCAAATTATTACTCCTGCTGACAAATCAAACCTGTTGACAATCATCCCCATGTGACTTTTGTCCTGGTTCGTGAAAAATTATATATATGACATAAATGAAAATATCAAAACTAAAAGAAGTTTTATGACAACTTCATCTATTTCTATGACAGAAACATATTATGCAACTCATTCTATATGTCAGTGGATAAAACAGTTATGATTTATTGACCGTGATTATCCACAAAGAAGATACTTATCCAATGGCCAAATTCTACTTATGATGCACTTAAAGTACATGAAAAAATAATTTTTACTTGGCACTGCTTAATATATATATGTGTGACAAAAATGCAGTTTAGGCATAAGACAATATTTGTAATTTATCGTTGAATTGTTATCCATAATAAATTACCCGTTTGAACAATGCGTTAACGAATAATACATATAAAATCAGTCTTTTATCCTTGGTTGTTATGAGACGCGTTAATTGTGGCTAGGGTGCTCTCTTCGAGGTCCGCGCTCTTGGTATATAAAGACACCGATTCATTGCAAGTCGCTCAATCAGAGTCACGTCTCAGTCATTACAGCTGAACGGACGTGCTGGGCCAGCTCTCGTTTACCCGCTATCTTCGATGAGGGTTTACAGTTAGATATCAACGACTTACTACTTAAGATGACAGAAACCAATCCATGCCGTACAGATAGACGTAGCGGTTGGCGTACCCGCGTTAACATGCACTCCAAAACCATTGTATTATGGGGAGTGTTATGCCGATTAACGTCCGAGGGCTGTATCCTAGGCTGTTGGGTGATACGACCTTCATTTCACTGCCTCACGGCTTTGGTCCTGATAATGCTTCCTGTCATCTTTCGAACTACGTCCGAGATCATCTACCAGTACTCCATCATCGAGGCTAGCGGGCTGCCAAGCTGACCAAACTGGCCCTGAAAGCAGCCGTTAGTGAAGAATAAACAACAAAATAGTCAAAAACCAAAAACAACTCACCAAAACCAAGATGGCGGCCTCCATATTGCGACCTCCACTACTTGTTCCTGACCCATGGCTCCAGAATATTTAAAGCTCACCAAACGCCTTCGGGCACCGAGCCGACCGTGCGAGGGCTGAAAGGCCAGTCAAGGTCGTTAAACACCACCACATATATACAAGTCGCTCATTTTTTTAATTGGCCGTCGACGGATGATCATCGGAAAGTGAATACCAGCCAATAAAGTAGTTTAAAAGGAAAGTTTGTAAACCTAGTTTGAGTTGAAAGCTTGTGGTTTTGAAGCAAGCGGTTTTTGAAGTCTTTACGATTGTTGCAAGCTACCGGGTTGTTCCGATACTGTAATTTCCCTCGGGAATGGTCGCAGTCCCTCGAACAGGTGGTTTGTAAAAGTCTGGTGACTTTGGTGCTTCGGAGACTAAGTATTACTATTATTGCAAGCTACCGCGTTGTTCCGAAACTGTAATTTCTCTCGGGAATGGTCGCAGTCCCTCGAACAGATAGCTTGTAATAATCTGGTGACTTAGGTGCTCCGGGGACTAGGTGCTTCAAAACTAGTTGTCTCAGGAACTAGGTGCTTCAGAGACTAGTTGTCTCAGAGACTGGGTGTCTCAGAACTAGGTGTTTCAGGAACCTAGGATTTTTGAAGCTTATTCTTAAGTTTAATATAATTGTTTGTCAAATCAGTTGGGACCTCGGAGTCAGTGAAAGGATCAAGGATAAATTGAGGTTCTAGTTTTCAGACTACTTTTTGATACAAAGTTATTTGTGTAAATAGTGTTATTTTTTTATTAAGTTTCAAAGTTGGTCTTGTAGTTTTAAGTAAAGCCTCCAAGTTGTAGTTGGGCTTTTGGGGTTAATTAAAAGATTGATATTGGAGTGTCTCAGATTCTGTGAAAACGGATACGAACATATAGTTCATAAGCCAAACACGTTACAAAATTGGTTAGCAGCGGTGGGATCTGAGAAACTTCAATATTATATGTAAATAATCACATTGTTTTATTGTCATTATTTCCTATTCGTTCTTAATTGCAAGAAGCAACACACTGTTTTGTAAATATATTGATTGTCAAATTGTTTAATAAAATATTTTTGGAAAATTGTTTAATTAATTCTTCAAAATATGTCCCGAACATACAGAGAAGATAAAATGTTGTATGACCCTTACAGTGTCGAAACAAGAAATTTGACCAGGGAGTTAGATAAATTAAACAAGGAAATAGAGTGCTTAAGATCTAAGAGTTTTGAAAATGCCCCAGACTTTGCTCAGTCAACCCCTATTAGTCAAGCAACACGTCCAAGACAATCTGACTCTGGAATTGCTTCTGTAAGAATTCCAAACCTCGACTTTGGTACAGGCAGCAACATACTCCAGAGTACACACGTTGGGGTAGGGGCTAAGACAAAAGTTATGCCACGGCCTGAAATACATAAAAAAGATATTCCCGATTCTGTAAAATTAGCACCAGAAATGAGAACTTATTCAGATTCTGTTCTTGAGACAAATTTTGTAACTGAGAGACGAAAGAAAAGTCTACAAAAACCACAAGACAAATTAGGTGCATATAGGGGAGACAACAAAAACAAAAATATTATAAAACCCGCTACGTTTGATGGACAGGGCTCATGGATAGATTACAAATCTCATTTCGAAGCTTGTTCAAGTATAAATGGATGGACAGATACAGAAAAGGGTTTGTATTTGGCAGTTTCATTGAGGGGGCAAGCTAAGGGGGTACTAGGAAATCTACCAACAGATAAAAGACAAACTTTTATAGAACTTGTTAGGTCTCTTGAAGAGAGATTTTCGCCTGCCAATCAAACGGAGTTGTATCGAACACAACTACGGGAGCGTCGTCAAAAAGCTTCAGAAAGCCTTCCTGAATTAGGTCAGGACATAAGACGCTTGGCGAACCTTTCATATCCAACAGCCCCAAATGACGTTAGGGAAACTCTAGCTAAAGAGCAATTTGTAGACGGGCTCATGAGTGTGGACATGAGACTTAGAATTAAACAAGCTAGACCTGCCGACCTGAATGACGCAGTTCGGCACGCTGTTGAACTAGAAGCTTTCAATAAGGCTGAAATAAAGCGGGAGGAAGGGAAAGGTTATTTAAGAGCTACAAATACAGATGTAGACACCACTGACACTAGCGAGAAAACAGTAGAGCTACTTAAAAACATGCAGACAGCTTTGACTGATCTGCAGCAAGAAGTAAAAGCTCTGCAACAAACTCAGGGAAAAGAGTGGTTTCCTTTTAAAGGTAATTCACAATTTCAGAATCGTAAGAAACGTGGATGTTTCAACTGTGGAAAATTTGGACATTTCAAAAAAGATTGTCCCGAAAGTAGTGTGAAAAGGGAACGTTCAAACTCCCAAAACCTACCCGAAGTTTCACATGAAAAACAGAACGGTGTAATAGGAGTTAACAAATTAGCAAATGAGGCTGGTATGTTTATAGAGGCTAAGGTCAATGGTTGTAAAGCAAAGATGCTTATAGACACAGGGGCGACAGTATCCCTTATTTCAAAAAAGATGTTTGACAGTATGAAATCTCAGGTTCTGTCACCAATGGACAGAGAGATACTGACTGCAAATGGTTCTCCCTTATCTCTGTTTGGGAAAACTATAATTGACATTGACTTAAATGGACATGTTTGTTCAAACATTGCTGTAGTAGCAGACCTAAACGTAGATGGTATATTGGGAATAGACTTTCAAAGAAGCCAAAATTGTGTAATAAATATTACTAAAGGTAGCATTTGGGTACACGGAAGAGAGAACCGTTTACATTTTGAAGGTCAGATAGGCTGCTACAGGGTAGATGTTGCAACAACTATAAAACTGCCTCTTACTAGTGAAGTAATGGTGTCTAGAAACATAAAAAAGCCTGTTATACCAAAGCCAGAAGTTGGTATTATAATTATAAATAAAGATCAAGAGAAGAGCAAGTTGATATGCTACCAGTGTAACAGACGGTATAAAAAGACAGCATATCATAGACGTCATATGACAAGGTGTCACCAGGGTAGTGCTGAAAACTTTGAGCTACCAAAAGATCAAGATGCAACACACGACAGTGGAAAAGAGATGTCAGATCTTGTAGAGTTGAAGAACTTGGCCAATAATGACGAAAACAGTCTGATACAAGAAAAAGTTGTTAGAGAGCCCAAAACAGATGTGGAGACTGTTAATAAAATGTGTCTTAAAACGAGGAGCACAATAAGGCCGTCAGGACCAGTGAAATTTGTGGCTCCAAGAAATGAAAAATCACTTAATCTTTTGAAATTTCTCGAAACTGTTAATAGATATATTGGAAATAATAAAGAATTAAAACACACAGTTCAGGAAGAATTTTCTATATTTTGTTGAGTTTTAATTGGTAATTGAGATAGCAATGTTTGGTTGTTGTTTTTTATAAAATGTTATTGTTATTGTAACTATTGAGGTCTGTTGAAATACACTCAGCAAAGAGAAAAAAAAATATATAGATATACATGTAGAGTCCGTCGGACGGGGACGTTAAATCCGAGGCCCCATGTACAGGAACATGTCATGCCCTGTGCATGTAAAAGACCCCTCCTGCAGATTTCGTTAAGAGTAGGCTCCTTGGGGCCGCTGCAGAGGCAAAATTTGTTATGGACATTTTAAACTTATTCTTTGGCAGTAACGCTCAACATTACAGACGTTAAAATAGAACAAAAAGTATGTTAGTCATGCGAGGACGCATGAAATCGGAGGCGTGGGTAATGTGACAAAAATGCAGTTTAGGCATAAGACAATATTTGTAATTTATCGTTGAATTGTTATCCATAATAAATTACCCGTTTGAACAATGCGTTAACGAATAATACATATAAAATCAGTCTTTTATCCTTGGTTGTTATGAGACGCGTTAATTGTTGCTAGGGTGCTCTCTTCGAGGTCCGCGCTCTTGGTATATAAAGACACCGATTCATTGCAAGTCGCTCATTTTTTTAATTGGCCGTCGACGGATGATCATCGGAAAGTGAATACCAGCCAATAAAGTAGTTTAAAAGGAAAGTTTGTAAACCTAGTTTGAGTTGAAAGCTTGTGGTTTTGAAGCAAGCGGTTTTTGAAGTCTTTACGATTGTTGCAAGCTACCAGGTTGTTCCGATACTGTAATTTCCCTCGGGAATGGTCGCAGTCCCTCGAACAGGTGGTTTGTAAAAGTCTGGTGACTTTGGTGCTTCGGAGACTAAGTATTACTATTATTGCAAGCTACCGCGTTGTTCCGAAACTAATTTCTCTCGGGAATGGTCGCAGTCCCTCGAACAGATAGCTTGTAATAATCTGGTGACTTAGGTGCTCCGGGGACTAGGTGCTTCAAAACTAGTTGTCTCAGGAACTAGGTGCTTCAGAGACTAGTTGTCTCAGAACTAGGTGTTTCAGGAACCTAGGATTTTTGAAGCTTATTCTTAAGTTTAATATAATTGTTTGTCAAATCAGTTGGGACCTCGGAGTCAGTGAAAGGATCAAGGATAAATTGAGGTTCTAGTTTTCAGACTACTTTTTGATACAAAGTTATTTGTGTAAATAGTGTTATTTTTTTATTAAGTTTCAAAGTTGGTCTTGTAGTTTTAAGTAAAGCCTCCAAGTTGTAGTTGGGTTTTTGAGTTAATTAAAAGATTGATATTGGAGTGTCTCAGATTCTGTGAAAACGGATACGAACATATAGTTCATAAGCCAAACACGTTACATATGTTTTTAAAAATAAGAATGACAAGATTTTAAATACGCATATATTAAAAAAGAACAAATGAAAAGATTAACGCCACTTCTAAGTACTGCATTAAGGCTTTTTCATGGCGGCCAGTTTTTGTTGGTTGAAGAGATGGAGTACCCTGAGAAAAACACCGACCTTTGATAGGAAAACTGACAATCCTAGTCAATTAAGATTGGAGGTGAGTGCACCCGCACGAGCGGGTTCGAACTCACAACCTCAGTGTTGACTGGCTAGTGATTACAGTAACAACTACTTAGACCACTCGGCCACCGAGGCCCCACAAATGAAAAGAAGATTGTAAATCAAAACTATATATAGAGAATAATACATGGCAAAATCCGTATCATATGTCGTATCATCCCGAGACATCAATATCAGCCCAAGGGCTTTAGGCCCGAGGGATGATATTGGTCGAGGGTGATACGGCATGTGATACGGATTTTGCCATGTATTATACGCTTTATCATATATTTCAACAGAAGAGTATTATATTATATGAACTGTTTTCTGATCCATAGCACTGGGTTACCTTCAGTTCTGCTTATGTCTTGTTTCAAAGCCTTTTAAAATAACTGCTCAATTATTTATACGAAGCACCTGGGTTACCTTACAATTTGCGTGCTGTTGTTTTAAAAATATTTTGATTATTATTGTATTTATTTGAGTGTTTTGTATTTTCTATAGTTGCATTTAGTCTGCCAAAAAATATGAAAACTTGATGTTCGTGACGTCACATACAATATGAAAACTTGACGTTCGTGACGTTACATACCAAACAATGACGTCATTAAAAAATTTGACCTATTTTGAGGAATTTTTTTTTCTTAAGCAAAAAAAACCCAAAAAAATGACTGAAAAAAAAAAAAAAAAAAAAAAAAAGGTATGCGATACGGGTTTTACCATGCGATACGGGGTATGCGATACGGGTTTAGCTATGCGATACGGGGTATGCGATACAGGGTAGGTGATACAGACTGGAAAAACGAACCTTTATTAGATATACAAAATAGCTGTATTTTGTACTAAATATATGATAAATATATATATGATATAAGATGTGACATGATTGTGAATTACAGAGCTATCAACCAGAGCACACATGTAGTTGAAGGTCCTCACAATAAAAAATGTGAAACAATTTAAAGGAGAAAACTAACAGCCTAACTTAAAACCAAACAATAAATGAAGCAACAAATATGACTTATATGAACTAACCACTGCTAACTACAGACTCCAGAATTGGAGCAGGCACATAAAAAATGAAAATACAACTGCATATCAAATATCATTGACTAGTTATAAGTCAGTTATAGAAACTGATCTAATCACAAAAGTTCAAAAAATGTTTATAGCGCATTTCCCCTGCCTGAAAACCATACTTAAGTCTCGCTTTTTGACTCCAACAAGACAAGACAAAATCAGTTGCAACTGGCATCATAGATCATTACAAAGCACAAAACAACTAACATAAAGACAGTAGACAGAAAGGGTAGATTTAAGTACTTGCAGCTGCAGAACCCTAATTCAAAGCCAATTACAACCAATAAAAAAATAATGTTCTACTTGACTAATTTTTGTTAGTATCAATCAGTACACATCCCTCAATTTATTGAAGTTTATTAGCAATATTGTAACTATTTTGGTAAATTTTCATCCACCTGTGACTATAAGCTATCTTTCTTTTGCCACCATAAATAACAAATTCATTCATCTATTTTAAATTGAAAATTATTAAACATTATTTACTGCACAATACATCAAAATAAATGAATAAAATTGTTTAAGATCTCCCAAAAAATAAAATATGTACTAAATGTTAGTATCAACAATCTTTATACAAATTTAAAAAAAAATAATTACATAATTCTAGGTTACTCTATAGACTTGTAGAACAACACCAGGATGAGAATTCATATTTATTTTTATTGTGTAGTTGGGTTGCTAAATGCTCTTTCATGTAAAAACCCAATTATCATCCATAATTCATCTATTCCAATAGCTTAAGTTTTACAATGAAATAAATCAAGTTATCTATAATACTTTATACTGCCATTATACCTACCACAACAGTAATACAGATAAGCGCATGAAATAATGGAATCCCCTTGAAAAAAAAATGTAAGGGTTCCGATGAACCCAGTGTCTGGCCTACTTTTGCTGTTAGTCGCAGGCTCAACAAAAATGTGGAAGCCGCTGATGGAATATAGGATCACTATGTCTCACTTTTGCCACATAAGTCACAGACTCACAAAAATATTTCCCATTTAAATTTTTCCGATGTCTAAACTCATTGAAGGCCACAGCAATAGTGTGTCCATATCATTTTAATGCAACCTACCAAAAAAGGTTTCCTAATTTAATTCTTCTAATGATTAAGTTTGTCTTAGAAGAGACAGAACGTATGTTAACTGAAGGGGATCCAAGCAACAAGAACATGCATCAGACAACAGATTATAAAACAGCTGTTTCTTGGTCCAATCATCATCTCTGCTTGACTTAGAACTCAATAACTAAGATCTATAAGGCTCCATATATGTCTGAAACTATTCCTTATCAGCACTGTTAATGTTAATAATTAATGGCCGCTGGATCACAGTATGGAGTTCCAAAAGACTTAATCAATCCATGTTTGACCTATCTCTATAGGGAAAAAGGTTATCTTGCTAAATAAATTCCCTAAGTCAACACCAGACAATCCAAATATTTTATCCAGAGGCAATAATTTACCTTTTTAATTCCGATAAGGTCACACCATATAATTTCTCATGGTATATGACCTTTAGGTCGATTTTTTTTCAAAAATCTTTTTTTAAGGGAGCCAGATCAACTGACAAATTGAGCCATTAAAAAGAACAAGAGTTTACATGACAAAGTATGAATATGGAATTATTTTTGGAAATCAGGGATCAATTTAAGAAAATAAATTAACAAATTACTAACATTTTTTTAAGTGTTTGAAAAGGAAGGCAATATCTTTTAGTGTAAACAATATTTTTAGGTGAAAAATACTTTTTTTTTTAAAACTCCAATCATAGGGTCAAGTTGGATTCAGAGTAAAGCTTATACTTTCATGACTTTTGTTTATGTAAATTAGCCACTCAAAACAAAAACTTTTTTTCTTATTTTGTCTTATCCAAGTCAACATATTAATCAATTTTCATGCAATTGGTCAATATATATATTCATTTATTGTGTGGCTGTGAAAATATATTGAAATAAAGTTATGTCTGCATGCATTTTAATATGGCTTAAAGATAGAAAGAAAAATTTTAACCTGTCCAATCTGTAACAATTATCATTTCAACAATTTATACATGTAAAACTCAGTTTATATTGATTGTTGCACAGTATTTGTGCAGATTTATCAATTAATTGTGTATGTTCCGACTCCCAATAACATCCTTTTGAAGTTGCTTGATAACTTTAATTTCAAACGCATCAATCAAATTATGTTGCTATTTTGCCCTGAACATATTTGTTGTGCATATAAATTGTATACAGCTAGGGAATTGACTTTGTGAATCCAAAACAACAAGAATTTAAGCTTTGTCATACTAAGCATTAAATATTCATATATATAACATCTCCATGCCTTATATATCATGTACTGTAGTATGACGCTAGATTAAAACTGACGAGGAAAGGTAACACACCACCACCGAAAGCTTTATTATGAAGCCCAGGTGGTTGTGTGGTCTAGCGGGACGGCTACAGTGCAGGGGATTTGGTGTCAAGATATCTCAGTAGCATGGGTTCGAATCCCGGCGAGGGAAGAACAAAAAATTTGCGAAAGCAAATTTACAGATCTAACATTGTTGGGTTGATGTTTAAACGAGTTGTATATATACAATGTGTATATATATATATCTTTATATCCACTCTCAATTAATTCAAAGTATCCAAAAATGAGGATGTATTGGTGTCTTGACAAAGGGAGAAGGTTTGGATCCATTAAAACGTTTGATCCCGCTGCAAATGTTTGCACCTGTCCTAAGTCAGGAATCTGATGTACAGTAGCTGTCGTTTGTTTATGCAATTTATACGGGTTTATTGTTTCTCGTTTTTTAATTTTACATAGATTAGACCATTGGTTTTCCCGTTTGAATGGTTTTACACTAGAAATTTTGGGGCCCTTTATAGCTTGTTGTTCAGTGTGAACCAAGGCTCTGTGTTGAAGGCCGTACATTGACCTATAATGGTTTACTTATTTTAAATTGTTGTTTGGATGAAGAGTTGTCTCATTGGCACTTACACCACATCTTCCTTTATCTATCAAAATAAATGGGGAATAGTGTCCATGGGACACAAATGCATGAACACAGATGATACCCCTTAACTTGCGTATTATGTTATAAAGGGACATAACTCAGGAACTTTAAAAGTGAGGCTACCCAAAATTTATTTTGATCTGAGTTTTGTGGTAATATAAGCATTGTTTATAAGTTTTATATTATGTAGTAGTTGAGGCAAACTAAAGTAAGAGAACGGAAACAAAAAAATTATAAAGGGCATAACTCTAGAACAGTTAAAGCTACGGCGGTGATACAAAAATGCTCACAAGCTACACCAGGAACCTTACCAGTGGTAGTCTTTTTAAATCATATTCAAATGTTTTTTATATAAAAGATTTTAGTGTTCGAAGATATGACAGATTATTGATAGTCTTTATAAAATTTACAGTCTAATAACTTTTTCATCACTCCAGACTTTTATGACGGTTGTATATTCTGTAGACATTTGTGGTAATGTAAAAGATAGTATACATTATGTAAGTTGACCTTGAGATGTGTTTTAGTTGTTTGTGTCATTTTGGTTGATGTCTCATTGATGTTTAGTACAACACGTATCGTTTTAATAATAAAAATTCTTACATCTTTCTTACAAGTTGATAAAAATGTTCTTTAACATTATTCTTTGAAGTTTTTGAATATGTTCCTTTACCATTATACTGGGAAAGTGACTAACTTGGATAAGTCAGCAATTATAAAAAAATGTTTGATAAAAGTCCCCCCTGGCATTATGCAGTCTGTTTTTTTAATCTTTTTTTTAAATAACTCCATTTATAAAGTATAAAAATTGTCTCATAATAATTTCTACTTAATTTAAGAAAATATAAGCACATAAACAAACCAAGACGATGAAAAATCAAACAAATTCGTCACAAATGTAACGCGTAAATTAACCAAAGAAAATGAAACTCTTGTTATCGTGTGCATCATTTCTACACATCAAAGGAAATATGCATTAGAAATGCATTTAGAAATGTTGGTGTCTATTGAAGTGTGTATCCATTTAGATTTTATCTGAAAGGAAAATAGTCTAGAGACGAAACCAATTAGGATTCGGTGACTCTCCTCGTTAGGCATCGTATAGGTGACATGATCATGTGTTACACAACTAATAAAATTAAAATATCCTAGTTTAACTCATCATACATAATTTACTGAATGGCTTTTTAAAAAGACAGTATCATTTGGTTAAAATTTGCTTACATAGGGGGATTGAGAAAAAATATTTATAAGAGCTATAACAATTACAAAACTTTCATTGGCCTACATAAACAAAGGCCAACATTTTAAATGTATTGTCTTCAAATTAAAGGCATTTTGACCCGGATATAACAACTGTACATGTATTTTACTGTTTGCTAGTACAAATTGTAAATTGATTTTTTTTTTCAAATTTAACACTTTTTTTCATCAAATTTTCTTTACACAAGAGACTGTCTGAATGACAGTAAACTGGATTTTCCTGAATGAAAATGATATTTTCAAAGCTGGACCAAAACAGGAAAAGAAGAAAAAAATTAAGGAATTTGTGTGCGGGTTCTGAGTGAGTGAGAAATGGAAAGACCAAAATCTAAACAATTATCACTTTTTCACCACTTTTTAAGGTCTTCAACTCAAAACTAAAAGTTAAGATGGTGAAGATAGAACTTGACCTTCATTAAGTCACAGTCTCACAGAGAACAACATAGTGTGGATTCAGTCATTTTCCTGGACACCAATTTTCAAAACTTGCATTTTCCTACATATTGGATTCGTGGTTCTGCATATGAGCCTATATAAAATATGTCATTCATTGAACATCTAAACTCATGGTTTACACAAATCTTGACACAGTACACAAATATATTAATAACTATTCTGAAGGTTAATGATATTGTATGCATGAAAGCATTGCAACTAGAATGTGTATATCAATCTATTGCTTTCGCCCTGTAGGATCTTAAAATGAACTAAGATTTCTTTTATATATTGTCCGATAAAGTCATGCATGAAATAAATAAATCAAAACAACCTTAGATGAATATGACGATTTTATAAACTTTCCTTTATATCTCAATGCCTGAATGAACTGATGAAAAAATCACATTAAGGTACAAAAAAATTTGGTTTCCTGTAACGACAAAATTTTCACTGTAAAATAAAGTTTTTGTATCCATTAAAATCAGATAGGACTTTGTGTCTTGATTTCAATTAGCAAAGAAAAGAAATTTTAATAATTATTAAAAAAAGATGACAAAATATTGAATAAAATTATGAAAATGTGGTCTCTATAGATTTGTATCCTGCTATCGAGGCTTGAATATAAATGGCTAAGGTATTATACTGTCCCAGTAAGCAATTAATGAGCATGCTGTGACTGCATTTCAATCTCAATTGAATATGCAAAACTTCAAGAACAGAGTTCAGATCAATGTTAAAACTTAATAAGTCATATGTAAATAAACCAGACAATATGGCTACCATATTAGCTGAGTATTAATACAAATTTATATGCAGGCAGGGGCTTTGGTGGTAACCTTCAAGTACTTTCTTGCAGTAGTCTGTTAAAAAAAACGTACAAGCTAGTTCGCAAGTAGAATGAACAGCTGCCCTATCAGGGCATGATACACATGTCATTTTTGTAAAGAATGTTCAATCACTGCTCAATGTTTTATCTGAAATTCATGAAAAACTAAAGGCAGGTTATCGTAATAGACATAAACAATTCACCAAAATTTAATAAAAACTGCTAAAATCATTTTTGAGTTATTGTCCAAAACTGGAAAATCCCCCTGTTTTTAATGAATAAAACCTCATAACTTAAAATTTGAAATTGTTAAAAAAAACGAAAGGGAGCTCACCTAAATAGATATAAACAATTCATCAAAGTTTCATGCAAATTGTTTCAAGAGTTTTTTCAGTTTTTGTTTGACTTGTTGACAATAGACAGACGAACAGTCAGACAGACATACCAGGCCTATAAAAAGAACTTTAGCATTTTCTAGAGGAAAAATACTGACATAAAAAGTATAAATGACAATGTTGTATAAATTCATGACACAAAATCCCAACACTTATAAGAAAACAAACTATAATGAAGGAACAGCCATCTTTGATGATGGATGATTGTAAAGTTTCAATTTTTTTTTAAAAGGCCTGTATGTATGATGCATTATTCATAACTGCTCATAAGCAAGAAAGAGGCTGTTCAAATGTACTTCAAAATAGCCCTAATATCACCTTCCCTGATGTTTCAAATTTGACTGTCTCACTACAAAATATAACGCTGAAAAAAAAATGTCTTAAAAAAAAAAGGATTATAAAAACTAATATTTAAAATCTCTATAATGCCAAGTATCAATAATTTAGTTATATCAGAATTAGTCGGCTTGTCAAAATAAATTATGATAAATTTTAAAAACCACAACAATTTCTTAGTGGAGATCACCAGAAGTAAATCCCCCATGCTCAGTCAAGTTACTAATGTTGACAAATACCACCAATTTAAGATAACCAAATACTTCTGTTTTGTTCAATCTGCACGAATCTGACTTAACTTTGCCAATCTCGACAAATGTTACTTGAATATCAAATTAAATTTAAATTCTAAAACAAATGCAAATTCATTTAAGATATTCTATGATGGAAATGTCTAGTAATCACATACATTTCTACTTAACCTTTTCTTGGATAATCTGCCGAAGGGATTTCCATTTATTGGTTCAAAGACTTTATTTGATTGCAGCGCAATGTAAAATTGTACATATAAATGGCATAACCACACCGACACATATTGCACTTAAAAATTTATTAAAATTTTGATCTCACTCAAGTGCTTCAAACGTCACAAAAGTTTCTTTTTTTTCTAATTTTAAACATATTTTCTTCCTTAGGCCAGAAATTTGTTAGTCATTGTAGTCACCTTCTGACTGTTTCAACCTAAGAACCTGAACATAAAAAGACACTGTAGTTTAAATAAGAATAATGATACAATTATCTTGAAAAGGTAAATGAATGATATAATTTTTACTATATTACATTGATATTAATATATGAATCAAATTTCCAGAAACTTAACTTTAAATTTTTCATAAATTTACCAAGACCTAAGAATAATGATACATGTATCTCTAAAAGGTAAAATTATGTTAAAAAAAATACTCCATTACATTGATATTAATATATGAATCAAATGTCAGGAAACTTAAATTTAAATTTTCCTAAATTTACCAAGACCTAATTACCCTTGAGCTAAATCCCAAGGTCAACAATAATTAGAATATCAAACATGAGTATTATCCAGTAGACTTTATTTTTAAATATCTGACAATACTTGACATAATTTACAATTGATTTTTAGATTTTAGTCCTGAATGTGTTTTAACATCAATGTTTGCTTTCTGGACTTAGAATAAGTGAAATACAAATATGACCACACAAATGTACAAAGGCTCGTATTACATCTACACCCATTTTAATTAGACAAAAAATGTCCAAAAATATTGACACTCTTGGAAATGTTTGAACAGGCTTTTCCAAAATAAATAAGCTATAATTTAAGAGGATGTCCTCTTTGAAATAAGCAATTTTGAAAAGATTCTATATTATGTGAAGTACGCATAAACTGGTAATTTTAGAACACTCAAAAGAGGTTATGTCCCCTTAATAGGTTTACAAACAGTATGACACTACAACCAGACATCTTGTTTGCTCACTGTCTCCCTATATTTAGCCGTTTACGTGTGAAACTCTATTTACTCAATGACTTCTCTGATTTCCACCACAAATAATCTTCAAACTTCAAATTTATCCAATTTTATGCCATTTTTTATTTTTTTTGCATTTGTACTTTTGTTGATGCAATTTTTTTTTTTGATGGTCATGGGGTTTGGTTGCTCAGCTGTTCAGTTTAAAAAAAAAACAACCATAAATTATTTTTTTTTTTTAAATTAATTTGAGGCAATCAGCAAACTGAGACACACTATAACTATTCTATCATTGCTTGCACAAACATTTATACAAGTGCAAGGAACATTTCCTTAGCCGCCTTTACTTAAGTTTCAGCAAGGTTTACTGGAGCAATTTAGATTCCAACAGCTCCATCATGCAATATGGCAAAAAATAGATAATGTTCAGAGTCTATTCCTTTAGAATTTTAAGAAAAATATTAAAAGGATAAAAAGACTGGATTGTAACCCTTGAGTTTACCTGTAAATTGAATGCACGCAAATGTAATCAAAAGCTGCGTGTAAACTTAAAACATTTTAATCCCCAAATGCACGCAAACGTAGTGCGCCCCAAAAACCAAACTAACTGACTTAAGAGCAAATTAAAAATGTTTAATAAAAAAAAAAACATACTTTTTAAAATATTTTAATTTAAAATGTATTGTCAAAATTGAAGCGAAAGATGTTCTGAACTGGTAGCCGAATTAAATGTTTTACTAGATTAAACATCACAGAGGTATACTGTAGGTACATAAAATTTGTAAGAGATTCTGAATGCATCTTTAGGTTATCATCAGTATATATCTCTAGCTGGTATTAAGAAATCCATTAACTAAAATATGTATGAAGAGGTTTGTTTATTTGACTTTCTGACTTATTGTTCTATAGTTTCAGCAAAATAAACTTTCTAAACTAAAAAAAAAAAGGGCAGATCAGATATACAAGGGAAATAAAACACTGATTTAAAATTTAACAAAATTCTTGTTGGAGAGTAAAGCCTACCTTAAATATAGAAATTATTTGTTAATTACTATTACTGATATTGGTTTCACTAAAAAAAAATATTTGTGAATATAATCTTATAATTTGTTGCTAAGTAATTTTCATACATGTGATTTGATTTTTCTTTGAATGTCATCATATGATTAGAAAATGAGATGTTAAAGGTCTTAATTAATGAGACAACAACCCAACAAAACATTTCATGAATGAGACCTCTATGGGTTATCACATTATCTTCACAGTAAATTATTGAAGTCTAAGGAATTAAACAAAGACAACAAAACATCTGCTAAAAATATCACATATCTGAACATGCTGAATAAGCCACTTGCTTTTTTTTTTTAAATTACCATGTTTCTAAATTTGTAGAGAATTTTTCTGTTTTATTTGCAATTTTATCAAGTATGTGTGAGCTTTTACTGAAATTTAGAAGTTATTGCAAAGTTTAAAATATGACTGGGTGGTTGTAGCAATATCTGACAGCCAATACATATAAGTGAATGTATATTTTCCTTAAATAGCTATAATAAATCTTGCATTTAGTATACTTCAATCAATTTTAGCTCAAACATTTTTATTGAAATGCAGGCCAGGTGCACAGTTTGGTCAAATCTGCATATAATGCAAGTTAAGTGTTTGGTTTTTATTTTTTAAATAATATATTTGATTTTTCACAATAAAGAAACTCAAAAGGTGATTTCAAAACGTAAACTGTTGAGAAAAATCTGTCTGGTCAATATTATCTTGTACCACATGATTAAATAAAACTGTGTACTTAGTCAGCTGTTTCTTAAAATGAACTTGAAAACCTAGGGATTTATGCAACATTTGTAAAAACAATTTCAAACATTGAACATGTAAAGACATTTTACATGTAAACTATCAATATTGGTATCTTTATCAAAAATACTTCAGTTAAATCTTGATTTGAATGGATCATTTGTCTCGACAACTATATTTTATTTAACATGTTTTCATTTATACTTTAGCCAGAGTAGCAGGTATTGTTAAAAACCCAAACATCAGGGTCACAGTAAATTTTAGTAATAGATCAAAATCGTCTTGTGTTCAATAAATTCAATGATTTAATTGATGTTTTTATTAAAATTTCTCAATGTCCTTTATAATCTTACTATAAATACAAATGTTCTGATTTCTTTGCCTTTAACAATGGAGTGAAATTTAAATTTAAAAATCTGCAATATATCTTGGTCCATAATTGGGTTTTCCTTTTTTCCTTTTTTTTTTTGGATATATATGGTTTCATACCTTTTTCTGCAACAAGAAGCTTCTGATTAAAAATTGCATCCACGGTTTTTGCTACATAGCATTATTAAATCATTGATAATTTTTCTCTCAAAATTCCTATTTCTTTTTTACAGTCTCCAAACTGCATTTCAAATTGGAACCATTAATCATGCAACAAGCATTTTCCTCAATTTACCAGAATCTTTTCAACAAAAACGTCTTCATAAGGCAAAAAGAAATAATATGAGTGTTTCCTATTACATCTTTGAAAAAAAAGGGTAGGGATTATCTTTTTTACTTCGAGTCTATGGAAGGGCCATTCTGACTTTAACAGTGCTTGAAAAATAACAAAAAAAACTTAAGAATAGGCTATTTTTAGCTTAAAAAATAGTGATGGTAGGATAATAGAAAACACACACCTTCTTTTTTTTTGGTCTAATGGAATTCAAAATGTTATTAAGATTAATTATTGCATTTTAATTTCAGAAAGTTATCCAAAATCTAACAAAACAAAAAGTGTCAATAGTTTATTTTTTTCATTTTTCCAGACTATTTCTATAATTGTTAAAATTAATTGTTAACACATAAAGTACAAGCATCCCTTTTTGTAATAACTAAAAGTGAAAATAAACAAATAAACACTTCATTGTAGGTGTCCAAAGCTACATAGTGTAATAGGTCCAAAGGGGCACCTGTTAAACTGATAATTACATAATAACACATTGTTAATTGTAATTGACACTGTCATTCGAATCTTAAATATACCTGTAAAAATATTTATCATCTAATCTATGATCTTAAAGAACTATAACATACATAGGTAACCTTAAAGGTGAAATTTTAGTCGGAAAAAAGGACTTATAACAGTACATGTGTCACACAATGTCAACAAACCGGCTTTCGTTTGATCTTATCGGACTGTCAATTTCAGGTGTGAAATACACATTTCGCTTACCTGTCGTCGTAAGCAAAATCAGCTGTGAGCGTGTTGAGGTATAGAACCAAAGCCCACAGACTTGTCAAACCAATAATGTAGTCCATTCTTTTACAAGCTGGTCCATCGCTTTCTCCAGTTAAAATGAAACTCGTCCGGTAGTTGTATTTTCCGCGCGCATGCTCAAATTTCATTATATTCGATGAACTGTGACCCAAGAGCAGTTTGTCAATATTTATTCAAGTTTCAATTTAAAGATCTTTAAAAGCTTTCACCTCTTACAAACGTGAAAAGAGATTCGCAATGAAACCTAAAAAATGTATTAGTTAAAAGTGAAATTACAAGGTAGTACTTAGATAGGTGTAACAATTCGAGACAGTTGCTTTTTATCATAAATGTATAAAACATAAAACGGTTTTATTCATTTATGCATTTTATAAAATCTGAAATATTTCTTTTCGAATGAGAAAGTCATTCATTTGGAAAATTATGTTGTTCTCCATTATCATATGTTTATATGTCGCTAGTTTATTTTGTTGTGAATTTTCAGTTTTAAAAAGGAAATAAACTTTTAAAGATATAAGCACACAAAGAACATATTTTCTAATATATAAATAAAAATGTAAATAATACTTATTACTTTCACTAGAAAGGGAGTGAGTATTTCTGTTTTTTTTTTTTTTGTTTTTTTTTTTGTTTTTTTTTTTTTTTGTATCGACTATGTTTTTGTCTTTGTTCCGTGTTTCATTTTATTGTAAATTATAATATTTTAACTATTGAGTTTGCAATAAATTTAGGTAGAACATTTGTTAAGAGCACACACTTACTCTATAATTAATAATATCATTATTATCTGCTCTTTTTTTTTATTATTATTAAACCAGTATTTCTCAAATTTTTGTTTCAGTGTTTTATTTTTCCTTTTCGCATCTTTTTCTCTTGTTGCTAAAGTAATGTTCAACATCTATTGCACATTGATATCACATTTTTACTAAGTACTGTTTACTTATTATTTAAAATCCGAAAGAAGTAATTTTTCTTCCGTTTTACTTTCCTTTTTCGGGGTGGAGGTTAATGCTTATTCTTGGTTGTGTTGTCATTTAGCTTTTAAGTGTATAGGTTTCTAATTCTGTAGTTTATAATTGTTTTGTTTTTGGATTTTTGGTTAGGTTTTTGGTATTTGTAGGAATACAAGGTTAATCTATTTATACGTTGTTTTTTCTTTTTCTTTTTTTTTTTTTGTGGCTCGTCGGATTTCTTTTTTTTATAAGAAAGATTTTCGAAGCAAAGCACTGAGAAATTAGTTGTAAAAAGATATAGCATAATTCACTGTGTTACCCTTCGATGCATTACAAAATCAGAGATCTTTATGTAATAAGATTTTAATGATTTTGTTTAATCAAAAAAAGAATATGTGGTGTGATTGCCAATGAGACAACTTGTTTGGTAGATTTTTTTTTCCCCCTTTTGCTTGGGTTTTTATGTAAATATATGGGGATTTTTAAATAGAAGGGGAGGATTTCTTGTTTGTGTTTATTTTCTTTCGTTTTCATGGTTTGAAGTTATAATTGTTTTTGACAGAAAGACGGAATACCAGAATACCAAGATATAATAAGAACGAATTTACCGCAACAAAAGTGCCGGAAAGACATATGCACAAAAATGAAAAAAAAAATAACATCTTCCTGCAAACCACATCCCTCCCTTCCCCGAATATTAAATGGTCGTTCTCGCACACAAAAAATGATCACTAGAAAGCATCTTTTGATTTTAACACCTTGATCAACTCCGAGTTCATGGTGAAATGCACCCACGCCTCTATAATATTTACTGAGGATATATGAAATCATCAGAAGCAACATAGGCTAGCTGTGTGTTTTGTTCTATTGCCGCAAGCTAATGAAGGGAAAATAAATCAAAATGAACAAATCGTGTCAAAAGTTATTTAAAGGTCAGTCTTGATATATACTTCGCACACTAAGCTAAAGTACAGTCTCTCACCACACGAAGTTAAATACAGGAAATAAAACTCTAAATATGGAACAATATGCATATTAACTTCTGAAAACAAATACATTTGAATTTAAATATAATAAAATTATTTGATATTTATGCATTCGTTTTAGAAAATGTTAATATTAATCATAATGTAAATAAAATCTTCCAACTCGCCTCTGTAGGGTAATACATACTATAGTATACATGATCATCATAAGGGAACGACAATTTAACTTCAAAAGGGGGAGGGGGTAGGGCAATGATTTTTCCTTAAAAATATATTCTGATCCCCAATTTGATGAAAAAAAATATTCTGGTAAAGCAGATGACAATTTTTATTTATCACGAATCCAGATTTTTCTTATACCTTATAGTGCTTAAGTTCCATTGCACGAAAAAGGAAGACTCAGGAAAACACACACACACACACACCCTTTGAAGTTAAATGGTTGCCCCTAGGCAGTTTTGAAAGGGAATTCTTTGACTGATTGATTGATAAACTAAATAATAATATGTTGTGTGCATTCACTTCCAGTGGCAAACAGATCATAAAATTGTGAATCGAAATGGGGAATGTGTCAAAGAGACAACAACCCTACCATAGAAAAGACAACAGCAGAAGTTCACCAGTGATAATGAACGCCATAATAAACTCCAAATTGTACGCAAGAAACTAAAATTAAAAATAATACAAGACAAACAACAATGCGGCGGGGTTAAACATTTTTATGAGTTCTCAACCCTCCCCATATACCTCTAGCCAATGTAGAAAAGTAAACGCATAACAATACGCATATTAACATTCAGTTCAAGAGAAGTCCGAGTCTGGTGTCAGAAGATGTAACCAAAGAAAATAAACAAAATGACAATAATACATAAATAACAACAGACTACTAGCAGTTAACTGACATGCCAGCTCCAGACCTCAATTAAACTGATTGAAAGCTTATGTCTTCATCATAGGATTATCAGGCACAATCCCTCCCGTAAGTGGTTAAGTATTATACCATGCCAGCTCCAGGCTTCAATTAAACTGATTGAAACATTATGTCTTCATCATATAAATATCAGGCACAATCCTCCCCGTGAGGGGTTTAATATCATACCATCATAACGGCATATATGATAAGAACATAACCCGTGTCATGCCAACAACTGGTTTTTGGATAAATATGTTTAGTTCCGATGCAAAGACCCTATAAGTGAATCAATATTAACGCCAAAATATTAAATCTTTAATGACCTGACAACAGTATCGTAACTATATCCCTTCTTAATAAGTCTATTTAAAGGTTTTGTTAGTTTTTGAGGTGAATACTGACATTTATAATATATTCAGAAGATTTTCCTTGTTATGGTCCACATTAGATGGTATAAACAAACGAAAGAAAATAATCTCCTTGGTGCTTTAACTTATAGTTAGTCGTTATCTTTTCAATGCGTCTCACATTGCACCGGATTCCAGCTAATACTAGTATCGCCCAAACTATTTATTAGTAGAATCACTGGACACGCTTAATTTTTTTTAAATGAACTTCTGCATTCACACAAAACAAAAGCAGGATTCCCGAAATGGAAGGGCATTCGACCAGTGATCCAGGAAATTGACGAAGAGAAGAGACCGGCCTTTCTAACGAATATAAAAGTTTCAATTCACTATAATCACCGTTACTTGAAAAAATGAGGACAAGAAGGTATTAGATTTATCGAAATGCAAATCATATCACACCTGAAAAGTGTAAATTCCGGATTAATTTATGTAATATTGCCCAGTCTAGGTTATATGCTAATATGATATTTTGTGGGAATGACACGGAAGTCTAACCAATGTTAAACATTTATGGATTAAGAAGCTAAACACTATTTGCAGAATGGAAGCTTTGTAAATTCATGTTATATCACTTGTATTTACTGTTAAATCCAGAACTTACAAATAAAAAGTATAATACAAATGAATGTAGTAATTTATACCACCCAGACAATCAATATTTTGACACTTCAAATTCAAAACATAGTGCCAGAAACTTTTTTTTTCTTAATAAAAAATTTGCTATTCATATTTTTATTTTGCACATTTGCAACTGCTTGCGGAGACAAATATTATTTTTTTAAGAAAGGAATATTTTCCTCCGTAATCTATAATATATTTACTTTGCTTCACTTCTGAAACAATTTTTATTTTTTTCAAGAAATTTAGAACCAAACTCCGTATTTCAAAAATCCATGCCACATTCCGACGAAAAAAAAAAAATGTAATGAACAGTGCTTTGTTGTTTCTTCTATGCACTAAGCATACAATTTGTTTGTTTTTGTGTTCAACTTTATTTTTTATGAAAGTAAGACTGTTATTTATACATCAGTTTCTCTTATACTCAGTCCTTTTTTGTTTTGAAATATATTTTTAACAGTTTAACAGATTATGCCGTAGACAAAGCTGAAAATAGAAAAAAATAGTCTAAATACCGATCAGGTCCATCGAAGAAGGTAAGAACGTAAATAGAATGCTAGTATAAAGTAAAAAGTACAAGCCTTAAGGAAAATGTTTAACCCGTCTGTCTAAAGGAGAAGGTTCAAATCGTCTGTCTACTGAAAGGAGACGGTTACACCCGTCTGTCTAAAGGTGAAGGTTCCATCCGTCTGTCTAAAGGAGAAGGTTCAAATAGTCTGTCTAAAAGGGAAGGTTAATCCGTCTGTCTAAGGAGAAGGTTCACCCGTCTGTCTACTGAAAGGAGAAGGTTACACTCGTCTGTCTAAAGGAGAAGGTTCAATCCGTCTGTCTATATAAAGGAGAAGGCTCTGCCCGTCTGTCTAAAGGAGAAGGTTCAGCCCGTCAGTTTAAATAAAGGAGGAGGTTCTATCCATCTGTCTAAATAGGAAGGTTCAACCGTCTGTTTATATAAAAAAATAAGGTTCAATCCGTCTGTCTAATTGAGACGGTTCCACCCGTTTGTCTAAAGGAGACGGACTATGCATAAAGTAATTTAGTTGTTTAAAAGAGAAGTTAATAGCAGATATACAAGAAATGTAAAACAGAAAATAGGTCTTTATTTTAAGAACAAACAACTGTAGAAATTGTATTAGTTTGCAGAAGACTGAATTAATCCCACGGAGAAGACACGAGTCCGAAAAGACATAGTTACACAACTGAAAAAGTTAACAAGAGTCTCAATGCAAACACAGATTCCATGCATGCAGATAAAAACGGCTGCCATTTTTCTTCAACACTTCAAATTTTGTTTGTAATGTTTTATTGCAGATTGAAGTTAGTTGTATTTGTTTCAAGTAGGCTTGTAAAATGAAAATCGAATAATTTATAGTTCTCAAGGCCTACATGTATTGCACGATAATTTTTATTACCCTATTCTTGAACACACCGCAAGTGTGGTAAATAAGTCATCAAATCAGAAAGCCAAAGTGTCGCCATCTAAACATTAAAACCTTTAATGTTTAAGTGTCACTTTACAGCCCTATTCCATTATTGTTTCATTGCTCGGTTTCTCTGCTGTTGGATTGAGTGGATGACCATAAACGGTTTTATAAATCATGATTTAGCATGACATTGCAATAGCCTTAACAAGTCTGCAGTTAACAGCCATGTCGATTTTAAATTTGAACCATAAAATTTTTCAAATGTTATAATCGATTTTCAACTTGTGACACAGATGTCAACACTAAGGTTTAGTCGGACTGTTTTGTCATTTTTAGTGTCTGTTCGAAAGATAAAGATAAAGCCTTGTATTAACAAACAATCGATACTAAAATCTATACGACATTGTCTGAAATACCCAACAAATGTTACATAAACATGCAACACAAACAAAGCTATGGAATTCACGGACTTTGGCGACTTACTCGAAATAACATACAATTTATCTATCTAATCTAAAATTTGATCTGTGATTTTGCTATGTTTTATAATAAACTGACCAGTAAGCGAGTCAAGGTAGAGTAGATCTGAATTTGAGTCGGATAAAAATTTATCAACTAATTACAGGACCGACGTAAAAAGAACGTAATAAAGTTCAAACCCTTTTACTCCAATTAATAGGAAGTATACACGCAGGATGTTTTACTTCTACCTACTTACTATTCTACAGAACTACGATATTCCATTTACTTATATTTACTTGAACTAAAATCAAAAAGTAAATTGTCACAGGCGCTTAGCAGCATTCAAAGTGTTAATGTTAACGCTTTCGCTCGTTTAAATGTTACTAGTATACCACAACAATTTTAAATTATGATTCTTATATTATTTTCACTTTTTCACTATAATATTGACAAATATTTTAGTGTTAGATCCATGATTTTTTCCATTAATTGATATTTTTTGTATTGAAATAGCTGTCAGTAAATGCAAGTACTCTCAGTATGTACAAAGAGTCTTTCTGTTGTGTGGATGTATTATAAATTAGTTCTCGTTCACGTCCACTCTGTTTTTGTTTTTGTTTTATGTATTTCTGTTTGCATCTATCTGACGAGTTAAGCCCTTTTCAACTGATATTTTTAGTGTGTTCTTATGATGTACTGTTAAAACCACTGTCCCGGGTTAGGGTTTGGTTCCAACAAACTAAGTCTAACGCCGCCACATTCTGTATGTGCCTGTCCCAAGTCAGGAGCCTGTAATTCAGTGGTTGAAGTTTGTTGCTATGTTACATTTTTGTTTTTCATTCATTATTTTGTACATAATAAGCCGTTAGTTTTCTCGTTTGAATTGTTTTACATTTATCGGTTCGGGGGCTTTTATAGCTGACAATGTGATATGGTATTTGCTCATTGTCGAAGGCTTTGCGGTGACCTATACTTGTCAATTTCTGTGTCATTTGGTCTTTTGTTGAGAGTTGTCTCATTGGCAATTATACCACATCTTCTTATTTTTGATTAAAACGAAAGAGCAAAAGCTTATCGTATCTCGTCCTTCCTTGGGGTCCTCCCACAATATTTGTCCCTTATAAAGTCATAAATCTAACACATATCTCGCCTTTCCATGAATTTTTTCTCTGACAAAGACACATTAAGCTAAAAGCAGAAAAATTAACATGCACAATTGCTATCTAATTCATAGTCGATGGACCTACCCATGGGAGCAGAGCCTGGAATCGTCAAACAGATGTGTACTGAAAGGAATGCAACTTCACAGATGATATCGTATATGTTCCTTATGTCGTAACTACAATCCCGTTCCCTTTTCACGCATATGACCTACCAATTTAAACTATTTACAGGTTTGTAGTAATATGAGCAACACGACGGGTGCCACATGAGGAGCAGGATCTGCCTACCCTTACTGTAAGCACCTGATACCACCCCCAGTTTTTGGTAGGGTTTGTGTTGCTTAGTTTTCTATGTTGTGTCTTGTAAACTATTGTTTATAAAAAAAGAAGAAGTGGTATGATTACCAATGAGACAACTATCAACAAAAGACCAAAATGACACAGACATTAACAACTATAGGTCACCGTACGGCCTTCAACAATGAGCAAAGCCCATACCGCATAGTTAGCTATAAAAGGCCCCGATAAGACAATTTAAAACAATTCAAACGAGAAAACTAACGGCCTTATTTGTGTAAAAAAATGAACGAAAAACAAATATGTAACACATAAACATACGACAACCACTGAATTACAGGCTTCTGACTTGGGACAGGCACATACATAAATAATGTGGCGGGGTTAAACATGTTAGCGGGATCCCAACCCTCCCCCTAACCTGGGACAGTGGTATAACAGTACAACATAAGAACGAACTATAAAGATCAGTTGAAAAAGGCTTAACTCATCAGATGGACAAAAATACAAGTGGACGTGTTTGTCTGTTTGTCTTTTTTCATTTATGGCCATAGCGTTGTCAGTTTGTTTTCGATCTATTATTTTGAATGTTCCTCTGGTATCTTTCGCCCATCTTTTCTAGAAAATATCAGTAGTTCCTAACAAACTGACTTAACTTTAAACTGGATTGTAAATGCATTCAAAGTCACCGGACGAGGGGACAGAGCCTCGAAATAGTGTCAAACTGGTATGTTCTGATAGTAGTGCATTGATATATTACAAGTTCTTATTCCAGTGTTCTTTTCATTGTTGTCATGAAACTCGATCTCTTAGTTTCGACCGACATTTCAACCAAGATACTGACATTTAGACCAGTTTTAAATATTTTTATTTTATAATTGCAGAAAAGAATCTACCAAAGAATATAACATTATTATGACCAGTCAAATGCAGATGTTTATAAAATGTTTCCACACCAGTGCAAAATATGGATTAAGCAGCATAAAATATGACTTGTTATTAGTTCTTATTGTGCTCCTGTGATGTTTTATGCACCCACTCGTAAAACGGTAGCACTTAATTTGTACTAAATAGAAAGTTTTATGGCATGACGATTTTCTTGCGTAGAAAATTGTAAAGGCGATAATTAATCATGTTGAAAGATACGACATTTTAATATTCAATCAGAAGTTTTATTAACTGCTCCCATGTAGACTCTTAAAAATGAAGCCTATCCTTTCAAAAATTAAAACCTGAATTCGTACGAGACTCAACGAGAAATGCAGATTCTTCTGTCATGTAAATAAATATTTCCAACATATTTTAAAATGATCATTAAACCACTTGATTTACTCTTATATTTTGAATAATTAACATGTTTACTTCATGGTAAACTATAGACACCTATCGATGTTCTGTATTTTCAACTTCATTGGATGAATACTTCCTAAGATACTCTGTACTGTATTTCTAAAGTTAATCACTTAGATATTTCCTTAGTTACTCTGTTCTATATTTCTTAGTATATTTGTTTGGTTTTTCATAAATTACTCTGCTCTGGATTTAAAGTTGATTTGTTTGGTGTTTCCTTGGTAACTCTGTTCTGTATTTCTGAAGTTAATCTGTTTGGTGTTTCCTTAGTTATTCTGTTGTGTATTTCTAAAGTTAATTAATTGGGTATTTCCTTAGATACATTTTTCTGTATTTCTAAAGTTTATCTGTTTGGTGTTTCATAATTTACTCTGTACTGTATTTCTATAGTTCATTTGTTTGGTGTTTCCTTAGATACTCTGACCTGTATTTCTAAAGTTTATTTGTTTGGTATTTCCTTAGTTACTCTGTTCTGTATTTCTAAAGTTCATTTATTAGGTATTTCCTTAGTTACTCTGACCTGTATTTCTAAAGTTTATCTGTTTGGTGTTTCCTTAGTTACTCTGTTCTAAATTTCTAAAGTTCATTTGTTTGGTGTTTCCTAGTTTCTCTGTTCTGTATTTCTAAAGTTATTCAGTTTGGTATTTCCTTAGTTACTCTGTTTTGTATTTCTGCAGTTTATCTGTTTGGTGTGTCCTTAGTTAATCTTTTCTGTATTTCTGAAGTTAATTTGTTTGGTGTTTCCTTAGTTACTCTATTCTGTATTTCTAAGGGTCATTTGTTTGGTATTTCCTAAGTTACTCTATTCTGTATTTCTAAGGGTCATTTGTTTGGTATTTCCTAAGTTTCTCTGTTCTGTATTTCTAAAGTTATTCTGTTTGGTATTTCCTTGGTTACTCTGTTCTGAATTTCTAAAGTTTATCTGTTTGGTGTTTCCTTAGTTACTCTGTTCTGTATTTCTGAAGTTCGTTTGTTTGGTGTATCCTTAGTTACTCTGTTTTGTATTTCTGAAGTTCATCTGTTTGGTATTTCCTTAATTACTCTGTTCTGTATTTCTGAAGTTTATCTGTTTGGTGTTTCCTTGGTAACTCTGTTCTGTATTTCTGAAGTTTATCTGTTTGGAGTTTCCGAAGTTACTCTGTTCTGTATTTCTGAAGTTTATCTGTTTGGTGTTTCCTTATTTACTCTTTTCTGTATTTCTGAAGTTTATCTGTTTGGTGTTTCCTTGGTAACTCTGTTCTGTATTTCTGAAGTTTATCTGTTTGGTGTTTCCTTAGTTACTCTGTTCTGTATTTCTAAGGGTTATTTGTTTGGTGTTTCCTAAGTTACTCTGTTCTGTAATTCTAAAGTTCATTAGTTTGGTATTTCTTTAGTTACTATATTCTGTATTTCTGAAGTTTATCTGTTTGGTGTTTCCTTAGTTACTCTGTTCTGTATTTCTTAAGTTTATCTGTTTGGTATTTCCTCGGTTACTCTGTTCTGTATTTCTAAAGTTCATTAGTTCGTTATTTCCATAGTTACCCTGTTCTGAATTTCTAAGGTTCATTTGTTTGATGTTACCTAGTTTCTCTGTTCTGTATTTCTAAAGTTATTCAATTTGGTATTTCCTAAGTTACTCTGTTCTGTATTTCTGAAGTTTATCTGTTTGGTATTTCCTTAGTTACTCTGTTCTGTATTTCTGAAGTTTATCTGTTTGGTGTTTCCTTAGTTACTCTGTTTTGTATTTCTAAAGTTTATCTGATTGGTGTTTCCTTAGTTACTGTTCTGTATTTCTGAAGTTTATTTGTTTGGTGTTTCCTTAGTTACTCTGCTCTGTATTTCTGAAGTTTGTCTGTTTGGTGTTTCATAAGTTACTCTGTTCTGTATTTCTGAAAATTATCTGTTTGGTGTTTCCTAAGTTACTCTGTTCTGTATTTATGAAGTTTATCTGTTTGGTGTTTCCTTAGTTACTCTGTTCTGTATTTCTGACATTTATCTCTTTGGTGTTTCCTTGGTAACTCTGTTCTGTATTTCTGAAGTTTATCTGTTTGGTATTTTCTTAGTTACTCTGTTCTGTATTTATGAAGTTTATCTGTTTGGTGTTTCCTTAGTTACTCTGTACTGTATTTCTGAAGTATATCTGTTTGGTGTTGCCTAAGTTACTCTGTTTTGTATTTCTGAAGTTTATATGTTTGGTGTTTCCTTAGTTACTCTGTTCTGTATTTCTGAAGTTTATCTGTTTGGTGTTTCCTTAGTTACTCTGTTCTGTATTTCTGAAGTTTATCTGTTTGGTATTTCCTAAGTTACTCTGTTCTGTATTTCTGAAGATTATTTGTTTGGTGTTTCCTTAGTTACTCTGTACTGTATTTCTGAAGTTTATCTGTTTGGTGTTTCTTAAGTTTCTCTGTTCTGTATTTCTGAAGTTAATTTGTTTGGTATTTCCTTAGTTACTCTGTTTTGGAATTTTACGGTTCAAATTCAATGGTCTTAGTTCAGCTTTTTTTTCAGAAATTATAATTTTTCTCAAGGAACTGTCTGTCAATCTGTTTTTAAAGTCAGTGTACAATATATTTTTTTTGAAACAGGAAAATTGATGAAAAGTTGTTTTGTAACAATTAATTTATACACAAAACCAATAAAGCTAAAACATGAAGATTTTTTTCAAACAAAAATGTAATTTACATAAAGTTTGCTTATAATTCATACATTTTACAAACCAGCTGTGTCATATGCATATGTTAAGTGTTCCCTAATTATTGACTACAAAATTCTAAAATTCATGTTCCGTAACTCTGAGTACAATAAAAAAATTGAGAGAGAAATAGCTTTCCTTGGCATACGATTGTTATAAAATATAGGTGCATAAAAATTGAATTTTGTGCAAACTTACAAGGCAGAACATATTCATGGGTGTTACAATTGTGCAAGCTTTACGTTAGACATCTGTTCAAGAAACCAAGTCATTTGAAAAATGCATCATGTTAATGTTGAAACTTGTGTGTGTATGTGTGTGACCCCAGTTAATTTGGTCTATGTGCATTGAACATTAAATAAACCTGTACATGAACATTAATTGCAGCTGATAGATTTTTAAATGTAGCATTGATTTTGTGTGACACATCTTGAAAAAGATGTGTCAAGGTTAAACAGGTGCAAATTGTAAAATTTAAAAAAAAATATGACCACTTCCAATTACCTGTCGCATTATTTATATGATTGAAACATGTAAATCTTCTAAAACATATATGCAACGTTCTCTTTAACTTTTTTTCAAGCCAATTACGATTTATTTTTATTTTAATATAATACAATATGATAGAAAAAAGTTTTTCTCTTCAATATAGCCAAAAATGAAGTCAAATACAGATCATACTAGGTTTTCTAATAATGTATTACAGTTTAGAGATAATTAGATAATGAATATCAAAGTAAGCATCAACATTTTTAAAGAATGATAATTTTTTACTAAATGAAGTGCCCAAGTGACAAGAATGGAAAACACCACACGATGTAAAAAGTGATTGTTGTTGAAGCCACATTTTTCACTTGCTTTGACAACAAACACCCTTTTTTCTTTTTAAAGTTTATTGAGGCTTTGTGGTATGGTTCAACATGTCATATATAGATAGGCTTAAGCTAAAGAAAGATAACTCTTTTTCGATATTAACTAAAGTAACTATTTGTGAGAAAAAAATGGTTATCAGACTCTTATTTTTTTTATAACTTAACTGCACTATAAAATAAGATGTTTTGTAACAAGGCAAAAGTCCAGAGAAAAAATGAGAAAGTTATACAGATGATTTCCAGGATGTTAATATATTTTTTCAATACAATATTTTCGATAAAAGACTCATAATTAAGATTTTGCTCATTTGTCGTTTATGTCAATTGTCAACATATCACATTATAATGAGTTTAAATAAATCATCCAAATACAAAGTTGATGAAACTATATTTATTGTGGTGATGTCTTACTCAGAGATTATGATAACTGGTATAATTTTAAGAAATTGTTCCAAAGCTTTATTAAAAAAAATATAGATTTCTTCAAATTAATTCATTGAAAATATATGGTGATAGATTGATTGGTGGGTGTTTAAAATATCTCAGCAATATTGTTTTTTTCTGAGTAGTTTTTTTTGTGGAGGAAAATAGTGTCAAAGAACCTTGGCCCCTTCAGTAGAAAAACTGAAAATCCTTGTCAGTTCAGATTGGAGTGGAACACACCTGCCTTAAGTGGGATTTGAACCCATAACCTCAGTGTTGATAGCTCAATGTAACAGTAGTTGGAATACTAAGAACAATCAGCCACCTAAGTGACCTAGGCCCTACACAGTTTCTAATATTATTATATAGATGTTTATGATTGTCATAATATAAAAATAAGAAGATGTGGTATGATTGCCTTTGAGACAAATATCCACCAGAA
Organism: Mytilus galloprovincialis; assembly: GCA_037788925.1. Taxonomy (NCBI): domain Eukaryota; kingdom Metazoa; phylum Mollusca; class Bivalvia; order Mytilida; family Mytilidae; genus Mytilus; species Mytilus galloprovincialis. The sequence continues at coordinate 55,385,288 of CM075340.1, read as the reverse complement.
TTAAAAGAACTAGAGGCTCTCAAGAGCCTGTGTCGCTCACCTGTTACTGTATTTACTGATGTCGGCCATCTTGGTTGGCAGGCAGGGTCATTAGACACTTTTTTAAAATAGATACTCTAGTAATGATTGTGGCCAAGTTTGTTAAATTTGGCCCATAGTTTTAGAAAAGAAGATTTTTGTACAAGTTACAAATATGACGAAAAGTTGTTCAATATTGACTATATAGGACAACAACTCCTTAAGGAGTTCTCTGACAATTTTGGTCATGTTTGACTTATTTGTAGATGTTACTTTGCTGAACATTATTGCTGTTTATCTCTATCTATAATAGTATTCAAGATAATAACCAAAAACTGCAAAATTTCCTCAAAATTACCAATTCAGGGGCAGCAACCCAACAATTTTCCGATCCATCTGAAAATTCCAGGGCAGATAGATCTTGACCTGATAAACAATTAAATCCCGTCAGATTTGCTCTAAATGCTTTGGTTTTTGAGTTATAAGCCAAAAACTGCATTTTACCCCTATGTTCTATTTTTAGCCATGGGGTCATCTTGGTTGGATGGCCAGGTCGCCGGACACATTTTTTTAACTAGATACCCCAAAGATGATTGTTGCCAAGTTTGGTTAAATTTGGCCCCGTAGTTTCAGAGGAGAAGATTTTTGTAAAAGATTATGAAGATTTATGAAAAATGGTTAAAAATTGACTATAAAGGGCAATAACTCCTAAAGGGGTCAACTGACCATTTTAGTCATGTTGACTTATTTGTAAATCTTACTTTGCTGAACATTATTGCTGTTTACAGTTTATCTCTATCTATAATAATATTCAAGATAATAACCAAAAACAGCAAAATTTCCTTAAAATTACCAATTCAGGGGCAGCAACCCAACAACGGGTTGTCCGATTCATCTGAAAATTTCAGGGCAGATAGATCTTGACCTGATAATCAATTTTACCCTGTCAGATTTGCTCTAAATGCTTTGGTTTTTGAGTTATAAGCCAAAAACTGCATTTTACCCCTGTGTTCTATTTTTAGCCATGGCGGCCATCTTGGTTTGATGGCTAGGTCATCGGACACATTTTTTAAACTAGATACCCCAAGGATGATTGTGGCCAAGTTTGGTTAAATTTGGCCCAGTAGTTTCAGAGGAGAAGATGGGCTACTTCTATACTTAATTGATAGGGGTTCCACTGAGGTTGTTACCCCATCCTTTTCATATAATTTAGATTTTAAAAATTTATACTTTTACATATATTGTGTAGGTAAAAATGTAACCTTTTCAATACTTTGGGTTTTATGTGGTGAGTAATCATCTTTAATATAAGAGTGGAATACCAAAGTGCCATAGAGAAAAAATGGTTGATATAAACAGTTGGGGACACCAAGAAAGATGACAGACAAAGAAGTTATGGGAACTTTATTGAATTTATCATATATTTCTGATAGTTATCTCGACCTATTCATATATTTTCAAGCTCAAAAGGTGACCTATTCCAGCAGCACGTCCTATGACCTTGTATATAGGAAGTGTCCCAAAAAGTAAACGCCAAATGATTCTAGGAAAGTTTTTTTTCTTTTACAAAATAGCGTTTTATATGGAAAAGGGCTTCAATAGATACTGGCCACTAGTAATATCTCCCCTAAACCATCTCTAAGGAAACAAACCCAAGATTCTTCAGTCCTAAATGGTAATGGTCTGTAGTCAAAATGAACATAGGTAAAAACAATAAATATATTTAGCATAAAATTTTAATCAAAGAAATCTTCTAAGTCAATATTGGGTTCCAATAAATGTTCTTTGAATGGGGTCAGATCAATTTGGTTTAGGATTAAATTTTCAAACGTCTCTTCCAAATCTGTTTCACCAATCAAAATAGCTCCCTGTAAGCGGCCATTTTGTAACACTACTTTAATGTACTCCAAATCTGTAAATAGAAAAGACAAAAAATAGTTTCATAAATGGTGGTAGAATCTAGACAAACCATGGCACAGTATCATGATGAATAACATTGTGTGTACATAACAGTAAAGTTTCTGATGACGGTGATTTTTTGCTTGTAATCCATAATTGATTGTACGAAAAACTGATGTAAATTCAGTTTTTCGTACAAAGTAGTATAACCACATTTGATTGAAGGTATCTTTTTCTGTTTTTCTTTCCATTTCTTTGTTAATGTACATTTCATATTTTACTGCACCATATGTCGGCTCGGTATAAGTTGTTTTTTAAAAGATGATGTAGCCTGTCTATTTCAAAGCTTATCTATCTCAATAATATCACATGACATTTACATGTAGTAACTAAAAGTTTATCAAGTGTATCTTACAAAACAATTTTGAAAAAGCTTGTTATTTATAATATAATTTTTTTCTCATAAGGAAACAAAATCTGCATTAAAGAGAATTAAATATGTACCAAGAAACACTGTCACCTCTTACAAAGAAATGGGCATCGGTGGGAGGATGTCAATTAAAGCACAAACAATAACCTTGACCCTTGACCTTTCATCTGTCATTATGGTCATGATATCATCAAAACAAAGGCTTAATTAATAGAACCATTCCTCAAACTTCTACATAAATATATCTTCCTGAATACACTGCTAATTAATGACATAATTTATCAAATTTTCCACAACAATGTTTTTCTTTTCACAATTTTTACCTAATTAATTTAAATCCTGATTAAAATCAAGTATGACGAAATGACGAGATATATTGTTATGAAAAGTGCCAAATGTCATCTGAAATAAATTTGTTGTTTGACTTGCAGGGTGAAAATAATAATTAAAGAGTTAGCCAGTACTTCTCTCTTACTTTATTTTTATTAAGTTTTTTTTTGTATATGATAATTTGTAAATTACTAAAAATAGAAATAAGGGTCCTATTTAGTAGAGCTTCCTAACACAATATAACATTATTTCAATTAATGTCTTTTTTCTTAAACATGTAATGCCATTAGGTATCATTAACCTTGACATCTAACCTTGGTATCACTAGTACATCTTATACCATGTACCTGAGATTTGCAACTTAAACGAGAAGCAATACCAGTAATACATGAAAAAGAACTATTGTTTAATGCATGTTTCCAATCTCATTGCCAAGCACCTGCAAGAGAGTTTGGATATGCAAGTGCTGAGTTGTCTGGGTTTGATCTCATATTACACACATCATGTGCTACTTAGGATCAATAAAATATTGTCTGCATAACTAGAGGCTCTAAAGAGCCTGTGTCGCTCACCTTGGTCTATGTGAATATTAAACAAAGGAAGCAGATGGATTCATGACAAAATTGTGTTTTGGTGATGGTGATGTGTGTGTACATCTTACTTTACTGAACATTCTTGCTGCTTACAATTATCTCTATCTATAATGAACTTGGCCCAGTAGTTTCAGTGGAAAATGTTAGTAAAAATTTACAAATTTTATGAAAATTGTTAAAAATTGACTATAAAGGACAATAACTCCTTAGGGGGTCAATTGACCATTTCAGTCAAGTTGACTTATTTGTAAATCTTACTTTGCTGTACATTATTGCTGTTTACAGTTTATCTCTATCTATAATAATATTCAAGATTATAACCCAAAACAGTAAAGTTTCCTTAAAATTACCAATTTAGGGGCAGCAACCCAACAACGGGTTGTCCGATTCATCTGAAAATTTCAGGGCAGATAGATCTTGACCTGATAAACAATATTACCCTTGTCATATTTGCTCTTAATGCTTTAATTTGGTTTTTGAGTTATAAACCAAAAACTGCATTTTACCCCTTTGTTCTATTTTTAGCCATGGCGGCCATCTTGGTTGGATGGCCGGGTCACCGGACACATTTTTTAAACTACATACCCCAAAGATGATTGTGGCCAAGTTTGGATTAATTTGGCCCAGTAGTTTCAGAGGAGAAGATTTTTGTAAAAGATTACTAAGATTCACGAAAAATGGTTAAAAATTGACCATAAAGGGCAATAACTCCTAAAGGGGTCACCTGACCATTTCGATCATGTTGACTTATTTGTAAATCTTACTTTGCTGAACATTATTGCTGTTTACAGTTTATCTTTATCTATAATAATATTCAAGATAATAACCAACCAGGTGCTCCGCAGGGCGCAGCTTTATACAACCGCAGAGGTCGAACCCTGAACAGTTGGGGCAAGTATGGACAAAACATTCAAGCGTGATACAGCTCTGAATTTGGATTGTGATCAAATTTTTGACATTACATGTTTTTTTTTTACACAAAACAAATGTCAAGATTTTACAAATCAATCAAAGATTTCTTCTTCAAACTTTTTAAATCTAAAATTAAATAGTTGATCATGACACAGCATAGGTTTCTGACACAGAACGAATGTGGTCTAATGAACTTAAAAGTTTTTTTTGCCTTTGAGCAATTCACTATGCTGTTGAATATTAATCCTCTCAAAAAAATGTTTGAAGAAATTTTCTTTTTATTTATGAAATCTGAAATGAGAAAAATTTAAACCCCCCCCCCCTTTTTTTCACATCCCCGTTTCCCTTTTTCCAAAACTGATATCAATTCAAATTTCTAATGGAGTTTGCAACAATAACTACTCTTTTAAATACATCATAAAATATTAAAATGTAAAATATAGTGCTTGTTATCACTGAATGGTAAAGATTGGTTGGTAGTAAAAGTGAATATACATTGTTTATTGTATAAAACAATAAAAAAAACTTCATCAGCAACATTTTATATTGGCAAATTTCCAATGAAGTTATTTACATAAAATTATTGGCAAATAAAAATAGAAAATGACATCATAGTCATGTCTGGCAAATGTCCAACATACATTATCTAAAAACATTTTAGATAAGATAAGGGAAAAAAAGCTTCATCAGCAACATTTTATATTGGCAAATTTCCAATGAAGTTATTTACATAAAGTTATTGGCAAATAAAAATAGAAAATGACATCATAGTCATGTCTGGCAAATTTCCAACATATATAATCAACTACTATTCTATACAAAGAAAGATAACTCCAATTGAAAATTAATTGATATTGCACAATATTGTGCAATTAGATATTTCTTGCTATTGTGCAATACTGTGCAATTGAAAATTTCTTGCTATTGCACAATACTTGATATGGAATCCTGATTTGGACCAACTTGAAAACTGGGCCCATAATCAAAAAGCAAAGTACATGTTTAGATAAAGCATATCAAATAAGCCCAAGAATTTAATTTTTGTTAAAATCAAACTTAGTTTAATTTTGGACCCTTTGGACCTTAATGTAGACCAATTTGAAAACTGGACCAAAAATTAAGAATCTACATACACAGTTAGATTTGGCATATCGAAGAACCCATTTATTCAATTTTTGATGAAATCAAACAAAGTTTAAATTTGGACCCCCATTTGGACCAACTTGAAAACTAGGCCAATAATTAAAAATCTAAGTTCATTTTTAAATTCAGCATATCAAAGAACCCCAAGGATTCAATTTTTGTTAAAATCAAACTAAGTTTAATTTTGGACCCTTTGGACTTTAATGTAGACCAATTTGAAAACGGGACCAAAAATTAAGAATCTACATACATAGTTAGATTCGGCATATCAAAGAACCCCAATTATTCAATTTTTGATGAAATCACACAAAGTTCAATTTTGGACCCTTTGGGCCCCTTATTCCTAAACTGTTGGGACCAAAACTCCCAAAATCAAACCCAACCTTCCTTTTATGGTCATAAACCTTGTGTTTAAATTTCATAGATTTCTAATTACTTATACTAAAGTTATGGTGCAAAAACCAAAAATAATGCTTATTTGGGCCCCTTTTTGGCCCCTAATTCATAAACTCTTGTTACCTCAACTCCAAAAATCAATCCCAACCATCCTTTTGTGGTCATAAACCTTGTGTTTAAATTTCATTGATTTCTATTTACTTATACTAAAGTTATTGTGCGAAAACCAAGAATAATGCTTATTTGGGCCCTTTTTTGGCCCTTAATTCCTAAACTGTTGGAACCAAAACTCCCAAAATCAATCCCAACCTTCCTTTTGTGGTCATAAACCTTGTGTCAAAATTTCATATATTTCTATTCACTTAAACTAAAGTTATAGTGCGAAAACCAAGAAAATGCTTATTTAGGCCCTTTTTGGCCCCTAATTCCTAAAATGTTGGGACCAAAACTCCCAAAATCAATCCCAACCTTCCTTTTGTGGTCATAAACCTTGTGTTAAAATTTCATTGATTTCTATTCACTTTTACTAAAGTTAGAGTGCGAAAACTAAAAGTATTCGGACGACGACGACGACGACGACGACGACGACGACGACGACGCAGACGACGACACCAACGTGATAGCAATATATGACGAAAAATTTTTCAAATTTTGCGGTCGTATAAAAACAGTAAAATTTCCTTTAAATTACCAATTTAGGGGCAGCAATCCAATAACTGGTTGTCCGATTTACTGAAAATTTCAGGGCAGATAGATCTTGACCTGATAAACAATTTTACCTATTCTCAGATTTGCTCTAAATGCTTTGGTTTTTGAGTTATAAGCCAAAAACTGCATTTTACCCCTATGTTCTATTTTTAGCCATGGCGGCCATCTTGGTTGGTTGGCTGGGTCACCGGACACATTTTTTAAACTAGATACCCCAATGATGATTGTGGCCAAGTTTGGATTAATTTGGCCCGGTAGTTTCAGAGGAGAAGATTTTTGTAAAAGTTAATGCCGGACGCAGGACGACGACGACGGACGCAAAGTGATGGGAAAAGCTCACTTTGCCCTTCGGGCCAGGTGAGCTAAAAATGTCATACCATGGTTAATGTCACCTCAATTTTTTTTTTAAATAGAGAGTTCCATTTGTTGCAATGTCTGTAAGAAAGACAAGGCATACAGATGCATAAATATTGTCACACAAATTGAATTTTTCACACTCCAAACTTAACACTTCAGTTTCTCTTGAAAATAATTTCAAACAGGTCAAAATAGTGTGATTTATTATCAAACTATCCTAAACAAAGAATACCTAAGGCATAACGGTGTTTTTATTTAAGGATACACATATTGTCCTTCAGATTACGAAAAGGCAAATTAGTATCAATTTATCTCACCTTTGGTTACTCGTAATAACAGTTCATAATCATTGCCTAATCCCTGGGCATTAAATCTCCCTAACAAAATAACCTGCAAAATAAAATAAAAAAGTTAGAAAACCCATCCACAGGGCACATCTTGATACATTCACAGAGGTCAAACATTTGGGCAGGTATAGATGCAACATTTAAGATTGATAAAGCTCTAAATAACGGTAAAGTCATTGATACAGCTTAGGTTTCTGACACAGTATTAGCTTGGTCCAAGAACTTAAATTTGAAATTGGAAAATTACTTTTTACGTTCCAACATGCAAAATCTAAATACATGGTTAGAATCAGCATATCAAAGATCTCAGAGGAATTCAATTTTTGATGAAATGAAACAAAGTTCAATTTTGGACCCTTTTGACCTCAATATGGACCAATTTGAAAATGGATGGGCTTTAAGCCCTAAAAATAATCAATCACAATCTCCTTATTTTGGTATGGAACCATGTGTTATAATTTCATAGAGATCGTTGGCTTGTACTCAAGTTATTGTCAAGAAACCATAAATCCTTGTTTTTTGCCCCATTTTGCCTAAATGGTTAGGGCCATAACCCCAAAATCAATTTCTACCTTTCTGGTTTTTTTGAGGAATGGATATTGATGAAATTTGACACATTAGAAAAGCACGAAATGAGGTGTTATTGAAGAAAAAATAACATGTTAAAGGGGAGATAATCTAACTTAATTTTTTCAATATACATGTACCAATAGTATTGTGGGTTGGAGGGTATCCTTTTATGACTTCACTCACAATTCATGTTTCATAAGCCACAGAATGCAACTCTCCATCTAGATCTCTAAAAGCTTATACCTTGGAAATTATAGCTGACTAACATCCACTTCATTTGATCTTAGGTGGATAGTGTGACATTGGCAATCATACCACATCTCCTTATATTTATATTGTATTGAATGGTTATTAGCTTAATGTTATTGCTTTTGTTTCAGAATCAATAAAGATGATGTGTACATTGCATAGATATATTAAAGTATTTTTTTTTTATAAATTACCTTGTAATTAAAAAAATTTGTACAATGGGCAAAAAGTTCAAAGCAGAAATCTAATTGGATGTCCTCCTTTTGATCGTCTGCTACCATACACATTGCAGAGTATACACCCATCTGTCTGGCTTGTGACCACAGTTTCATCTAAAACAGAAAGTTATCCTGTGAAACTAGGTACATGGGAAATTATAGAGCTTATGATTTGATACATGTATATTATTATTATCGCCAATGTTTTAAAATAGCTGTCAAAACTGCTAGACCTATTATTTAAGGAATGACTGTAATTTTTTTGGTGGCTATGAAGAAATAAAATAAAAAATATGGTGCACACTAGTTAACATTAAAGTGTGGACCACATTTTTGAAGTTATTTCTTTATAGACAGAAAAAAATATTAGTCATTCCTTATAATTCAATTCTAAATTCCAATTTAAGCAGGAGTACAGCATGAAAAACGTTGACGTTATTTCACATAACATGGAGAAGGTTCACTCAAGGGTTAAAATTGGCCCTAAATTTTTTATGTTTTTTATATCAGGCCCAAGAATTACAAATTTTACATAGAAATACTTGTGGTAATAGTATTTAGAAAAAACATATATTTTCACCTTCCTTGAAACTTTATGAAGTTGTGACCCCTTAAATAAACATTATTTGGATTTCAAGGTCAATTTTGGTAATTTTTTTCCATAATTTTAATTGTTTTTGGCATAATTAACTTTGGCCTCCATCCAGGATCCAAATTTTTTTTATATTAATGAATTCTATAAAAAATTGGAATCATTTTGGATCGTAGGTGGAGGCCAAGGTGTTTCTAAAGCTTTTAGGTCTGAAAATTGCACAAAATCATCATATTTTGACAGGTCAAAATGTCAAAAATGGCCTTACTTTGGAGAGTTTTGTGAACTATTGTGAAAAGAACTGATTTATTTAGCATCAAGGCTTTTGAAATAGACCCATTTATGAACCAAATTGTGATCTTTTTGGTGTTTTATGATAAAGTTGATATTCTAGGCAATTTTGTGCTATAAGTGATTATTGAACTTTATGCCTATGAGCTGATAGACAAAACACTGTACCCCAATCAGAAGACACATAACATCCAAAGACAGTATTATTTATTATTCAACAAAATACTTGAAATGCAGGGGAAAACAATTGTGTATCCCTCAGTTATAACTTATTTTATAGTTCAAAATGAAAAAAGGGATCTGACACAAGTTTTACAATTTAGTAACCTCTTCTCAAAGTTTATTCCTTATGTTACTGTAGCAACTCTTTTGACATACAAACTTCTTAAATAGGACTCCGGAATGAAATCTCGTTTAAAGGGATTAAAATTAGTTGACTATAAACATCAGTCCTAATTTTTATTCCATATTAAATATGTTAAAGTATTAATTATCTCCCTTATATATAAATTCTGAAATTCATAATACACTTCTTGCAAGATTAGAAAAGAGTTCTAAGGACAAAGAATCAAAGAAAATATCATATTTTGCCTTTAAGTATATCTTTCACAAACCCCTTACCTGAAACCAGTGTTGTGATACTTCCCATGACACTGTACAGATGTCACCTGCTGCATAAACATCTTGAACTGTCGTCTGCATGTGATCATTTACCTTGAGTCCTCCATCTTCAGCTATTGAAAACTAAAAATAAATTTGATAAAATTGAAAATTGAAATGAGGAATGTGTCAAAGTGACAAAAACCCGACCATAGAGTAAAAAAACAACAGCTTGAGGCCATCAATGGGTCTTCAACACAGTTGTTTGCCGTCTGTAATATTTGTTTTGTGTTTAATGATTTACATAGATCAGGTTGTTAGAAACATAACAAATCGATTTCATCAATCTTTTTTACTTTTTAGGGTTTCTTGAACATTACCTGATCAGACAATATTTTGAATTCACCTTGAAATCGAAAGCCATTTATGTTTTAGTCTTTAGATGGCAAAAAACAATTGAAAGTTGCCAAAAACTTTGATTTTGGTGAAAGAATTGGCGAAAAAAAAAATGACTCAAGGGAAACCCTGTCAACAATACACACTATTTTTACCTGATTACCTGCCAAGAAGGGATCTGTATTAGGTGTCACACCTGTAGCACTAACAATAAAATCACAGCCATAAACTTTGTCATTGGTTAACTGTACATAGACAGGCCAACTTTTATCTGAAATGAACAATGCAAAGACAAAGGTGATTAGACTAGTAAAGCTTCAAGAAAGATTTCTAATTCTCACCATATCATTAACATACTGGAGTGATCTTTCTTTGTACTGTGTGAATCACTAATAATATAACTTGTCAAGAATCAGTTCCCATTAGAACTTCACAGTTCTCATAGATTATTTCTTAAGAAAAAGCTTGTTTGTGAATACCTGCTTACCAAAAGTTATTTTTTTGCACCAAGATTGCAATATTTCAATCCTGATTTATCTAGCTACAAAATCGGGGAACTATTATGCAAGCTTTATGTACATGTTTATGTGCAGTGAATATGGCCTGAGTAGAATAAGAGTTATGTTACTCGAAATCAACAATATACTATATCTTGTACAAGAGTATAAAGCTTTATTTATAGATCCAAATAACTTTTTTTTTTTACTTTTAAAGACATTTGTGTTCCAATTCTTTGAAGAGATGACATCACCTAACCTTCCCATATCACTCTTAGGAAACATAGATCTCTCTATTTGCTTGCCAAAATGGGATAACACAAAACTTTCAAAAGCCTTTTTTTTTTAAAACAAAATAAAAGTATATGTAATTATTGAAAGGTAAGAGCTGTACTGCTATATATGCAGTAGCTATATGAAATTTAGGTTGAAGTATAGTAACTGATAATATTGTGAAGATCTCATGATTCTCATAACGTCAGGATAATAACTGGAAGCTTTCTTTGACTAAATTGTACGTGTATGTTTCTTTTATATGTTTATTAAAGAGACCTGTGTTCTTTCTGTATATGTTTTGACATGAAAATTCATTGATATAGTAATACTAATAAATTAACTGACAATAAAACTTTTTTCAAATATTAAGGTTTTTCTACCCCAGGAGTGTGCATCATTATTACATAAATGATAGTTGACAGTAACTGATCCTTGAACAATATGGACAAAAATATTTTAAAAGTCTAAAAGAACTCAAATGTCAATCAAATTATCAAGTAAGATGAGTCAACAAGCCTTGAAGATAGTCTCCCATTTTTTTAATTATAGAAATCATAGTACAAAATGTATGAAAACTGATCTTGTAGAAGATTTTGACAATATGTGTAATATTTCAAGACCAATAAGTCCATAGATTTCTGGTATTCTGATAGTACTGCTAAATGACTTAACTAACTTTATATAAAGTTTCCTCAATTTCAGATTTTACAAATTCTATTAATTAAATGATTTACAACAAGAATGTGTCCCCAGTACATGGATGCCCAATCCGCACTATCATTTTCTATGTTCAGTGGACCCTGAAAATGGGGGAAAATTTCTAATTTGGCATTAAAATGAGAAGGATTATATCATAGGGAACATGTTTATTAAGTTTCAAGTTGATTGGACTTCAACTTCATCAAAAACTACCTCGACCAAAAACTTTAACCTGAAGCGGGACAGACAGACGGACGAAGGGATAAACGAACAGACGAACAAATGAACGGACGGATGAACAGACTAGAAAACATAACGCCCATAAATGGGGCATAAAAATATTGACAGGTGCTCTGAGATTCTTAAGTCATGGTTGACTAAACTCACCACAGATAAAACTTTCTGGTACATGAGATTCTAAAGTCATGGTTGACTAAACTCACCACAGATAAAAATTTCTGGTACATGAGATTATTAAGTCATGGTTGATTAACTCACCACAGATAAAACTTTCTGGTACATGAGATTCTAAAGTCATGGTTGACTAAACTCACCACAGATAAAACTTTCTGGTACATGAGATTCTAAAGTCATGGTTGACTAAACTCACCACAGATAAAACTTTCCGGTACATGAGATTCTAAAGTCATGGTTAACTAAACTCACCACAGATAAAACTTTCTGGTACATGAGATTCTAAAGTCATGGTTGACTAAACTCATCACAGATAAAACTTTCTGGTACATGAGATTCTAAAGTCATGGTTGATTAAACTCACCACAGATAAAACTTTCCGGTACATGAGATTCTAAAGTCATGGTTGACTAAACTCACCACAGATAAAACTTTCTGGTACATGAGATTCTAAAGTCATGCTTGACTAAACTCACCACAGATAAAACTTTCTGGTACATGAGATTCTAAAGTCATGGTTGATTAAACTCACCACAGATAAAACTTTCCGGTACATGAGATTCTAAAGTCATGGTTGACTAAACTCACCACAGATAAAACTTTCTGGTACATGAGATTCTAAAGTCATGCTTGACTAAACTCACCACAGATAAAACTTTCTGGTACATGAGATTCTAAAGTCATGCTTGACTAAACTCACCACAGATAAAACTTTCTGGTACACGAGATTCTGACAGACCAGCTGACTCAAATTCTTCCGGACTTAATAGTCTCTGAATTTCTACTAGATACTCCACATGGACTTGATGGGAGGTCTGTAACACAACATAGATTATATCAATTAAATTTCAGAATGGAAAAAGGGAATATGTCAAAGAGACAACAACTTGACCTAAGAGCAGGTATGTATCTAGGGTTTGCTGTATCTCACACCTTAATTTTTTGTATGTAAGCTTTTCTTAATCTTACCCAATTTTTTGTTTGTGTATTTATTTGAGTAGATTGTATTGGGTAGCTATCTCACTGCCAGCAACATGAAAGTAACTAGAGGCTCTAAAGAGCCTGTGTCGCTCACCTTGGTCTATGTGAATATTAAACAATGGACACAGATGGATTCATGACAAAATTGTGTTTTCGTGATGGTGATGTGTTTGTAGATCTTACTTTACTAAACATTCTTGCTGCTTACAATTATCTCTATCTATAACAGTACTTTCTGTGGAAAATGTTATTGAAAATCTTTAAATTTTAAGAAAATTGTTAAAAATTGACTATGAAGGGCAATAACTCCTTAGGGGGTCAATTGACTATTTTGGTCATAGTGACTTATTTTTAGTTCTTACTTTGCTGTACATTATTGCTGTTTACAGTTTATCTCTATCTATAATAATATTCAAGATAACAAAAAAACAGCAAAATTTCCTCAAAATTACCAATTCAGGGGCAGCTACCTAACAACCGATTATCCGATTCATCTGAAAATTCCAGGGCAGATAGATCGTGACCTGATCAACAATTTTACTTCCTGTCACATTTGCTCTTAATGCTTAGGTTTTTGAGTTATAAGCCAAAAACTGCATTTTACCCCCATGTTCTATTTTTAGCCATGGCGGCCATTTTGGTTTGTTGGCCGAGTTACCGGACACATTTTTTTAACTAGATACCCCAATGATGATTATGGCTAAGTTTGGTTAAATTTGACCCAGTAGTTTCAGAGCAGAAGATTTTACTAAAAGATTACTAAGATTTACGAAAAATGGTTAAAAATTGACTATAAAGGGCAATAACTCCTAAAGTGGTCAACTGACCATTTTGGTCATGATGACTTATTTGTAGATCTTACTTTGCTGAACATTATTGCTGTTTACAGTTTATCTCTATCTATAATAATATTCAAGATAATAACCAAAAACAGCAAAATTTCCTTAAAATTACCATTTCAGGGGCAGCAACCCAACAACGGAATGTCTGATTCATCTGAAAGTTTCAGGGCAGCTAGATCTTGACCTGATGAACAATTTTACCCCATGTCAGATTTGCTCTAAATGCTTTGGTTTTTGAGTTATAAGCCAAAAACTGTATTTTACCCCTATGTTCTATTTTTAGCCATGGCGGCCATCTTGGTTGGTTGGCCGGGTCACCGGACACATTTTTTAAACTAGATACCCCAATGATGATTATGGCCAAGTTTGGTTAAATTTGGCCCAGTAGTTTCAGAGGAGAAGATTTTTCTAAAAGATTACTAAGATTTACGAAAAATGGTTAAAAATTGACTATGAAGGGCAATAACTCCTAAAGTGGTCAACTGACCATTTTGGTCATGTTAACTTATTTGTAGATCTTACTTTGCTGAACATTATTGCTGTTTACAGTTTATCTCTTTCTATAATAATATTCAAGATAACCAAAAACAGCAAAATTTCCTTAAAATTACCATTTCAGGGGCAGCAACCCAACAACGGAATGTCCGATTCATCTGAAAATTTCAGGGCACCTAGATCTTGACCTGATGAACAATTTTACCTCTGTCAGATTTGCTCTAAATGCTTTGGTTTTTGAGTTATAAGCCAAAAACTGCATTTTACCCCTATGTTCTATTTTTAGCCATGGCGGCCATCTTGGTTGGTTGGCCGGGTCACCGGACACATTTTTTAAACTAGATACCCCAATGATGATTGTGGCCAAGTTTGGTTAAATTTGGCCCAGTAGTTTCAGAGGAGAAGATTTTTGTAAAAGTTAACGCAGGACGACGACAACGGACGACGACGGACGCCGGACGCCAAGTGATGAGAAAAGCTCACTTGGCCTTTCGGCCAGGTGAGCTAAAAATTAACTTATTTAGCTAAATACAGGCTTGCTCTTCTGAAAATATTTAATTTCCTGATCTTTTTCATCTACTGATATCATATCATATTGCACCAAATATTCTGAGAGTTTTTCTTTTCCTGAAATAGGATTGACTTTGAACAAGTTTTTTAAATCAAAAAGAACCACCTACTTACACATGCTTTCACGTATTGCAGCATGCAGTCGTGGGTCTCACAACCAATTAAAGGACAAGATTTTTTCAATTATAATTCTTACAAGAATATATTACTATCATTTTTTGCTTTACAATTTTTTAACCTTAGAACAGTTAATGAGAAATGTGTACTTAGCAATTTGTTATTATTCCAATCTACTATTGCTTAAATTTAATCCAGCAATGTTCTATGACACTTATTACTCTGATATGCTCATCAAGTCAGATAAATCTATATATTTATGTATATTTTATCCTAAGAAAATCTGGTATTTCATGTTTTTTTTGGAAACAAAACTATCATTAAGATTACAACGGTTAAAATCATTTTAATCTGACTTTTTAAAATCTGCTTTCAAGCATTAAAACTTGATGACATGGTTGAATATACCTTTTTTTTTATTTGTTGCATGAAAGTATTGTAGTACTGTAGTAATTCAATGTTCTCATTCAATTACTATGATTAAAATATGAGCAAATAATAAATTTAACTTTTAAATAGCAATTTTTCTTTAATCATCAAAATGATACCTACAAAACAAATGGATCTACGATTCTATTCATCATTACATGTATAATATTCTTGTAAGCTATTATTTTAATGAAATATTTTTAAAGTCCAATAGACGTAATTATGTCCAAAGAAGGAACTAAAGCAAAACACAAATATAATTTGCAACTTCTAAATACAATAATACACCAGATATCACTACACCATTTCAAGGGAAATCAGTCAAGAGAAGAAAATTATCATTTCCATGATTTTTTCAATTCATATAGTTGTGATTAGGATTCAAGATGTATAACTGTAGCAAAACACAAATATATAATTTGTAACTTCTAAATACAATAATATGCCAAATTTCACCTAAACATCTTCAAGAAGGTCGGAATATGAAAAGAACATTATAATTTTCATGATATTTTCAAGTCCAATCATAAGTTGTTATTATGGTACAAAGATGTAAATGTAACAAAACACAAATATAATTTATAACTTCTAAATACAATAATTTGTCCAATACCAACTCGTTATCTTCAAGGAAGTCTGAATATGAAAAGAAAATTATCATTTTTATGATTTTTTAACGTCCAATGGAAAAGAGTATAGCAATCAGATAATTGAAACAAACATGTGATATGACAACATTCATTATACACTTATAAGCAAGTACCACTCAATATCAACGAAGAAGGTGGGAAATGGAGCAGAAACTAATAATTTATTGAAATTTCTAGGTCTTATGTCCATAATTAGGTCGACCAAAACTAAACTCATAGGTGATCTGTAACTCATCATTATCAGATAATTATAAAACAGATGCTCTTTTCAGTGATGTTTTATAAAAAAAATGCCTCATTTTGTGACCTTCAGAATAATCAAAGAATATAAGCCTTACCTGACAAAAAGTTTTTCACAAGAAGATTTTCCAAATTGGCTAACCCAATATAATTTGAACTATTTCTATTTGTATCCATCTGATAAGTTGAGCCTTTTTCAACTGAATTTTATAGTTCTTTCTCATGTTATACTTTTACACCACTGTCCCAGGTTAAGGGAGGGTTGGGATCCCGCTAACATGTTTAACCCAACCACCTTCTAGATGTATGTGCCTTTCCTAAATCAGGAGTCTGTAATTCAGTGGTTGTAGTTTGTTGATGTGTTACAAATTTGTTTTTTGGTCATTTAGTTTTCTCGTTTGAATTGTTTTACATTTGTCATTTCCTGGCCTTTTATAGCTGACTTTGCAGTATAGGCTTTGTTCATTGTTGAAGGCTGTAAGATATTATTTTTTAAGTTGTTAATTTCTGTATCATTTGGTCTCTTGTGGAGAGTTGTTTCATTGGAAATCATACCAGATCTTCTTTTATATATATATATAAATTACGAGATAGAATTGCCATCATTGTGACATTAAATTTGACATTTTTTAATGTGCTGAGATCATCAGATTTTTAGGGCAATCAAAGAGAAATAATTTTTATAAAGATGAGCATATTTAAAACTTTTTATTTCTCAAGGGTTACATCATACTATATCCTCTGTCCAGGATTTAAGACTTCAGCATGTGGGAAGTACCCAGAGGATTTCATCAACGATTGCAGAGAATATAAACTATCTTAAAAGCTGACCACATTCACTATATGTCATAATTGATTGTAAATTAATCAATAATTTTAATTTAGTTTAAAAAGGTCGTAAATTCTCTATAGGGTTGTTGACATTAATTGAAAATGAGACTTTTATTACATATAAAACTTTCTTACACCCTTTAATTTTTATTAATAAATCATGACAAAGAAATTATATTCTTATACTATCTCATGATTATATATATGTGTAATATAAAAAAATCTTCATTTCACTGCTGATAATTTACGAGTAATTTTAAGAGTAAATGTGTTTTTTTTTTATCAAGTAATGCGGAAAATGCCAGACATGACATTAATAATTTGACTAGACCTTGAATTACCTACAGGTATACATGATAAATTTTACTTATATTTGCCTGCTTTTATAAGCCTAGTCAATCATAGATTTTCAAATACAATTTTGACATCACAGTTTTGTGTTTAAAAATACTTGTAAGGCCACACCAAATTAATTAGTAGTTCTTTGGAAAACCCGCACCTAAATTGCCGAAATTAAAATAAAAAAATAAAAATAAATTTCCCGCACCTCACCTGCCAAAACCAAAAAATAAAAATAAAAATAAAATTCCCGCACGTCGAAAATAAATCTGCATTTTCGACGAACTCGATTCCGGTATTAAATCAAAGCGCTGTAAGCGCTGAAGGCAGTTAACCAAAAACCAAGGCAACCGTAATTATGAAAACTGTGGCAATGTTGCCTCAACATTAAACATTCATATATAGTACATTCATGTTTATCTAATGATTTATTTATTAAGGCAAATAATTTATATGTTATCAAGGTTTCAAAAGCAATGCATATATCAATGTATATTTTTATGGTGAGTCTGCAGTGGTACAAGTTCCCAATGATTGCAGTTGTTCTACTTGGTAGTTAACCTTGGTTTTATTTGACTGCTAGAAGTTCAATTTGACTTAGTATGAACATGTAATAGTATGAATGGACTGGTTTCCCTGGAAAGAAAACTGAGTTTGTGTTCTATAGTACAAAGGTTATGAGACACGAATCAGACAAATGTTCACTACAACAGGGATCAAAGGTGAGGTCTGACTGACCTGCCCATAGTAAATGTAAATGATTTGTTATTTTGTCCCATACATATGAATATATATAATTTAGGGGTGGGGATCTCAACGGTTTTCAAGTTCTCAAACAGGTAGGGGTAGGCAGAGGATTTAGGGGGGCAGGGGGCCCGGCCCCCCTTTTTGGGAAAAAAAATTGGTTGCTTATATAGGGAATCACTGAAGCGTGACTGGAGCGGGCCTCTCTTAGGTCAGTCAGTGGGCCCCACTTATGAAAATTTCTGGATCCGCCACTGGGGGTAGGGTGATCCTAGGGACTTCCCCTACATTTCATTTTATTTGTTATATTGTCCCATACATGAATATATATGGTTTAGGAGTGGGGATCTCATTGGTTTCCAAGTTCTCAAACAGGAGGGGTCGGGTGACCCCAGGGAATCCCCCTATATTTCATTTAATTAGTTATATTGACCCATACATGAATATATATTGTTTTGGTGTGGGGATCTCGACCGTTTCCAAGTTCTCAAACAGGAGGGTCGGGATGACCACAGGGACTTCCCCTATATTTCATTTGATTTGTTATATTGTCTATACATGAGTATATATGGTTTAGGGGTAAGGGGTTTAGGGGTAAGGATCTTGACCATTTCCAAGTTCTCAAACAGGAGGGTGAACAGTGACCTCAGGGACTCCCCTATCTTTCATCTGAATTGTTATATTGTCCCGTACATGAATATATAGGGGTGGCGATCTCAATGGGTTTCAAATTCTCAAACAGGAGGGGGTGGGGTGACCCAAGGGACTCCCCCTATATTACATTTTTTATTTATTATATTGTCCTATACATGCATGAATATATGCAGGGGCGGATTCAGACGGGGGAGGGTTGCGGGCTTGCACCCCCCTTAAATTTGCAAAGCATCGGTTGTTCTCAGCTTAATAAAGAATATTCCGATAATTTTACCTCAATTTTTTTTAGCCTCGTTCTGCTCGGCGAAAACTTAAGTTTGCGCCCCTCCTAACCTAAAATCCTGGATCTGCCCCTCATATGGTTTAGGGGTGGGGAGCTCGACCGTTTCCAAGTTATCAAACAGGAGGGGGTAGAGTTGCCCAAAGAATGCCACCTATATATCATATGATTTACTTACATTAAGGTATATATAATATAATATAGTTGCATTATTTGTGAAAATAAAGAAAGAAACTTTCAGCTACTTTAATTGACCCTTCAAAATTGAGAAAAACAAATAACTCCTCGAAATTGCAGTAATATGTTTACACTTTAAAAGCATCTCACATGCATTATCATCATTTATCATTTATAAAGAAAATTTAGACTGTGACCATGAACAGGTATATTGTTAGATATACTGTTCTAAGCTGTCACGTTGTATTGGATTTTTAAATTAAAATTTCTGAATAAAATATTTTTCTGCTTTTTCTTTCTTTTACATAATATATCTTTTGGTTTACAATACTAGTGTTTATATTCATTTACCATGCATAGATGTATTTTTTCACCTGCTTGGATTTATTTTGTAAATGATCGCCAAACCCGGAATTACCCTTATCCGCTTCCGGAATCGGATCCGATTTTGTAAAATTTTGTTTTCACGGCCGCAATTGTTATGTGTTTACAGTGTTGTTTTTGTCAATCAGATACGATTTTACTCGAATTTATACAATATTTGTCGGCGATTTTCTGTATAAAGCTAGCGGTTGAGCAAAATGAACACCGCCGTCATGAATAATAATGATAAAAATAAGTTTTTAGCTCGTTTAATTGGAGACTTTCGTGAACATGGTGAAAAGGTATTTATATAATAAGTTCAACTGTTCATGCTGTTGGCGGCAATTTCAAATTAGAAAAAGAAATTTTCGTAGCTTTTCAATTTGGAGGCAGGTGTGCAAATTAGCGGTGGTCCGAGGTCCGCGACCTTCCACTTTTGAAAGCGGAATTTCGACTAGGATAATTGGTTTCTAGCTACGTCCGACGTAGTCACCTTCCACTTGAAAGAAAATAAGAAATTACTTTGCAAACCTTTTCACCATGTTCACGAAAGTCTCCAATTAAACGAGCTAAAAACTTATTTTTATCATTATTATTCATGACGGTGATTAACACTTTAAAGAGCGGTAAAGCAGCCGATTGTGCAAATTTGACAAGTGAACATTTAAAGAACGGAGGCCAAATAGTAATATCAGCAGTAACAAAACTAATCAATATGATATTTCATGTATGCTCAATTCCAGATCTACTCAAACTTGGTATAGCAACGCCTGTTTTTAAGCGAAAAGGGAAACCACTAGATGACCCCAACTCTTATAGGAAAATAACTGTAACCAGTATTCTAAACAAAATACTAGAAAAATTATATTTAGAAAAGAAAGATGAAACACTCAAAAATGCACAGAGCCCACTACAACGGGGTTTCACTAAGGGTATATCTGGACTAAACGCAGCTCTGATACTTAATGAACTAATTGCGGAGGCGCAGGACATGCACAGGCCATTATATGTTGCCTTTCTTGACGCCCAGAAGGCTTTCGACTTAGTTTGGCACAGCTCATTACTACGAAAGCTACATCAAAGTGGTATTGAAAGTGACTCATGGCTGATGTTCAAAGAATGGTATAAAGATTTAACATCTCAAATCAAATGGGAAGGTGAACTATCAAAGGTATTCTCTGAGCATCAAAGGGTACGTCAAGGTGGTGTTACCTCCCCTGCAGCATATAAACTTTTTATTAACCCAATGTTGGACCATATAGAGACTCAGAATCTAGGAAGTTATATTGGACCAATTTATTGTGGCACACCAACAGTAGCAGATGATGTGTGTCTGGTGTCAAACAACCCGGAGGATCTGCAAGCAATGCTTGACATACAAGGGGTTTATGCAAACAAAGAACATTATTGTATAAGTAAAACAAAATCATCTGTGGTTCAATTTAATGACAAACAACCTAGGAAATTCACCATGAACTCAGAAGAGATTCCAACATCACAATCTGCTGTGCATCTGGGTATAGAAAGAGATAATTCATCAAAGTTTGGCACAAAGAATGTTAGCAACGCAAGGATCAGTGCTGCTAGAAAAGCAACATATGCGTTAATGGGAGCTGGCCTCCACGGTCTGAACGGTTTAAACCCCACTGTATCCATCCATATCATCCGTATATTTATAATTCCAAGACTTATACATGGACTTGAAGTAGTTAGATTAATGATTAGTGATATAAAAGCTCTGTCATCTTATTTCAAACAACTATTAAAACGTATTCAGCATCTACCAGAAAGAACAGCTGACTCAGCAACTTATCTTTTGTCTGGCCAGATGCCAATAGAAGCAGAAATTGATAAAAGAACATTAACTTTATTCGGAAATATTATAAGAAATCCAAATACAGTGGAGTTTAAACTAGCACAGAGACAGTTAGCTATCAAGGACAGAAACTCAAAAAGCTGGTTCACTTATGTGCAACAGTTATTGGAGAAATATAATCTTCCCTGTTCGTCAGTACTTCTACAAGAACCACCAGGAAAATTCTCATGGAAAAACTTAGTATATAAGGCTGTAAAAACATATTGGACTAACAAAATACATTCGGATGCCCGTGAAAAATCTTCTCTACAATATATAAATTTTGAACAATTAACCTTTGATAATCCACATCTTGTATGGAAAAGTGCAAAATTTGAATATTTCTCAATCCAGAGGGCAGGTATCAAATGCAGACTTATGTTAGACACTTATTTACTTCAAATCCATAAACAAAAATTTAATAAGTATGAAGTAGACTCAACCTGTTTATTATGTCAAAATGGTGCTGAGGATAGGAAACATTTTCTAATTCAATGTGTTGCTCTGGACAGTATAAGAAGTCCATTTTTGAAAACACTACATGAAAAAACCACTGAGGTAGTAAAAGATGTGAATCTCACTGATGCAATTTTTGAACAGTCAGATAAGTTGTTGTCGTTGATTCTTGACTGTACAGGATATCAAGTAATTCCTCCATCTCGACAAGAAGAATTTGAGGCCGTGAGCAGAGGCCTGTGCTTTGCATTACACATTGCGAGAAGTGATAGGATTAAGTCATTACAATAACTGTGGTCATAGCAGTGGTGCAATATAGTGTCACAGGGTGACAGGAACATTGATTATTAAACTGCAACATATATAGTGAAAGCAGAATGCAATTTAGTGTCACAGGGTGACAGGAACATTTATGTTTAATTGTATAGTGAGAGTATACATATGATAACCGTGAGAGTGACGGAGGATTAATGATCTCATTAGAGGAATTAAAATAATAATAATTTTAATTCTAGGATCTATATCTTATTTTAATAATAAGTAGCTCCCCAGACGATTAGGTGGTGTTTCAGTCCAAAATTGAAGAACAGTAGTGGACTTATTACGTTGTATAAACAACGGTTCTCCAAGATAGTGGAGGAATACTACAAAAACAGAACAGAATAGACTACTGACGTAGTTGTACTACGTATTGATGACAAACAATATTCCTACGACTTTTGTCATTTGGGAAATCTAAACTACTTGTCTTAAGAGATTTTCGGCGATTAAATATTTCATACAATTGTTCTTTGACATCTTAGCTAAAAGCACAAGTCATAATGAACTACACAAGGATTCTTAATAAGCACTACTTCCTATGTGTAACTTTAAAACTTTTGGATAAATCGACGATCATTTAAGGTTTTTCTGGTCATATTTTTTGTACTCCAGAATAAAAAGTATTAAAAAAGTGTTCAATTAGTTATATATAACATAGTAGCAAGCTAGATAATAACAATGGCAAGTATTTCAGGATTTGTTGGGTAGAACACAAATCTAGGGTGCTCACATAATGCAGCTTAACTGCATAAAAAAAATCTTTATCAATTAAGCGTTTGAAAATATGCAGTGTTTGTCATTTGTCAAGCATATTTTTGATTCTGATCAAAAAAGTTGCAAAGATGGAAAACGTGCTGATTGTTTCTGTGGTAAAACATTCAGACAAAAATAACAACAAGGCATACATATTAAAAAACACGGCAACACAAACAAAATGTCGGACATTCAGGGAACTATATCAAGGAGCCATTGAACGATGTAGCGATGCACACAGTGAGATTATTAATATTAAAACCATACAAATAAGTAAGTCGAACAGTTTCGATGATTCTAGTATCGAAATATCTGACGAAGATATGGTATGGTCAATATGTAATGACCTAAACTTTAAATATGTGCAGTTCACAATTGATGATGGATCTACTGCTACTAAAGATGCATCAAATTCAAAACCAAGTGGAATTAATGCATTTTCGGTACTCATGAGCTCACAAAATGAGTTACACATGCCTGATAAACCTGTCCCCTTGTCTGGGAAACAGCTCACTGGGCCACAAAGACTTTACTCTGATATCATTGATTGGGCCTCAAACGATTCCCCAGAACGTGCCACAACTAATGCTCGAATTATGTCAAAAATAGCAGACAATTTACCAAAGTATTCTACTAGAGCAATGAGACGTGATTTCATCAATATGTATTCACAGTATGTAAAAACACCCAAGTCTGTCCTACGTTATATGTTTCATGAACTTACAGGAACTGAGCCTGCACATGCAAATTGTTGTACATGGAGTAGAAATTAAGCCTTTTGTTGGCCCTGTAAATACCCCTACTGATATTTCATTGATACATTTCTTTTGATATGAAAAGATAGACACCAAAACAGTTGTTGACGGCCTTGTGGAGACCTCTGCATTTGTTATTTTTCCTGGTGGATGTTGTGCAGTTCTCAAACTTTAAAATACCCCATATTGTTCCATTTTTATATGTACCTTTTTATAATAATACAAGGTACTGACAAAATGATAAAATTTGATATTTTATACCATTTTTAAAGATGGGTGAAATTGAAAGTTAACTTGTTTAACACAGGATGTTTTGTAAATGAAAAAAAATGCATTTCTATTGCAGGATTATAGACTCCATGATGCATCTGGTTGAAATCTTAGTTATAACATAGGCTTATAAATGTAGGTTATGTAGGTATTTCCATGTTGGTATGTTTTGGTGTAATTTATTTTCTGATATTTAATTGTAAAGTAGCAATAGCTAGAACCCCCAGTTTCCACTGTGCTTGGATTGACTGGTTAGTGATCCATATGCATAAACACAAAACACACACCATGCAGTTATGTTACAAGAAGCTAGCATACTACAGAGGGTGTCTAAGGACCAGAAGGTGCATATACTACAGATGAAAGCAGTGCATATTAAAAGCAGATAGCCATATCAAGTTCATGCATAAAAAAATATGTTCAAAAGTGTATATTTGTTCAGTGTTAATTATACAAACAACAAAACAAAATGAAAAAGAATGCAGAAAGTTGAAATACATATAAAAAGGGAGATAATTTAATTATATCAAATTATGTCCCCTTTCAATTAAGTGAGTTGAAAATTCAGTTGCTTCTTTTAGGTAAAAGATATAAAAATTGAGAGAAAAAAAATATCGCTCGCTCCATATTTCTTCAAAATTTGAGGCGAAGAATTTAAAAATATAAATTTAAATTTCGCTCGCTCGCCCCATTTTTTTTGGGTAAAATCTCAAAGAACTATTAATTAATTTGGTGTGGCCTAATAGTCCTTATAAAATCATGCTAATCAGTATCATTATTGGTGTAAATGAAAACAATGAGTAATATTTTAATTTTGGATGTTACGGGTCTTCTGATTGGCTGACGTTATTTTGTTATGAGCCCATAGACATAATTTAGTCATGTGACTGTGACGTTTTTTCATGGTTTTCTACGGTTTAAAATGGAATTTAGAATTAAATTTTAAGAAATGACTGTAATATTTTTTCTGTCTATTTGAAATAACATAAACTAGAGGCTCTAAAGAGCCTGTGTCGCTCACCTTGGTCTATGTGAATATTAAACAAAAGAAGCAGATGGATTCATGACAAAATTGTGTTTTGGTGATGGTGATGTGTTTGTACATCTTACTTTACTGAACATTCTTGCTGCTTACAATTATCTCTATCTATAATGAACTTGGCCCAGTAGTTTCAGTGGAAAATGTTGGTTAAAATTTACAAATTTTATGAAAATTTTTAAAAATTGACTATAAAGGACAATAACTCCTTAGGGGTCAATTCACCATTTCCGTCATGTTGAATTATTTGTAGATCTTAATTTGCTGAACATTATTGATGTTAACGGTTTATCTCTATCTAAAATAATATTCAAGATACTGTAATAACCAAAAACAGCAAATTTCCTTAAAATTACCAATTCAGGGGCAGCAACCCAACAACGGGTTGTCAGATTCGTCTGAAAATTTCAGGGCAGATAGATCTTGACCTGATAAACAATTTTACCTGTTGTCAGATTTGCTCTAAAGGCTGCGGTTTCAGAGTTATAAGCCAAAATCTACATTTCACCCCTATGTTCTATTTTTAGCCATGGCGGCCATCTTGGTTGGTTGGTCGGGTCACCGGACACACTTTTTAAACTAGATACCCCAATGATGATTGTGGCCAAGTTTGGTTTAATTTGGCTCAGTAGTTTCAGAGGAGAAGATTTTTGTAAAAGATAACTAAGATTTACGAAAAATGGTTAAAAATTGACTATAAAGGGCAATAACTCCTAAAGGGATCAACAGACCATTTTGATCTTGTTGACTTATTTGTAGATCTTACTTTGCTGAACATTTTTGCTGTTTACAGTTTATCTCTATCTATAATAATATTCAAGATAATAACCAAAAACAGCAAAATTTCATTAAAATTACCAACTCAGGGGCAGCAACCTATCAACGGGTTGTCCAATTCATCTGAAAATTTCAGGGCAGATAGATCTTGACCTGATAAACAATTTTACCCGATGTCAGATTTGCTCTAAATGCTTTGGTTTTTGAGTGATAAGCCAAAAACTGCATTTTACCCCTATGTTCTATTTTTAGCCATGGCGGCCATCTTGGTTGGTTGGCCGGGTCACCGGACACAATTTTTAAACTAGATACCCCAATGATGATTGTGGCCAAGTTTGGTTTAATTTGGCTCAGTAGTTTCAGAGCAGAAGATTTTTGTAAAAGATAACTAAGATTTACGAAAAATGGTTAAAAATTGACTATAAAGGGCAATAACTCCTAAAGGGATCAACAGACCATTTTGATCTTGTTGACTTATTTGTAGATCTTACTTTGCTGAACATTTTTGCTGTTTACAGTTCATCTCTATCTATAATAATATTCAAGATAATAACCAAAAACAGCAAAATTTCATTAAAATAACCAACTCAGGGGCAGCAACCTATCAACGGGTTGTCCAATTCATCTGAAAATTTCAGGGCAGATAGATCTTCACCTGATTAAAAATTTTACCCGGTGTCAGATTTGCTCTAAATGCTTTGGTTTTTGAGTTATAAGCCAAAAACTGCATTTTACCCCTATGTTCTATTTTTAGCCATGGCGGCCATCTTGGTTGGTTGGCTGGGTCACCGGACACAAGTTTTAAACTAGATACCCTAATAATGATTTTAGCCATGTTTGGTTAAATTTGGCCCAGCAGTTTCAGAGGAGAAGATTTTTGTAAAAGTTAACGACGACGGACGACGGACGCCAAGTGATGGGAAAAGCTCACTTGGCCCTTTGGGCCAGGTGAGCTAAAAATGTGATGCACACCGCGTTATTCAGTGTGCACCAAATTTTTTTATGTTATTTCTTCATAGACAGAAAAAATATTAAAGTCATTCCTTAAATATTTTCTATTTACTGCCTTATCAAGTCAAATAATGGGCATGCATTAACAATAGATTTTATAGGATATGATAAGAGTTATCTCCCTCAACACGAGTTTTATAATGCATTCTATAGAATTTGTATCTCATCTGTTTTGAAAGTGTTCATATAAAAAAGTATGCATGATTTTCAAAAGATTTTTAAATTCTTAATTTCGAAATTAGAAAAATTCATTTGTAGACTTTCAACCTATGAATTACATTTTGTATGATTCTTATTCCTTTTTGTTTTAAAAGATTTTTTTTAGTTTTTTCAGTGAGCATACTATTTAGACAGTCGGTTATCATATAATCTGTAGATTATCTGAACATACTGATATATTGGCTCTCAATAATGACTACTCAGTATGTATACAAAAGAAATTTATCCTGTCGAACTTACTTTAAATATAGCTTATACTAACAAAGACCACTGCTCTTTCCTAGATCTTGATATCAATATCATTAACGGAAAGCTTAATACAAAAATTTATGATAAAAGAGATGATTTTTCATTTCCTATCGTTAATTTTCCATTTTTAGATGATGATGTTCCTTTTTCACCATCTTACTGTGTTAACATATCTCAACTTGAACGATTCACTCGTGTATGTAACAATGTTTTAGATTTTAACGAGAGTAATTTATATATTAATGAAAAATTATTACACCAGGGTTTTTTGATATCACAAACTAGTCAAAACATTTACTAAGTTTTATCATCGGTACAAGAACATCATTCGCAAATATAACTCAACATGCAGACTTCTTATATGTTCAGGTATTTCACATCCAATCTTTTATGGTAATATTCTTCACAAAGAACAAATATGTCAGTATTCACCTCAGAAGCTATCAAAACCTTTAAACAGGCTTATTTAAAGAAGAGATATAGTTACGATACTGTTGTCAGGTCATTAAAGATTGCTTATTTCGGCTTTAATATTGATTCACTTATAGGGTCTTTGCATCTGAATTAAACACATTTATTTAAAAACCAGTTGGCATGACAAGGGTTATGTTCTTCTCATATATTTTATGATGGTATAATACTTAACCACTTACGGGAGGGATTGTGCCTGATATTCCTATGATGAAGACATAAGCTTTCAATCAGTTTAATTGAGGTCTGGAGCTGGCATGTCAGTAACTGCTAGTAGTCTGTTGTTATTTATGTATTATTGTCATTTTCTATTTTCTTTTGTTACCTCTTCAAACTCAGACTTCTCTTAACTGAATTTTACTGTGCGTATTGTTATGCATTTACTTTTCTACATTGGCGTGAGGTATAGGGAGAGGGTTGAGATATCAAAAAACATTTTTGCGCCTATCCCAAGTCAGGAGCCTCTGGCCTTTGTTAGTCTTGTATGATTTTTAATTTTAGTTTCTTGTGTATAATTAGGATTTTAGTATGACGTCCATTATCACTGAAATAGTATATATATTTGTTTAGGGGCCAGCTGAAGGATGCCTCTTGGTGTGGAGTTTCTCGCTGCATAGAAGACCCATTGGTGACCTTCTGCTGTTGTCCGTTCTATGGTCGGGTTGTTGTCTCTTTGACACAATCCCCATTTCCATTCTCAATTTTATACTGTATATGTACACTTGTCTATTGATAACTGTAAGTCCCCCCCCCCCCCCCCCCCCCCTCTGGGTGTTGTTTGCCTCTGTATCTTCAGCTTATTGAACTAAAGCTCAAAAGTCTTTTTCTTCATAATTTTTAAGAGGTAAAATAAAACAAACAAACCTGCATTGAACCAGTCATATGTAAATGAGCTGACCAGTCTGGACCAAGAGCTCCTCCTAATTTTGTTGTGGAACTTGCTAAATATTTGTCATCTGAAAAAAATGTAGAACACACTTTTGTGATCATTACTGATGAATTGGGGTCTTATACATGATATATACTACATGAAATTGAAATGCATGAATTTAAAATATATAATAACAATTGTGTATCTTGTGTACTCCCAAATGGGCTTACCATATCAGAAAACTAGACACGAGATGCTTTGTTTATGCACCTATGTCCTTTAGTTGTGATAGGGTTGGGCTGCCCCCCCCCCCCCCCCCCCCACACACACACACTTTTTTCCATGATCACACATCCCCACTATTTTACCCCCTATATTCCATATCCCAAAGCATGTCATTCCCCAGTCTTTTTTCCACAAAAAAATATTACTTCTTTTAAAAATTATATGAAAACTATGTACCTTCAAGAGTGTATTTCAATCTTTTTGAGGGAGCTTCTTCCTTTGATTTGTCTTTATTGAGTGATGAAAGAAAGAATTGAGCTGCACCAGGATCAACAAATGTACTGGATATACTTTTTTGTTTAATGGCCCAGATCACCTCACAACCCTCTACCTCATACCTACAAAATATACAAACAATTGTCAGATCAGTGGTTAAAAACAGTAGTGTGGACACAGAGATATGTCTCGACACTCTCTTGACATAAAATTAAGAAAGACAATCAATGGACAGCAACAATGTTTACTAATTCAAAGTAGCTGGACAATGAACAAGGGGCAGGGCCTTGAAATGGTCAACAAACTGGGATGTACATAGAGCAAACTCCATAGAAAATAGTGTAAGTAGTTCCTATTCAAACTAACTTCAGCAGAAAACGAAACATCAAAAATTGCTATTTAATAGAGAAATATCTTATCAAGACTTCATGGATAAAACTTGAGTCTCCTGAATATCTGACATAATTGAAAACAAGAGTGCACACGCTGAAATGTCTTGCCTTCTTTACTAATCATTGATATTATGTTGATAGTCCTAAATATAAAGCTTTATTACAATTTAAACATAAACTTAAGATTAACCCAGAAAACTAAAAATTGACCACTGAACCATGAAAATGAGGTCAAGGTGAGATGAACTATGCCAGGCACATATGTACAGCTAACAATTCTGCCATATAACAAATATAGTTGACCTATTGCTTAAAGTTTAAAAAAAAACCGGACCAAAACACAAATACTTAACACTGAGCAATGAACCATGAAAATGAGGTCAAGGTCAAATTCATTCTGAGCGACTGACATATAGATCATAAAATATTTCCATACACCAAATGTTGTTGACTTATTGCATATAGTATTAGATAAAAAAAAAACAAAACTAAAAAACTTAACTGACCACTGAACCGTGAAAATGAGTTTTTTTTTTACATTTCTGCTCTGATCAATCATGCTTCAAGATTTCAGATAATCCTTGTAAAGTATTTGTTAACCAATTAAAGTATTAGATAAATGATAAAATCTATAAAAAATTCTAATGGTACCTTTGGGTAATAACAACTCTGACATCAAAACTTGAAGGACATATAACGTATTTTTTACGATTATAAAAAAACTTAATCAATTTGACATTCGTAGGCTTATTTTATCGATAAATCTATTTATATATCACAGACAAACCTTCCAAGGACAAATGTCTCACATTCAGATCAGGACAATAAACTTGTGAAATGGGGACAATAGAGATAATCCCAAGGTTATGTTTTATTGTTCTCAACTAGCATGCAACACAATATAAATATCCATCTAATTATTATACAATAGTAACACCAATTATAAACAGGTCACAGACAACAATTAAATTCCTCTAGATTTTTTATAACATTTTGTCTCATTAAAAATAATGAACCTATTTTTTTTGTCATATCTTTTGTGTGCATAAAGTACAGTACTAATCATCCAACATTCAGACAGATTGCACTCCAGCATCTTACAAATTTAGCCAATAAACATCATCCATATCCATACCCATATGGACAAGTCAAGAGATGTTATGAATACTGTAAATATTACCCTTTTGCCCCTGGCCTAATCAATATTTCAATATCAAAATCAGTTAAAATACAACATCCAAAAATTTATACAATTTTTACAGTTGACTGTACAGCTGACAAAGTGATTGATGTCTCTACAGTTGCCAAAGTGATTGATGTCAGTACAGCTGACAAAGTGATTGATGTTTGTACAGTTGACAAAGTGATTGAAGTCAGTACAGCTGACAAAGTGATTGATGTCAGTACAGTTGACAAAGTGATTGATGTCAGTACAGCTGACAAAGTGATTGATGTTTGTACAGTTGACAAAGTGATTGATGTCAGTACAGCTGACAAAGTGATTGATGTCAGTACAGCAGACAAAGTGATTGATGTCAGTACAGCTGACAAAGTGATTGATGTTTGTACAGTTGACAAAGTGATTGATGTCAGTACAGCTGACAAAGTGATTGATGTCAGTACAGCTGACAAAGTGATTGATGTCTGTCCAGCTGACAAAGTGATTGATGTCTGTACACCTGACAAAGTGATTGATGTCTGTACAGCTGACAAAGTGGTTGATGTCTGTCCAGCTGACAAAGTGATTGATGTCTGTACAGCTGACAAAGTGATTGATGTCTGTACAGCTGACAAAGTGATTGATGTCTGTACAGCTGACAAAGTGATTGGTGTCTGTACAGCTGACAAAGTGATTGATGTCTGTACAGCTGACAACATGATTGATGTCTGTACAGCTGACAAAGTGATTGATGTCTGTACAGTTGACAAAGTTATTGATGTCTGTACAGCTGACAAAGTTACTGATGTCTGTACAGCTGACAAAGCTACTGATGTCTGTACAGCTGACAAAGTTATTGATGTCTGTACAGTTGACAAAGTTATTGATGTCTGTACAGCTGACAAAGTTATTGATGTCTGTACAGCTGACAAAGTTATTGATGTCTGTACAGCTGACAAAGTGAATGATGTCTGTACAGTTGACAAAGTGATTGATGTTGTTTAAAAAGTTATTGATGTCTGTACAGTTGACAAAGTTATTGATGTCTGTACAGCTGACAAAGTTATTGATGTCTGTCCATTTGACAAAGTTATTGATGTCTGTACAGTTGACAAAGTTATTGATATCTGTACAGTTGACAAAGTTGTTTATGTCTGTACAGTTGACAAAGTTATTCATGTCTGTACAGTTGACAAAGTTATTGATATTTTGTAGATAAAGATATAAATTATACATGGGAATATTTTCTTGCTAGTACATTATGGTTAAATAAGAATATAAATATCAACAACAAACATGTATTTTATAGAAGTTGGTATAATAAAGGTATTGTTTTTGTAAATGATGTGATTAGTAATAGTGGAAAGTTTCTCTCCTATGGGGAAATAAAAGACAAATTTGATATTTCTGGGAATATGATGATGTATTAAAGTATCATTTCAGCATTAATAGTTATCAAAGGTACCAGGATTATAATTTAGTACGCCAGACGCACATTTCGTCTACATAAGACTCATCAGTGACGCTCATATCAAAATATTTTTAAAGCCAAACAAGCACAAAGTTGAATAGCATTGAGGATTCAATATTCCAAAAAGTTGTGCCAAATACAGCTAAGGTTATCTTTGTCTGGGATAAGAAAATCCTTAGTTTTTCGAAAAATTCAAAGTTTGTAAACAGGAAATTCATACAAATGACCACATCATTGATATATATAGAACATGTACTATGGAATTGTGAAAACGTCCAGAATTTATTAGAAGAAATAGATTTATGGTTT
The DNA here is from genome assembly GCA_037788925.1 of Mytilus galloprovincialis. Classification (NCBI taxonomy): domain Eukaryota; kingdom Metazoa; phylum Mollusca; class Bivalvia; order Mytilida; family Mytilidae; genus Mytilus; species Mytilus galloprovincialis. The sequence goes on along the minus strand of CM075340.1, from coordinate 55,352,762 downwards.
TTATCTAATGGTATAAGTATCTCATTCACCAAAAAGATTTTGTTTGTTTGGTAATGTCTCACATGTATACAAGTGTGAAATTTCAAACCTGATTTTTCTGTGTCTTAAACAATATATCTATAATACAAGATATTTCCAGAAAGTTTTATCAATTCATGCTGTGAAGAAAATACTAAAAGATCTTTATAATTTAGAGAAGTGTATAGCAGTAAGAAACAATAAACTTGAGAGTTTCAACAAATTGTGGATTCAATTTACTCATTTGTTCGATTGTAAAGTCCTATTATAATTCATATATGAAAAAACATGATAGAATGTTAATTTGTGAAGCTATTGGTGTCTGTACAGCTGACTGTACTTAAATATTAAATAAACAGCTTAAAAATGTTGCATTTAAAACATTTCTCTTTAATCATAAAAATGTTTCAAACGAAATTTCATAAAATCGATGAAATTATGTCAAAGTAATTAATTGATGTCGGGAAAATTTATTCTAAGACTGTATGTATCTTAATGTTAACTGAAGAAAAGAAAAAATAATTTATCAGTAATAATGAAATCAGTAAAATACAGAAAAATATAAACTATTCAAACTGTTTTTTTTTTTCAAATGGTATTTCTTAATATTGTAGACCTTCTTAAATCAGATTTTCATGACATTCTGAGACAGTTGGTAATGTTAAAAATAAGTTAATCCCAGACTGCATGTAAAGGTTTCCTGCAACAAAACATTAAAGTCATATGAAAGGAGCGACTGATTAAAAATAATGTCAATCCAATTCTTGGATCAATGTATGCATTCATCTTAAACTTAAGTCTTTTGTGCACGATTTTATCATTTTCTATGTATCCTTATCGTATTATCATCCAAAAATTATTTCACTTGGTTAGTGTTGTTGTGAAAATATGGCAACTAAAAATGACACAGCATAGGTTTCTGACACAGAATGAATGTGGTCTAATGAACTTAAATTTTTTGTTTTGCCTTTGAGCAATTCACTATGCTGTTGAATATTAATCCTCTCAAAACAAGAATGTGTCCCCAGTACACGAATGCCCCACTCGCACTATCATTTTCTATGTTCAGTAGACCATGAAATTGGGGTAAACCCTCTAATTTGGCATTAAAATTAAAAAGATCATATCATAGGGAACATGTATACTAAGTTTGAAGTCCATTGGACTTCAACTTCATCAAAAACTACCTTGACCAAAAACTTTAACCTGAAGCGGGACAGACGGACAAACGAACGGACGAACGAACGAACCGACGGACGGACGGACGGATGAACGGACGCACAGACCAGAAAACATAATACCCCTCTACTATCGTAGGTGGGGCATAAAAATGTTTGAAGAAATATTCTTTTTATTTATGAAATCTGAAATGAGAAAAATTGCTCCCCCTCCCCCCCCCCCCCTCCCCCCCCCCATTTTTTTTCACATCCCCTTTCCCTTATTCCAAAAATGATCTCAATTCAAATTTCTAATGGCCCCTAACAATAACTACTCATTTCAATACATCATAAAATATTAAAATGTAAAACCAGGTGCTCCACAGGGCGCAGCTTTATACGACCGCAGAGGTCGTACCCTGAACAGTTGGGTCAAGTATGGACAAAACATTCAAGCGTGATACAGCTCTGAATTTGGATTGCGATCAAATTTTTGACATTATATGGCTTTTTTACACAAAACAAATGTCAAGATTTTAGAAATCAATTAAAGATTTCTTCTTCAAACTTATTTAAATCTAAAATCAAATAGTTGACACAGCATAGGTTTCTGACACAGAATGAATGTGGTCTAATGAACTTAAATTTTTTTTTGCCTTTGAGCAATTCACTATGCTGTTGAATATTAATCCTCTCAAAAAAATGTTTGAAGAAATTTTCTTTTTATTTATGAAATGTGAAATGAGAAAAAATTTACCCCCCCCCCCCCCCCCCCATTTTTTTTTTCACATCCCCCTTTCCCTTTTTCCAAAACTGATATCAATTCAAATTTCTAATGGAGTTTGCAACAATAACTACTCTTTTAAATACATCATAAAATATTAAAATGTAAAATAAAGTGCTTGTTATCACTGAATGGTAAAGATTGGTTGGTAGTAAAGTGAATATACATTGTATATTGTATAAAACAATGATTTAAGTTGATTCAACTACTATTCTGAACAAAGAAAGATAACTCCAATTGAAAATTTCTTGCTATTGCACAATATTGTGCAATTAGATATTTACTTGCTATTGCACAATACTGTGCAATTGAAAATATTTGCTATTGCACAATACTGTGCAATTGAAGATTTCTTGCTATTGCGCAATACTGTGCAATTGAAAATTTCTTGCTATTGCACAATACTGTTCAATTGAAGATTTCTTGCTATTGCTGAATACTGTGCAATTGAAAATTTCTTGCTATTGCACAATACTTAATATAATAATTTTGGATCCTGATTTGAACCAACTTGAAAACTGGGTCCATAATCAAAAATCTAAGTACATGTTTAGATTCAGCATATCAAAAAAGCCCAAGAATTCATTTTTTGTTAAAATCAAACTTAGTTTAATTTTGGACCCTTTGGACTTTAATGTAGACCAATTTGAAAACGGGACCAAAAATTAAGAATCTACATACACAGTTAGATTTGGCATATCAAAGAACCCAAATTATTCAATTTTTGATGAAATCAAACAAACTTTAATTTTGGACCCCGATTTGGACCAACTTGAAAACTGGACCAATAATCAAAAATCTAAGTACATTTTTAGATTCAGCATATCAAAGAACCCCAAGGATTCAATTTTTGTTAAAATCAAACTAAGTTTAATTTTGGACCCTTTGGACCTTAATGTAGACCAATTTGAAAACGGGACCAAAACTTGAGAATCTACATACACAGTTAGATTCAGCATATAGATTTCAAAGAACCCCAATTATTCAATTTTTGATGAAATCAAACAAAGTTCAATTTTGGACCCTTTGGGCCCCTTTTTCCTAAACTGTTGGGACCAAAACTCCCAAAATCAAACCCAACCTTCCTTTTATGGTCATAAACCTTGTGTTTAAATTTCATAGATTTCTATTTACTTATACTAAAGTTATGGTGCGAAAACCAAGAATAATGCTTATTTGGGCCCCTTTTTGGCCCCTAATTCCTAAACTGTTGGGACCTCAACTCCCAAAATCAATCCCAACCTTCCTTTTGTGGTCATAAACCTTGTGTTTACATTTCATTGATTTCTATTTACTTATACTAAAGTTATTGTGCGAAAACCAAGAATAATGCTTATTTGGGCCCTTTTTTGGCCCCTAATTCCTAAACTGTTAAAACCAAACATCCCAAAATCAATCCCAACCTTCCTTTTGTGGTCATAAACCTTGTGTCAAAATTTCATAGATTTCTATTAACTTAAACTAAAGTTATAGTGCGAAAACCAAGAAAATGCTTATTTGGGCCCTTTTTGGCCCCTAATTCCTAAAATATAGGGACCAAAACTCCCCAAATCAATCCCAACCTTCCTTTTGTGGTCATAAACCTTGTGTTAAAATTTCATAGATTTCTATTCACTTTTACTAAAGTTAGAGTGCGAAAACTAAAAGTATTCGGACGATGACGCCAACATCATACCAATATACGACCAAAAAATTTTCAATTTTTGCGGTCGTATAAAAAGTGCTTGTTATCACTGAATGGTAAAGATTGTTTTAATTTATCAGTTGGTAATAAAAGTGAATATACATTGTATATTGTATAAAACAATGATTTAAGTTGATTCAACTACTATTCTGGACAAAGAAAGATAACTCCAATTGAAAATTTCTTGCTATTTCGCAATATTGAGCAATTAGATATTTCTTGCTATTGCGCAATACTGTGCAATTGAAAATACTTGCATTGCACAATACTGTGCAATTGAAGATTTCTTGTTATTGCACAATACTGTGCAATTGCAAATTTCTTGCTATTGCACAATACTGTGCAATTAAAGATTTCTTGCTATTGCTGAATACTGTGCAATTGAAAATTTCTTGCTATTGCACAATACTTAATATGATAATTTTCGATCCTGATTTGGACCAACTTGAAAACTGGGCCCATAATCAAAAATCTAAGTATATGTTCAGATTCAGCATATCAAAGAAGCCTAAGAATTCAATTTTTGTTAAAATCAAACTTAGTTTAATTTTGGATCCTTTGGACTTTAATGTAGACCAATTTGAAAATGGGACCAAAAATTATGAATCTACATACACAGTTAGATTTGGCATATCATAGAACCCCAATTATTCAATTTTTGATGAAATCAAACAAAGTTTAATTTTGGACCCTGATTTGGACAAACTTGAAGAATGATCCCATAATCAAAAATCTAAGTACATTTTTAGATTCAGCATATCAAAGAACCCCAAGGATTCAATTTTTGATAAAATCAAACTAAGTTTAATTTTGGACCCTTTGGACCTTAATGTAGACCAATTTGAAAACGGGACCAAAAATTAAGAATCTACATACACAGTTAGATTCAGCATATCAAAGAACCCCAATTATTCAATTTTTGATTAAATCAAACAAAGTTTAATTTTGGACCCCGATTTAGACCAACTTGAAAATTGGGCCAATAATAAAAAATCTAAGTATATTTTTAAATTCAGCATATCAAAGAACCCCAAAGATTCAATTTTTGTTAAAATCAAACTAAGTTCAATTTTGGACCCTTTGGGCCCCTTATTCCTAAACTGTTGAGACCAAAACTCCCAAAATCAATCCCAACCTTCCTTTTATGGTCATAAACCTTGTGTTTAAATTTCATAGAATTCTGTTTACTTATACTAAAGTTATGGTGCGAAAACTAAGAAAAATGCTTATTTGGGCCCCTTTTTGGCCCCTAATTCCTAAACCATTTGGACATCAACTCCCAAAATCAATCCCAACCTTCCTTTTGTGTTTATAAACCTTGTGTCAAAATTTCATTGATTTCTATTTACTTATATTTAAGTTATTGTGCGAAAACCAAGAATAATGCTTATTTGGGTCCTTTTTTGGCCCCTAATTCCTAAACTGTTGAAACCAAAACTCACAAAATCAATCCCAACCTTCCTTTTGTGGTCATAAACCTTGTGTCAAAATTTCATAGATTTCTATTAACTTAAACTAAAGTTATAGTGCGAAAACCAAGAAAATGTTTATTTGGGCCCTTTTTGGCCCCTAATTCCTAAAATGTTGGGTCCAAAACTCCCAAAAACAATCCCAACCTTCCTTTTGTGGTCATAAACCTTGTGTTAAAATTTCATAGATTTCTATTTACTTATACTAAAGTTATGGTGCGAAAACCAAGAAAATGTTTATTTGGGCCCTTTTTGGCCCCTAATTCCTAAAATGTTGGGACCAAAACTCCCAAAAGCAATCCCAACCTTCCTTTTGTGGTCATAAACCTTGTGTTAAAATTTCAAAGATTTCTATTCACTTTTAATTAAGTTAGAGTGCGAAAACTAAAAGTATTCGGACGACGACCATGACGACGCCAACGTGATATTAATATACGACCAAAAATTTTTCAATTTTTACGGTTGTATAAACAAGAGTGCACACGCTGAAATGTCTCGCCTTCTATACTAATCATTGATATTATGTTGATAGTCCTAAGTATAAAGCTTTATTACAACTGTCTCATAAACTTAACATTAACCAAGATAACTAAACACAGACCAATGAACCATGAAAATGAGGTCAAGGTCAGATGAACCATGCCAGGCAGACATGTACAGCTAACAATGCTTCTATACAACATATATAGTTGACCTATTACTTATAGTTTAAGAAAAATAGACCAAAACACAAAAAATTAACACTGTGCAATGAACCGTGAAAATGAGGTCATGGTCAAAAGAAACCTGCGCTACTGACATAAAGATCATAAAATATTTCCATACACAAAATATAGTTGACCTATGGCATATAGTATTAGATAAATAGACCAAAACTCAAAAACTTAACTTTGACCATTGAACCATGAAAATGAGGTCAAGGTCACATGAAATCTGCCCGCTAGACATGTACACCTTACAATCATTCCATACAACAAATATAGTAGACCTATTGCATATAGTATGAAAAAAACAGACCAAAACACAAAAATTTAACTATAACCACTGAACCATGAAAATGAGGTCAAGGTCACATGACATCTGCCCGCTAGACATGTACACCTTACAATCATTCCATACAACAAATACAGTAGACCTATTGCATATAGTATGAAAAAAACAGACCAAAACACAAAAATTTAACTATAACCACTGAACCATGAAAATGAGGTCAAGGTCAGATGACACCTGCCAGTTGGACATGTACACCTTACAGTCCTTCCATACACCGAATATACAAGCCCTATTGCTTATAGTATCTGAAATAAGTACTTGACCACCAAAACTTAACCTTGTTCACTGATCCATGAAATGAGGTCGAGGTCAAGTGAAAACTGTCTGACAGACATGAGGACCTTGCAAGGTACGCACATATCAAATATAGTTATCCTATTACTTATAATAAGAGAGAATTCAACATTACAAAAAATCTGAACTTTTTTTTCAAGTGGTCACTGAACCATGAAAATGAGGTCAAGGACATTGGACATGTGACTGATGGAAACTTCGTAACATGAGGCATCTATATACAAAGTATGAAGCATCCAGGTCTTCCACCTTCTAAAATATAAAGCTTTTAAGAAGTTAGCTAACACCGCCGCCGCCGCCGCCGCCGCCGCCGCCGCCGCCGCCGGATCACTATCCCTATGTCGAGCTTTCTGCAACAAAAGTTGCAGGCTCGACAAAAACTAACTCCATTTATCTATAAAATATGGAAATATATAAGAAAGAGCCCCATATGAAACAGTCAATAAACAACAACTGACACCAAATGAAAAGTGAAGAGAACAGCTTACTTGGACTTTTTGGCTAGATGTGCTAAAAAAACTAGAGCTAGAGGCTCTAAAGAGCCTGTGTCGCTCACCTTGGTCTATGTGAATATTAAACAAAGGAAGCAGATGGATTCATGACAAAATTGTGTTTTGGTGATGGTGATGTGTTTGTACATCTTACTTTACTGAACATTCTTGCTGCTTACATTTTATCTCTATCTATAATGAACTTGGCCCAGTAGTTTCAGTGGAAAATGTTAGTAAAAATTAACAAATTTTATGAAAATTGTTAAAAATTGACTATAAAGGACAATAACTCCTTAGGGGGTCAATTGACCATTTCAGTCATGTTGACTTATTTGTAAATCTTACTTTGCTGTACATTATTGCTGTTTACAGTTTATCTCTATCTATAATAATATTCAAGATTATAACCCAAAACAGTAAAATTTCCTTAAAATTACCAATTTAGGGGCAGCAACCCAACAACGGGTTCTTCAACAGGGTGTCTGTTTTGTCTGAAAATATCAGGGCAGATAGATCTTGACCTGATAGACAATTTAACCCTGTCAGATTTTCTCTAAATGCTTCGGTTTTTGAGTTATAAGCCAAAAACTGCATTTTACCCCTATGTTCTATTTTTAGCCGTGGCAGCCATTTTGGTTGGATGGCCGGGTCACCGGACACATTTTTTAAACTAGATACCCCAAAGATGATTGTGGCCAAGTTTGGATTAATTTGGCCAAGTAGTTTCAGAGGAGAAGATTTTTGTAAAAGATTACTAAGATTTACGAAAAATGGTTAAAAATTGACTATAAAGGGCAATAACTCCTAAAGGGGTACTTATTTGTAAATCTTACTTTGCTGAACATTATTGCTGTTTACAGTTTATCTCTATCTATAATAATATTCAAGATAATAACCAAAAACAGTAAAATTTCCTTTAAATTACCAATTTATGGGCAGCAACCCAACAACGGGTTGTCTGATTCATCTGAAAATTTATGGGCAGATAGATCTTGACCTGATAAACAAATAAAACCCTATCAGATTTGCTCTAAATGCTTTGGTTTTTGAGTTATAAGCCAAAAACTGCATTTAACCCTTATGTTCTATTTTTAGCCATGGCAGCCATTTTGGTTGGATGGCCGGGTCACCGGACACATTTTTTAAACTAGATACCCCAAAGATGATTGTGGTCAAGTTTGGATTAATTTGGCCCAGCAGTTTCAGAGGAGAAGATTTTTGTAAAAGATTACTAAGATTTACGAAAAATGGTTAAAAATTGACTATAAAGGGCAGTAACTCCTAAAGGGGTCAACTGACCATTTCGGTCACATTGACCTATTTGTAAATCTTACATTGCTGAACATTATTGCTGTTGACAGTTTATCTCTATCTATAATAATATTCAAGATAATAACCAAAAACAGCAAAATTTCCTTAAAATTACCAATTCAGGGGCTGTCTGATTCATCTGAAAATTTCAGGGCAGATAGATCTTGACCTGATAAACAATTTCTCCCTGTCAGATTTGCTCTAAATGCTTTGGTTTTTGAGTTATAAGCCAAAAACTGCATTTTACCCCTATGTTCTATTTTTAGCCATGGCGGCCATCTTGGTTGGTTGGCTGGGTCACCGAACACATTTTTTAAACTACATACCCCAATGATGATTGTGACCAAGTTTGGTTAAATTTGGCCCAGTAGTTTCAGAGGAGAAGATTTTTGTAAAAGTTAACGACGACGGACGACGACGCAGGACGACGGACGCCAAGTGATGAGAAAAGCTCACTTGGCCCTTCGGGCAAGGTGAGCTAAAAAGGGTCAGTCTAAAATGGCCAGGTTGTAATATTTGTGACTAATCAATGCAGAATGTTTAAAGTGTATTTGCAATAGCATGAAGGGCAGGGGAATATCTAAGCTCTCAAGTCAGGAAAAATAAGACATAATATTTCCAAACAATTCTGCATTGGCAGGTGCACAACTTCAACAGGTGTCCAAGTGCACAATCTTGGATGAAAACTGTAGAAGTTGAAATTTGCTAACTCATTCATAAATTTTGCCAGTATGGAAAATGAGAACTTTTTGTTCAAGCAGTTCCATAATAGCAGGTGCATAACTTCAACATATGTGCCATCTGCATGTGACATTTCAGGCATCTAGGTTAATATCTAAAGGTTGATTACTACAAAACAATCACTTGATTCATTAAGTACCCTCCTTCATAAATTTTTCTGAAAATTCCAGTAGAAGATTTCAGTTGATTACAAAAATTAGGTACCCCTTTTTACCCCCTACAGCCTGAACCTAAATATTGATGCTGCAGACAACAATTCAGGATTTCTATGTCTGCCTCCATCTACTAAACATCACAGGCTATACAAAAATGTTTTGATTTACATTTAAACTGTTCCGTCCAATACTGTAAATTCAGAAATTAATGGATACAAATATTACTGCATATTCTTCACCACTGTCAGAAATACAAAATCTAGTCAATGTGATTGCAAAAGTATTTGGACAGAACTCTCTACTGAAGTTAATTTAACTGGAATCCTGAAACTGTTGAAAAAATCATTGCAATAATTTCTGAATTTACAGTACCCAAGAAAATGTTTCTCCTTTATATTTATAATATTATCATATTCAGCTTCAAATCTAGATGTCTGCATGTATTTACAATGTTTTTTTTTTGTCCTTGAAATACTATGAATGTTTTTTTTTTAGTTCAACAAGAACAGGATTAAGACCAGATTATACAAATTTAAAAAAACAAACAAAACAACACTATCATTTCTGAATTGACAGAAACTTGAAAAAGAAATCCCTTGGTTACAATAATTAAGTTCTATACTTTATCTAGCATTCAAAGCTTTTCAAAATCCAGTCATTACTAACTTCATTCAATTCTCACCAAATCAATATGGAAGTCTTAACCCATTAACCCCTAATGACGCATATAGGCGTCGTGGCGACAACCATTCTTTGATGGCACGTATGACCCTCCATACCTTTTTTGAATTGCCCAACTTGAACTGTCATGATAGTAGGGACTTCAACCAAGCAGTTCATGGTCCATTACCTCTTGTCAGACGTCTGTTCATGAAAATATGGCACTTTGAAAGCCGTTTAAGAGTTCAAAATCGGAAAAACGTGAAAAGTAGCCAAAATCAGGTGGGGGTGGGCATCTGTTGATGGCCACTACTTAACTGGTAGTCATTGTAGGTATACACTATTATCGTAAATGCATGCATAGGTGGTATAGGAACACAAAGAGGTATAATATGGCCAATAGGAATCTAGTCTGTAAAATCTAGGTCACCGTTTTGTCAAAAATCCGTAAAAACGGACATTTAGGCAGACCTGACTTGACGATAATAATTCGCCAGCAAGACACTTAAGTCCCATATACTCCCAGTTAGCATGCATGGACTGCTGTAACTATAGGGTAATACTTGAATGACACAGAAACACAGTCTGGTTAATGTTCACCTCTCAAGGTCGTTTTAAAATCGGAAAATAGACGGAAAATGACCATTTTTCAGTGGGGGTGGGTTCAAACCCACGAGAAAATCTTCCACCTCCCACCCCACCCCCCACCCATGCCATCCGTCCCCAAATGTCAATACATAGTTTAATAGATGAGCAGCAGTTACAGCATCAAGAGTCTGCTAATTTGCATATAATTTGCATATTATTGCAAATTTTCGAAAATGCCTGATTTTCCAGAAATCTCTTAGGGGCCAATGAGTTAAAACACAAACAAGTGCAGCTGCATGCACATGGGTGAGATGTAATTTTATCTTTTCAGGCCTTAATTCGTTTTACAACTCCCTGTTTCAGAATCTAATGCATTCTGGGTAGTATTTCCAAAAGCTTACACCAAAACATTGTGATTGGTTTAAAACGTGATAAACAATAGAAATTCAACCAATGACGTAACAATATTTTTATTTTGGTGTACAAACAATGAGATTACCCATAGTCCTCTAGATTCTGAAAAAGTGAATTCAAAAGGTATAGATATCCCAAAGTTTTGTATATATGAGTCTGCAATATAGAAACTTAAAATGTGTATGTTTTGTTTTTAATGCTTAACATCATCAGCATGGATCAGTTGCAAAGCTCAGCACCTTTCCTCTTTACTCAATACAAATCAAAGTTTGTTTTTAATGCAAAAATGTCTTCTGTTTAAGAAGTTACTAAGGGCAGTTAATATACAAACTATCAGATTCAGCTGTTTTCTTCAATGAAAATGTGTAATTTATACAATAATACAAACAAACACAAAACAACTGTATTTCTATCCAATTATAATTGATTCTCAAATTGATTTCATGAGTTGAATGACAAATCAGAACTGTGCTAGATTTAACCATAACTCAATACAAATCATTTAATGTCCTTATCAATATTCAGATAATTCTCTTGAATCAAGTTTTATTCAGTTATTTATTCATTAATCAGCCTAACATTACACTCCTTTCAGATTAAAAATATTTCTTGATATTCTCGGTTAAGATGTTGGTGAAGAAGTTTGTTAGGAATGAAATTAAAAATGGTATTGATCCAGACTTAATTATCAACATAACTAACCAGAAGGACAGAGAACTTTTAATCATAATATCTCGGTTATCAAAAATTACAAATTGATGTCGGCAATTAAATTATTATTTTTGTTAAAATATCCTCCATTAATTTAACCACAATTACCATTATCTTAATGATATTTTTTCTTAAAATATTCAGGAGTTCTCTGAATACACTGCTAAAAAATTTACCGAAAGAAACTAACCTTAAGCAATCAAGTATAAAAAGCAATAACTGTCCTTCTTAGAATATTGTAGATATTTTAGTTTCACATGGGAAACTCTTCACAAAAATTTAAAACAAAATGGATGATTTTTTCATCCTTATTGTTAATTTTCTTTTTTTGAACAGTGATATTCCTTAGGCCCCAAGAGTGTTTATATATCTCCAGGCACTCCTTTTAATACTTTTATCATTTCATTGCAAACAAATATGCAAAGTGTCAAGAACAATAACTCATGAACAGCAAACCTTCAATATCTTTTTAACTTTGAAAAGAGTAATTCAAACATTTCTTAACCCTTTCCTCCATGGAATTTTTTTTTCACATACTTGCTATGCATAGGATTTTTTCAAAAAAAAAAAGATCATCAGGTTTTAAGTATTAATGCATTGCGAAAACGAATATTTCATCAATGAAATTCCAGTCAGATATTCCCATGAATATCCTCTTTATATTAGATACAAATTTTATTAAGTTTGATACAGATTTTTCGTAGGTAAGATGTTTTAATCCAGGCACTGCACAGGCGTCAAAAGGCGTCATTATGGAGTAAAGGAGTGGCATCAAAAGGCGTCATTATGGAGGAAAGGGTTAAGCTATATATTGTATGGAAATAGCTTGGGCCCTACCCTCCAACCAGCCTTAATTATTCAAAGAATCATCAGTGCTGCAATCTAGCAAATTATTTGTCAAGTCAGACATTTTTTCTGATGTTTTCAATTTTTATTTTCTTTAGCCAGTTGTACATACATTTCTGTTATGAATCGTCAAATGAAAAAATAAACGTCTCTTCAAAACAATCTTAGGACCAAACAAACTTCCTATGAATATATATGCATCTTCAACACCAAGTTGGTAAATATCAAGATAAAATAAAATGCTTCACTCAGTGCAGACTGATATGACCACAGTTGTCAAACAGTGAACAGTTGGTGCAAGTTTGGACACAATATTTCAGCTTGATACTGTCTGAATTTGGAAATGTGATCAAATTTTTTATCAATGGAACAATGGAATTTTTAAGAAAGAAAAAAATATGAAAAAAATTATTTTGTGTTGTGATACCTTGAATTACAATTTTAGAGAGATCCATACACCTAAACACAAGTTATAGTCTGGAAACTAGAAAATTGCTTGTTTTTCCCCTTTTTGTCCCCTAATTCCTGAACCTTTGAGGTAATTATCCCAAAACTCAATCCCAGCATTCCCTTTGTGATATGGAACCTTGTGGTACAATTTCAGAAAGATCCATACGTTAACACACAAGTTATTGTCTGGAAACTAGAAAAACACTTATTTTGACCCCTTTTGGGCCCCTTATTCCAAAACTGTTGGAACCATAACCCCCAAAATCAATTCAGACCTTCCTTTTGTGGTTTCAAACCTTGTGTTAAAATTTCATAGATTCATTCACTTAAACTAAAGTTCTTGGCCGGAAACCAAGTGTCTTCGAACGACGCTGACTATGACGATGACAACTTGATACTAATATATGACCCCAAATGTTTTGGGCGGTCACATAAAAACACCTTATAATAAAAAATAAGGAGGCATTGTATAATTATGAATGAGACAACTATCCACCAGAGTTCAAATGATATGGATATAAGCAATTACAAGGAAAAATATGTTATTATAAAAATGTAGAGCAAAAAATTGAAAGCAATACTGACACCAATTCAAACTAGAACTGATATATCTGACTTTAGGGTAATCATAATCCAAATAAATTAAACATAAAGACAAAATTATGATATTTATTTTCTTGGTAATTTTGGTATTTTTATATTTAATGTTTTTTGATTGCTGGTATGTGTTAGAAGTATCATAATTATGAAAATATCCTTGTAAACTCCCATCCATTCTATTTGATATACCTATTTTTTAGTTTTAGTATGATAAAATTGCAGTAATGTTTGATACATGACTATGAAAATGATTCATCTACATTTAAGATTATAACTGATAATGCTAAGAACACTTATAACAGTGTGAATCTAATCCAATTAATGACTCGAAAATTAACAAAAGTGTGATCATTATTCGGTAAATGACTTGAAAATAAATGAAAATGTGAACCTTATAAAGGGTCAAAATCAGGTCTCCAAGTAAGCATAAAAGATAAAAACAAATTTTCTTTTTTGTGCCAGGTGAGCTATAACTATTTAGAAAGAATGGAAATGCTTGGAAAAGTTAAATGTGTATACAACATTTTGGTCCAAAAAATAAAGTAAGAATGTGATTAAGTATCTTAAGAAAAAGTGAGCACATGAATAGCAAACATACCTCACTAAAATCACCTGTAGTTATTAACAACAATTCTGTAGCTATTTCTTTAGTCCCCAAATTCCTAAACTATATAACCTGCCTTTTTAATAACTTACACCAACTCTGTAGCTATACCTCCATTGCCAACTACTATAATTCTTCTGGCAGTGGACAACTGTTTCTGGAATTCCTAGAAAATAGAGAAGTAAAAGTAAAGGAACTAAACAAGCTTAATAGGTTTGACTGTACATTATGTTTTGCCTACCATTACTGCTGTCAGAGTAAGTTTGAAAACTTGGACTGTTTAAATTAAGCCCATTTATTATGTTTATATATCTGTATTCACTCAGTAAAGTGCAAAACATAAAAATAAAATCTAGAGCGCTTTAAAGCTTGCTGTTGGTGTTAGCCAAGGCAACGTGTTGAAGACCCATACTTTGACCTATAATGGTTTACTTTAACAAATTGTGACTTGGATGGAGAGTTGTCTCATTGGCACTCATACCACATCATATATATATATATTTCTCTAATTCCTTGTCAATTTATCCCTTTCTGCACACATTGTATAAAAAAATTTAATCAACATGTGGTTCTTTTGATCTCAGTTCTTCATTGGTTAAAATCCGATTATGACGTCGAATTTTCTTGCTTTCCTCTGAACTCCAGCAGTGATGGTATATATATATAGTTTTAAAATAAAAAAAAAACACAAAAAAATAACATCATAAATCGAACATTGTTTCTGTTAGCGCTTTCACCACATCTCCTACAGTTCATCAGACAGAATTGTTATCGTTAATAGTAACGACTTGTGGCGTTGCCTAATAGTAACATCATGTGGTAGTTTGTATATTTTACGGATTCTAATTCACGGATCGTATTTCACTTTCTATCTAAAGTCCGCTGATACAGATCTTTAATTCTGCTAAGGGGTTCTTACCTATTCTGCATCAATCAAAGAAAATGAAAGATCTAGTCCATGAATCACAGCTTATTGGCAGCCGTCACCATACACCAAATTTAAAGAAACTTCTTACGCGAGCAAAATTCAGTACACAGAAGGTGGCAGATATACAAAAATGCGGGGGATCCCAGATGTGGAACGTGTGAAATGCTAGAAGTGGGCCAAAGTAAAACTCTGAAATCAGGCACAGTAATTAAGGGCATCTGATGCAGTTTCAAGGAAGTTAACTCTTGGCACGACGTTAAGCATTTGAATTTCCGCAAAACGTCACTTTTTTATGGTACATAATGCATGTACTTTTCCGTAATAAGAAACGTAATGTGGATTTTTGATGCTCCAATTTCAATCTAATTAAAATATAGATCTCTGATTTCATTATACTACATATGATTGTAATTAGATTGCTCCCATTTCTGTTTCTCCTGCATGCTAACTTCTACACCATTTATATAAGTGCATTTGATTCTAACAGGATAACAGTCTAATAGCAATAAAATCATAAGAAATAAAACACATTACTGTTTTTGTGAGATCTTCAACAAATAATTGATATACTGCTAATATTAACAATAATACAATTTTAATAGAAGAACAAAGTTCCCATTTCCTCCACATTGCACTTATTTTATCTAACAAAAGGCAATAGTCAACAATATTTTCATACGCCTCTAAAAAAATTTGACGGAGTGTATTATGGTTTACAAATGTCCTGTGTTCGGTGTCCGATGTAAACATGATACAGCATATTATTCAAATTTCATTAAACTTAAAATGGTTGGTTTTTTTCAGGATGGTCAAACGACCTGTTTACTTTTTGGTGAACTTTTTTTTCACAGTTCTCAATTTTCAGCCTCAATTTTCTCGAAAACAAGGACGGTGACCTATGTTTTATTTTGTGTTTTATTTTATAACTCATCAAGGCCTACAACATATTTAACAAGAATGTGTCCAAAGTACACGGATGCCCCACTCGCACTATCATTTTTCATGTTCAATGGACCGTGAAATTGGGTAAAAAATCTAATTTGGCTTTAAAATTATAAAGATCATATCATATGGAACATGTGTACTAAGTTTCAAGTTGATTGGACTTCAACTTCATCAAAAACTACCTTGACCAAAAACTTTAACCTGAAACTCCCACTTTCATTTATTATGTTCAGTGAACCGTGAAATTGGGGTCAAAAGACTAATTTGGCTTTAAAATTAAAAAGATCATATCATAAGCAACAAGTGTACTAAGTTTCAAGTTGATTGGACTTCAGCTTCATCAAAAACTACCTTGACCAAAAACTTTAACCTGAAACTCCCACTTTCATTTTCTATGTTCAGTGGACCGTGAAATTGGGGTCAAAAGTCTAATTTGGCTTTAAAATTAGAAAGATCATATCATAAGCAACAAGTGTACTAAGTTTCAAGTTGATTGGACTTCAGCTTCATCAAAAACTACCTTGACCAAAAACTTTAACCTGAACGGATGGACGGACGGACGGACGCACAGACGGAAGCACAGACAGACGCACAGACGAACGGAGGCACAGACCAGAAAACATAATGCCCCTCTACTATCGTAGGTGGGGCATAAAAATGATAAAAATGACATTATATTAAGAAACTGTATCGGATGCCCTTAAACCAAATAAAAGCATGAACGGTTAATCAGAAAATATTATTTATTGTGCTACCTGTCCCACTTGAAATCAAAACTACATAGGTCAAACCAATAGATTAATTGATAGAATGAGAGTCCACAAACAGCAGATAAAGGACCAATCAATTAGAAACTCTCCATGTTCCGAACACTTTGACCAATTTTGAAAGGGAAAATTTAAAATATATCCCTTTTTTAAGATGTGGGCCGAAGATAAAATTCCGCGAGAAGCCAAGGAACAATATTTTATTGAACTGTATAAGCTGACTTTAAATAGAAAGTGAAATTCGGTCTGTGAATTAGAATCCGTAAAATATACAATCTACCGCATGATGTTACTATTAGGCAACATCACAAGTTGTTTCTATTAAAGATAACAGTTCTGTCTGATGAATCATAGGAGATGCGGTGAAAGCGCTAACAGAAACAATGTATGATTTATGATGTGATTTTTTTGTGTTTTTTATTTTTAAACTATATTTTCTGTACCAAGGACTTTTTATTTATCAAAATATATATATATATTTATCATGTGTATATGCTATATTTTGATCTTGAAGTTCAGCTTATGTCCAAGTTACAAAACAATCTATATAAAATACATAAATATGAAAGAAATATATTTTCAAAATTTAGCTTCAGACATTATCTCTTAATCATAAAAAAGTGTCTGCTAAACATGATAGTGTTTCATAAAATTCTATGAAGGTTTGACAAATTTTAGAATTAATGTGCAACAAACTTTAACACTGGTCTGTTTCAACTTGTTAACTGCCAGAAACTAAGTTATTTTATCATTGTTCTGGATACTGTCTATTGATCATAAATAAGCTTCTGCCCAAAGTATGAATATTTCTTTCAAGGTTTGACAAAGTTATAGATTGTGTTAATGCAAAAAAAAAATCCAATTCACTTCTCCCGAAACTTTTAAGAGTTATGACCCTTGAATACATACCTTTACACTCTGTGTATCTCTAATTCCGAGAACATAAGGGTGATCTTTAGCAATAAGCTGTAAATATAAAACATGCATTACTGTAAATTCAGAAATTATTGTGATGATTTTATTATTGCGAAAAATAATTTAAATTTCTATATGAATCAAACAGGATTTTTCTGAATGTTGCAAAAAAATTAAAATCGCATTATAGCCTTAAATGACAAAATCGCAACAATAAATGCATGCATTAATTTCTGAATTCACAGTACGTTTTCTTGACCTTAATCACTAATCCATGAAATGAGGTCAAGTGAACCCTGTCTCACCTTGCATGGATCCCATATACAAAATTTAGTTATGATTATTACTAACAATAATTGAGAATTTCACATAAGGAAAAACTACCAAGGTAACCAAATATGTTAAACAAAACACAAAATTATAAATATCAACATTTTTGATACATCATTTCTGTAATTATTGTTTATGATATATAATTGATTCACAAATTGCATGTGATATAATGATAATGTTATGTTCATGATATACTTGTAAATGAGGCGATTTAAAAGAAAAACACAATTTTTAAGCATAAATAGCAGTTATTTCAGTATCTCCCGTATGTTAATTCATAGCAATTTATTTTAATAACTGTGTTTAATCCATGGATTAACATTGTTAAAATTTTAATTCTTTTTCATATCTCCTATATTAAGGAATTATAACGAATCCAGCAATAAAACTCCTTACTAGATGTTATGTTCAAGATATACTTGTAAATGGAGCAATTTAAAAAAAAGTTATCTACTTAAATAGCAGATTTTGTGGAAAGACCACATACAACAAGGTACAAAATATTTTTATTATATAATCCACGGCCAAATTTTAATTAAGACATTTTTATAGCTTTATCAGACGGCCAAATTTTATTTAAGACATTTTTATAGGTTTATCAGACGGCCAAATTTTATTTAAGACATTTTTATAGCTTTATCAGACGGCCAAATTTTATTTAAGACATTTTTATAGCTTTATCAAACGGCCAAATTTTATTTAAGACATTTTTATAGCTTTATCAGACAAACAGGTTTTGTAAGCTAGAAAGACAAACAGACCCTATAAGCTCTTATAATAGACGGAACAATTGTTAGGCAAATTGTCAAGTGACCCAATTTTAGCAGGTCATACTGACAACAATTGTTTCAATAATTTTTTGTGTATTAAATGATTGACTTATTTTTACAGATGCATACTGGTAATATTGTCCTAAGCATGATTGTCCTGGTATGAGTGCCAATGAGACAACTCTCCCTCCAAGTCACAATTTATAAAAGAAAACCATTATAGGTCAAAGTGTGGTCTTCAACACAGAGCCTTGGTTCACACCCAACAGCAAGCTATAAAAGGCCCCCAAAATAACTAGTGTAACACCATTTTAAATCATTATCATCATATTAAAAATATCAGCTTCTCCCCTTCATACAAAAAACTTTTCAAAAACATGCCCCAAGAGAATTTTACATTTTGTCTTTATTGATTACTTGTAATACATTGATATAAGAAGATTTGGTATGAGTGCCAATGAAACAACTCTCCATCCAAGTCACAATTTATAAAAGTAAACCATTATAGGTCAAAGTGCGGTCTTCAATATGGAGCCTTGGTTCACACCCAACAGCAAGCTATAAAGGGCCCCCAAAATAACTAGTGTAAAACCATTCAAACGGAAAAACCAAGGTCTAATCTATATAAAACAAGAGTGCATATGCTGAAATGTCTCGCCTTCTTTACTAACCATTGATATTTTGTTGATAGTCCTTAATATAAAGCTTTACTTCAACTATCACATAAACTTAACAAGATCCAAGAAAATGAGGTCAAGGTCATATAAACCAAACAAGAAATACATGCACATCTTACTATTATTTAATACACTGAATATAGTTGACCTATTGCTTATAATTTCTAAGAAACAAACTTAACCAAGAAGTCTAAACATTGACCAATGAACCATAAAATGAGGTCAAGGATAGACGAACCATTCCAGGCAGACAAATACAGCTTACAGTTCTTCCCTAAAATAAATATAGTTGACCTATTGCTTATAGTTTAAGAATATCAGACCAAAACACAAAAACTTAACACTGTGAACCGTGAAAATGAAGTCAAGGTCCAATAAAACCTGAGAGACTGACATGTACAAGTACATCATAAGATATTTCAATACACCAAATATAGTTGACCTATTGCATATACTATATGCCATATAGTAACAGAAAAAAAGACCAAACTAAAAACTCAATTTAGACCACTGAACCATGAAAATGGGGTCAAGGTTAGATGACACCTTACAATCATTCCATACACCAAATATAGTAGACCTATTCCATACAGTATAAGAGAAACAGACCAAAACACAAAGTCTTAACTATAACCACTGAACCATGAAAATGAAGTCAAGGTCAGATGGCACCTGTCAGTTGGACATGTACACCTTACCGTTCTTCCATACACTATATACTAGATATATTGCTTATAGTATCTGAGATATGGACTTGACCACCAAAACTTAACCTTGTTCACTGATCCATGAAATGAGGTTGAGGTCAAGTTAAATCTATTTGATGGGCATGAGGACCTTGCAAGGTATGCACATATCAAATATAGTTATCCTATTACTCATAAGAGAAAAATTATTATTACAAAAAAATCTTAACTTTTTTTTTCAAGTAGCCACTGAACCATGAAAATGAGGTAAAGGAGATTTCTTTGACAAAGTTGCAGGCTTGACAAAAACGAGAAACGGGAAACACCTATGAACCACA
Source organism: Mytilus galloprovincialis (assembly GCA_037788925.1). Classification (NCBI taxonomy): domain Eukaryota; kingdom Metazoa; phylum Mollusca; class Bivalvia; order Mytilida; family Mytilidae; genus Mytilus; species Mytilus galloprovincialis. The sequence continues at coordinate 55,332,373 of CM075340.1, read as the reverse complement.
TCAACAAACAATAACTACTGAACATCAGATTCTTGACTTAGGACAGGTGCAAATAATTTTCAACATTTTAATGGTACCAAACCTTCACCGGTGAACCCCTTCACCCTTATCTGAAACAATAGAGTAACATCACAACATATGAAGACACATTATAAAATATCAATTGAAATGGCTTAACTCATTCAAAAGACATATCTTAAGACACAAGTGAACATACAATGAACGAATAAATTGGATCTATGATACAATGTTAATACAACATCAATAAAATAATGAATGAATAATTAAAGCAACAGTATTATACCGCTGTGAAATGTTAAACAATTTAGAAAAACAACAAAATTTGAACAAAAATCTGCCATTTACAATAATGTTATAAGTAAACAGTCAAATGGAGAAAGGAATTTATCAAATAAATAATTTTGATGTTTGTAGTACGAAGTAGTGAAAATTTATAGAAATACCAAACACTTATGAAAGCTGGTATAAAGACCAGATATAAACCTGAATAAGTAAACATTAAATAACAAAAAAAGCATTACAAATAGAATAAACTAGTCAAATTAACAAGAAAGTAAGATTTAAGAGTACGACATGTATATAATGTATATTAAGAATAAGTATTATGTCATTAAGAATACATATTATAAGTTATGTTGATAAAAACTTCAACTTAAAGAATACTATTCTCAAATCAATAATCATCCTGAACATGCATGAAACATTTGCTACTGGACATTAATCAACCACCATCAAAGATCAAACAAATCTTTATATCACATGATACTGCAGTGTATGTGTTAACATTTTTAGTCATTTGTTTAACAAATTAGATTCATATGAGTATTTTAATGTATGCATTACCTTAGGTTTTCCACCAGAACATATACACAACTTTCCATACTGGTACTCTGTTCCATCTACTGTGTGTAATATCTGGAAAAAAGTAATATAAAACTGTACTGCAAGCATGGCAAGTGGCACAAAAACTTAACACACACATGATACAAGATAATTTGGTCTAAGTTTCTAAGAAATTAACTTGACCAGGAAAACATTTAATTGACTAGTAAATCATGAAAATGAGGTCATATCAAATTACTGTAAACCAACTAATTATCGCGGGCGATTTATTTTTGCGAATATAAATCGTCACAAACTTGTAAAACTTGGATCTTTCCTTATTGAATTACAACAAGTAAATTTGAAAATCATGAACTAAATCAGCGCAAAATTGGCATGAAAGGACTTGACGAGAAATATAGCAATCGCGAAAATAAGTTGGTTTACAGTAAGTTATCTTATCACTCATATTAGGAGTGAGACTAACATTACAAAAAATCTTAAGTAGTCACTGAATCATGAAAATGAGGTCGAGGTTAATGGACATATGACAGACAAATCTTCATAACATAAGACATCTATCTATATACAAAGTATGAAGCATCCAGGTCTTCCAGCTTCTTAAATGTAAAGCTTTACAGTATTTAGTTAATGCAGCCGCAACCTCCTCATCACTATCCCTATGTCAAGCTTTATGCAATTTCAGACCTTTCAAAGGATATTAAATTTTAAAATCTTACATGTTTATCAGCTTCTAATAAAGACACATATTTGTGTACAACTTTAACATTTGGACATCCTGTCTCGACAGATAGCATTGGACGTTCTTCTACATCAAAACTTTCCAAAGTCTTTGTGATCTGAAATATACAATTACCAATAAAATATTAAGTTAAACTTTTCTTCTAACAATACATGTATACAAGATTTTGCGTAGATAGATAAAAGCTTTAACCTAGTATAGTCAGGAGAAGTCAGGGTAAGTCTGAGAAACCCAAAACAAAATAAATAAACAAGATGGATGAAAGTTAATAGTTATATATATTTCTTTTGACAAATTCTTTCGCAAATGATGAATTTTAATCGCACCATTATTATTTTTTCACAAATTGTGAAAATGGGAACCGCCAGCATAAAAACCTAAATGTAGCTGTAGGAGTTAAGATGACAAGGTATGTGTGTTGAACAGAGCTAAAATTTTCTAGGATCCAAGAGACATGTCTCTAAGAAAATCCAAGGGACTGGAGCATCATACCCAAATTTACACATACAATGTAGGAGTTCAGATCACAAGGTACTTGAAGGTAGGTGCTTCTTGATTTTCCAATTAAAGAGGTAAAAAGCTAATTGGATTCCACATACCTTCTTTTTTACATTTTTGGTAAATACATTTTGTATTTTACATTACTGGGTGAACATACTTTGGTAGTACCTTTCTATAGTTAGTGATGGTTTTGACTAAAGTTGATGATGATATAAGCAGTACATGTATTTCATCTTCAGGACACAATGATGATAACTGAAATTAAATAGAAATCAGAGTTATAAGAATAGCCAGTGATAGCACAAGTTATGTAAATTTGTCTAATTCCTTGGTTCTTAAAATTTAAAGAAAGGCATCATACATGATTATAGATGTTCTTAACAAATTTTAATACATGTTTTACAAGTTTTACCATGTTTACAGTTCTTAGAACATTTGTAGAAGACTTAATTTGATAAATCAGATTCTCTTTACATATTTCAAAGTATCAATATGCAGATAATCTAATATTCAAATAGGTCTCTTTAAATGAATTAATTTCCTAGATCTTCAACTGAAAATCATGTATTCTCATTCAAGTCTGAAGAAGTGAAAAATCACTAACAATTACAAGTTATTTTTTCTACTTACTCTAGAACTTAATTTGCAAATAATTTGGGTTTGTATGAATGACATTTTCTACTCCTAGCAAACTTGTCCTTAAACTAGATTATAATGCAGAAATAATCAAATCACCACAAATTGTACATGTTGTAGCAGATTATTAATTTTAACCAAAAACATCATTCTGCAGCTGTGAACAAGGGGCAAATAAGGACTTCTTCTTCCAAGGGAAATATATCCTATAAATGATACAGTTTCTGATTATACATGTTATAACATAATTATATGTACTGTGTACTTTTAGTTCCTTTCCCTTATACTTTGTTATTCTGTTTAACGTATACATGTTGTTGATGCACAATTATATATTCACTGTACATTGTACATGTATAAAGATTAGAATCATTTGCCAAAACAAATAGTTTCATGGAGTTCAGTACAAGGATTCAAGCATATAATCTCAGAACTTTTCTACCCTCAAGTCTTATTGTTATCAAATGTATATACTTTTTTACTGAAATTTATTTTTCAAATGTTCATTCATCGGCATAAATATATCAATTCAATTTTTTGATTTTGTTCCTTTTTCCAGGTTATCTTGTGAATTAATTTATAAATCAAATTCTAAAGTTTATATCCGGCCAATAATCTTACATAAATGAAGGATTACACAATGAACTAAAATAACCAAAAACTAAAAAGAAGGAAAGAAGAAGATCAAAACCTTTACCTTTTACCACAGCCAGTAGAAACACAAGATTCACCAATTACCATGTTCACTACAATACCAAACATTCAGTACCAGAACAGAGTACTATAAGAACACCTTTTTCCCTGTCACAGTTGTACTATGGAATTCACTTTCATCAAAGCAAAAAAGTAAAATAATTTCTCAAGACGTCACATTATAATTATTTGGATTAACAATAATTAGGCAGGATTTCAAACCCTTATTTTGGGGTCTTGTCCCCATTTACAGTAGAAAAGTCAATATAAAAAACATGAATATCCAATTTACTAAAATATAACTATATGACTAATATAATGAACTCAAAATCACAAGACTTTGGGTAAAATATATATTTTCCAGTTTAGTAAAATATAGGAGGGAGCACAATAACAATTTCATTTTAATTATTAATTAATATGAAAAAAAAACATGTTACCCAATGATAAGTGTTTCTTTTTTTATATCGAATAACTAAACTGATGTTACAAATAAAATCCCTTACAATGGAACCAGCATTGGAAATGTTACAGTATTTCCATTTTTGTTAAAATTAAAATATGTTTGAATAAAAAAGTAAAAGAAGGGATAAAGTTACAATACTGTTGTCAGGTCATTAATGATTGCATATTTTGGTATTAATATTAATTCACTCATACTATAATTTTTTTGGGTCTTTGTGCATCAGAAATAAACTTATTTATTCTAAAACCAGTTGTTGGCATCATCCTGGTTATATTCTTCTCATATATTTTATGATGGTATGATACTAAACCCCTAACAGAAGGATTGTAATTGGTTTCATATGATGAAGACATAATCTTTCAAACAGTTTAATTGAGGTCATTGGACTCAGACTTCTTTTAAACTGAGTTTAGACTGTTTTACTGTTATGTGTTGCTATGTGTTTCTTTACAGTCGGCTAGAGGTAAAAATTATTAAATCTTGTGTTAACATGGTTAATATGTCTTTTGATTGAATTAAGCCATTTCAATTGATATTTTATAGTGTGTCTTTCTATGTTGTGATGTAACACTATTGTTTCAGATAAGGGTGAAGGTTTGGTACCATTGAAACATTTAAATCCGCTGGAATTGCTTGCACCTGTCTACATGTATGTCAGGAATCTGATGTTCAGTAGTTGTCATTTGTTGATGTGGTTCATAAGCATGATAAGTGTTTCTCATTTCTCTTTCATTTTAAGGATTAGACAGTTAGTTTCACCATTTGAATGGTTTTACACAGTAATTTTTGGAGCCCTTCATAGCTAGCTGTTCGGTGTGAGCCAACTTCTCAGCCAAGGCTCCTTGTTGAAGACTGTACTTTAAACTATAATGGTCTACTTTTATAAATTGTGACTTGGATGGACACTGACACTCATACCACATCTGTTTATATCTATAATGTAAATAAACCAAACAATATCATGGCTACCATATTAACTGAGTAGTAATACAAATTTTAAATGCAAGCAAAAGCTTCGGTGGTTACCCACAACTTGGCCTCAAGTACTTTTTGCATTAGTCTGTTAAAAAACAGTACAAATAGATAAAGGCAGATGTGGTGTGAGTGCCAATGAGACAACTCTCCATCCAAATAACAATTTAAAAAAGTAAACCATTATAGGTTAAAGTACGGCCTTCAACACGGAGCCTTGGCTCACACCGAACAACAAGCTATAAAGGGCCCCAAAATTACTAGTATAAAACCATTCAAACGGGAAAACCAACGGTCTAATCTATATAAACAAAACGAGAAACGAGAAACACGTATATATTACATAAACAAACGACAACTACTGTACATCAGATTCCTGACTTAGGACAGGTGCAAACACGTTCATAAGTAGAGAAAGAACTTGAGCATTTTCTCAAAGAAAAATACTGACAATAAAATGTATAAATGACTATTTTGTATAAAATGTATGACACAAAATCCCAACACTTATAAGCAAATAAACTGTATGTGTGTACTTATCCTACATTGGCTAAAGGTATAAGGGGGGGGGGGGTTGAATTCTCACAAAATATTTTAACAAGACAAATTTTTGTGCATGTCCGAAGTCAGGAGCCTCTGAACCTTTGTTAAGTCTTGTAGGTTTTTAAATTGAAGTTCATGATAGGGAATAAGGGTGGCAGGTAGATGAAATTTACATTTATAAATGAAGAGATAAATGAAAAATCAACAAATTTATAACCGATTTATATAGTTCCAAGGCTGTTAGTCGGCACTAAAAGCGACAAAGCAGCCCATCTATCTAGGACTGGCAAATATCCATTTTTTGATATGGGTCAAGCTCTGACATCCCACGACCCTAGCTTGTCGGGCAAAAAGCTGTTGACGAGAAATCTCGGACTAGTCAAGAAGGTCTGTGGCGAGTTGGGAATGGGGCGAGTTGTCTATTGCAAAGTGGGAAAGGGGCGAGTTGTCTGTGGCGAGTTGGGAATGGGGGGAGTTGTCTGTGGCGAGTTGGGAATGGGGCGAGTTGTCTTGCTTCAAAAACTCTTATTTGTGGCCCAGGTTACAATATTTATCTTTAGACAGCCTCATCCTAGTTAAAAGTCATAAATTATAGTGTTTAAATTAATCTTAACCTTCTCTGCACATGAAACACCAGCTATTCCACCTCCAACAACAATGAATTTGTAAAACTTAATTTTACTATCCATCGCTCAATGGGCGCTGCCATTACACATTCCCGGATGTAGAATAAAAGATAGATTTCATCGAAACAATAAAAAAAACCATGAATGTTGGTATATATATCCTTATTATTACGGAAGCCGATGAGGGCCATTCAAAAAAAAAAAATATGTCGTAATTATTATGCTTGAAAAAAAGAGCAATCAATACTTCATTTCACCCTTATTATAAGAAGGCATGTGATTGCGCTTATAGGAAAGCTCTGATTGCCAAGAGAGTATTGAATATCAGTCCTCACGTCATTACACTAATAGTTTTTAAATACAACAAGTCGAACTATATTTAGGCCTTGACTGGCTCTACAGGCCTTCCACGATCGGTATCATCATAAAATCTCATGCATTCTATAAAATATATACGTTTCTCACAGAAGGTAACCAATGAAGGTAAGCAATGATTTTGCGATGATACAAGTATTAAACTTTACAATATGAATAAATATCTTTAACCAATGAATTCAAATAGCAAAAGCTATGTTTTTAACAAATATATACTTATTAAGCTTCATGTAAATTATTTAACAATGAAATACATTAAATATGAAATTTGGAGTTTTACCAAGGGAGCTAATAATTAATTAATAACACTGTCTGCCACACAGCATTTCGGGGGCTCTCCCTCTGGTACCTTTCGTCCCTCTTTTATAGCTGACTATGCGGGGGTTTTTCTTACTATTGGGGGCATTATGATGACCTATAGTTGTTAATTTCTGTGTCATTTAGTCTCTTGGCAATCATAATAGATCATAATAGATATTCTTGTATATACATGTACATAGCGATGTCGTTATAACGACATGTTATGTCGAAATTACGACATGCTATGTCGTAATTACGACATATTTTTTTTTTTTTTTTTTTTTTTTTTTTTGAATGGCCTTTATCGGCTTCCGTATATTATACATCCCTAATGGTCGTTTAATGCGTCAATTATAGTCCAGGGAATCTGAGGTGAAAAGTGGCTCAACCTCAAAGTAATTGTAACAGAAACAATTTATATCAATTTTGTTTCATTGGAAACCTGGTAGTGACATATTAAAAATCGCCGTTTCACAGACCACGGGAAATTTGTGTTTTGGGGGTAAGAAGGGGATTTTTATGTAAAAATCGCTAAAACTGGAAATTTATTCTTTTTTAAAATTTTTACTCGGAGTCCCTATTTTTTTCAGGAAACGTTTCGATCATATGTACCATCGTGATGAAATCTTAAAAATGCATAGCCGTAAGTTTTTTTGAGAATGATTAAACGGTGATTTTGAATAGAAAATCGCTGAAAACTGGAAAAATTTATAAATCTAAAAAAAAATTAATTCATCCCGTGTTACATTAACATGAAGAATTTTAATTCCTCAAACTTGAACAGACTTCAACAGAAAAATCGTATTCATTATTTTGACACATCAGTGTAGTTTAAATAAAAAACACAGTCATAGAAGAGGGAGACCAAAAAACAATATTTGAATTCATATTGTTATAAAGTAAATCTTATAAAACAAAATTTCGTTCAAAATTTTTGTTTAAATGTGATAGAGAAAAATCACCAACCAATCATGTATATGTAAGAATTAAATGTCACTATCATCCTCATCTTCAGGAATCTCAAGTATTTTCCAGTTTGAACAGTTCAATCCCTTACATTCACTACATGCTGAGCTTCAATCAAGACGGTCACCGTTTTTTTCTACAAGTGCATCTGCGTGTATCGCAACCAGATTTGCATTTACATCTGATCACATGCAATAAATTATTTGGAGCAGGAGGCAAAATCGTTCTAATTGGACAAAGTGATTTACCTTGTAGAACCCATCCCCAGTCTGATGGACTAAACATATGGACCGAGTCATTTATCCATTCTTGGATCTGATAATATGCACGCTTACAGTGCTGAGACGCTGCTTCTGAAGTAGGTGGCAAGGACTGAACATGTACGCAAGACAAAGAATTGGTAAGAACTTTATGGTTAAATTTTCTGTAGCGTAACTGTCTAAGCTTTCTCCTGTCTCACCTCCGTATAATATAACAAGAGCTGACTGTCCTGATTGTATAACATCATCTGACGTTGCATCCTGTTTTAAAAATATTGAAGCTAACTCTCTGAAAGTGGCATTCTCAAGCAACCGCTTTAGTCCTTCCTTCTTTCCTATACCGTAAAGTGTAGATGTCGTGTCACACCCTGTGATAGCATGAATAAATGGTAACAAATAGACTATTTTATTTCCAAGGAACTCTAGTGTTTTTAATATCCCATACCTTAGACTTTCGAATTTTATCAGATTGAAAAAACAATGGTTTAGAATTTTCCTCTGCATGGAAAAGTAGTAGTATGAGAACATCAGTGTCTTCACCAACGACAACAGTAGGGTAACAAGATGCATAGCGTACAGCAGTTGATGCAATAAGAACATCAGCATCAGCAGCTGCTTGAAGAGAAATAAATCCTTCATTATTCATTTTATTACAAAGTATATTGATAAAGTTTTGCTTGTTTTCTCCATTAGCTAAGAAAATGTCCTTCTTTGATTTAAACGGTGTGCTATCTTTAAATCAGATGTTTGTACCAGTCACCCCTTTCGATCTCCGTTCATGTACATGATCTTTTGTCGTTGGTCCGGAACCATACCCATCAAAGACGATTATTGGAATGGGATATCTGCTATTATTATGGTCGATGTATGACTGACATATTTCTGCCAATGTCGCACCTTTTTTCCATGGGATTCGATGTATCAGGGAACCGTCGTCGATTACGTGATGAACATCGGTACCATGGTCATCTGAAAATACACAACTTCCTGTGTTCCATATTTCATCCGCCAATGATGATTTCTGTGCCTGTCGTATCAACCCAGACGGTTCAAACATCTGATACAGCGCTTAGCTCGTACTTGAAGACTTCAGATACATCTGGAAACATTGTATTAGCAGTGGTAACTAGTCGTTGAAACAACAATTGTTGATCTACAGATATTTCTTCATTATCTTCTTTGATATTTAATTTTGAAAATAGAGTTGTAATTTGATTTTTTCTTTTGAATACAAACTCGTCGATTCATTTACCTTCCATTGACGATATTATATTGTGTCCTATGACCAGTGCATTGTCAGAATTTACGTTGCTGTCGCCAGTTGCTCCTGTTTCGATGTTTCGGAGTTGTTTATAGATTGAAAATGGACTTCTTTCTCCAAGAAAGTCAAGAAATGTTGTTGTGTCTTTGGTATCCCGTTCCTTTCTTGGAATTCACATTTCTTTGCCTCGTTCATCTGGATACACTGTGGCATAGACAAAATCCACAATGATCTCTGAGCATCCGTCATCCGTCGACCTCTTGTGAGACCTCCAGTTGTTTTAATGTATCTCATCAGAACCTGCTCGATGACCAGATCCGATGATAAACCTAACCAGAATCGATCACTTCTTCTCATCACATGGAAGCCTGACATGAGAACTTCGTTAATTACAGGATTTGTTCTTGATAACCCATGCATTTGCTGCAGGTATACATACGCTGATTTGAGATATAAGTTATGTCCTGCAGCAGCAAAGTATGGTAACATCTCTTTAATGGTTTGAAGATGAAGGGTCCAGTTTCCAGTTCTTTCAGCTTTGATGAAATTACGCAGCAAGTCCACCATATCCATATATAAAAACCATAGTCGAGCTGTCCGGTATTCGATATGTGATTTTCTAAAAGTTGATATAATGTCGCGTATTGTTCTCAATACCTCATTCTGATCAAGGGTGTCTACTGGAACACGTCGTTCGAGGATTTCATCAAAAACAACTCAATTCATTTAAATCCTGAGTAAAAGTGTTTTCACTTTTTCAGAGTCTTTAAGAAATGAAAAATGTTCTCCATTTTCAGTGTCATTATCTTCAAGACAATGGAAGATACCCGAAACTGTTCGCACAACAATAATGAGGTTAAAGCATTATAAATCAAGAAATGACCGCGTACTGCTCTCGCAACTGCCTTTCCGGTTAACATATGCGAAACAGCGTTAGGTGTGTAGATAGTTTACATGAGCTCAGCAAGTCCAGATCCTCTCATAATGTTACCAATCGATCCAAGGAAGCTCATTTCGAGGTGAAAACCTCCTAATCTAAGAACTATCGATTTCAAATCGCTGTCCTTTGGTTCGTTGTCAATAATTGTAAGTGCTTTCCATTAAAGCGGTTGATCAAATGTAAGCATGGGATTAGCTCTGTACTAAAACGCTTCATTTCATACGAACTTCATGGTCGAAAAGATACATGAAAGGTTTCCTGGCTCAATTATGTTTATTATAGGCAAACATACAATTCACGATTTACCAGGGTATACTCCATCTTGCACTAAATTACACATTGCTGACCACCCAATCCTTTTCTTTGGCCAAAGAGTAATACAGAGAAGACTGATGTTATCGGGTAACGTATCCGACTGTTGCGCTGCAAGTGATTCGAATTTTAAAATAACTTTTGATATTCGGTCAAAGTTGTACTGATGGAGATCGATTTTCCCTATTTGTAAAATATCGTCAAGCGAAACATTTAATCTCTGCACAATAGTTTTGTAGTTATATCCAGGTGTGATGCCTGCTATTATCCCCATGATAGTGAAATGTTTACAAACAGTTAAAAGAACACATTTAAAACGTAAATATATTTATTTGACCACCCCGTGTTTAGGCTTTTACCGTTTACCGCCATCTTGGGTTGTACAATATTAGTAAACAACCGGTCTAGTTCTTTGTAATAATCTGCAAATTTTGAGACAGATCGTTTACAATTTATGTTTAAGACTGTTTATTTGTATGAAGAAACAAACGTAAATAAACTCATCATAGATACCAGGACTAAATTTAGTATATACGCCAGACGCTCGTTTTGTCTACAAATGACTCATCAGTGGCGCTCGAATCCAAAAAAGTTAAAAAGGCCAAATAAATAGAGCATTGAGAACCAAAATTCCTAAAAGTTTTGCCAAATACAGCTAAGGTAGTCTATGTCTGAGGTAAAAAAGCCTTAGTTTTTCAAAAAATTCAAAAATTGTAAACAGTAAATTTATAAATATAACCAAATCAATGACAATTCATGTCAGGACAATTATTGCATTATCCAAAATATTTAAACAAATATATTTAGAATGCATTTTTCGACTTGTGAGTTTTTAATATCTTCTTTGTATCTCCATCTCATTTCAACGGTCTCTTCAGCATTAACATCTATCACAGATGTTTGTGAAAAAAGTCTTTGGAAGGAACCCAATAATTATAATACTGTTTTTATTGTTGTTATTCTAAATTTGCAAAGAAGACTGAAATCTACGATTTATGCAAAAATATGACATTTCGAAATACTTCATATTTAATAATAGGCTATACAAAATCTGATTCTTTCATTCAGAACTCCATTTGCACCCACAGAGAATAAAGGATTAAGTAAGAATTGTATATTTGATAAAAAACAAGATTGCCCACCTCAAGAAAATTAAATTATTGTTATCTCGATTTCAAATTGGTATATCCTTATTATACATACATCCCTTACGGTCGTTTAATGCGTCACTTATGCATATATACATATATATCATTTGGTTAACGTCATCATGTATGAGTTTTCCTGGTAAATTGTAAAATTAAGAAAAGCCCTCAGACGGATGCATCAAATTTATGTTTTTCAGTTTACAAGAGTATATATGTAAGGAGTCGGTTAGTCACTAATATAAAGATAGCGAAATGTTTACGGACAGTTAAAAGAACACATTTAAAGCGTAAATATATTTATTTGACCACCCAGTGTTTAGGCTTTTACCGTTTACTGCCATCTTGGGTTGTACAATATCAGTACACAACCGGTCTAGTTCTTGTCTTGTCCTAATCGGCAAATTTTGAGACAGATCGTTTACAATTTATGTTTAAGACTTTTTATTCGTATGAAGAAACACACGTAATTGATTGCATTATCCAAAATATTTAAACAAATATAAAATATTTAGAATGAATTTTTCAACTTCGACATTTAAGGGGAAATAACTCTTATACAGTTTTACTTCCGCGTGTGAGTTTTTTTATATCTTTTTTGTATCCCTATCTCATTTCAACGGTATCTTCAGCATTAAGATCTATCGCAGATGTTTGTGAAAAAAAGTCTTTGGAAGGAACCCAATAATTAGGTCTTTCCACTTTTCTGTGGAAAGACCTATTGTTTTTCTTAGATTGTTTTTTTTTCTTTCGACAAATTTTGTTCTTGCGATAAACATTTGTTTCTAAATATGTCGCTTAGATATTTGGTATATGATATCGAACAGTTTATGCGCTTTTGAAATTTACCCTGCATAACCTAATACTTTTCTTTGTAGGAGTTATCTCCCCAAACACTGTTTTCCTTGTGTCCACGACTCCTTCGCAACCGTAAAGATTACGACAAATTTATTTTACAAAATTGCTCGTTATATCCTTCTCATGATTTGTTCTATTTTGACCGAAGCGATATGAACGCTCCATATGAGAGTTATTTCCCCTTATGCATTTGATATAAGTGATATGCATTTCTATCTTGTAAACCATAAGTGATAGAGACCTAGGATCTTTTGATTTTAGGTCCTTGGTCCAAAAAAATGAAAATTAGGTCAAGGTCAAAGGTCAAGGTCATATTCTAATTTTTGAATTTGGCTTATTTTCACTCATTTTCATTAACCTTGTAATATATCGACAAATTATTTTGACTAAATTGTTAGTTGCGACATGTCGTAACTTAATAATTTTAGTTGAAAGGGTGCGTAGACAATGAATGGGAGTTTTCGCCCCTATCGTATCTAACATTATATGTAAAGTGATATAACTTACTAACCATACATATTAGAGACCTAGGGTCTTTTGACTTGAGATCCTCAGTTTGTGACCTTGAAATTGAAGTCAAGGTCATAGGTTAATTTGACGTTCTAGATTTTGACCTTTGCTTTAAATTCATATCTATATATCACAAAGCCATATGAACTGACATTTTAGACTGATTTTTAATATTTTAATATCAAAATAGGTATTAACTGGTGGAAAGACCTTCAATTGTTCTCTGGACAATTAGTTTTTAATTATAATATTAACATTGCTTTGTTTTTTGGTGTTTTTTTTTTTTTTGCTGTTATTCTTAATTTGCAAAGAAGACTGAAATCTACGATTTATGCAAAACTATGACATTTCGAAATATTTCATATTTGATAATAGGCTATACAAAATCTGATTCTTTCATTTAGAACTCCGTTTGCACCCACAGAGAATAAAGGAGTAAGTAAGAATTGTATATTTGAAAAAAAAAACAAGATTGCCCACCTCAAGACAATTAAATTATTGTTATCTCGATTCACAAAATAAGAAGTGACAATTCCTTTCTTGAAATCAATATGAATAGCGTTTTCTATGTCTAATCTTGTTAATGATATTCGATTAAAAGAGAATAAACTGAGTAACTTGACATTTATATTGTATATTTATATTTATATCAAATATTGCTCGTCAGGGAAAAAAAGAATCTGTTAACCGACAAATACGGCCGTCAATGAAGCTAATACTAAAGACAGAAGATACATATAAGAAATATTCAAACTCATAGATAAAGGCAACAGTAGTACTGTGTTCAAAAGTCATATATTGATTGAGAGAAAACAAATCCGGGCTACAAACCAAAACCGAGAGAACTTTAACACACCAACTATAAGAGGAAAACAAAGGAACAAAGGAACAAGAGGAACAACGAAGTGCAACAAAAACAAACACCATATTCCTGACTTGGTCTTGATTTTTTTTCTCAATGCTCTTGAACTTTGTACTTGTTTGGCTTTATAACTATTTTGATCTGAGCGTCACTGATAAGTCTTATGTAGAAGAAATGCGCGTCTGGCGTATTAAATCATAATCCTGGTACCTTTGATAACTATTGGTAAAGGACATTTTAAGAAAAAAATGGTTGATTGAACCTGGGACGCCAAAACCTCCCGCTTTATGACAATTTTAAACATATCGCTAAAACACTACGTGACAGAAATATAGCACAAACACACGCAAGAACATTTATAACAGAGAAACGTACAAACACATAATATAAAAGTGGACACAACACAACATTCAAACCACAGAACAACAACGAACATATTCCATCAACAATAAACACCACAGGGTATCAAAACCAGTGTCGCACTTATGTAAGTAACATGGATTCTCGAGCTTTATACCATTATTTTACCATATTCGTCCAAACATTTTCATGCCAATGATGGTATGGAAAGGCAATACTGTAAATCAACTTATTTTCGCGGATACTTTATTTCGCGTTTAACCAATTTTAGTCCATTTCACGGCTTTTAAAATTTGCAATTTTCTTGTTAACTTGATGTAGATTAATAAAGATTTACTTATTTGCGACGATTTATATTCACGTTAGTTTTCTCCTCGCGAAAGTCGCGAAAATAAATCGCTCCTAAAAATAAGTTGGTTTACAGTATTATAATTATTTCGACTACAAACGATAAGATATAACATAGTATCCAACCGAAACCATAACATGCAGAAACCTTAAAAAAATAAATCCATAAATGTTGGATGCAAAAAACACCGAAACACGCCCACAGCAATGTAGGTTCACATTAAGTTATATAACAGTCATATTCGGGAATATGACAATGACGGTATTGAAAGGCAATTTTATAATTATTTGGATATCAAAAAGTAAAATCACAAAAATATTGAACTCCGAGGAAAATTCAAAACGGAAAGTTCCTAAGCAAATGGCAAAATCAAATGATAAAACACATCAAACGAATGGACAACAACTGTCATATTCCTGACTTGGTACAGGCATTTTCAAATGTAGAAAATGGTGGATTGAACCTGGTTTTATAGCGCTAAACCTCTCACTTGTATGACAGTCACAGCAAATTTCATTATATTTACAACGATGCGTGAAAGAGACATAATAGGCAAATAGTTAAAGTATGGGTACAGCAGTCATCACTGTGTCACAATCTCAAAACAAACACATATCTAACAAAAAACACAAAAAGAATCTATCAAATTTAAATACCACATGCATTGCTTCGCGTGTTTGACGTCATAAAATGCAAACATCACATATAGAAATATAAAATAATTTTGCCGTTCAATGTTTTTTGTATTTTGTGCAATGTCAATTTCATCATGGTTTTTCCACAATAAGGGTCGGTTCAAGTTAAAGGATAAAAATAAGTTTGAAATTAGTTTTACAATTTAATAGCTCTGGATGTATTTATCTATGTTGCAGTATAAAAACAACATTAGGTCAATGTCAGAAAGTTATAAACTTTTTGTATTCGGCGCAAAGCTGTGGAAGGGCTCGGTAGAACCTCACCCTTCCCCAGTTTCTCAGCCGCATACAAAAAACTTATATTTTCTAAAATTGACCTAATATTGTATATATTCAACCGAAACCATAACAAAAACTTCAAAAGTAAATACTGCTGACCTGTTCTAATAAGAGCTTATAGAACATTACGTTACACGTGCGCCTTACGCACTAAATTCAGTGCTAGAAAGACAGATCAGATATTGCAGATAAGCCTCTTAATGCTATTACATGTGTTTAGGAATGGATTATATCGGTTTCAATGTAACAAATCCTTCTTATAGATTTTTATATATACACTAATCATTCCTTTTGTTGTTTAAATACTTTTTGGTGCATATGCCGAACGATGCAAAACAAATTATATAAGCTTTAATTGTTTTGTTTGTTAACTTAGACGACTTTAGATTGCTGACGTGAACATATGTTATTAGACACTGGACTGATTTTATGTTGTTTTGGTTTTCTCCCACTGTTCGCCGATAAGATTATCGTTGATTCAGGGTTAGACCAATCGGAAATCAGATTGACCAACATCAACAAGAAATAGATGTGACGAAGATTTACAACATAAGCCAGGCTGTGTGACTATTTTCGGTGAAATTGCCCTTTGTAGGCCGGTGACCGAACTTGAATTCATTTATCGAAAAAGTAGAAACCTATCATTAAATGAGATTTTCGAGTACACATATGCGACTTTACAAAAAGGGGGTAGTTTTCAGTTTAAAACTATGAATTTTGTTCAAGTTAAAAGAACAACGACCATCAAAACTTTACAAAATGTATGGAAAATTATGAACAAATATGTATTTGTTAATATAACCATCTAGTATACCTCAATGAAAGGGGAAACTTAAGTTTTGGCCATATACGTTGAATTCGGTACATGCAAACTGGCAACAAAAATTATTTCAAAACAAACTTATAATTGAGTTTCTACAATGTCATGACGATTTTTATGAAATGAAATGTATCTATAGGAATATACATCATTGTAAAGTAGACTAAAAACTTTAAACAGTAAAATAAAAACTTTAAACAGACATGTTAACTTGACAGAACCGCCTTATATTCGTTTAAAAATGGAGAGTACGATCGCACTACGATCTGTGAAAAAAATGCAAATTTTGACGATCGCAGTAAGGTCGTATCACGGTCGTGGTGAGGTCTTCAAGATCAAATCAATCGTGGTGCGGTCGTGGCGAAATCAGGTCGTAGAAGAGGCGTAGTGAGAGCGCGCTAAGGTCGTGGTAAGATCGCAAAGGTCGCTGTACCATCGTAGCGTAGAGAGATAGAATGTTTAATCGAACTAAAGTCACAATCATTCCGGCGCACTTTCGGGTAAATTTCATCATTACACCTATCATCTGTGTCAAAATACAACAGTTTACTGTACGTTGTTAACAATATTCCACTTCTGCATTTTCGAAAATAACAGTTTTTAAGGGATTAAACTTATTGTTCGCTTCTTAAAATGTTAAAGCCAAGTTTCAACGGACTTGTCGGATCCCTATCTCTTAAATAAACCACTGAAAAAACTTATTTTGCCTCTTATATAAATAAAACTATATCAACAAAACCTCAAAAATAATAACGGACACCCAAATGATTCAAAACATCAACAAAAACAAGAAATACCAAATCCAAAATATTTGATGAAAACTATATATACATATACATGTATTCAGCCCAATCATGGACAGGACACAACTATCCGGAATTGTTTTAAGTATATGTTTGAATAGATGAGATTTTTGAAAGTTTAAAAAATATCGTTTTTCACTATCTTACCTCGTAAAAGTTTGTGTACATGAATAGAAAAATTGCAGTTTTATAACTTTAAAGTCTTTACGATATAATCCATTCATCAGCGCTTTATTATATGATGTTGGGATCAGGTGCAACACACGTTGTTCCCGTTTACAGAAATGTTTACCTTTATAATTTGTCATCAAAAGGCTTTTAGAATTATCTTTTTCGCCTAATGCATAGAACATTATGTGTGATGTTTGAATAAAACAAAAAAGAACGATATTTTAGGGCAGCGTTTGAATAAAAAGCCAAACTGCATGTCACTTATGACTTGCATTTGATTTCAAATTTGCTGGCTAAAAGCTAAAATTAAAAAGAATGCACCATACGACTTTTTGACGACCAATCTTAAATTCAAGTTTAATCATTTTTCTAGGACTGTGCCAATTTTTAGCCGTATACCCTGATGTGAAATTAAACTCTTTTAATAATCGACTTTTTCCTATTCCGTCACCGCACTATTAATCAACCAACATTAAATTTAATTGCAGAAATTGTCCAATTGCTTGTGTTTATATTCGACCTAGATATGGTCAAATATGATATCTTAATTATCCCTTTATTAGTTTGATTCCTTTTACTCAATAATCACTTTTTTATGAGATACGCTAGAGATCAGAAGGACTGCTTCATAAGAGGAAAGAGAACCTGGTAGAAGCTTAAAACTAAGATTCATGACAAACTTGATAACACTTTTTCCTTATTTTTCCTATTGTCAACCTCCCATTCATCCAGAGAAATATATATCATGTGTCCAAATATACGTCGTTTAACTACGTCGTTCATTTAATACATACCTGTTTCAAAGACATACATAAATATCAGGGCCTCTATCATTGCGGTCATTGTTCTTTCTGTCAATTCTATTTCCTGCATGATCGAGTATTTCATTTTCAGTCCATCGATTTATTAAAACTAACAAGTGCATACTTGTAACATTTTTTAAAAACATTTTGTTGTATAATTCAGGTATCGTTCATTGTAATAATTCATTTTAAAAAGATTTTTTAGCGTATATATAGCCCTCCCCTGTTGTTTTACAACTGTTGATGCATGCCGATTACTTACAAAAAATATGATTTAACAAATCTTTATTATTTTGATAGTTTTCTTCATTAACCTAGAAGATTGAACACTTACATAACGTGAACATTTGTGAAATATTGTACTGGAATGGGATAGTTTTTGTACATGACTGAATAGTTTGTTTCAGGGTTATACCAATCGGAAATACGGTTGAACAACATAAATATGAAATGGGTGAGATGCAGACTACCCTCAAAATACAGACAATGTGACTGTTGTAGGAGGGTCTCCCTTTTAAAACCACATGTCATCGACTTGTAGATGGTGTCTCACACTGTCTTTCTTTTCGACCTAAATATGATTGAGATACAATATCAAGTCTGCTAAGGTCTACGAAAAATTTGGTAGTTTCAATTTTTACTATTGTCAACATCCCATTCTTGAAAGGTAAGATATTATATGTCTTAATATACAGCATTAACGCAATTGACACGTACGTTATTCCATTGAATTTGATTTACTAATATAAAAAAGAATATGTGGTATGATTGCCAATGAGACAACTGTCCACAAGAGACCAAAATGACACAGAAATTAACAACTATAGGTCACGGTACGGCTTTCAACAATGAGCAAAGCCCATACCGCATAGTCAGCTATAAAAGGCCCCGATAATATGTCTGTTTTCAGGGGTCTCTCTCGGTTGCAGAATTGTTCATCTATTGTTTTACTAGACTGTAATCAGTGAGGTTATAAGTTCGAACCTAGCACGTGGCAGGTGTATTTTAAACTGTTTGAACTTCTGATTTTTCCATTTGATTTGGGACTTTCCTTTTTGGATTTTCCTCTGAGTTCAGTATTTTTGTGTTTTTACTTTTTACTTCAATCTACAATTCTCAGTTTTTTGCCGAAGATAGCTACGATATCGATATATCTTTAATTGCCTAATTTGTTTTGTTGGGGTTCGTGTTGTTTATTCTTTAGTTTCTATGTTGTGTCGTGTGTACTATTGTTTGTCTATTTGTCCTTTTCATTTTTAGCCATGGCGTTGTCAGTTTACTTTCGATTCATGAGTTTGACTGTCCCTCTGGTATCGTTCGTCCCTCTTTTGCAATCGACTGGTTTTTTTTTAATTAATGAATGTATTTATCTATACAAAGGCAACAGTAGTATACCGGTCTAAAGTCATTAATAGATTGAGAAAAAAATCCTGGTACAAACCAAAACTAAACTTACGTGTACTTAAAATAAATCTTACTGGTTTTGTGATTATAGTACAAAATCAGACTTGTGTTAACTGCTTCAGAAGGAGCATATATTCAACATTAAGATATAAGGCTGTTAATACTAACACGACTTTGACGTACGAAAATTTAAAGAAAACAACTTAAAACTATATTTTCTATTAGTTCAGCTCTGAATCATTTATCAATTTTTAAATCCCAAAACACAAATGTATCAGTCACAGTCTGTGATAACAGGTTCTCTATAACCAGTTTTCCCGTTTGTGTTGAGATCAAATGTTGATCTAGACTAAAAAAATCAAATAAATAAAGATAAAGGAAACTAAGCAGCTTTCATATTTATGAGCAGTGTCATAAAAAAGTAGACCTGTTATACTTAATCGTAATCAAAACATTATAAATAAAGGCAACAGTAGTATACCGTGTTCGAAACTCATAAATCGATAGAAAATAACAAATCCTGGTACAAACCAGAACTGAGAGAAACGCATTAAATATAAGAGGAGAACAACGACACAACAGTTAAATGTAACACACACAAAAACGAACTAAGTATTGGACAAAATCCGATGAGAATAACAAAACTAAATACATGAATTTGGGATAGAAATGTACCGTGACACGTCTTATAGTAATGTGAATTCACACTCAAATATAAGAGGAAACAAACGACACAACAGAAACACAACGTTGAAATGTAACACACACAGAAACGAACTATAATATAACAATGGCCATATTTCTGACTTGGTACAGAGCATTTAAAAAAATGGTGGGTTGAATCGTAGTTTTGTGACTTGCCAAACCTCCCGCTTTAATGGCAATGTTAAATATAACGTTAAAATGACAACATAACATTACAGGATTACAATACAAATAAATAGAATATAAGTCTGATGAAAAATTACAACCAAGATCAAAATTCGAGAATATTGTTTGTTTTATCCTGAACCAGTCGTTCAAAACATAGCTAGGGTCATTCACTTACATTTAGGGAAACCAAAAAAAAAAACAATATTATTTCAAAGAGAAGGTCACGACGGGTGCCACATGTGGAGCAGGATCTGATTACCCTTCCAGAGCACCTGAGATCACCCCTAGTTTTTGGTGGGATAAGTGTTGCTTATTCTTTAGTTTTCTATGTTGTGTCATGTGTACTATAATTGTTTGTTTGTCTTTTTCATTTTTAGCCATTGTGTTGTCAGTTTATTTTCGACTTATGAGTTTGACTGTCCCTCTGGTATCTTTCGTCCCTCTTTTTTTCACTAAAGAAGAAATAAAACGACAATAGCCAAGTGCTAGTCAAAGTATTTCATTTTTTTGTCTCATTTTTAAAGAAAAATTACTGAAACCATCTAGGAAACTTTAGTCTTAAACCATCAAAATGCTTAAGTGAATTTTTGAAAGATTGGAATATGTTTGGTGTTGTTCGTGCTACTTAGTCTTTAGTTTTCTATGTTAAATTGTGTCTTGTGTACTACTATTTGTCTGTTTGATTTTTTTTCCTTCTTTTTTTTAGCTATGATATTGTCAATTTATTTCGATCTATGAGCTAGAATGTCCTTCTCGTAGCTTTCGACCCTCTTTTATAAATGTTCTTTCTTAGGATATCGCATCACAAACCAGAATATTACCGCGACATACACCGAATGTATACACACTTAAACATATTTCTCAATAATTCGCATGTTTTTGTAAATATGCACAAATAAACCGTGATTTTTATAAACCTTTTTCTAAAGGAATACAAGTCATTTGGTTTGTCCATTTGCTAGCTAGTTGTGATCTCAGGTGCTCCGGAAGGGTAGGCAGATCCTGCTCCACATGTGGACAAGTTGACAACAATATTATATAATATATATAAATATATTTTTATAAAACGGAAATGATTATGGGAATAAACAATAAAGTATACCCTTGTTTAAACATAGAATGGAAAATAACAAAAATATGGAACTCAAACGAAAATTCAAAACACGTTTTATCTACTTCAAAGATGGTTATTTTATACAGAACTGCATTGATGCAACTATATGCAAATGTTCAAAATAAGTATCGTTTTTCTATCATTATACCCCGATAAGAGGCTAAACTAATAATGAAACTATGCATACAACTCTTTCAATATTTTCGCAAAATATTTAAATCAGTTTGATTTTTAAACCATATATTTGTTACGATTATAAGACTTTTTTCAGCATACAATCGGCATTTCTATGTGAACCAAATGTACTCCACTTGATTCATTGAAGGAAGTACTGACTACTGGTCTGGTTATACCATCGGGGATTAACATTTCAACATCAGATACGGGAGTTGTAATATCTTTCTAAAGGTTTATTTTTGCTTGAGGCTTCCCATGGACATGAAATAGTGAAACAAATGAAAAGAGAAATGAGTCATTCAACTTTAAAACGAAGAAAAATTATCATTTAACTCGATGACGCTATTAACTTAATTGCTTTTATCTACGTAGCTATGATTAAGGGAATGAGCGGATTATACAAATACACCTTTATCGGATTCGGTATTGTCATGAATTCATTTGTTTTGAGTACAAAGACAACTAGAAATGATATTATATCTGTTGGAAACTAATTAGTAGTGTTTAGTGTTTTTGTGTTTTTATAAATGATTTTTCACGCATTCATTAAACAGTGATTTTGAAATATATTTTCCATTGAATTTGCTGTTTCAGCAATTAATTGAACAATTCTAGGCCTATGTGGTTAAACGTGATATAGACATTTATATGAATTACATTTAATACTGATATGGAAGGACATTACCTGATCTTTCTCTTTGATAGTCACAAAGACGGTATTGACTTAAATAAAATTATTAGTAATATAAATTGAAAGAAATAAAGAACGTAATTTTACACCTGCTTCAAGCAATGATGACTATTTGAACTTTCGTTATCTCTTTTTCATGTTACTTTTCAATTATTTCTATAAATGCGTAAATATCTTTTTGGTTCTAAATGATTGCTTATCTAGAAAAAATGAACTGATCGAATGGATTAATATTTATGATCTATATATTTATCAAAGGTACCAGGCTTATTATTTAATACGCCAGACGCACGTTTCGTCTACAAATGACTCATCAGTGACGTTCAGATCAAAATAGTTAGAAAGCCAAACAAGTATCAAGTTGAAGAGCATTGAGAACCCTTAATTCCAAAAAAATGTACCAAATACGGCTAAGATAATCTATGTCTTGTATAATATCATTAGTATCTAATTCAATAACATAAGTCATGAACAAATAATTATCAAAACTGAATTAAAATATATCCTTATTTGTGAAAAATATATAACAATAAAAATATATGAAATTCAAATTCAAAGAATAAAGTGTAAATTCTAATCATATCACTAAATATATCAGCCATCGCCATTGCCATCATTGTCGTAGTCGTTATCGTCGTAGTCGTGGTCATCATCATCATCATCATCATCATCATCATCATCATCATCATCATCATCATCATCATCATCATCATCATCATCGTCGTCATCATCATCAGCATCGTCATCGTCGTCGTCGTCGTCGTCGTCGTCGTCATCATCATCATCTCGTCGTCATCATCCTCATCGTTATCGTCTTCGTCGTCATCATCACCATTATCGCCTTATTCCTCCTTCTCTCCTCCTCCTGATCCTCCTCCTCATCCTCTTTCTCTGCCTCCTCTTCATCATCATTATTATCATAGTTGCCGTCCGCCAAACTCCGATTTCCAAATTAAGAACAAATAAAAAGATTAAGTAGACACGTAACTGTTATTATCCTATTTTGCACATCAAAAGATGTTATTACTCTTCGAATACCGAATTAGTTACATAACTAGAAAACAAGTAGAACATAAATCAATGACATAGTAACCCAAATAAAAATAAAAAATAGACACATGCCCTTGTGATTTGTCTAGCTCTTAATTGTCTACAATAACTCTGAATACATTTGACATACAATTGTCATCGACACATAATTCCAATGACAAATATAAACAGAAAACTATAGCAAATCATGAAACAGGATCTTTATTTGAGACAGTTACATATCTTAATATGGTTTCTGATGTACCGTGAGCCCAATGGTGTATATAGTGTACTGTGCGTCAATGAGGGTATCTGGTGTACCATTAGTCCCAAAGTGGATTTGGTTAACTGTTAGTCACTGAGGGTAACTGGCGTACTGTTGGCCCATGAGCGTAGCTGGTGTACTTCGAGTACTCGAGGGTATCTGGTGTACCATTAGTCCCAAAATGGAGCTGGTTAACTGTCAGTCACCGAGAGTATCTGGCGAACTGTTGGCCCACGAGCGTATCTGGTGTACTGTGAGTACTCGAGGGTATCTGATAACTGTTGGCCCACGAGCGTATCTGGTGTACTGTGAGTATTCGAGGGTATCTGTTGTACTGTTATTCCCCGGGAAGTATAATCAGCTCAGTAGTCAATGATTCTGCACCGACATTATTTTATCATTTCTTAAAACAATTAAAATGTTACCTTACTGCAAGCTTATTTTCTAAGAAGTGGTTGGTGTTCAGTTTTTTGTGTGCTTCACACTGTTTTGTCCATTTTGCTGTTTTCCCCTAATTTCTTATGGTGTTTTAATTGATCTTGGTATCTTCACGTATTTTTATCAGGACTGAAAGTCCAAACTAAACGTCAACTTCCTAATCAAGATCATGCGACCTACCCTCATATTTAAGTGGAAGTTCGCATTTAGTTCAGTATCTGAAGTTAATTTATAAAGATTATTAATAAAAAAAATCAAGAAACATTTATTCTCTCTTTTAAATCTATTTCCATCCCAACAAAAATCAAATATATCATTATCAGTGGTACGCAATGCTTACTGTGCAACAATATAAAACTTTAACATTAATTCAATACGTAGTTTGAACCAAAAGTAAATACATCGAAGGGCGAATTCATAACACGTTTGCTTTACAAATAATGTTTCGAAAAATATGAAATTCATCTTTTTTTGCATAAAACTCATGGGTGGAATATCGACCCTATGTTTGTGATAGACTTTAATAAGTAAATTTAGTAAAATAAAATATTTATATTACTATTTTTTTAAGGCGAATTCCCCTTTGTTTAAATCGGAGACGATATTGCAAACATGCACATTCTGATACGCGAAAATAGATACAAATAAAATTGAGAATGGAAATGGGGAATGTGCCAAAGAGAAAACAACCCGACCATAGAGCAGACAACAGCAGAAGGTCAGAAAATAGTTCGTTTTCAACAGAAACAAATCATACTTTGTAAAAAAAAAAGACACGGATTGCAACAAAACAAAAATACTCTGAATGAGACCTTATCAACATTGCTGAATTCTTGATTGGAGGACGTATTTTAAACAAAGGATTGATCGCGTTTCAAAATAAGATACCACAGATAAGGTCAGATAAGTTCTGTCCATCTCGTATCTTGGTTTAATATAGAAAAAAGTACAATCACAAAAATACTGAACTACTAGGAAAACTCAAAACAGAAAGTCCCTAATCAAAATGGCAAAATCAAAAGATAAAACACATACAAACGAATAGAAAAAACTGTCATATTCCTGACTTGGAACGGGCATTTTCTTATGTAGAAAATGGTGAATTGAACCTAGTTTTATGACGTTAACCCTCACACTTGTATGATAGTAGCATCAAATTCCATTATATAGACAACGATGCGTGAATAAAACAGACAGAATAGGTAAAACTGTCAAAATAGGGGTAAAGCTGTCATCACCGTGTCACAATCTCAATCAGAGCAAAAACAAATAAATATTTAACAAGAAGCACAAAAAAAGCATATATCAAATTTAACAACCACGTTCATTGCTTACTTATTTTTGTATTTTATTTAAGTATGTTAAAATTAATAACAAGGGTCGGAAAAGAAAAACAAATGATTTAAGCTCCCAAAAGTATACATATGAAACAACATTCTAACAGCGCCTGCACAAGAAGTATAAATTTCCAAGTTGATACGATATTTTAGAGCTTGCATTTTATATTATGATTTCCTTGCTAGAGAGTTGATGCTTCAAAAGAAACTACAAATCCGAGCGCTGAAATAGTTGAGTTGACAGCACATGATATGACATCCGGATTTTGTGTCGTACGTGTTGCTCAGTCTTTAGTTTTCTATGTTGTGTTTTGTCTACTTTTGTTTGTTTTTCGTCGTTTTCGTTTTTTGTCATGATGTGTAACTTTTGATTTATAACCTTGACGATCCCAATGACATCTTCTGTCTCTCTTTACTGTCGATTCATTAATATTCGTTGGATAGCAATTGTCTTTGATTTCCTCAATCCACGAAAATAAATGAATCTACAATATTAAAAAACAAAATGCAAACTATACACTCTATACAATGAAGTATGGGGCTCCGTTTTTCTAAATTCTGAATCAAACTAAGTTCTTTAAAAGTATCAAACGTTAAAAAATTATCTGACCAATATATAATGCCTTTAATTTAAATTTGAAATTTTATTGCCAACAAGGATAATTAACTAAACTGAAAAATATTGAACTCCATTAAAAGAACCATAGCGCACATATCACAACAGAAGAAAATCAATACCTGAAAAGAAAAAAATAGCCCGTTTATTCGCCATTTTGATTACAAATAAATAACTATATACTTTTGATTCTTATTTCTAAAAATTATTAAAAGGTTCATAAAAACCTTGATATCGTCTGTCAGTTTAATAAAATTAACGGTACCGATTTTCTTGCACCAGATGCGCATTTCGACAATACATGTCTCTTCAGTGATGCTCGTGGCCAAAATATTTGAAATCCAAAGCTTATATAAAAGATGAAGAGCTATAATCCAAAAGATCCAAAAAGTATAGCCAAATCCGTGAAAGAGTGAAAGTGTAATTTTGATTGCCTAAAATATAAATCCATCGATCAGTATACGTAGAATAAAAAATATAACAAATACAATTTATAGAATGAACTCATTAGATGATGAATATCCGAATTTATATTGTGTAAGCTAGCCGCGCATTTTATCTTCGGATGCTCTTTATTGATATCAAAAATGATTAATTTTAAAGTGTGCATGCCCTGAAAATAAACAGGAGTCTGTTTGTAAATGAGAACTACAAAGAAAACTTGAGTAAAAAATAAAAAAACTATGAAATATGGAAAACATTTGTTGCCTATGATTCAGACTTTATCTATTAATCATAAAAGAGCTTCACGACGGTTTAACAAAGTTATTGATGTCTTAAAGAACTCTAACACCATGGTGTTCTAAATAACTGCGTAAAAAGGAATTCTGTTTTTAATCAGTAGTAAAATACTCTCTTTTGATCATTATAAAGCTTTTATCCAAGTTTCATTAAATTTCATAAAAGTTTATTGATGTCTATATAATAACAAAATATAAACCTAAATTTGGACGCCACCAACAGCGATTACAAAATGTAGGATCGTTATGTCTTGTTCGACAAAATATCAAACACACGAGAAAAATAAAACGAAAATCTAAAGATTATGCAAAAGTATTTTTTGGGTAAATAGATCTCTATTGAACAATTAATAAAAACAGGGAATATGTTTCTCTGTTGAACAATTAATTTTAACAGGAAATATATTGTATTACTATCTGAAAATCTCTTTCATGTGTAAGGGGTGTACTATGTACATATAGATTGATAAAATTGAAATCCTTTATGAAACCTCTAATTTTTGTGGCTTATTTAAGAGAGGCAGAATATACCAAAGAAAATACAAACATGATAACAAAAACTGACTACGTCTCAGTTTATTATGATTGGTGTACCAAATCGTGACTTCAAACCTATAGTTGTTAATGCCTGTGTCATTTGGTCTCTTGTGGAGAGTTATCTCATTGGCAATCATACACATCTTCTTTTTTTTCTTCAGACTGAAACATCGGTTGTCTAGTGCATTGACCGTTTATAAAACATTTTCATGTTAAAGATTGTTAACAAAATATCGCATGACAAACATGATGATTTCAGCGTTAACATTTTCAGCAAGTAAAGATTGAAAAAATAACGTGATGATTTCAAGTTTTTACACAGGAAAAGATCAAACAAACAAAAAATGATGATTTAAAAATTTTCAACAGCAAAAAATCGTATGAAATAAATCAAGACGATTTAATTTCCTATTTGTAACTTTCTTTTGTTCAGCAGTGATATTCTCTCTTTCCCCTTCGTATGGTTTATAAACATTTTATTAAATAATAAAAAAGTTGTATGAAATTAAAACAGGAGGGCATTTATTGTCTAATTCTCAGGTCTAAAGTACCTGTTTTAGTACTTCCTAACTTTCGGGAACAAGTGCAGTCTTATATGAAATTAAAAGTATGATTTTTCCAGCATAGGTAACCAGAAGATATTGTTTTGACATGGAATGAGTGTCTTTATTTGAACTTAAAACGAAAAAGCTATGAAAGCGCGCTTGAAATCGAGGAATTTAACATAGAAAACAACGGGACCATTAATTAGTGGTTTTATTCCTTAACAGATGCTCAATTTATTAGCATTTTTCTAAAATGTCTTATTTCACAGGAAATCACGATGATCTGAATTGTAAACCAATTGATGTCGTCTACTTATGCTTTCTTTTATAAAAAAAAAGCCCAACATAGAAACAAATATCTTGTCTTAAGGAGGAATAATCACACTTATTCCAACAACTTATTCTCTGAAACTGACATTATCAAGATGCTTGATGTCTTTATTAGCAACGTATTTCTTACGTTTAAAGGACGTGTTTTTTTAATAAACAATCGGCATTCCCATGGGAACAAACTTAGCCCCTCTTCTTGCCGACTTGGTCCTTCCTATGATGTTTACTTCATAAAATTATCTTTATAGCGAAAAGTAAAATTAAAGGATACTGCTACCGTCCTTTTTTTCTTAATAAGCAGTTAGCAGTATCCTTTCACTTTTACTTTCGACTAATGAGTTTGAATGACCTTCTGGTATCTTTCGCCTCTCTTTTAAATGATGGATGACGCATGCATACGATCAGACGCTTAATGAGTCTTGTGTTGACGAAACGCACGTATTGCGTTTTAAATTGTAAGACTGGAATCTTTGATGAATATTCACCCAGTCGACGCAACAGGTCTGGCTTTTTAAGATTATTTACCTTGATATTGACCTTTTACAAGAATTAATAAGAAGTAAATATTACTAAATAACGTTTGCCTTTAATCCAAGCCATAGAAAAGAATAATCGATAAACGTTAACTGTAAATATGAAAAGTTTGAAAATGCTGCTGGATATATCGCTCGTTAGAAGGGAAATACATGGTGCTCTCAAAATCAAAAGCGAATGCACTGCACATAACAAATACCACCATTTTCTCTACACTCATAGAGAAATTTATACTCTTTAGTAGCTATACACGTTTCCTTTATAGGTACTGTCCATTGTTTTACTTTTAACAGGAATATGTCAATCAGTGTGGTCCTTGAAAAATCAATAAGTTACCCTCCTTGAAGCATATCATTGAGACATGACTTGGTGATTTCAAAAGGACAATTAAATGTGAAAGCTTACTGTCAATGCAAATTCCTTTAAATCAAGCAGATTAAAAAAATTACGAATACAGCTTATTTTCTGTGTTCCGGGAACAATAAAATTGCAATTTATGAGCAATCCCAATGGCTTTAGAATTTTAAATTTATTTGAAACATAATTTGGGATGAATGGAGTCTGCCTACACAAAGCTACAGAATTCGTTCTCATCTCCATAAGAAACACCTACCCAGTACTGAATTTCTATTAAAATTTTAAGTTATTTTGGTATATACGATTTTTTTTTATTAATAAAAAGTTTGATATATAAATATATCCTATTTTCAATATTACTCTGAGAAAGTAAAAAGAAGCCATAAACACTGGTGATAAGATGGAAATTACAAACAAACTAACGGAAGAACAGTGTTTGCATGATAAAATGCTGGAACATAGACAAACAACTATATCATTTGTAAGTTCATTTATTATTACCGAGCGTACACACGATGCGAACTCAAACACCAATATACTATATAATAGTGTTTGAAAATGTTATACGTTGCTGTTTATTTAACAGAAACATTTTCATAATCATTATTTGTCTTTCTGTTTTGTAATCGACATAAGAATACATTAATGTTATTGTTTTGTAAATGATAAGGTTAATGTAAAAGTTACATTTTCGTGAGCTCGTGTTTGCATTGCTTAATTGATATAATCATATATGAGTAAAACATAAATTATAGCTCATACTAAATGTTTTTTAATAACCTCACAAATATGTATATTTTTTACTTCTTTTTTTTAGTTTTACTCATGCAAACCAGAGCATGAAAATTTTTATCATGTAATTTAATCCGAGGAGTTTGTCTATAACAAAACAAGCAAATCCCAAACATTGGAGTCGCTATAAAGTTACATATTTATATTCTTGTTTACTAAATCAAACATAAGAAGTGGTAATATCGTAGATGCCATGTAATGCTATTATAAGTTATATGGTTCGCTACTGACCCCATACGGATCCATAGAGGGTTAGTAAAATCCATAGGGGGTGAGGCCGGAGGCCGAGTCCCCTATGAATTTTATTCACCCTCTATGGATCCGTAGGGGGTCAGTAGTTAACCGTATAACGAATTTATCGGACGCTGGACTTTTTCTGCAGCGTTTTGTTGAAAAATAAACAATGAAACACAACAACATTAATAGATGACGTCGCCATTAACGCGTCATGAACCCCATATGAAACTTACTAACCCCATACGGTCTCATAGGGGGTCACCACGTGACGGCATTTAACCAATCACAACGTGATAATTCATCTGTGGTCCGATAAAATGTGTTATGATAATTATTTGGACTATTATTGTGAAATAATGGTAGCTCTTTGGATCTCGTTTCATATAATTGTATGAATTTAAAGATTATATATAAAATACGTCGCTGTTTGTGGTGTGCTGTGCTGTTGTTAAAGGAAGATGTCCGTAGTTATTGTTTATTATACGGCCCTCTGTAATAATCCAATTTTATACATGTTCATGCGTATATTCAGCTGTAAAAGGCCCAGCTATGACAAACTCAAAAGGAGATTCAGACAAAATGACACAATTCACGTAAAGGTAGAATTTTTTTTAAAAAAAATGGAGGAGTGATGATTTTTTTATTTTCTTAAATAAATCCCTCCTTCTTCTGAAAACTTGAAATACTAATCGATAAACCAGCACAAATAAAGAACACTAAACAAAAAGTCTATAGATACTTTAAAATTAAATTGTAGTGCATTTTTTAAATTGATTTGATTAGTAATCTTTGTTATATGACAGAGAAAGGCTCGTAAAATCAATTGTATTTCGGTTCTAAATAAAACTTGAATCACATGCATACAACGAAGAATTCATGATTCGAAATTATACAATGGCATTAGGATTGTCTTTGCTATAAATAATTTGCTTAATCGTGATGATTTAAACCTTCCTAATAATATAGTCTGCTTGAGAAGGAAGATTTATATTTGATTTCCATGTTCCCATTTAGAGATTTATCCCGTGACGCAAGAAATACAGTTATGTTTTCTTTACACAAAAAGTCTTTGCTTAGAGATAAGTTTCGTATAATTCCATTTGTTTTTTTCTTGCTAATACATTTGAAGCATGGTTTAATGGAGAATGAAATATAAAAGATTAGTTATCCGTAATTAGCATTTAATATCTTTTATGGATCGCTCTCTTGTAAAGCAAAATGATTTTTTGTTTACAAAGTTTTGCATGAGGGCCTTCCAGACTCACTTCCGGTAACAAAATGTCCAAGGAATTTTGAAATACCGTTTCTTTCTTGAGAAAGAAACTTAAAAACAAGCATTGATATGAAACGCAAGGTCGCAAGGTGAAGAATGTTGTGAGCGTAGTTTATTTGTAAATGTTCAGAATACATGGTTAAAAAACAACGAGCAAAGATACCACAATCAGATTTATAATATAGTAAAACGATGAAATTTCAAAACATTGATACAGTTTATTATATTATGAACAATCATCTATAAAGACAACAGTAGTTTTTTTTTATTCGAGCGTCGTTGATGAGTGTTCTGTGGACCATGTGCGCGTTTGGCATACACAATGTTAATCTTTGTAGCTATGATAAGGTGATTTCTCTCTTTTCAAACCTCATAAATCTATTAAGAAACATGTCTAATGAGGACAACGGCCATGTTCATTGCATCATATACTATGCAAATGCATCTTTAGTCAAAATTTCGAAATATAGAATATATATAAAAAGAAGATGTGGTATGATTGCCAATGAGACAGCTGTCCACAAGAGACCAACATCCCACAGACATTAACAACTATAGGTCTTCGTACGGCCTTCAACAATGAGCAAAGCCACATACCGCATAGTCAGCTATAAAAGGCCCCGATATGACAATGTAAAACAATTCAAACGAGAAAACTGACGGCCTTATTTATATGAAAAAGTGCACGAAAAACAGATATGTAACACATAAACAAACGACAACCACTGAATTACAGGCTCCGGACTTGGGACAGGCACATACATTAATAATGTGGCGGGGTTAAACAGGTTAGTGGAATATGACAAATTCAAAGATCAGACGACTATTCTGTTAATTTGAAAAAAAGAATAAAATGTCATTAGGGAGTTGAGATTTGTCGTTTAAGTCAACCAATTTGTCTTTTCGTGATTTTTTGTTACATTTGTTTGTTTTTATGGTTGTTACGATAATAACAGAATGTTGACTGCTCTACCCCTGTATTTAAAATTTTTGTCAATATATTAGAATCTGATGCGACTGTTAAACAAGTGATTTTATACATGAGAAAATGCCTGTACCCAGTCTGAAATATGACAGTTGTTATTCATTCGTTTGATGTGTTTGAGCTTTTGATTTTGCCATTTGATTAGAGACTTTCTTTTTTGAATTTTCCTCGGAGTTCATTATTTTTGTGATTTTTTTTTGTAATCATGGCCATTCGAAAAATTTAAGAAGTTAATACCATTCTCTCTATTTTTTTATTTTATGCTATCGTCACATTTCTTGATTGGTGTGAGAAAAATATTTCTCCTCAGTATTAAAATATCTGTTCTCGTCAAATAAGTGGTCGAAATTTAATTATGACGACAAATTTTCTAGGTTTCTTCTGAATGAAGTGACCATGCGTCACATATATAGAACACAACTTTCTGCAACTTTTTTAAAAGGAAGGATAAAAGTCATTGGAGAAACAGATTCTACCACTATAACTTGTGTTTTACGATATTTCTCAATTCTCCACAGTTAAATTTTAATTAACTTAAAAGCTCGGTAAGCTTCGTGCTTTAAATAATTAAATTTTACTGTTTTGAGTTGAGAAATTTTGTAACACACTTGTTTCAGGGTGGTCTATATCTCTCGGGTTTACTATTTATCTTGATTTTTTTTTTTTTTTTTTTTTTTTTTTAACATACCTTTTTGAGATTGAAACCTTTATTAAATACTGTTAACTCTACTTTATATCCATTATTTTAGGAATTCAAATATTTTAGCATCAAGCAACACTGAAAAGAAATGTACTGTCGAAATATTCGCATCTGGTGCAGAAAAAACTGGTTTAGTTTATGTTATTTACATTTTTACCACAATGTAGAATAAAGTACATACCAAAAATACCGAACTCCAAGGTTAATTAAAACGGAAATTCTCTTATCAAACGTTAAAATCAAAATATAAAACACATTTAACGAATTGAAACCAAGTTTCGTACTTCTGACTATGTCAGACATTTCCTTATATAGAAAGTTGGTGATTGAACAGGGTTTTATAGCCAGCTACACATCTCACTAGTATGAGAGTCACATATAATTCAAATATGTCTTTACAACATTGAGTGATCAAATCAAACAGACTTAAAAGGTAAAAATGTACAAAGTTGGGTACAGCTGTCAACATGGTTTTAATCATAATCACGATAAAAATAACAGTGTCAACATGGCGTATATATACACTCTATAGACAAAGCACATAAGCGAAAATTAAAGACATGAATACAACAAATGACAAACACATAATATTGCAATTGGAATGTATAAAAACCTAGCCAAATGTAAATTTGACAGTGCAAGCGACAAACTTCTAGAGTTTGAAATGAAACATTTTGTACATATGTGTTATCTCTTATTTTGTAGATTTCCCAAAAGTTGCAATTATTTTCAATTCTTGTGGTACTGCTATCTCTTCTAACACCAACTTCCGCTCAAGATGTTTATTTATGTGGAAGTCAATTAACATCTGCGTTAGAATCAATTTGTCAAGGAGAATATCATGACGTCAGATATTCAGAGAGTAAGTCATTTTATACTGTGGATTCATCTTTATTCGTGGGATATCAATTTTCGTTGATTTTGTGGGTAAAGGTGCACCATGAATCCAAATTCTCAACGAAATACATAGGCTTGTTTGCAGACTTTGGCAAAACAACGAACTCAAATATCTACGACAATGCAATGTTTACTAAATCCACGAAAATTAATCCCTACGAAAATAAATGAATCCGCAGTAATAGATTGAGTTTCAAAAAATATAAATAAATAAAAGTTAGAATAAGAAAGAAAAAGAAAGAAAAAGGCAAACAATTTTACAAGAGCTTTTCAGGAATTCAAAACAATATATTTGTAAGGTTTTGGACTATCAAATAGTTTGGCATCGAGCATCACCGAAAAGACATATTTGTAGAAATACGCACCTAATGCAATAAAATTGATACCATAAATTTCCTAGTTAAATGAAAAATGGAATAAACTTCAAGTATTCCAATTAGCCATGAATAAACATAAGTGTTTTTTTAACCGTTACCAATTAATTTCTACAAATTTACAATTCGAAGGATTCAAATGGACATTCAAACTCATAAGTCAAAAAAATAAAGTGACAACGTAATGGCTAAAAACAAACAGGCAAGTAACAGTACACAAACCAACATACAAAACATGTCACAATACTACTGTTACGTAATTCTTATATTTATCAATTGAGTTTAATTTAGGAAATAATATGTAAAATCATGTGTTTATATAATATATTGATTGATTGTCGATAGCATTACGTCTAGTGCAAAATATTTCATATTAATGAGGATGTTTATAAAATAGTATTTGAATTTATTAATATATATTTCCATATAAACATTCAATGTTTGCGATGTCATTGATAAAATTAAACTTAATCTTTTCTGGTTGGTTCCTTAAGTATTATAATCATAAGCTTTTACTTTTTTATATCCTTAAAAAAATAATAATGAAGACATTAGACGTAATGCTATCGACAATCAATCAATCAAAGACTTTGAGACTGCACGTTCACCACTAGATTAGTTTTTGGTCTCTTACTTTTATTATATTTTATTCATGTAAAATAATCATATAAGATATTGATATCATTTGCTGAAAGTTTTATTCTGACATAAAATTTCCATTTATATCGGTTTGAACAACAACCATACAACCTTATTCAGTCACAATCATTTTCAATTACTGCTTTTAATTTCAGGATCAGCACAACCTAGTTATCTTCATGACAATTTAGTTCTACGTTCACAACAACATAGTGGCATAATTGACGAGTGTTGCTATGCAATTTGTTCTTTCGAAACATTGCAAAGTTACTGCCTACACCCACAGACTACAGAAAAAATAATAGAAATCGTAAGTAATCAATAATGATTCAATTTAATGACAAGTATAACATGTATAAAGAAATAAACAGGGGAATACGAAAATTATTAACAAACAAATCAATAAGACTTGTTAATTAACCGAATAATATCCATACTATTTCTGTTATCTTATTGACAGAATGAGCTAATTATGGTTATCCCCATCATAAAATGAGGACCTCTAGGACAAATCATGGTATTATAAAACAAGTAAATTTTGTTTTTATTTTTCCCGTGAATGGCAAATTGAGATGGCTGTTATTATAAGTCACCAATATCGATGTTCAAATGATACTGCGATGGTGACATCTTACATTTTAACCATTCAAAAACCATTTAATCATTCAGTAAGGATATGATTGCACTATGTATATTGGTGAAACCAAACATGTAAGTACTAACAAAAATACCAAATTTGAAGGTAAATGAAAACCTGACATAATTAAACGTTCCACTATATCAACAAATGAAATGGATAGAAAATAAGTCATATTGACATATATAGACATTTTACGTAGAAGCACAAGTAAGCAAGCAGTATACAAAAAAATATCCCGAATAATAGTTTAAATCAATAATTACTTGACTACAGAAATCGGATCAAATCTCCTATTAAACTTGGAAAATTGAAAATGATTATACTATGATAGATTTAGAAATACAGTTAAAAAAAATAGTAATACCTTTTTGAATTTACATTTTTATTTCTACATTAACGGCGTCTTTTACAGTATTTTTTATGTAAGCATTTGTTTTGATCTAACTCATTAGTATGTTGTGATGGATTTAGAAATATAGTAAAAGAAGTCCTTCTATCTTTTTGAATTTACTTCTTTTATTTCAAAATTAATTATTTGCCACTGGACGTTAAGCAACCAACAATCAATCAATCAATCAAAATTAATGGCGTCTTTTTAATGCATTTTTGATATCGCATTTGTTTTGATTTTACTTATCATTATCACCTAGGTTACTCACGAACCTGAGAGGGAAACTACAACGGCAACTACACTTATTTCGACGTTGAGACCAACCACTACAACACGAGAAAGTGTGAAGTCTCGCAACAAAGGCAGAAAAGGATTTAAAAAATTGTTTTATATTAGAGGTCCTGGGCTGCATCCTACTCGTCTACCATATCCAACACCAAGCATCTAGACACTGTAAAAAGATATAAAGTCAACATTGACAATCAGTCCTCAACTGTTGATGTTTCTGTTATTTCCGAGCCAAATTGTTCTGTTTTGTTATTTCTGTTTTAAAGTTTATTATATGGAAGCTATGAAATTGTTGAATTGTTGGGAACAAATTTTGTTGTTTTGTAGGAGAAAGGATAGGAAAAAAAATCTGGCTGTCATTTGTTGAAACTGCCAACGAATGAAAATCGATTTTTTTTGCTCGTATCTGCTTATATCTTAGTGTTTGGAAATAACTTTAATTGTCTTCTATTCTTTTATTTTTTCTTACATTATATCTTTTTTAAATAATTTACTTGAAAATCTTAAATTTTAATTTTGTTCATACCTACAGCATTGATGTACAACTAACAAAACCATTAAGTATGGCTTGAAAGTTTTTTTAATATAAATTCTGTTAAAATCGAACTATTTTATTTACAACGCTATCATTTATTTATATATTTTTGGCTTTAACATTATCAGTTTGTTAAACTAGTCTTAGAGATATAGATTCCACAACTGCAACAAATGTATTACGATATTTCTCCACTCGAGACAGTAAAACTTTAATACTTAAAGCGCGAGGCTTGCCGAGTTTTTTTTTAAATAATTAACATTTAACTGTTGAGAGTGGAGAAATATCGTAATACACGAGTTACAGTGGTGAAATCTGTTTTTCTTATGATTTTTATCCTTCCTTTCCAAAAATGTGAGAAAGTTGTGTACTTTTGATGTAACGTCATCAGGCATGGTCGCCTTTTTTTCATGACGTCACAATAAGAAAAAAAGGAAGAAAAAAAGAAAATTTAACGTCACAATTAAATTCAAACCAATCATTAGCCGAGGACAGATTTTTAACTAGTGAGGAAATTTTTTTTTCTCACATAGGTCAGGAAATGTGAAAATAGCACATAAATAAGAGAAACAAGGTTTTTGTTTCCATTACTCCAGTCATGAATGATTCTTCTTTATTCATCTTCAGTTTTCTATACTAACTTGTATCCGAAAATTCCAAAAACAACCCGGATCAATAAATTGTAGAAACCCGTGCTGACCATCGCCCTACTATTACTACCAATGGTACAATGTACCATCCAGCTTTTTATAGCGGTTGATACGCAAGACGGAATGTAAAAAAAATGAATGATAGGTATTTTTTTCGTTAGGGGTGAAACCGGTGCTGCAATATTGTTTACTGAAAAGCAAAACATTTTTTTATTGTTTTTGTTCTTCTGTTATGAATATTTCTTAACATGTGTAGATATGGAGCTCTGTTTGACATGTAAAATTTTGCATTTCTCTGAGGAAGTCAATTATTTTGACAAAACATATGAAAATTGTCAACATTATTATTTAATTGGATTTTTGCACTAATATGAGGTGCTTCATATGAATTTATTGTGCAAACGACAAAAGACATCATTTGTTTATCTCTAAATTTTAGATAATAGACTTTTGCTATAAGTTTTAGATAAAAGGTAAAATTTTATTTTGCATTTTTCATTTTCTAGTATAGTATTGAGGAGTCAAAAGAAACTGGGACTATATAATGCATGAAAGCTTTAAAGAAAATGACATATAATATATTCACTAAAGAAATTACGAAATTTCATAGATTGATAAGACAGAACAAGGTAAAAAACAAAAGCGGCGTATGTTCATGTTGACAGACAAATAGATATAGGAAGGTGCGGTATGAGTGCCAATGAGAAAACTCTCCATCCAAATAACAATTTATAAAAGTTAACCATTATAGGTCAATGTACGGCCTTCAACACGGAGTCTTGGCTCACAAAGAATAACTAGCTATAAAGGGCCCCAAAATTACTAGTGTTAAACCATTTAAACGGGAAAACCAACGGTTTAATCTATATAAATAATAAATTTTAAAAAAAGTACATATATTATGGGGTATTATCATTAGCTATATGTGTGATATTTATGGAACACCAATTGTATTGAACTATACCGGTGATTGTTATTTTTAATTATGTTTAATATTGAATGCTACATGACAACGCAAATCTAGCTTCTACCCCTTAACAAATATAATTGAGGGAAATATTTCTTCATTCTTCAGCATTATTAAACCATTGTATAATTTTTAAAACAATTTTACTTGGTCTATGTCATAGAAGATTTTTTTTTTTGCCTTAATGATCATGATCATTTAATATAAGGTGTAATGAATATGTACCTATAGTTATATATTTTGAACAAGGCGTTGTGATAAGCGAACAACATGTGATATTCTGGATGTTAAAGAATGTATAATTGTCGAAATGTCTGAGTTTTATTTTTACATTTTACAAATATATTTTCTATGGAAAACATTAAGTAAAATGCTATTTACATTAAATCTGTTATTATCTTTATATTTTGTTAAAATTCAGCTTGTTCGATCCGTGACATCCAGGACAAATCTTACGAAAATTTTCTATTTTTTCCACAGTGTAACCCTATTTCGAATTATATTTGAAGAATAGTTTATTACTTCAGTGTGTGTTTTCCTCTTATAGTTGATGAGATGCCCTCATTTTCAGTTTGTATTCCGGATTTGTATTCTTTCAATCGATTTTTGACTTTTGAACAAAGATTTATTATTGTTGCCTTTATTTATTTGGATACAACCTGTCATAACCACAATTTGGACCTATTTTCTTTGATTATGACAATATTGAAGGAGATTTATAACTGAATTTGTACTTACTTTTTTTTTTAACAAGGAATGACTTTTTTGTCTATGAAAAACTAAAATAAAAATGAGTTGCACACGGAATAACGCCATAGCGGGTTATTTTAAAGTGTTCACCACCTTTTTATGTTATTTCGAAAAGACTGAAAAAAATATTACAGTCATTCCTCATAATTTAATTCTTTATTCCCTTTTAAGCCGAAGTGAATCATGAAAAAAACGTTGATGACATCACGGTCATATGACAAAATTATGTACATGAGCTGATAGACAAAACACTGTCAGCTAATCATAAACGTGTTAAATTAAATTAAATGATTATTATACAATGGGTGTGATTAGTGGAACAGGATATGGTACCAAAACAAAAATTAAACAATAGACTCGCAAATCAAAAGTTTCATATATCAATAATGTGGTCATTTTTATAAATTTCCTGTTTTCAAAACTTTGAATTTTTCGGAAAACTAAGGATTTTTTTTTTATCTCAGGCATAGATTACCTTAGCCGTATTTGGCACAACTTTTTGGAATTTTGGATCGTCAATGCTCTTCAACTTTGTACTTGTTTGGCTTTATGAATATTTTGATATGATCGTCACTGATGAGTCTTATGTAGACGAAACGCGCGTCTGGCGTACTAAATTATAATCCTGGTACCTTTGATAACTATCATATTGCCAATATCCATTATGGAATAGTGAAACACCATCTACTACAAGATTAGACTTTTATGGATATCGTGAATAAACTATACTGAAGTATGTTATGAATACTAACAAGGTGTTGAAGTAAATCGACTGAGCTTAACACTTTAGCAGTTCATCAGTTTGCATATCGAGTTTCAGTGTTTCATTCTTTTATTTTCATTCTGGTGAAACCTTTAAAAGATTACACATTTGCATAAGTGCCCATTATAGTTTTGTTATATGGGTAAGGCTCTGACTTTGCTGCTAAAAATGATTTTGACGACAGGAAATGCATGTCCAGTGGGTGCTTATCCTTTTAAAGCAACCGATCTGACTAGTTTAATTACCGGTCGATGGTTTTACTCCACGGTTTGTTAGTATATACCCTTACATGTGATAATTATGCTGGTGTCAACTACATCCTATCGTTCAATCATTGACTTTTTGTCTACAAAATTACGTTTGGATACCAAACAAGAATAACCTACAATATAACATGCTAAGAACTGTACATTTATTTACTAAATCAATGCGAACACGTAATGCAAAAACTCATCTATTTATATGTAATGCACACTTAGTAAGAATCATATGCTATTGATTCATGCTTAAATATTTTCATCATCAAAGTTGATCACAACTTGGTACAAACTGATATATTATTAGTAAGATCTAGAAGGAAGGCATCATGTTTGCATAAATCAAATATGCTAGCCATTAGATTGAGTAAAAGTCTGTTCCTGTAGTGTTTCTATTTTGGAGAGTTGTGTCTTTTTAGTTAACTTACAAACACTAAAATACATGATTTTGTGTATGTTTCATACCAAAATGGTTTACAAATGTAAATCTGAAGCATTTTATTCAGAATAAAATAAAACCAAAATCTTAGTGAATATTTCCACTTCTGGTGAACAGGGCCTTTTATAGCTCATTATACGGTATGGGTTTTGCTCATTGTTGAAGGCCGTACGGTGACCTATAGTTGTTAATGTCTGTGTTATTTTGGTCTTTTGTGGATAGTTGTCTCATTGGCAATCATACCACATCTTCTTTTTTATAGTCTCCGTGCATGGTGTTAAAAAAGTAAGAATTCTCATCCTGGTTTAGTGGTATCCTTGTTAATTATGAAAATGATGATTTGATATA
Organism: Mytilus galloprovincialis; assembly: GCA_037788925.1. Classification (NCBI taxonomy): domain Eukaryota; kingdom Metazoa; phylum Mollusca; class Bivalvia; order Mytilida; family Mytilidae; genus Mytilus; species Mytilus galloprovincialis. The sequence continues at coordinate 55,291,349 of CM075340.1, read as the reverse complement.
AACATAAATATGTTTCAGTTTATTCAGTTCATGAAGGAAAGTAAGTTTGGTTAACCAGACCAGAAATCAATGTTCGAAAACAAATGACTTAATAGCAAACGTAAATACTTATCTGGTCCAAAGGGGTTAGCGAGTATGAATTCGTTGTCTGCACTTATTTTTACAATGCACGTATATCATGTTTATTGCCGTGCTGAAGATTTTTTTTGTAAAAACAATGCAAACATAAAATCCCTGTCTGTAGTCTGGAGAGATAATGAAAGTTTAATGTACATGTATTAAGTAATTTATCTGCTGTTAAAGACTACATGTTTTTCAGCGAGTCTGAAACTTCATAATCTGAATGACTATGAACTAAATTTGTCTGTGTGGTTTATTTAAAAGCTGGCTATTATTATTTGCAACTAAAGATCATCATAAAATATATTAGGCAAAGTCTATAAGTCTGTTTTTGATAACTTTTGTTCTACTAAACTCGTGATTTGGTTTTACAATATATATATTTGAATCCTTTAAAACATTTTTTTTTAGGTAAAACGTTACCATAACGGTAACATTGCGTGCTTATAAAGCAATTAAGTATAATACCATTTCAAATATTTGAACTGATTTAGGATAATTGTTATATATGATGGGATGATGCGAGCAAACCTTCAAATGTTTTTTTTTTTATCTGCCCTAAATACGGAGTTTTATTTCGACGTGTGTAATGCTTCTGTGATCTCGGGTTTTATAAATTCATTGTACAGAATTAACATGATTGCATTAAATAACACTTTCAATACTAAATTTTGACTTCTTCGCCATTTGATTGCACAATGATATATACTAATTGTTCACATGTATCGCTTAAATTTTAAACAAGTTTGAATTGAAAACAACATTGATTCAAACCTCTGATTGCGTTTGATAAACCGCATGTATGTGTACATGCAAAACAAATAGGTATAGGGGGTCAAGATACAGCACAAACAACAAAAAAAGACCCCAAAAAAAGTGGAAAAAGTAAAGTTTAACAAAACTTATTTGACTAACAGGTCGAAAAACGGTTGTTGTGAACCCCTACTAATTGCCAAATCGATTGCCAAATATCAAAAGATCTAACAAAATGGATCTTAATTAAAAAGTACTATTGTTTTAGTTTTAAATATATACGTACAAACAAGGAGGTATTATTAACCAACTAAAACCCACAAAAGAAAATATAGATTAATAGGCAGTCTTGTCTGACGTTTGCAAATGTCGCTTCATTGAAACCCCATTGGTGGCCTTGGATTTGTTTCTACCCTAAGGTCTGTTCTATTCTAATGTTTTAAATGTTTTATGAGCGTTTGAAGGATTATATTTGGTATATTAATTATAACAATTTGAAACGTTGTCTGGTGACCCGTACTGTATGATTGAGTACTGCAATATTTACTCAAACATCAGCTGTCCCATGTTACGTTTATAAAGAGTAACATGCTTGTTTTCGGTGTGAGCCAATGCTCCGTGTTGAAGGCCGTACCTTGACCTATAATGGTTTACTTTTTTAAAATTGATATTTGGATGGAGAGTTGTCTCATTGGCACTCACACCACGTCTTCCTATATCTATTTTCAGATAATATCAGACAGGTTTTAACTGTGTAACATGTAAAGGGCTGGGAAGCGTTTTGATATTTTTATCTCTGCATTTGTAACAGCAACTGAATACTGAGCTAAAGTTAAATTTCAACCAGATATCCATTTCAAATATGCTATTATAATACCACTTGAAAAATTGGGTAACATAAAACCGCATTAAAACAATTTTGCCTCGCAACAAGCCACTTACGAACCATTCAATAAGAGTGAGTGGTCTTTAACGTGCATAGGGCGTGGTACAACCTGAACACGGGACCTCAGATTTAACGTCCCCATCGGACAGATGGACAGTTCTAGACAAAATACTATACAGAAATTATTGCCAAATCCCACCACTGCCACCATTTGTAACGTGAAACCGGGCGGGGACGTTTTGATGTTTTTATCCCTGGGTTCGTATGAGTTTCATGGAATCTGGAGAGCAATGCAAAATTTCTAAAGCTAAACAGTTTTCGCTATACTACCAAATATAAAACAAATACTACAAAAAAAAAAAAAAAAATTTTAACACTAACCCGAACCTTGTAAATAAAAACTGTTTAAACCATTTTCATTCTGATGTTTGTTAAAAGCTAATGTTTGAAGCTATATGCTGAACCCTTAATGTATGAAACTGGTTTGAAACCTTAAGGTATGGAATTGGCTAAAACCTAAATGTATGGAACTCGGCTGAAACCTAAATATATGGAACCTATCACAAAAGAAATGTATAAAACAAATTCGTATTTAACCTTTTAAAAAATAGTATATATCTACAGTTGTCGGAACAACAGGGTAGCACTAAGCCATGGTTTATCATCAAACACCCACTGCAATATAAGTGGGAGATGAGTAACGAAAAACCTAAGCACCATTGCTGTTTGGACAACTTGTACCTGTAGGACTCGTATCTACTACGGGTTCCAATTTTATGGCAGATTCCTAATCTATGGCGAATGTGACGTTACAAACGTCAAACAAATCAAATTAATGACAGATTTTTGTTTTCTCCAAATCTATGACAGATCTTTTTCATAACGTCACAATTGGATAACTCCATATTACATCGTCGCAGCCGATAACGATGGCGGAACCCATATATTTCTTCCAATTGAAGGTATTTCCCTAGACAACAATTTTCGGATGGTTTTAATGGAGATGTGACCTTTTATCCGAAAGAGGGATAAAATGTGCTGAATAAGGAAACCGCTGTTTTCAGTACCGGATATTGCTATAAGACGTGTCACAGTACTTTTCTATCCTAAATTCATGTATTTAGTTTTGATGTTATATTTGTTATTCTCATCGGATTTTGTCAATTGTCTTAACGTCTTTTCTGTTATATTCGTGTGTTATGGTAAAGATAATTAATCGCCCCCTTCATTTGTTAGTTTTTAGTTTAGTTCAACGAAATTTATACGATATAGTTGGTTTACAGTTTAATTCAATAGAAACACCGACATAGCTAGATAATACAATTAATTATCTAATTACTACCACAATTTGATCTTAATAATTATTGTAATTTTGATTGTTATTAATAAATGTAATATCAGTATTACAAATCTAATCTTGAATCAATCCTAATTCTCTCTCTTTCTTTGGGAAATATTTGTTAGAAATTCAAGTGTGACGTCACTTTGTGTTTTTTAAGAATTTTAAATGTGACGTCACTTTGTGAGTTGACGCTTTGGCTTTCTCGGCTGTGTATTTGTATGTTCTGGATTAAGTTGTTTTATGTAATGTATCCGTTTTTATTCTGTAGTTAGTCCCCACTTCGGTTTTATCATGTATATCTATTATATAGTCATTTTATAAAATTTACTGTTTGCAAAAGTATAAATTATTCTAAATAATAAGGATGTTCTTATCCTGGTCAGAAAACCATAGCCGTATTGGGCACAACTTTTTGGAACTTTTGGTCCTCGGTGCTCTTTGGCTTTGTACTTGTTTCGGCTTTCGAACTTTTTTCATCTGAGCGTCACTGGTAAGTCTTGTGTGGACGAGACGCGCGTCTGGCGTATTGTATTTGAGACCTAGTACCTTTTTGTGAGCTATAATTCGTGTATTTCTCTGTCCTATATTATCTCCTATTTATTTGTATTGAATTTCTGTCATGTAATGTTGTCATTTCAATGTTATATCTGTTGCGAGTTGTTCTCCTCTTATATTTCATACGTTTCCCTCTGTTTAGTTTGAAACTCGGATTTCTTTTTTTTTTTTTTTCTCTATCGATTTATGAGTTTCGAACAGCGGTATAATACTGGTGCCTTTATTTAGAAAAGGATTTATAAAAAAGATTTTTCACCTGTTTTCCAATCCATGTATTGTATTTATGTACCTATTTTTTTTTATCTGTTTCTGAATAAAATATTGTTTACACTAAATATTTTACGGCTGGCAAATTTTATAAAGTGAAAGATCGAATTACCAGATACTAATTTGATTTAAATTGTCATCAAGTAAAAAAAAGTATTAACAGTGAAATAACATTATGTGAAAATTCAAACTGTTTATTTCTATTTGTCTTATTTTATATAAAAACCAGTTTTCTTATTTGATAAGGGACTTACTAGTTGGTTTAATGAATTGGCTAAACAGGTACCATGCACAGATTAAAAAAAATGTTTATTTTACCGGGTGCATCATTTTCATCTTCAAGTTTGTATTAAGTTCTATAGAAATGTTTTGGTTGATCTTATGGAATGTTTATTTCACAAATGTTTATAGACATAATCCCGTTGTCGCACATGGATATAGGATGATAGGTATGAGTGCTAATGAGACAACTCTCCATCCAAGTCAAAATGTATGAAGTAGACCGTTATAGGTCAAGTAGTTATCAAAGGTACCAGGATTATAATTTACTACGCCAGACGCGCGTTTCGTCTACATAAGACTCATCAGTGACGCTCATATCAAAATATTTATAAAGCCAAACAAGTACAAAGTTGAAGAGCATTGAGGATCCAAAATTCCAAAAATTTATGTCAAATACGGTTTTGGTAATCTATGCCTGAGATAAGAAAATCCTTAATTTTTTGAAAAATTCAAAATTTTGTAAACAAGATACGACCTTCAGACCTTACAACGAACATATACTTGTAGTTATAAAGGGCCCCAAAAATTACTAGTGTAAAACCATTTAAACGGGAAAACCAACGGTCTAATCTATATCAAAACGAGAAACGAGAATATCACTTGTTTAAGACAAGTCATTGGTCGTATATGTACTGCATTGTTTTCCATTTGCACAACATTTACATATGCCATAGATTTGGAAACAACAAAAATCCGCCATAGATTAGGAAATTACAAAACTTGCCAAAGATTGGCATTGTAAACAATCTGCCATAGATTTGGGATGGCATGAAGTCACATTAGTCATAGATTAAGAATCGGCCATATATTTGGAACCCAAAATAGATATGAGTCCTACATATATATTCTGTCAGGTTTCAAACACTTGACTATCTTTAACTACCTCTGCTACTTGTTTTGAACTATTTACCGTCTTACCTTTCTAATGATCACTGTATGCAGTGTCCGGTACGAAATGAAAACATTACTGAGAAGCTACCCAGTATTTATGCTACGAACGCGGACCTCGAATAGAGCACCGTAGCTACAACTGTACATATAAAGCGTCTCATAGCAACCAAAGATAAAGGGATGATTTTTTATCCCGTTTTCAACAAAAAGATCAAATGGGAAAATTCATAGAGAAAGAAAATACAAAAATGAAGAAATATTATAATATCTAAACTGTAAATTCGTAACAACTGACAACATGATAAAAGATGACGAAGTAGTGATAAAAATTTAGTAAATGTCATTAAATGATATTAAAATATCAAAAAAATAATATTTGATTTTCTATTTAATTTAGTTGTCTTGTTCTCTTCTAAAGAGTGTTAATAAAGTTTCTCATGAATAAAAAAAAATCTGAAAAGAGGCGTGCAGTCACCTGATGTATAATAAAACTGCAGCATTTTGTTTCATATCTAGATTATTCATACCATACATAGTATACATCTTTTTTCGAATGATGTCAAATGATTATGCTACGCAGTTAAGATTGACAAAAAGTGGTTGATGTGTATTTGCATTGATATATTGTTATCTATTCAAAAGAATAAAAAAAAATAATAGCGAAATAATAATGTTTAAAGTGATTGAAAATTGCAATTATGAAGTTTCCGTATAATTCTATTTTTGTCAAACGTCAATCTTATCTGTTTATGACTGTTTAATAAATGAAATTAAGAATTGCTTGATGAATGAAATAAAAAAAAAGTTGAATAAATAAAATAAAATATTTGTTTTATGAATGAAATAAAATATTTGTTTTATGAATGAAATAAAATATTTATTTTATGAATGAATGAAATAAAATATTTGTTTTATGAATGAAATAAAAGATTAGTTTTATAAATGACATAAAAGATTAGTTTTATAAATGAAATAAAAGATTCGTTTAATGAATTTAACAAAAGTTTAGAAGGTTAGAGTTCTTTTGGTTTAACAAAATTTTCTCAATTTGATTCTTATGAAGAATTTTGTATAAGCTGATAGCTAACGAAATTCAAAAAGGTTAATACCTTGAATATTTTTAATACATTGTTTTAAGCCATTTCAATTTATATATTATATTGTGTGTCTCTCTTTGTCGTGATTTTACACTATAATCAGATTAGGGTGAAGGTTGGTGCCGTTTTAAACGTTTATACCCGCTGTAGGAAAGAAACAAGGAAAAAAATATCAAAATATGACCGAATTGATAACCTGTCAATATTATAAAACCATTTGATTGTATACAAAAGGATTCATTTACATCACAAATCCGTTAAGAATTACACCCAAGGTTGACTAAGGAATAGAAATAATGCCTTTTTGTCTTCTCCCGACCTGCAGTAAGACCTCAATTCCATCTAAATCTCCTCACCGTAGCAATACAGATACAGTTTACAGTAAGACTTTGCTCTTTATGTGGTTCATAAGTCGTCCTTTTCAAGGCAAATGTCTGTTTCTGTCTAATATACCTTTCTTATCCCTTGTAAGTCTAAATTTTACAGGGCCTACCTATTGTATTTATTGTTAATGTGCATGAAACATTATAACCACTGGTGATTACGCAAAACAAAAAAAATCAATCGTTGGGCATTATAGTAAGCCTCACTGTCCAAAGCCTTTACCTGATTATGAGTCCGTGACCGGTTATATTGGGTTCGTGATGCATCGCCGTTGGTATTCGGTGAAGTTCTTTGTGGACAATTATTTGTCTCTTCGTTAGGTCTTGCCTGTCTTTTTTTCAAATTATTGTAGATTTTTATTTTCCCCTTTTGAAGGAATATATAAATTTCTTATTAAAGTCATGACAAACAGAGTCGTTAAACCTGTAATTTTTTGTGTATTTACAGAGGAATGTCTACAACTGAAGGCTATGTTTGGGTCTCCAATTCCTATTTCAAAAACATATTGTCTATTTAAATATGATAAAATTATGTACCATACTATTTGTACAGTTCAAGTAAAATAAAATGAATAGAATACTTTTCAAATTTTTAAGGAACTCAGAGGCGAATTTAGGAGGCAGGTTTCACATTTTCCGAGGAAAATTTGATTGATTATATATAGGGAATCATTGAAGCATGACCGGAGCACGCCCCCTCTTGTAAATCAAATGTACAGATATGGCATACAAACATAAATTACAAAAATATACATAGTATGCACCAGAAAACAAGGTCTAAATCTTTAATTGAATGTGCAAATTTTTAGAGAAGTTGGTAATTCGTATGTAAGAACTTTCATTTCAATATAGAAAATGACATGATTTCTCATATTTATGGTTGTATTTTACAAATATTTCCGCAAAATTGAGGTTTCTTTAGTCAGTTTTTGGTTGTTTCTTAAAATTCATGTCAAATATGATACTTTGATAGGGTATAAGTTCGTATTTGACCGCATAATATAATGTTCTGCTCATGAAATGTACAAAATCGAAGTGTTATGGATATTTTTTTTTATTTTTTTTTGGCACATTTTTAATTAAAGATATTGCAAAAAATTATGACTTTGTGACCATTTTGAAAAAAAATCTGAATATTTGGTATTGTTTATATCTGTAAATTATATTTGTTCAACATCTATCTCGTTTCAAAATACTTTAAACCACAACAAAAAAGGAATAGTTGCATAATGTTTTTTTAATTAATTTGAGATTCTTTACCTTGACATGCTGAAAAATCTAATAAACGATCAACTAATGAATTATGAAATCTAGGTTGTAGCTTGATAAAAGATATGAAAACACCTATATGTTGCAATTCTGTAAATATTGACAATGCAATTTCCCATTGGAACTCCTTTTACGTCTCAAACTGTACCACTTTTACTATAATTATCCTAGAATTGAAAGTTCATTTGCACGACAATTTTTTTCAAAGGTCAAAATATAGGGCTGTGCGGCATATTTTCAACGTTTATATGGCCTGAACTTCTCAGAGTTTAAACTAACACTAATTTTCTTAACTACCCCTACCTCGAATGAAAGGTTACCACAGATCTCAATGTAAACAATATGCACATGTAAATGTACTTGTAACATTCCCAAATTATATCGCTATGAGAAGGAACACAGAGAGCATAACTGGGAACCAGTATGTAAACAAAATTTTCTATGAATATTCAAGATCTCCCCAAAAGAGGCGTGTTTTGAGATACAGCGGTATAAACAAAGTGCAACCTTTAGTCACGATCTATATTAAAATTCTATTATATCTACGCGAATTAATTAAAACCACACCAGTCTGATAATTATTTGTAGTGGGAATATTCTTTCATATTCTAAAAAAATATATCATTAAATCATGATGTTATATCAGTTCTCCTAAAACTACACAAATGGAATATATATATTTATAGAATGACTAGTCGTGATAAAGTTAGACATTGGCGAGACAGAAAACAAACCACTGTTTGAAATTTTATATTTATCACTGTTTGTGTAGGTGTAATACCACCATTGATTTTTCATCACTGGAAGTAAACCAATCAAATGTTCACCCTTTTTTTACAAAGTACAAGCTTTAGTACCCATGTAATCTCAAGTTTCCAAAATATTGTATAGAAGCACCAAATAAAAAAATAATGGTGCTTTGAAACACCTATGATATATTTTTTTGACATAGAATACTTTTACTGCAATAAAATTAATTAATTTCCTACAACTGTCAAATTCAAGGGAATATTCTTTTCGGTCCTTTTTCGTATGCAACTGGATGTGACGAAATGTGATTTGGTGGTAATATTTAATTTACACCTATATATCGAAATAACGATCATTACAAAAGTATATAATTAATTGTGTCGGTTATAATGTTTAAACCCGTCCGTCAGTTTGTCAGTCCTGTTCTTGTCATGGCAACTCTGCTGTATCAACACAACAGAATTTCATAATACTTGATAATTAATCATTCTTATATGATTTGCATATTAGGGAATACGTCGATTTGTTTGATAGATAGGACTTCCGGTAGTTGATCTTGACGGTTGTTTATTTTTATCGATAGACGACTTTGATCGAACTTCCTTTCGTTACTAATGTTAACAAGATGGCAGCGATAAAAAGACCGACGTTTAGATATAATTAATTTATTTTCACTTTACGCCAATCTTTAATTAAATAATAAACAAAAACATTCGTTAATAAGAGTTAGTGTAGTAGTCCAGTCAAATAAGTTTGAACCTCAAACTAACTGCAACAGAAAATGTGTTAGCTCTAATCTATAGCATATAAGGTAGATAGGGTGTCTCCCTCCATCTTGGATTTGGAAATACCAGAAGACAAGGTTTAAATCTTTAATTGAATGTGCAAATTTTTAGAGAAGTAGGTAATTCGTATGTAAGAACTTTCATTTCAATATAGAAAATGACATGATTTATCATATTTATGGTTGTATTTTACCCAAAAAAAACCAGAAAACTTTTGTTTGATTAAATTTTACCAACTTTGCCAAATAAAGGGAAGCATCTCAAATGCAAGGGCAGATAATTCAGATTAAGGTACTTTTACAATAGAATGTTTTATTAACTTACCTATTTTATTATGTAGCCAGAAAACGGTTCCGGTGACCCAATTTTTCCTTTTTTTTTTTAACTGAAAGCATACTACTAAAGCTGTCTTTTCATATGTTATCTCAAAATTCTATGGTGTAGTTTACGCTTTATTGCAGAAAATTGGGGTTTTCATGCATAATCTATACATAATATGTCAATTTGAAACACCGTGTAGCATAAAACTAAGCCCCGTGACCCGTTCTTTTTATGATTTTATTTTAAAAAGTATGATATAAACTACATTTTGTCAAATTATTTAAATTTCTATGGATTATAATTTAGACACCACATCTACCTTAACCCCAAATATACACAGTAAAAAAAGTCCAATAAAACTTGAGGAAAGCCCAAAATCAAATGTTTTATTGGAAAGGGCGATATTTCTGCAAAATTGAGGTTTCTTTAGTCAGTTTTTGGGTATTTCTTAAAATTCATGTAAAATATGATATTTTGATGGGGTATAAGTTCGTATTTGACCGCATAATATAATGTCCTGCTCATGAAATGTACAAAACCGAAGTGTTATGGATATTTTTTTTTTATTTTTTTTTGCACATTTTTAATTAAAGATTTTGCAAAAAATTATGACTTTGTGACCATTTTGAAAAAATAATGTGAATATTTGGTATTGTTTATATCTGTAAATTATATTTGTTCAACATCTGTCTTGTTTCAACATACTTTAAACCACAACAAAAAAGGAATAGTTGCAAAATGTTTTTTAATTAATTTGAGATTCTTTACCTTGACATGTTGAAAAACTAATAAACTATAAACTAATGAATTATGAAATCTAGGTTGTAGCTTGATAAAAGATAGGAAAACACCTATAGGTTGCAATTCTGTAAATATTGACAATGCAATAGGAACTCCTTTTACGGCTCAAACTGTACCACTTTAACTATGAAGTTTTGAAAAAAATCTTATCCTAGAATTGAAAGTTCATGTGCATCACAATTTTGTTCAAAGGTCAAAATATAGGGCTGTGCGGCATATTTTCAACGTTTATATGCTCTGAACTTCTCAGAGTTTAAACTAACACTAATTTTCTTAACTATCCCTACCTCGAATGAAAGGTTACCATAGATCTCAATGTAAACAATATGCACATGTAAATTTACTGGTAACATTCCCAAGTTATGTCTCTGTGAGATGAAACACAGAGAGCATAACTGGGAACAAGTATGTAAACAAAATTATTTTTCTATGAGTATTCAAGTTCTCCCCAAAAGAGGCGTGTTTTGAAAAACAGCTGTATTTACAAAGTGCAACCTTTAGAGTTGTTTATTATACTCCAAAGATGGCTAAACTACCATGAATCAATTCATTCTGTTGACTAGAAGTGGCAAAGTTATAATTTTGTATCAATTATTATTGACAGTTCTGCTTTGTTTTGCAGAGTTATCTCCCATTTGAATGCAAATTTACATAGGAATTCTAAAATCGAGATTTTTGAGTTTTCCATAAGTTAGTTTTTGGACCTTTTTTCTATATATATATTTGGGGTATAATGCAAAAGATTAAAGCTTAAAAATCTTCTTTTGCAATAACTTCAAGGTTAGGGTCACATTTATGCTATTTAGTAGATTGACTGGACTTTTTTTTATTAAAATATAGCATTTCATGGAGTACATATTTTTGCGTTAATCAACAAATATATTCTATGTAGATGTGCATATCGACAAGAAATTATGATTCAAATGTTGTATGCCTCTTTGAACTTATTGGCCTCAATATACTACAGTCCGTCAGTCCTGTTCTGGTCATGGCAACTCCTTTGAAACCACACAACTTAATTTCATGAAACTTGGTAGATAAAGAGGACATAATATGTAGAATAGCATACTTTCAAGAAAGGGTATGTGATTGTGCTCACAAAGGTTTTTTAATTAGTCCAGAAAAAAAAGAATACTCTTGACAGTTGTACTAGTATGACAAAATACACAATAATAGCCTTTGTATGTGGTCATTACATGGAGATATCTATCGACATGAAAGAAGAAGTCAACCAAAGACGAAGTCTGATGTCGATAAATTTCTTTGTGACGATATCTGCTAGTATCGACATCATCCAAAGGCTATACTTGTTACATGTATATTATAATTGTCCATTATACTGGAATAAAGCAGAAATTCGCTTCATTGGTTATTATGTCCTGTGTCACAAAGTATGGGAGGTTAAACTTTCTATTTTTAGATATTTTAAAAATAACTGTGCAGTATTATTTTTCTAGGTGACATTTTCATGCTACGTTTTGAAAAAAATATAGATCATGTTAGTTAGATTTCACAAATTAATAATATTTAGTTTTTTCCTACCTCAATGCATTTCAAATATTGTATTTACATGGAGATATCTATCGACATGAAAGAAGAAGTCAACCAAAGACGAAGTCTGGTGTCGATAAATTTCTTTGTGACGATATCTGCTCGTATCGACCTCATCCAAAGGCTATGCTTGTTACATGTATATTATTATCGCCATTATACTGGAATAAAGCAGAAATTCGCTTCATTGGTTATTATGATTGTGTCGCAAAGTATGGGAGTTTAAAATTTCTATTTTTAGATATTTTAAAAATAACTGTGCAGTATTTTTTTTCTAGGTGACATTTTCATGCTACGTTTTGAAAAAAATATAGATCTTGTTAGTTAGATTTCACAAATTGATGATATTTAGTTTTTTCCTACCTCCATGCATTTCAAATATTGTCTAAAATGTGTTTTCTACAGCCAAACACATTGAGTCTAACAGTTAAAGATAAATACCACACATGATAAAGAATACTAAATAACAGCTAGGTGAAACTTTGGAATGTACTTGGCACTAAAGGTTTTATTGTGTTCGTCTCTTGTTATAATGATTTTATCAATTAATTCCTTCTTTATGTTGTACAATTAACTACTCTTGGTCAAATCGAAGAGACAGATCACTCTGGGGAACAACGTAATTTATGTTTGAAAATATAAATTACAACCGATTAGAGTATAATGAACAACTCTGCGTCTTCAGATTTATGAAACTATGTTAAGTTTAAAATAAGGAGATATGATATATGATTGCTCAGTGAGACAACGTTTTGCATGTCGTGGTCATGTATTGTTTTCTTTAACTCATTGTTGCAGACCGTACGGTTACCTTTAAATGCGTTAACAGTGAATAGTTGCCTCATTGGCAATTATACTACATCTTTTTATTTTAAATTTTGAATTCATGACTGCCCGCGCTTCATTCAAAATATGTTTCTGTTGCTCATTAATTGAAAAGAAAAAAATGTCCACTTTGAAAAGTGAAATAGATGAACTGTCAGGAATTACCATTTCCATGACTCATCTGTCCCACAAAAAAATTAATATTCGGGAACACGATGCTTTACATGTATTTTAAATTATATGACCGTCGGCAGTCTTCGAGGGTAATCTCGATGGATAATTAGATGGTGTTTGATCTAAAATACGTACGAACTGTTGGCATATTATAGCGAGCCCATGCATTGTTGGTTGTTTCTTATGGACTTTTTGAAATTTTGATATTCGTTCAAAAATATTTTAAATTAAACATGAAAATTCAGGTTAAATCAGTGAACATGCATTTGGCACCTTAAGTCCCTTTAAAAAATAGGAGATACATATAAAAAAAGTTCGTTATATTATTAGTTCATTAAAAGTATGTATGTTCTTATGGTAATTATGCTGATACAATGATGATGGTTTCACAGATTGGCGACAATTTCATAGATACTAAGATATAAATGGACACAAATATACCGTTAAACAAGGCTAGCTGTTACCTCAAGTACATTTGTAATTAGTTACCCTATATATATGTCTCTGAACATTGATCTGCTATGTGGGTCGTCAGGTAGCTCCAAATTAGGCCGACATGTTTTAAAATGGACGAAAGCTGATGAATTTGAAATAAAGATGTATCAAACAGAAATTGATAAAATTTTGGACATTATCAACCTAAAATCGATAATGGTACCATTAATGATCTGGAACATTATAGTACAGTTTTAATTAATGCACTACACATATCGGCGAATGCATATACTCCGTGTGAAAAGTTTCGTCACTACCTCAAACCATACTGGAAATCTAATGACTTTTATACTGCACTCGTTCTATTTGAGCAGTCAAAATGCGTTGACCGTATATTTCTATGTCATATACAGTCACTGACAAGCTATCACTTTTCCTCATGAATATTTAAATAGAAATTGTAGAAATTATAATTAAATATGCACACGACTCTGTTCTTGTTTTCAAAGTATACAACGACTTAAACTTATTACTTTTGCAATTTATATAAATAAAAAAAAACATATTTCACTTGTTAATATTTTTGGTCTGCAAACTATAAAGCATTATGTTCTATGCTTATTGTTGATAATTTAGTTCATTTTCAAACAAATTCGTTCACCATCGGTTGCGAATTTCAACAGGTAATGTACATTTCATCATGTTGCTTATTTCTCCGCCTTTTTATAAAAGGGGGAAGTTTCCCAATAATTAAATCAAATGATAAAATTAACACATTAGACAACAATTGAAAATGTTTTCATAGATTGCAGTATAAAGACAATAATAGAGCATTAGAGCCTAGCATTTTCCCGTTTCTAAGCCTCATCCTTATATCGTTGATATGTCAAGTCAATGCACTATTATTGTCTATGAATACAGTACATTACGAACAGCGCGAAGCACGTCGTGAATGGAAAAATAACAACAAACCTCGTAACAAATCTAACCACCTTTACAAAGAATATAAAGATAAAAAAATAAACTTGTTTATGACGATACCGAAGCAAAGACACCTGGAGATATATCTATGTTATGGGGGAAATATTTTAAAAATTTATACTCTATAAAAGAAGAGAACTGATTTGACAAACAATTTCACGGGAAAATTTCCAAAAACAGTCCATGATCTTTTCAACAATAAATACAAAGGTTATATTGATACTCTCGACAAACCGATTACTGTACATGAAATCAAGGATCAGGTACGAACATTGAAAGCCGGTAAATCACCAGGACAAGATTATATATCAAATGAACACATACTATATGGTGGTGAAAACTTATTAAACATCTGAGTGTATTATACAATTTAATTCTTGAACAGGAATATTACCTTATATCATTTAGACATAGAATAATTATAATTCTTTATGAAGAAAATGATAAAGACAATACAAATCCAAATAGTTATCGTGCACTTACTTTAACTTCTTCATTAGGAAAACTGTTTGATAAAATAATTTTGAATCGTATTCATAAACTCCTTGTTGATATCAATAGTGTGATGCTGCATCCACTCCAGTTTGGATTTGTAAAAGAACATGGTGCGATACCAGCTATTTACACCTTGAAAGAAGCAATTCATTATTATCTTGAACGTAATTCGATTGTTTATGCGATTTTTCTTGACAACGAAAAGGCCTTTGACCGAGTGTGGCAAGATGTCCTACTTTACAAACTGAACCAAATTGGAATTCAAGGTAAATTGTGTAATCTGATATATATGTCGTATAAAACTGCAACAGCACATGTGTAGCATAGTGGACTAACAGGTCAAATGTTTCGGATTGGACAAGGAGTAGGTCAAGGCCGTGTTTTGTCTGCATGGTTATTTTCCGTATTTATCAATGACTTGATTTGTGAACTCTCTTCGACAAATTGTGGACTACTAGTAGGCCCGATAAGCATACCAACAATCTTGTTAGCTGATGACACAACTTTATTTAGCGCAACTGTAAATGGTGCTCAAACATTATTAAACGTTGTTAACAGCTATGCGCTCAAATGGCGGTTAAAATATAATGCATCGAAAAGTAGTGTTTTGACTTTTACACCATCAAGAAAGACTCGCAACAATAATGACTCTGTCGCATGTCTTATAATAATATGAGTAATATTGTACTCGAAAGAAAACGTACATGTACTTACGCTGGAACACTTATTAACTCAGATGGAAAAACTTTCGATAATTCAGATAAATCCAGTAAAAAGTTAAAACAGAAACTTCACTCACTATATACTGTTGGTGTTAATCCACGAGGGATGAGTGCCTTAACAAATAACTTGATATGGAAAAGAGTTATTCTTACAACTGCACTTTATGGATGTGAAACTTGGGGTCAGCTACCCTACTGTGAAACTGAAATGTTGGAAATAACTCAAATATATTTCGTCAGATTTATACTAATGATGGATAAACGTAGTCCGACTGACTCTTGTATAAGTAATGTTGGTTTGTGGTCTGTCGAAGGATATACTGATAAAATTTTGTTTTTTGGGAGATTGTGTCGTGCAAAATCGACAACAATACATAAACGGATGTTTAATTTTCGTATGGGACAAATATAAACCGGTGAGTGCAGTCAAATATCATTGACTTACGATTATATCAAAATTTTGATGAAATATGAATTTGATGTTTTGTTGAAAACTTTGTGGCTGAAAACTTTTTTCAAGACAAGCTACTGTGGAGCAAAATTGTAAAACAGACTTTAGACATATACGAAGAAAACAAATGGAAACACTCAGTTGAACGGCGACCAGAACTTAAGCGGTACTATAAAATACATACATGTTTGACGGAGCACCGTTTGTTATGATTAGCGGTAACTTATTCATCTCTTAATTCAAAATTTATGACGCTTGTGAAATTAGGAGTCATAGCTATTCAAACAGGCAAATGCTCCTTGTGTAACTTATATAATACGGATATACTTATGCATTATATACTTTGCTGTACATCTCTTTTACAAATTCGGACAGAAATGTTCTACAAAATGGTCTAAATTCTTGACTTAGAAGATTCCGTTCGTTTCTTTAATCAAGATGATGACGAAATTGTCGAGTCGTTACTTGGAAGTATGAATCATACCATGCACACTTTAAATGCTGATGTATGGAGACCCTTGATGTGCCACATAGCATATTATATGTATAAACTATATCAGGTCTTCAATTATGATCTTTATAGTCACATATTTGATCTTAACTAATATTGTTCTTGTATGAAATTGGTGAATTATAGACGTTTTGTTTTCGACTCTATTTCATACAATTATGTAACTACCTATGGTCTTTTTTTTATTGCTGTTTATATACTTTGATGTTGTTTAGAATATGTAAATATGTTAGTGTTATGTTCTTGAATCTGTACTTATAATATATATTGTAAAATCTTCATATATATAGAGGAAATAAAGATAATCAATCAATCAATCAATCAACCTCAAGTACATTTGTAATTAATCAGCTGGTATGCGACCGAGCTGTTCTTATACTGTGCTTTAAATTGTCAAACAGAAAGATTGAGATTTTTTTTTATTAAATGAATAGCTATTTTTTTATTTTGAATTTATTTACTCATACAAATAATTTTTGACTCTTCACATTGAATAATCAGCGAAGCGGATTATGTAAAATGTGAAGAGTCAAAAATTAATTTTATGGGTCAATAAATTCAAAATAAATTATTGCCATTCCTTATAAATAAATGTATATCAAAAATAAGGCTCAAAGAACTTTTTATATTATTTACATTGACAATAACAACGTACACACATGTTGGCGTATGAATACACAACGTCAGAGTGGGGGTGTCGCGATAAAAATTGACAACATTGAAAATAAAACTAATACTTTTAACCAATCAGAAAACAGTGAATACACCAAATTTATTTATTAAATAATGGCAAACAGCTGACTGCGGGATATCAACTTTTTGTTAACTTCTTGGTCTCTTGAATCTTGCTTTACTACTAAATCAAAAGCAAACATGGTGATACGGTCGTGGCGAAATCAGGTTGTAGTAGAAGCGTAACGAGAGCGCAGTAAGGTCGTAGAAAGATCGCAAAGTTCGCTGTACCATCGTAGCGAAAGAGCGATTCTAGTCGGAGATATTGTGCTACGATCTCTCAGCGACGTTACTAAGACCATCAGGTTCTCTATGCGACCAAACAACGATGCTACTACGACTATGCCACGTTTCTACGACGCTGTTCAAGACCATGGTACGATCCGAGAACATTCATGCTGTCCTCATCACGTTCGTCTTACGTCCTATCCTGGCTACGTTCATGCTACGACCATTTCGAGTTCTAGCCATGCTCATTGTCATTGTCACATAAAATATATAATATATAAAAGCTCTCTAAATGTTGTTTGTCTGTCTATAATTTGGACCTCATGTCCATAATTTATAACAGCTCAACTATGTTTGACACATCTGTATCATTCCCGCAATAGTGCAATAAAATATTGTCATTTGATCTTGATGGATTCGTATCAGAGGCCCTCTGATTTTACCTCTTCTCCTACCACTACGCCCACGAGTTCTGATGTTTTCGAGAATTCTACGTATTAATGACAATTTAAAGGAATGGAACAGTATTTATATGGAACACAATGTTGACATTATTTTGATATATTCTTTTGGAATTTTGATATTCGTTTAAAAATATTTTAAATGAAATATGCGAATTTGAGTTAAAATCAATGAACATTCATTTGAAACCTAATGTCCCTGTTTAAAATAGGAGATACATATACAAATAAGTTCGATATATTTTGAGTTCATTGCAAGTACACGCCTGGTAAACCATCTAATCTCAACCAAATGGTTGAGACGGAAAAAAGTATTCTGGTACAACCTGTTGAGCCTTTTTGGTTCAAAATATCCAAAATAAACACAGGGTTGGTCGACTTTTCGACAATATCCTGAGAATCGATGATTTATTTGTAAAATAGGAGAATGTCATGCCAAAGATAATTGAATTAGGATTTGTTTCGTGTATAACACGGACCAATATGATTTAAAATGACATCGGAACGACTAAATGTTGTCAGTACCGTCAGTTATTGACAAAATGACAGTGCGATCATCGTTAAAGCTAACATATATCAGTAAATTGGGTTTTTTTTTTCTAAAACCTTATAAACATAAAATTACAGTGTTTTCTTTTCTTTACTAATACAATTTCATTAAGCTGAATATGTTATAAAGAATGTCATGTAAAGATATTTTTTAAAAAACCTCATTTTGATACCTTATTAGACATTTTTAGATATAAGCAAACGGCCTTACCTAAAAAGATGTTTTGCTACAGAATGTGTTTTTATATTAATGTTTGTTTACACATCTACTTGGGATTTTTTCTTTTTCTTTCGCATATATTCGTTCTGTTATGACGTCATAATGACAGCACAAGTGACATCTTTGCACTTCAGCGTATAAATTATATAAACTTGTTTTCCTTATCAATGAAATCGACATAGTTTTGCATGACTGGGCTTAGTTTATTGGTATTTATTTGTAATTTTAATGGCAAAAACAAAATACTCTTATCATGCCTCATCGTTGGTTCTTTTGCCCGTAATATGAGGGTCAAGATAGGAATCATTTCTTTCCTTATTCGTTAAATTTTTGACAATTGTTTTTCATTTGTGTTTACCTTTATTATCCACTATTCATACAACAACGCCCCATTATGCTCTTGTCTTTGGTTTCTTGATCTATTTTTCTTTATTCTTTTTTTTTTACATCTATTTTGCAATGTTTACCCATAAATCCCTTAATTAAATCCGTAACAAAACTGTGAAAGCGAAGTTTCGATATTTACATCCGGATTCAAAACATCTGTCAAAGCGATAAATACCAATCGAAAAAGGATCAGGGCTGTGGTCACATTACTTGAGGAAAATACCTAACAGTGACGTCACTAGCTAATTAGAAACTGACCATATCGTATTAAATATGATGACATCGGCTTATTTTGCTCATAGTTTACATGTCAATAAATGAATAAACATCATTTGCTTAATTTGTTTTTAGTTTACTTTTTGGGAAGATAACCAATGTTATGAAGAATTTAAACTGGTAAGAAATTATTTTTTTATTGTTAGTTTTATTAACTATTTATACCAATACATATATATTTTTCTATATTATACTGTTTGCATTTGCAAGAACTGCTTGTAAACTTATATTAATTACTTGTAATGTTGGTTCATACCGGTAAAATCTTAAACTGATTAACTGCTTGTAAACTCATATTACTTACATGTAATATTGGTTTATACCAAAAAAACAGAAACTGATTGAATCATTTCTGAATTATTTATCAATATTATTCAGAAAGACCTCTAGTGATTTTAAAGTTCTAAAGGAACGAATTTGATGAACTCATTGACTATCAGGTCTATTCAAACCATTGAATAGCTTCTTCATGCAATTATGTTCACTAAAAGGAAAACTGAATAATTTTCCGTATGCGCTATTATATCCTTACTATATTCTTTCTTAAATATTTATGTGATTATCATTTTTAAGTAGTGGAATACAATTGAATTTTAGTGCGTCCAAGACACTTGGTAACTTGTTACATTGAAAAACTATTTGAAAAATTCGTCGTAACTACTTTACTTGACCAATTATGTTAAATCAGTAATGCCAAGGTTTCGACACATTTTAAAGTTTTGTTTTTTCAAAAGCCCAATATTATACATTTATTTCCCGTGCCTGAGGGAAATATGAAGATTTGTTCACCCAAGAAAAATAATAATTCACGAAGGCACCGCCAGAGGGAAATATGAATTTTCGAGGGTGAATAAATCTTCATATCTCACGAAGCGAAGGGGGATGAATGTTTAATTCCACTGCCTATACTTTTTTTTTTATTCTGAATATAAAATTTACAAATGATTGTTTTCTTATTCGTTTTGTTTTGATATAACTAAAATACACAATGATAATCAGTACCGATTTAAAGATAATTATTTATTTATTCTTCTCTATTTGTTTTTAGATTTGAAATAATTTTTAAAACAAACCCTATCAAAATGTTTTATTTAAACATTTACCGCGGGTAACGTTGCACAAGGCAAATCCGACGTTAGGAGGGAAATATGATACTCAGAGGGGAATATGAAGTTTTGTTCGACGTCACGTGTGATAGTTTCAACCAATCTAATGTTGATTTCGCTATCAAAATCTACATGCAGCGGAATAATATCATTCATTCACTGTATATATATACTTTTAAAATCTTTAAATATTCACACTTATGACTCGCCTTGTATCCGATGAAGTCTTACAGAAAAACACCCAATTGTAATAAGTATAACGTTAACGTTGGTTATGATGAGATATCGTGAATACCTTGTACAATCCGAATAGGAATCATCACACACGGTGACAACTTTTGATATTCAAACTACATCTAATTTAAGTTACAAAATAACTAACATAATCATTAAGCAATTTTTGTACACTTCAGTTTCTATTTACTTTGTTTATACATTTTACTATTAGACGAAATGGGTATTTGTTTCTTCGAAAATTAAAAAAAAAATCATTTCTAGCGTTCGCTTATAATAAAAAAAGAAGAAAGAAACACTTCGATATAAATTTTATTTAAAAGTTTTGAAAACTTATAAACCTAAAATGAACTATGGCTCTGAGTACGGATGTCAATCACGTAACATTACTTCAAAATAGATGTCAGCTGAATTGGTTTAGTGTATTGATCCCATACTGATCTAGGATAAAATTTTCGATACTAGGAACATAATATTTAACCTGTCACTAACCTCTAAATCCATATCTAAATCCTATCACCAATAATAGAACAATTCATGAATCAAATGGACAGAAGATTTAATAGTAAAGAATCATCAATGATACTAACGTTATAATTTGTTTGGCATACGCCAGATGCTCGTTTCGTCTAAATAAGAATCGAAGAAAATAAGATTGAAAGACTAAAACAAACATGAAGCTGAAGACCTTTGTATGTACTATGAAGTCTTTAGCTTTAAATTGCCACTTTTATTTGCCTTCTTTTATAGTTTAAGTTATAAAATTAAGAATGAAAATGGGGAACGTGTCAAAGAAACAACAACCAGACAAAAGAGCAGAAAATAGCCTATGGCTACCAATGGCCACCAACACAGCAAGAAAATTCCGCATCCGGAGGCGGTCTTTAGCTAGCCAGTCACCAAAAATTGTCTGAGTATAGTAAACATGACGTCCCACTAAACTTCACAACATATAAATGAACTCAAATTAAAAAAAATATATAAAAGACTAGCAAAGGTCTAGAGGCTTAGTTAAACCTACCCTTTCGGAGCCTAATTTTTAGTGTGGTTTCTATTGCTCAGTCTTTAGTTTTCAATGTTGTGTTTTATGCACTGTTGTATGTTGGTCTTCGGCTTATCTTTTGCCATGACGTTGTCAGTTTATTTTTGCCTGCCCTGTTTGTATCTTTCTCGTCTCTTTTAGTTAATGGGAAGGTATTTACTATGGAATCCATACAAGAAGTTTCGCCTCGCACCTTCATTTTCATGATGTATGCCTTTTTCATTCAATAAACCATTCAGCTCATGCCCATTTTTGTGATTGATTCGTGTCAGTTTTTCTAAATTCCGACTATTTTTAAATATTCTTAAAGTAGTGGAATACTTATTTAGAACATTTTAGATTTACTCCTTACTATTGAATTTATAAAACAAACAAACATTGTTTGTTCTATGAATTTCAAGAGAATGGATCAAAATTCAATAATCAAAATTACCATATATGGGTATGTGTATTGCGGAAATGTTATTAAAGTTAACAGTGCGTTGTTCACCTATTCACTTTTCAGTTGAATTAATTCCTCAAACAATTTTCACGGTAGCCATTTTAATACAACTCAACCCGAAATATCAACCACAGAAATGTAAACAATTCTTGTTTTGCTGAAAGTATAATTACTATGTCAATGATCATCATCATAATCCAGGGTTTTAACTGGTTCTATAATTGATAAAAGGATTGGTAATTTGTGACCTGTTATCAACCTTCAATTATCTCCTAAATTATCCAATCAATAGTTAACAATTGTATAGGACTAATATGTTAAATTTTTGCATAATAATAGTATCACTAGGTGTTAAAATGCAGTTATATGGACAGGAACATGTAGTGTGTGCCTAATGTTCCAGGTAAATGGTCAAAACCACGATATGCTTTTGAACAGTTATTACTTCTAAAGTTTATAGAATAGAAACCGATGAAAAATATAATTCTAATTTTGAAATATCTACATGGTAAGAATAAAAAAAGGCGACAGATATCAGGGTCATTCAAACTCATTAGCAGAAAATAAACTGACAACGGCATGGCATTAATTAAGAAAAGAAAAAAAAAACCACAAAACAATACAAAAAACACAACATATCACCTAACGTCTGAGTAAAAAAACCACGAACACCACCAAAATTCGGGGTCGACCTCGGGTGCACCGGAAGGATAAGCAGATATTGCTCCATATAACATTAAATTTAAGAAATTTAAAGAAATACATTCAAATAATTGTATGAAAAAAGGTGGATTGCATTGGATTGGATATTTGTAAGGTTCACTTTGTGGTAAATGTGATCTGACAAATTTCAAACGACGGGCGAATAATAGAATAAATATACGTATATATTTTTAAGCCAATTACTAGCTTTTTGCTTTATGGTCACACTCATATAAAAATTTATTCATCTTCTGTGACCTTTTCATTGCATTATGTAACTGCAGTTTCATAGATCACTTAACTAATGTTTTATTTCTTTATTTTTTAGGATTTTAAAAAATGCAACATTTTCCTATTTTTATGGTTATTTTATCAATACCAGCATTAACGAATAGTCAAAGTGGAGACCATTTATGTGGAAGTGAATTAACACTTATGTTAGAATTAGTATGTGGAGGACAATACTTTGGAAGTGCTAGTCATTCAAAACGTAAGTTCGTGTCAGAATCGATACACTAGTTTGTTAGTCAGTATTTGGCTGGTAAATTTTTAGTTATAAATTCTTATCATTGTTCAACTGAATTTTCTGAAGGTAGGGGAATAATTCGAATTGAATAGGTTGATTGAACCATTTATGATAAATTGTGTTGTCAAGAGGCACTAGTGCGTTCAGACATTTTAAACACCAGCACACTTTTATTCAAATAATGACCCCTTGAACTAGACGTACGTATAGACTTATCATCAAAGCCCGCTATTGAGATGAGATACATACATATACATTGTAGCGGTGTACCAATACGTTATGGTGACTGCCTACTTTATGTTTGTCGATTTCAGTCGTTTTACTCAATACTCCGTTTGGGAATAAAAAAATAAATATTCAGTACATAAAGTTTTATATTATAATATGTAAATAGTTAACAAAGGTACCAGGATTATAATTAAAAGTAAAAGTAGAATAAAACAAAACACAAAAAAAAATCATAGGAACATTCAAAATTCAAATGACTTATCAATTGGCAAAATCAAAAGTCCTAATGACTATAGATTATACATGACGAATTAATATAAGGTGCTTAAGGGTTTCAATGAAAATAAGCTCGCTTAAGGTTTATTATGAAATAAAAACATTATCGCCTGAATATTCATCAAACAATTAATTTCTTCTTCTACTAGGAATGATTTACACATTTCTAATATACGAAAACATTTTGGGAAGGGAGAATTTGTGTTTTTTTGTAATGAACATAGAAATGCTGTATTGTACTGTTTTTTTCAGGTTCGTCGCACCTGTTTTCTATTAATGACAATAAAATGAAATCACCTGAGATTCTAAAAGCAGAATTGAAATCTATTAATATACAGAAACGAGGTGGTGTAGTGGATGAGTGCTGTGTTAGAAGTTGCACATTTGAAACTTTACAGTCTTATTGTCTTCATCCTCAATCAGAAACACAGAACAGTGTAAGTTTTCATTTTTTCGAAAGATAGTTTAATGCCCTTTAGCGCTATGAAAGTTTTTATTCACAAACCATTTCAAAGTATTGGATATAATTTTGTTACATAAGGAATCTTAAATAATATGTTGTTTACACGACTTCAATGTTGACGCATTAATTCATAAGCTTAGATAGATAATGTGACTCTTAGAAAAGATTTGTTTATTTTGGAGAAATAGTTGCTCGTGAAAATTGACTTCAGATGAAATAAGCATAACCTCGTTATCGGTTCACCAAGTAAAGTATAATCACAAAAAAACTGAACTCCGAGACAACTTCACAATAGAAAATTCTTAATCAAAAGGAAAAAGCAAAAGCTCAAACACATCAAACGAATGGATAACAACTGTCATATTCCTTTCGAAAAATGACTTCTCGAGTAAATTGAATTCAGATGGAATGATCCTAACCCCGTTATTATATCACAAAGTTTAAAGTGAAATCCAAAAAATACTGAACTCTGAGGAAAATTCAAAATGGAAAGATCCTAATCAAATTTTAAAATCAAAAACTCAAACACATCTAACGAATGGATAACGTCTGTTATATTCCTAACTTGGTACAGGCATTTTCTTAAAGGTATACCAAGTTGTTTTTCGTACCATTATCCTCCTACATAATTCGTTTACGCTAGTGCATAAAAGATATAAAACAATTAGAGGTTCGGTTCAACCATCCCATATTTAAGTTCTACTTGTGTTATGTATAATTCTTTAGATCTCACATTCTAAAAAATATTTGAATTGATTAAACGTATAAATGAAAGCTTGCGTGTAATTTACTTAATTTATTTCAAAGGTGCGTAGCTTTTATAAGACAGATTATTCATTTTCAAACTGCTTATAAATTTTAACCAAAACTTACCAAAACTACCGACCGTGCGAGGGCTGTATAGCCAGTCCAAGGTCGTTTAAAATGATTATTGCCAAAACTAGTATAACGGAGATCTTTTTTGACCCAGAATATAATTTGATCAATTGCAAGTATTAATTTAAGATGGTTTTCAATAAAAGATGAAATAATTCAGATTCTTAATCATTATTCAAATGAAAAAAATGAAATCACTCACAGTGTGAAAGCTAATCTTTTCATGTGTGTCTAGATTTTCAGGATCTAGATCTAACTTTATTGCCTATAAATGAAGTGTCCTTTCGAGGGACGAACGTTTTGTTTATTCTTGTTAAGTCAAAAATTTACTTTAAAATTTTTTTTTTTTAAATTCATGTTGACAAAATATCATAGTCGAGATATATTCAAATGATAAAATAATTGAAACATTTTAGAATTTGGTTCCCTTTTTAGAAAGAAGAACAAAAACAAACGGACAGAATATCAACAACAACAACCACTATATCTACAACATTATTAATGATTCCAGAGACAACAACATCAAGGATTAGGTCGCGACAGAGATCAAGATGGTTTTTTCTTTATGCTTTAGGACGCAACCCAACTCGTCATCCTCATTATCCCTACTAACTTTCAATATACTTTGTCTCAAAAATATATGTCATATTCATATTGTTGGTATTGTTTTTTTTTTTGTTTATTATATAAATGTAGACGCCAATGGTTGTAGTGTGTATTTTTAATTTATAAATTTTGTTTTTGAGTTTGACAAAACATTTCCAATAACGTTTAGAGATGTGTCTCTATGTCTTGTATGCAAATACTTCATAAGAATGGTATTTAACAGGGTTTGGGCTAACAATGAAATTGGGGATTGTTCCCTTAACTTTCTCAGTGATGACAACACAATATTATGTGTATATAAATGCAGTAACAATACCAATGACATGATATATCCAGGTACAAGCCTGTGAAACTCATCAAAGAAACCAAGCTTATAATTTTGTTTGCTTGGCGCATGTTTTATTTTGGATAAGACTCATTAGATTTTAATCAGAATCATATAAGGCATTTTTCATACATGTGTTTGTGGACCTACGAATTAGTGCATACACCTGAAAAGAATTAGAGAACTAGAGATAGGCGACGCAATGAAAAAACCCATTAACCAACATATTATAGAAATACAAGAATTCAATTTAGTACGCATGATGTAATAATGATGACTTTTTACTGGGGAAACGATGAAATCAAATAAAATGTAAATAGCTCTATCAAAATTGATTTACAAAAGAGAATAAAATAAATTGTAAAGGAAACAAGTGGGGTATCTATCCATAACACAAAATGTTATGCACAGCAAACAGCACAAAAAAGAATGACAAATAAACAATCAACGTCAAATTAAAAAAGACGAACGTTTAAATGAAGCGTTCGTGTTTTTATGAGTACAATCTATTTTGCTTTAATCTTTGCTGGAAAAAAGATGTTGTATTTTTAACATTTATCTTTTTATTTCAGATGCAACTTTTTTTGTATCACATAAAATACTCACATTGAGGTGGACCACCTTGTTATTTGACCTGATTACTTAACAGAATTTTAATAACTATAGCTCCGTGCTATGGTGTTTAATTTTACTTTTCGTACGATCATCACTAATTAAACTTTTGTAGGCAAAACAAGAGTCTGTCGTATCCAATTTTAATGCTGGTATCTATGATGAGTTTATTTAAGAGTGTATTTTAGTTTCAGTAAAGAATTGTTTTTTTACTGAAATGAAATGACACTTAGACCATCAATATATGATTTTACCACAATCTTTCTCTGTTCATACCAATCACATAAAGACTAATTTAGATCCAGATGTGGCACAATATTTAGGGAAAAAACGTGTGTTCTTTCAAAAAACAATGATAGTTCTAATGTAATTAATGCATTTTGTCAAACAGGACATAGTGGTTATGACAAATGTTAATAATTTTATTCGAGAGTATGATATTTGTTTCCAACTAAAGCCCAATCAAACTCAAAGGTTGTTATTTTATTCGAGGGGATACACTCGATGAAAGTATGTTAAAGCTTAATTACTGTGATATGACTATTGTTTGTACTTTTGCAGTTTTCTATTTTATAGTTTGCTCTATCATTGTCGCCACAGTCTATGGAAGGTCTAATATACATGCTATTTTACGTCTAACATTCCGTCTTTCCAACCAAAAACACATAAACGTTTGCAAATTTGTGTTATCCGAAAAGATTTCTTCGCCATTTTTCCATTTTGTCAATGTAAGGTTCATAAGTTTTGACATCCAACAGTTTGTCCTTCAACATTATTCAAACATGGAACAGTCATAGCATTAAGTTGAAGATGTGCACCACTTATATTTAATAGATTATAATTATATTCTGAGGTTTACTATATAATGATATAATCATATTTGTCATTGAATCCTATGGCTATAAACTGTACTGAACTGCACTGTAGCGTTTTCATTGTTTATGTCATCTGTAATTTAAACATTTCTTTCCTTTCAACATTATCCAAACCTTCCACATTAATTACACGGCATTTCGTATTTTTGAGATATTTGAATATATGTGAGTTTGATTTGACTTTTACAAAAGCAAGCAACATTAGTTTCTCCGATGTGAAAAAAATCATTGATACATAAAAGCATACAAATCAGAGTAAAAAGCAAAACCGGAGTGAATTGCATTTGGCGCAAATGTTCCGAGTGAGATCGAATCAGTTAGAATCACTTGCAATGCAAGCATGTATCAACCTCCATACTTAAAAGAGGGACGAAAGATACCAACGGGACAGTCAAACTCATAAATCTAAAACAAACTGACAACGCCATGGCTAAAAATGAAAAGCACAAACAAACAACAGCACACACGACACAACATAGAAAACTAAAGAATAAACAACACGAACCCTACCAAAAAACTAGGGGTGATCTCAGGTGCTCCGGAAGGAAAAGCAGATCCTGATCCACATGTGGCACCCGTCGTGTTGCTTATGTGATAACAAATCCGGTAAATAGTCTAATTCGGTAGGTCACATTCATGAAAGGGAAGGGGATTGTAGTTACGACGTAAGGAACATATCCGATATCATTTGTGAAACGGTTATTCCATAACGGTCAACCAACTCGTGATGGCGTCCGTAAAAGGGATGATTTCAACTACACCATTTGGAACTCTTGGTTTAATAGCTTCCTTGTGAGCAGCAACCCTCTATCAAGAAAATCATGATAGGAAATGCAAGCACGGGAATATCGTATCAGTTGGGAGATATATACCCCGTATGCAGGTGCTGCTGGAATGTTGTTACTTAGAAATGGAAAGTTTACAATTGGAAAGCTGAAATCATCTCTTTTGTCGTAAAGTTTTATTTTCAACCGACCCTCATTGTCAATTTCTAGATGTAAGTCAAGATATGAGGCCGACTGTATCTGTAGTATCCTTTATCTCTAGCTCGATTGGATAGATGCGTTCCACATAGTCACCAAATTTTGAATTATTTAGTGAAAGAACACCATCTATGAAGCGAAAAGTAGAGTCAAAGGATATTGCTAACTTCTTATCTTTCTTCCTAAGATTTTCCTGCAAGAAGTCTGTTTGTATCATTCGTAAAACCAATAGTTCCTTCAACCTTATTAATTACGTTTGCATTTGCGATTTTAATATTCTCATTATAGAAACGTTCAGATACAGTAGCAAAACAAACAAGCTAACACATCATAAAAATATTTCCATAATTTTTAATATCTATAGTCTCTCCTTTATCTGAATATTTACATTGGGAAATACCATAACAATGCTTCTTTTCTAATTGGTTGAAATATTCGTCCACTTTACATTTATCCCATCGAACATAAAATAAATGATACAGCAGATAAAGTTAGACTGACGTTCGTCTTGACTTACATAAAAAATAATCATGAAGGTCATAAAACAGAATAGGTTTGTTTGCCCTAACGCTACCTACCTTGAAAATACTGCCTACTCAAAATCTTTTCTTGTCCTGATGTGAAAATATTTATTTTCATTCAGATAGACATGAAGACTAATAAACATTGACACTTAAATTTCTCTTTGCCAAAAGAAATGAAAAGAAATAGCCTACCTAGCTACAAATGTCCCCACTGTCTCGATGTTGGGTAGGGTTTGGGCAAACCAAAATATTTCTAAGTGTGGCCTCATTCTGACACCAAATTTTCACTGATTTTGGGTTTAACCACATTTCGGCACATGATGTTGAAGGTTTTGTTATAAGAGTATTTGATGCATAGAACAGAATAAATTTAGAGTGTACATGTACATGTACAGTACAGAATATAAAAAAGAAGATGTGGTATGATTGCCAATGAGACAACTGTCCACAAGACACCTAAATGACACAGAAATTAACAACTAAAGGTCACTGGTGTACAGCCTTCAACAGTGAGCAAATCCAATTCCGCATAGTTAGCTTCAAAAGGCCCTGAAAGCTATATTATAATTATGTCAAAAAATTTAATCCCAATCCCAATTCAGACAGTATCAAGCTGGAATATTGTGTCCAATATTGCACCAATTGTTCAGGGTTTGATTTGTGCTCAGTGAAGCATTTTATCCTACTGTGTTAACAACCTTTTCACTGGATGATGTCAGATTTTGGTTCTGTAAATTTGATTTTGTATTTCTTACATTCTTGCCAGACAGAACAAACAACAAAAAACAACAAACTAAAGCCTGAAAAGGCCTCATCTTAGGAAAAAAAGCCTTGCAAGACATCATAATTATTTGCAGTCGGAGAATTGGTACCAGGTAAACGTGCTACATGAGAATATGAAGTATAAATATACAGGGTGTGTAGATATTATTTTTGCACTTACCAGTTGCAAGTTTGGTGTTGACATCAAATATCCTTGGCCCATGGGATGAATTGTGGGTTTTGTCCAAGGCAACACGTACAAAGTCATTACAGTTATAACAACGAACAATCAGGTGACCACATAAACCAGCAGGCAAAATTCCAATTCCATCTTTTAACTTCAATGTAATGTCACATCAAGAACATCTCATGTTATCAAAAAAGGTCTTAATGTCAATAACATGTCTGGTATAACCAATTGGCTTCAATTTTCAAGAAAAAAATAAATCATTTATATCTTCAAAAGATGTAGAAGATTGATACGTGTGATCATGTTGGAAAGAACCTGGTGTAAAAGATGTATCTAAATCGGGTGTAAAAGTAGTATCAAAATTGGGTGTAAAAAACGTATCAAAATCAGTTGTTGCTAAATCGGGTCTAGAAATGTTGTCTAATCTGTTCTTGAAAGTCTCTGCCTGACAGTTTTTCAAAAAACCGACCGTTCTTCTTTCGGCTAGGCATGTCGTCTGGATATTGTTTACATTGCCGTAAATGGCGCGAAACTATGTCGTAAACAATAATAACAGTATAAATGTAAATAAAATATGACTACGATCAAGAATTGTTTTATTTTATCATTTTGGTGCCTGAAGTAATCAGAAAAGGTTTGTCTACATTTATTTTATGTCTTATATGAAAACCGTTAAACCAACTACCGAAAACTGACCGAGTTGCGCAATATTCAAAAACGCGTTCTAGATCGGGCCTCGTTAACTATCGATTTGACCTCCGAATACCTCTGATTGTCATATATAAAGCGATATAAACATAAATATAGATATAAATAGAAAGTGACCTGGTATAAATGGGTTTTTCTAGGTCTGTTTATTTTCATATTATAGATTAAAATATATGTTATTCATCGCATGAGAATGATGTTTTGTGTGGATAGAATCAGTAAATTAAATGATTTACCTTTGCTTTACTTTCAATGTTGACATTCTTTTCTTTCAAATAATTTAACACGCACAATTCATGCCTTATCATTCTCTAGCTAAGGTATTAAATTAAAGTTCACATGAATACGGATTAAATGAGGTCGAATTATTCACTTAAAAGTGAATAATACATCATCAATGTTTCTTAGCTTATTTTGACAAAATTGAACCATACTGGCTGATTAAAGCGAATTATTATTTCACTATTTCACTTTCATTAATGATTGAACAAACAAATATACTTTTTATGTATTTCGTAGCTAGTGTCCCTTTACATCAAGTTTAAGATATTTTTCAATTTAATATTTCATTTCATTAATACAATATCCATATAGAAATAAATGGGTTTGAACTTTTATATTTATATCTCAATTTATTTCTGGATCATCCTATTAAAAAGTAAAAATCACAAAAATACTGAACTCAAATGGCAAAATAAAAAGCTCAAACCCATCAAACAAATGGTTTGTTTCAATATGGGCATGTGTTTCATTCATTTCTTCCAACATGATATTAGTATTTTGGATGAGTCTTTTTCACTATTACGTACCGTTTTCCAGGAACAGTAATAGCCACACATTAATAAGATTCTGGTATGTACCAAGCAATCGCTGAAATCTTGTTGCGACTAGAATTTATACACATTTCTACGTCATTTACCTTTTGAGTACGAAGTATTCAGTCGGCATACTAACGGTTGTTTTCTTTATAGATATAGTGACCAATGTCTTTTGGGACTTTTGTTTTGTTCAGATTAGGCAATCTGGGTTAAAATATACGTTCGGTTTAAGTGTTATACCACTAAATTTGCAACAATAACTTGTATAGTTTAAGACATAACAATATATTTGTTTGTATTTAAATATTAAAAGGTGGCGACAGTACGACAAACTACTGATTGGGTGTACTCTTGTTTATAACATGTATAAGTCAGTGACTTCTATTTTCTAGGCCGATGTACGCTGCCTCTACGTGTATTGGAATTATTTTTTATTCATGTTTATTAATATGCGATAAAAAAACATTTTACCATATAGTTTTGTATCCAGATGGTTAGGTAAGAAAACAAGATATTTTTCGTCAAGGGGAAAAATGCACAAGCAATAAGATAGCTGGATTCAGTAAATGAGGACACATTAGCATTTATTTATAATTAGGTAATATATAAGGAACAATGTTAACGAGTACATGTAAACCAATTTTATGTAAAACAGAATGACGCACTGATGTAATCTTTGATCTTGTATAAGGACAAACGAACAGGAGTAGTCTGCTCTTTTTCTTTGAAAAATTATTATGCAATTTATGACATTAATATTGATACTGTTGACATTTAAATTGTGCTTATTTAACAGCTTATACTTTAACACACGCCATAGTACGGTGACCAGACACAATATTTTTTAGATTTAATCGTCAAACATTCTATATGGCTATATTATATATCGTTGGATTATGAAAAATGAGTACTTTTGGAATATCGATGTCGTCAAAAAGAAATGTGGTAACAGTTTTGCATAAAATAAGGTCAAAGATCAAATTCTGTTATTATTTTTTTTTCTCCATATTTTCAAAATTTGAAAATATATCCAACAATTTAGGTTAAATTCCACATACAGACATTTTTTCAAATCATTAAGCAATTAATAATCTCGAAAATGTAAAAAAAAAAAAAAAAAAAAAGCAATAACAAGTCGATTTATTCTGAAAATTTACGTTTATGAAACGCTTGTTTTATATACAAATCAACACATATTCTGTTAATTTTACAGTAGTTACCTTGCCGGTTGACTTTCCCTTACTCGGTCACCGTACTTCATATGAATTCTAAAATAAAACTTTACTATCCTCACACAAATACTTTTGATTTTAATTGAATTTGATATTAAGACTTCATGAAACCTGTTGGGAGTGTTGTCTTGATTTTTTTGTGTTCTTATGCGGTGTATTCAACCAATATCTGGTGATGCCATAGCTAGCTTCTTATCATCATTTATTCCATTATTCAAAATACTGATCATCTTGTTGGAAATAGACTGTGCAGGTTCTACATTGCGTGACAGATGGAGGTGATTACGCACGTAAAACTATTTCAACGAGAAATAATTAGTACCTTTTCCATGTGGCTAGTTTTTGCTTGACTTTATTTGTACTTTTTGGTGTTGAGCCGAATGTTCGTGGTTTGGTTTGTTGTACTCTCCAATTTTTATTTTAAATATATGATATCATTTTCGTTTATTTTTAAGCATTGGGTCGATATTTTTATAAATCCTTATATGAGCGGTACTTTGAAAATATTTACCATAAATATCAGGAATGGAAAAGTAAATAATACTATGAGATGTGGGGTAGTCAATAAGATAATAACATTGACGTCTGGTATAAATCAATTTAAGCCTGGTAACTATGATGAGTTTATTCTATTTTATCGAATTAAACATGCTAAGGTGTTTTTTAATCAATGTAATTTTCGCGTATTCATAGTTAACATTAAGCATGCTTAGCTTTAAATTCAAATTGTGTGTTTATCTGTTTATGTAATAGCAAATAATCTAATCCATCAGTAAATTGTTTCCCCTTAGTCTGTTTCCCCTTAGTCAGTATATTGATCCCCTTAGTCTGTTACCTGGGTAAGAAAGAACATGTTCTTAATTCTATGAGAACTTAAGTATCGGACTAGCTTTTCCTATGTAATATGACAAAAGCACAATGTCTGCCCACAATCCAATAAACTATTCTTTTACATAGGCGTTTAAAAAGACGGAACTCTATCCCGGTTGTTTCAAGTCACAGACCTTGGTTATTGGATTCATTGTTATTTTGATCTCGTCCTGCTTATGCAGTCCGATATGCGGTTTAAATAGAACAAAAGAATTCGACCTCTTGTGTTTAGAAGGTAGAAAAGTGAAATGAACTTTGTATACGGTTGTCAAGATGTCACAAAAGTTACTTTCCGTAAAGTCATTATAAATATTTGCATTCACGTTGTTTAATTTTCATATTGTACAATTGTTGAAAATGCAACTTGCAAACAATCGTTTTTAAAACGACCATAAGTCAAGCTGTTACGTCATTTAGGGGGTCTCCTTATAAACTGCTACTTTTTTTTGCTCGACATAGAAAAAATCTGGGGAAAATTACAAAAATTGAGAAATGAATTGCCAATCGTTTAAGACCATTCCCAAAGTGGCACACCTAAATTTGACATTTGGACGCAATTTCAAAGTTGGATGTTATATGACGGGGTTTTGTTAATTAATTTACGAATCGAACACACCCGTCCTATATATGTAACATCACATGACTTTTAAATGATTAAAACTATTTTTTTTAAATAATATTTGCATGTTTGACATGTTTTTTTCTTTAACAATTACAATTACACCGACAGTTATAATTTCTGTATTATTTTAAAAAGTTTTGTTACACATTTTGTTACACCTTAGTTATAAACAGTAACCCGGATTGTTAACCAATTATCGTTCGGAATTATTTTTTTTACGTCATTTATTTATCTTGCAATTTCTTGTAATTTAGTTTGCGTCTTACATTTTGTATTTCTTTGGTGTCATATTCACCGTACGGCCTTCAACAATGAGCAAAGCCCATACCGCATAGTCAGCTATGAAAGGCCCCGATAAAACAAAGTAAAACAATTCAAACGAGAAAACTAACGGCCTTATTTATGTAAAAAAAAAAATGAACGAAAAACATATATGTAACACATAAACAAACAACAACCACTGAATAACAGGCTCCTGACTTGGGACAGGCACATACATAAATAATGTGGCGGGGTTAAACATGTTAGCGGGATCTATATTTGTGTTCGATCATACAGTATAATAAGTCGATAGTTGCCCGCGAATGGATTTTTTTTTCTTTGCGTCTTATTTGTTGATTGGCAGTTGGTTTTTGTTTTGTGTCATGTGGAGATATGGTGTGATTTTTTTTTTTTTCTTTTGGTGTGTTTGCATCTTAAATTGGGATTGCACCGAGTTATTTTATGATTTCTTTAAATTTGTGCTATATTTTCGATACATTTTTAGTCTATCTTATAGCATCTTACAATTGTCCGGCGACATAATGTGATACTTTCTTTGTTCGCCAATATTATTCATACGAGTCGATTTGAATTTACTATTTATATCTTTTTCTTTTCTTATTAGTTTACCTTCAGTCGAAAATTTACAAGACATTAAGAGTCTTCACTTATTTAACCGTTTTACATTAGACTTAATTTTATTATAGTTTATCACATTAAGACTCGATTGTATTATAGTACTTTACTTGAATAACCGTCCCACTGTTAGTTGTATGTTAGTTCTTCACAACTCAGAAACAGATTCAAGAATATCAAATTTCCCTTATATTAATTTTTACCGTATACGGTGGCTCACTCTATTTTTCTCATACTTGCTCACTATTACAAGTCAAGTACTATAGAAGTACATCGGTGTCTTCATATTTCATGTACTGCACATGCGTATATATATTTCTCGAGTGTGAAACATGCAGACAATACTCTACCAAAGCAAGCCAGGAAACAATCCATCAACAAGGAATTAAGACTGAGCTGAGGGGAGCTCGCTCCAGTCATGCTCCAGTGATTCCCTATGTGTAATCAAACATATTTTTCCGACGAAAGTCATCCCCCCTCCCCCGCCTATATTCTTGAAAACGATGTTCTTATACATACTTATCTCCATGTTATTGTCTGAAGTCTTCAGTCTCTGCACCGAACTCTTACAATCAACCAAGTCGTTGCTAAGACGGTGCTTAAAAGAGCAGCGGCTTGGGTTAAAACTGTACTTACTAGACAGTCTTTGATAATCTGTTACAGTTTTGTACAAGAGTAATGTTTGGGATGCTTAAACCTTTGGCATATTTTGTAAGTTGAAAAATGAATATACTAAAGACCTTTTTTGGATGTTAACATTTACGGTTGACTGGCATATTTTATGTAGAATATACAACCTGTTTTATTTATAAAAAAAAAATATGATTCTAAAAGATAACGAAAATTAAGCATATGCTCTTTTAACTGTTCTTGAACAGGGCTCCAATTTAAAAAAAAAAAAAAAAAGTTCAGATGATCAAGTTCTTTGAAGAAGGAGAAAGGGGAAACCAATAGCACTGCTATATCATCTCAGAAATTATATAAATTATTACCATTAGTATTACAAGACTATGAAGGATGCATTCACATCTCTTCTGTTATGGATACGTTTGACAAATTCTGTATATAAAACAAGAGTGCACACGCTGAAATGTCTCGCCTTCTATACTAACCATTTGCTATATATGTCTCTGATATTATGTTGATAGTCCTAAGTATAAAGCTGTATTACAACTGTCTCATAAACTTAACATTAACCAAGATAACTAAACAAAGACCAATGAACCATGAAAATGAGGTCAAGGTCAGATGAACCATGCCAGG
The DNA here is from genome assembly GCA_037788925.1 of Mytilus galloprovincialis. Taxonomy (NCBI): domain Eukaryota; kingdom Metazoa; phylum Mollusca; class Bivalvia; order Mytilida; family Mytilidae; genus Mytilus; species Mytilus galloprovincialis. The sequence goes on along the minus strand of CM075340.1, from coordinate 55,254,667 downwards.
CAGACATGTACAGCTAACAATGCTTCTATACAACATATATAGTCGACCTATTACTTATAGTTTAAGAAAAATAGACCAAAACACAAAAAAATAACACTGTGCAATGAACCGTGAAAATGAGGTCATGGTCAAAAGAAACCTGCGCTACTGACATAAAGATCATAAAATATTTCCATACACCAAATATAGTTGACCTATGGCATATAGTATTAGATAAATAGACCAAAACTCAAAAACTTAACTTTGACCACTGAACCATGAAAATGAGGTCAAGGTCACATGACATCTGCCCGCTAGACATGTACACCTTACAATCATTCCATACAACAAATATAGTAGACCTATTGCATATAGTATGAAAAAAAACAGACCAAAACACAAAAATTTAACTATAACCACTGAACCATGAAAATGAGGTCAAGGTCACATGACATCTGCCCGCTAGACATGTACACCTTACAATCATTCCATACAACAAATACAGTAGACCTATTGCATATAGTATGAAAAAAACAGACCAAAACACAAAAATTTAACTATAACCACTGAACCATGAAAATGAGGTCAAGGTCAGATGACACGTGCCAGTTGGACATGTACACCTTACAGTCCTTCCATACACCGAATATACAAGCCCTATTGCTTATAGTATCTGAGATACGGACTTGACCACCAAAACTTAACCTTGTTCACTGATCCATGAAATGAGGTTGAGGTCAAGTGAAAACTGTCTGACAGACATGAGGACCTTGCAAGGTACGCACATATCAAATATAGTTATCCTATTACTTATAATAAGAGAGAATTCAACATTACAAAAAATCTGAACTTTTTTTTCAAGTGGTCACTGAACCATGAAAATGAGGTCAAGGACATTGGACATGTGACTGAAGGAAACTTCGTAACATGAGGCATCTATATACAAAGTATGAAGCATCCAGGTCTTCCACCTTCTAAAATATAAAGCTTTTAAAAAGTTAGCTAACATCGCCGCCGCCGCCGGATCACTATCCCTATGTCGAGCTTTCTGCAACAAAAGTTGCAGGCTCGACAAAAAACAACTTCCTTTTGTGACATAACTTTATTCATATAGATTATTTCTCCTACATATCTTTATATATTGCTTTCTTTAGTTCAAATTGGAATCTCAGATAAGCATCTGGTAATTTAAAACCTCTCCTCTCTGTTCCATGCCTCTGGTCGACATGTGTACTTCAGAATAATTACTGACTGTCAAATGCAGAACGTACACAACTTCTTGATAAAACTTCCGTCTATCTCCCTTTTCGACACTGCAAAAAAAAAAATCGAACAGGCAATTAAAGAGGGGGTTGCAACCACATGTTCCCCGTACAAACGGATCGGAATTCAATTCTCATTCTGTAAACAAATATTGTAGGATTGTTAAGGTATTTTGGTGTTTTTAAAAGCCCCTCCCCCTTTTTTGTAATATACACCACAAAAAAAAAACATTTAGTTAGAATTAAGAACTAATAAACGATAGTCCTATAATGTAAGGCTTCAGAGTTTCAAATCTTTAAGATTCAACATGTTTATCGGATTGTTTTTTACTATCAATGTTGAACCGTTAATTTTTATCGTATTTTTTAACTACCAATGTTGAACCGTTGAACCGTCCAACATTGATAGTTAATAACAAAAATTCGATAAAAAATGTTGAATGTAAATGATATGAAGGGTTCAACCTCCGGTCTTATATTAAAGGACACAGTGGCGGATCCAGAAATTTTCATAAGTGGGGGCCCACTGACTGACCTAAGAGGGGGCCCGCTCCAGTCACGCTTCAATGATTCCCTATATAAGCAACCAAATTTTTTCCCAAAAAGGGGGGGCCCGGGCCCCCTGCCCCCCCTAAATCCGCCTCTGGGACAATATATAACACTTCTGAGGTTCATATCATTTACATTCAACGGTTTTATCGGATTTTTTTTTTACTATGAACCGTTCAACATCAATAGTAAAAAAAATCCGATATAAAAACGTTGAATATAAGTGATATGAACCTCCGAAGTTTATATAATAGCATTACGGTAAATAGAATAATAGAAATTCAATTAATTTAGTGTGGGCGGCTATTTTAATCCACTTTCTGAGTGTGTATTATATAATGTTACAATGTAACAAACCTATCAAACACACCTTGAAAAATAACATTATCTCCCCTGGATATGCTTAACAACAAGACACAAAAAACTGCTACCTTTTTTTGCTCTATATCACATAATTATGAAAACACATTACATAGATAGGGAATATTGTGCTTGTGTACACGTTTGAATGTGTAGGTGGCACACTCAGAACGATCGTCTCTAGATTTTTTTTTTTAATTCGTCCCGGCCTTTCCGGGTTCACGTAGCAACACGTTTCTTTCCTTTCCAGCTATTCCTGATTATCAATTAATCCAAAACATGCATTTATCACAAAGCAAAAACTATTAAACAACTCACCTATACCAATGGTGATCGTCTAATTCCTAGCTGATTCCTTTAATCGTACCTTTCTTGACGACACCCATCGTTGTAGCGTCTACCATTGGAGGTAGCGAAATTACATGATTTGACAGGAGAGCGAAATAAACAAGGGGAGCAATTTTATCGAACCGCATTCCGGACTGTATGCATTTAATATTTGCCATCGATGACCAAGTTTTTATGTACAAAATATAGTTTACACAGAATCAAAGGCTAAACTACAACAAAAGATCTCATCGATGTGTAAAATATACAATCTTCTTTTTTAATTTTTTTATGATTGAAACCAAAAGATTGTGCTAAATTTGGCTAATGCCATCTAAGCATCGAGAGAAAAACATAAACTGCTGACTTCTTGAAAGGTGATACCCTCAAAGACAAATCTCAAAGTGTCATAGACCAAGTGGTAGTTAAACCCATTAAAGATCCCCAGATAAAGTACATTGACGCATGTCTTGTTTGTAGGTAAAGCTTGATTTAAAACAGTCAGAAGGCTTAATTCATTAAGAAGTTAACGAGCACTGCGCATTAAACTACGAAATTCAGTAATAATTGATTGATGTATACATTCATTTCTAAAGATTACATTACTTAGTATCCTAGTTGATGAATTACAAGGTATTATATCTAAAAATTACGACAGTAATTATATATTAAATACATATTATCATAGGCGAGTGACAGTTTTCATAAAGACGCTTAGTTAACGACTTAAATGCACCCACCTAACATACGGCTATGTCATATATCATTCGAAAGCTTATTAACTGTACATTCTGATTTGCCCCGTCGTCAAAAACTCGTACAGTGCAATTTTCAATAAATCAAGGTCAAAGGTCAAAACGATTTTTTTTTTTACTAAAAATATCTGAACCTTAGAAAATAAAATATCAGCAGTCCAAATCCAATGGAAGTTTTAAATACTGATTGCGCAATATTAACAAAATAGTGTATTTCTTGAAAAAAAAAACTTTCCAAAATGATTGAATTGCAATATAAGCTAAATCATTCCCGAGGTTTCAACATTTATATGTCAAAAATAGAAATAGATTTACCATAGGCCAGGGGAATTTTTCATCATTTTTAGCTACAAGTAAAACGACATAAGTCTGAATGCTGTCTTCTCGTTAAGATTTTGCAGTTGCCCAATAAACTCATTCTGCAAATAGGGATCATTTAACTTTTTTCGGGTAGATAATGTTAACAATGTCGGCAGAAAAAGATTAACGATATTTGAAAAATAGAGGTAATAGAAGGACTTTAAGGAACAAACAAGGTATATTTAGTAAAAATTTGGTTTTCTGAATGAAAAGACATGTAACAAAGTTTATTCTCGTTCAATTGTGTAATGAAAACTGTTTTAACATGCGCTTTTCAATAACAAATCCGGCGAATGCCTTTTAATTTAAGCCCATATTTTGTATACGCGGTTTTATTAAATATAACTGAAAATTAAAACATAGTGGAAGATGGAATGCCCTTCCTGCGCAATTGTAATCAACATAGTGTTTAGGTAGTGTTTGTACATTTCGATGAAGTGTTTTAAGGAGTGTTTACAATTCAAAACAGTAAAAGTCTGAAAGAGCCTAGTATATCTGTACTCGAATATACTGATTTTTACTCGACGAGTCTGAATTGGTCTGAAATTTACTTGATAATACTCGAATGTAGTCTGAACAATACTTAATAGTCTGAACTTGTACTATACCAGTTCTTAACCATTTTATACGAGTCTTAACCATTTTATACGAGACTTAACCATGCTCGACCTTGTTTGAACCATACCAGACCTAGTCTGAATTATACTGGACCTAGTCTGAACCATTCCCGACCAAGTCTTAAACATCCTAGACCTATTCTTTGTATTTAATATCTATTAACTGAATTATATCAATTAAGGAAATGTTTTTAAAACCAGGTGCTCCGCAGGGCGCAGCTTTATACGACCGCAGAGGTCGAACCCTGAACAGTTGGGGCAAGTATGGACAAAACATTCAAGCGTGATACAGCTCTGAATTTGGATTGTGATCAAATTTTTGACATTACATGGGTTTTTTTTACACAAAACAAATGTCAAGATTTTACAAATCAATTAAAGATTTCTTCTTCAAACTTATTTAAATCTAAAATTAAATAGTTGACACAGCATAGGTTTCTGACACAGAATGAATGTGGTCTAATGAACTTAAATTTTTTTTTTTTGCCTTTGAGCAATTCACTATGCTGTTGAATATTAATCCTCTCAAAAAAATGTTTGAAGAAATTTTCTTTTTATTTATGAAATCTGAAATGAGAAAAATTTAACCCCCCCTCCCCATTTTTTTTTCACATCCCCGTTTCCCTTTTTCCAAAACTGATATCAATTCAAATTTCTAATGGAGTTTGCAACAATAACTACTCTTTTAAATACATCATAAAATATTAAAATGTAAAATAAAGTGCTTGTTATCACTGAATGGTAAAGATTGGTTGGTAGTACATGTTAAAGTGAATATACATTGTTTATTGTATAAAACTATAAAAAAAACTTCATCAACAACACTTTATATTGGCAAATTTCCAATGAAGTTATTTACATAAAGTTATTGGCAAATAAAAATAGAAAATGACATCATAGTCATGTCTGGCAAATGTCCAACATACATTATCTAAAAACATTTTAGATAAGATAAGGAAAACAAGCTTCATCAGCAACATTTTATATTGGCAAATTTCCAATGAAGTTATTTACATAAAGTTATTGTCAAATAAAAATAGAAAATGACATCATAGTCATGTCTGGCAAATTTCCAACATATATTATCAACTACTATTCTATACAAAGAAAGATAACTCCAATTGAAAATTAATTGCTATTGCACAATATTGTGCAATTAGATATTTCTTGCTATTGTGCAATACTGTGCAATTGAAAATTTCTTGCTATTGCACAATACTTGATATGTAATCCTGATTTGGACCAACTTGAAAACTGGGCTCATAATCAAAAATCAAAGTACATGTTTAGATAAAGCATATCAAATAAGCCCAAGAATTTAATTTTTGTTAAAATCAAACTTAGTTTAATTTTGGACCCTTTGGACCTTAATGTAGACCAATTTGAAAACTGGACCAAAAATTAAGAATCTACATACACAGTTAGATTTGGCATATCAAAGAACCCATTTATTCAATTTTTGATGAAATCAAACAAAGTTTAATTTTGGACCCCCATTTGGACCAACTTGAAAACTAGGCCAATAATTAAAAATCTAAGTACATTTTAAAATTCAGCATATCAAAGAACCCCAAGGATTAAATTTTTGTTAAAATCAAACTAAGTTTAATTTTGGACCCTTTGGACCTTAATGTAGACCAATTTGAAAACTGGACCAAAAATTAAGAATCTACATACATAGTTAGATTCGGCATATCAAAGAACCCCAATTATTCAATTTTTGATGAAATCACACAAAGTTCAATTTTGTACCCTTTGGGCCCCTTATTCCTAAACTGTTGGGACCAAAACTCCCAAAATCAAACCCAACCTTCCTTTTATGGTCATAAACCTTGTGTTTAAATTTCATAGATTTCTATTTACTTATACTAAAGTTATGGTGCAAAAACCAAAAATAATGCTTATTTGGGCCCCTTTTTGGCCCCTAATTCATAAACTGTTGTGACCTCAACTCCAAAAATCAATCCCAACCTTTCTTTTGTGGTCATTAACCTTGTGTTTAAATTTCATTGATTTCTATTTACTTATACTAAAGTTATTGTGCGAAAACCAAGAATAATGCTTATTTGGGCCCTTTTTTTGGCCCTTAATTCCTAAACTGTTGGAACCAAAACTCCCAAAATCATTCCCAACCGTCCTTTTGTGGTCATAAACTTTGTGTCAAAATTTCATAGATTTCTATTCACTTAAACTAAAGTTATAGTGCGAAAACCGAGAAAATGCTTATTTGGGCCCTTTTTGGCCCCTAATTCCTAAAATTTTGGGACCAAAACTCCCAAAATCAATCCCAACCTTCCTTTTGTGGTCATAAACCTTGTGTTAAAATTTCATTGATTTCTATTCACTTTACTAAAGTTAGAGTGCGAAAACTAAAAGTATTCGGACGACGACGACGACGACGACGCCAACGTGATAGCAATATACGACCAAAAAATTAAAATTTTTGCGGCTTTATAACTTGACGCAAATTGATAATCAAAAGCAAAGTTTGCTAACTGTAACTTAAATACTAAGAAATTCTGTATGTACACGTATCCATGGAGGACGTAATTTCGTTCATCAAAAATGTGTCGGACTTTAAAAACAACTTACTGGATTTGTAGAAATTGTCATTGAAAATAAAAAATTACAGTAAATAAATTGTATTTTATTAATGTATGTAATAAATGTCCTCAACTGTTATTATTTAGTACATATTACTAGTCCCATCGTACATTGCTTTTTTTCATGTAACAATAACGCAATGTAACCGTAGCCTCAATAATTATTGTTACATTCGTAATTTAACCGGTCCTTACCCAACCATGCATTCCGGCATTTAGTCTCCAATGTAACAATAATATTTTTATTATTGTTACATTTCCATGTAACCGTAGCCAGTGCCTTCATAGTATGTCAAGATCCATAAGTAAAAGTAATATTAATAAATGAAATAATTTTGTCGTTCAAAATATGATGTTTTACATAACCACAGAGTCACTTCAAACGAATATCTCAAAAAACTGACTTGACAGTACAAGTAATATTAATAAAGACAAATAAAATAATACTATTACATGTTATTAAGATGATAACCAACGTCAGTACGCAAAATCTATACTTCAAGACCATCTTGTATTATTTGTGAAGTTGATACGGAATATTTATCAACAAGTTCTGGGTATCTTCCGATGAACTTTTTTAGAAAAAGGACGAGACGTTCTTTGACATACGCCTGGTTCATCAACTTTCTGCTCAGACACTGGTGACGTTTTACAAAGTCTGAATAGGAGCTGCAAGCTCTTGAATACCTAATAAGTTGGGGAATGTATATTCCATATGCAGGTGAACGATCATTTCTATAATGTTCTAGATGTTATACAAGATATGAGGCAAACTTAAAATGAATTTGTTGTATTCTTTATCTTAAGTTCAATGGGATAGATGCGTTCAACACAGGCACCAAATTTTGAATTATTTAGTGCGAGAACATCATATATAGCGAAAATTGAAGTTAAAAATGTGTTATACACCTTACATCTTCGAAAAACAAATGTAAATTGTTGTGTTTAGTCAATCGTTGAGTATTGCTTACATAGAACAAAGCAGCGTCTACTTATAACTGGTACATGGCAACTAACAACTGACTAAGAGATTTAAAACCTTTCTATTGAAAGTTAAATTTTATAAAGCCGACATGAATTAAAGAATTTATTGTTTTTTAATACAATAAAATTGGGGCAAAACTCTAGATCTCTGACAAAAAAAACACGCTTTTTTCTAATCGTCAGATGGTAATAAAAGCGGTGGTATAATTGCCCAATTAAAATGTCATTCTCCTTTTTTATATTAGCAGTCTGGAAATCAGTAATTGAAAAATCTGTTATACATTTACACTTGAACCATACTACCAATAAATAGTTATTTGATACAGTTCATATATTTAAGGAATGACTGTAATATTTTTTCTGTCTATGAAGAAATAACATAACAAATTTGGTGCACACTGAATAACTCGCGTAGCGGGTTATTTAACAGTGTGCAACACATTTTTTATGTTATTTCGAATAGACAGAAAAAATATTACAGTCATTTCTTATAATTTAATTCTAAATTCCATTTTAAACCGTAGAAAACCATGAAAAACGTTGATGACGTCACGGTCACATGACTAAATTTTGTCGATGGGCTCATAACAAAATAACGTCAGCAAATCAGAAGACGCGTTACATCAAAAATTAAATTATACACCTGTAACAATAATACATACCAGACAAACAACGATGACAAACAATTGTTTAGCATGTAGAGACTGGAGGGGTTACGAAGCACCCGTATCACTCACTTTGGTAAAATTCATACATCGTTATCGTTCTGGTCATACTTCGTTTCTTTTTTCTACAAAGAAGCGTAGCCAGATGCCACCACTGTTTCGGAGTTTGTCACTTTGGTCAACCCAACGTCGCTAATAAAAGCTACTCTTCATTAAAACTTTAATATCCGAAAGATTGGAAGACAATAGTACATTCTTTATTTTCATATTTTGTTCATTTATATTTTAAACCAGATTTCTTCTACACGTGGTGAGAGTTATCTTTTCTGGTCGTCTGCACTAATTCTTTTAAAATTATTAATAAGAAATGTAATATTTAACCAAAGTGTTCAAATTTATTCCTTGAAAGTTGATTTTTTTAATTTCTTTTTTCTCATTTTCTATCCTACTTCATTTAATATACGTTCAAGACTTTACAAATGACAAATATATAATTAATACACCAGATCTGGAGAACCTTAATAATTACAACAATTTCTGAACCCAAAAGCTATTTTCTATTGGAAATGTCAAAAACATGATGATAAAATAGTTATTGTTGCAGGTTATTTTGTTTTGGCGCGGATTTTTTTGTGTATTAACGGAAAATTTAGTGTGTGCTTTGCATTGAGGCTTGCGTTGCTTTACTCCGAGGCCGAAGCAATTCAACCAATCGGGGAATATTATGTTGGGACAAACCTCTTTTTTACTGCAGGTTTTGCATATTTAAAACGGAATTAAAGAAAAATGAAATATTGTCAGTAGATAAAAAACAGAAAATGATAAACACTTTTAGCAAAAGATGAATTGGATCGGGGTTCTGTGTATTCATATTACTTGTACAACTCTCCGTACTCTTGGGGAGCGTGTTCTTTACTGCTTTACATCGAGGCCACAGTAGAAACACCAATCGGGGAGAGTTTATTTGGGGCATGTAACCTATTTTAACTACAGGTTTTAGAAAATTTTAATCGAAATTATAGAAAAATGGAATGTTGTTAGTACATACAAAACAGAAAATGATGAATACGTTTAGCAAAAGATAAATTGGATCGGGGTTCTGTGTATTCACATTTTCTGTACAACTCTCCTTACTGATGTCATATTTGGGAATTCTGTGACCTAAATGGTTCGGGAAAATCAATGTTTGTATATACAGTATAATAATAAGGCATCGAATATAACGAAAATACATATAAATTCACGTCTATTAGACGTTTTCTATTTGATTGTTGACAGTAGTTACTAGTATCGTATGATGGACAGTGAGTCGAGTCAATGCCAAAAAGGACATTGATTTAAATAATTAAAGGTAACCGTGCACCGGTCTGTTCACCACAGTGTCCAGTTATTTTTTTCTCTCTATAAGTTAGATTATTCTGGTCAAGACTTCGATGAAGCACCTATCATCTGCTATCGGGACCATTTTTGAAAGGACAAAGTGATATCGGCGATACAATGTTTGGTATTTATCAGTCCTTCGCATAAACAAAGTATTTTTTTATTTCATTGTATTAAGTGAAAGTGGAAGCACAGCTTGACTGCAACCATATTTTAGAAAAGAATAAAAGTGTACAACACCTCCATGAATGTCAGAAAGCAATATTGGTCCCTTTCGAAACTTCGTTTTTATTTTAGTGCCTTTTTTTTTGTGCTGTCTAAGCTGATGAAACTCCAAGATCTTTAAATAGCTGAGCAATCATACTGGTTTGTCAATAGTTGTCACCTTAGATTTCTTGTTAAAGTTATTTCCCTAAATATGCTACTAGACAACTAAAAATCAAATCAGTCAAGAGTTTAGAACTTTTTAAAGTTTACCAACATTTGAATTCAAACCGTACCTGATGGCGTTTCTGATAGTCAATCAAGTTTTCTGTGACTTTGTGTTTTCGGTTTCGTTTTGATTTGATTTCTGTCATGGTGTTATCGATATTGTTAAGTCTTATAGTCTAATTCACTTTCGTTTCAATGTTATACTTAACATTGAGCGTGCATCTAGATATATAGTATATCTGAATGCTATGTTTCCGATTTACAAATGTACCAATTTCAATTTTTGTAGTATGTGTCATCGAGAACTTTTTTCAATACGAAAGCATGTCGAATTTGGTAAGAATTAACTGTTTCGATTTCAAATGAACACGTAATTGCGTCTTTATATATATGAGATAAATATCCATAATACAATTCAAACGGGTATGTCAGTGCATCACCCTCTTATATTCTAATATAAATATATGGACAGTAAATCTAAGATATGAAATAACCCCTTTATTTTCAAACACAACTGTAAGATAACATATATGTATACAACTCAATCAGTATAACACTTCCTGCTGTTTATATGGCATAGCATTAACAATATATCAGGTATCTCTGACCTGATGCCGGTTTATCACAGTCAACTAATAACTAAGCAAAAAGACAATTAAAATTTCCCTTTGTGATCCTATTTTTTGTCTTCAATTTCATGGCAAATTGTTTTATACTAACGAAATATTACGGTTAAAGATTTGAAATATTTAGTTTTTGTAAAATGACTGCAATTTCCTCATTCAAATAGCCATCCCATCGATCACATAGTTTCTACGAGCAATCTTATCTTCATTTAAAAGTCACACAAATAATACTATCAAAGAGTATGGGTGCAATCAACAGTTTTTTTCTATGACGTCACATTTTGAGGGACCATGCATAAGTGACCCTTAGTGGTGGACTGATTAATAAAGATACTTGTATAAAACTAGATATCACTGGAATCAGAATGTTCTCTAGTTTATAATGAAATAAAAATAATGTGTACTTTTAATATATTAAAAATATTCCATCCAATGAACATGGGGGGGAAAGGTCTAATTTGAACAAAAAAAACTTGAAACCAGGTCATGTGCACACCCATGAAGACATGATCCATGCACATTTTACATAATCAAAACTGTATGAAATTTGTAGGTTTTTACCTGGCCTTTCAAAAAAATCTTGTTTCAGGGTACGGTTTCCTGCTCCAAAAAGAGCTACAGTGGCTGCAAATAAGTTTTCAATTTTCACTGCCAAAAAAACAGGTTGTTTACAGTGTTGTCTCCCCTCAAAACATGTAAAGTTAATATAATTTTAAAAATTATTTCAATCATTCAATCTGTTTTTATTCAAAGCTAATTAACTAATTTTTACAATCAAATACAAAAAACATGATACTTTTTCACCAATTGAGTAAATAAACAGGGGTTTCCCTCCATGGTTATTTTTAGTCAGGGAATAACCCCTAGTTTTTTATACGAAACTGTTTATAGCACCCTATACACTGTGATATGTATATCTATGTCCGAAAATATTTCACAAATCATTGTAGAAACCTCTTCCCATTCCAGTCTGTCAAGTCCACATCCTATTTTAGGCATTGCCAATCTATGTACTTTATTTTTTACACAATGCACTTTTAGTTCCTTCAGACTCGCCCTGAGAGTGTCATATGTAGGTTTTCCGGTAGCCTTTACCTTAGTAATCAAGTAATACACAAAACGCTTCTGCTTTTTCAATACAGCAACCTCTCCTGTCTTCTTCCCTGAATAACATATTCATGTTTATCTCATTCAACTTATCAAGTTTATACAACATCACCAACTTAAGTAAGCAAGCAACTTTCTTTCTTCAGACAGTAGTCTTACAGTTTTTTTATGATTTTCTGATAAAACTCCTGTTTTAACAGTCTTATAACTAAAATTTTAATTAGCAAATGTCAAATGTAAATTCTTGTGTTTCATTTTAAATAGTACGCAGTAATGTGTATATTAGTATCCGAGAAAATTTCATAGATCATATCGGTGACTTTATCCCAATCTAAACGATCAAGGCCACAACCTATTTTGGGCATGGATAAATTGTGTATGTTATTCTCAATACACTGTTTCTTCAGATCTTTCAGACAAGAACCCATACTAGCATAAGAAGGTTTCCCTGGACCTTTGGGCTTGGTGATGAGGTAAAAGATAAACCTATTTTTCTTTATCTTGACTGCTACTTTTCCAGTCTTCTTACCTATGAACATAATTATAAAGACTAGTCATGATTACATCTTTAACCATCTTCGCTAGCCAAGGGTTACGATCCACTCTTGTTCTCTTCACCCTAGGCAGATTAAGTCAACATTTGTGGTAAAGATGTTGCGCCATCAATCGGAAGATTACAATCACGCCCATTCCGAATATATTATTCTTGACCAATGGTAGCACTTGAACTCTTTAATTTGGAGGTAAAAACACGGTAGTGTCTAGATTATACACACTTCGTAAAGCCGGAAACGAAAATATACGTCAAAATTCATGCATTTGTGCATGAAATATACACAGGAACTTCTTTTAGTTGATTAAAAACATTCAAGTTGTCACTAAATATAGTCGTATGTTTAGGGATGTAAAGACTTGTTGCTCAATAAACATGTGGCAATTGTTTACAAACACTTTCTACATGATTTGCACGTGATCATGTTATAGGTGTTTTTTGATTGGATGCAGCGAGTTTCGACTGCAACCAATAAAAATCCTTACCTTGTGTCTCTGAAATTTTATCTCAATCCGCCAAGGGTGAATAGAACGGGAGTGGATCGTAACCGTTGGCTAGCAACGATGATCTTTAACTAACCAAACGTATTTCCAAAATATGTTTCCCTCATAAAACAGCATCAAATAAAACCTATGGATCCAGTTTACAAAATAATTATTCCAGCATTTATGCATTACCTGTTGAAACGCAAATAGCGCAAACATCGAAACTGAAAACGACAGGCCCTACGGTCATAAAACTTTTGAGCAAGCTTTTTGTACTCGGACTCGAGAATCAACCAATCAAAATACAGGATTTGGTGTTTCGAGCATGATTTTTGTGCTCCAAGCACTAAGCAAAGTTTTATGACTTCAACCCCAGGTGTTATTCAACTCACGAAATAAACGCAAAAACGAATTTACAGCTAAACTTGTCGATTTTTGAACTCGATTTTAAGTCATGTTTTTGTTAATAGCTAGCATATTGCAGAAGGTTCAATAAATATATAGACAAAGATTTGATTGATAAGGAATGATTATCAAGGGTTTTATAAACATTGCACTGGCTAAAGTGATTGTTATTTGGACACTATAATTGCTGAAAAAGGATATACACAACTTTTGACAAGCATAAGTCTATAATTCAGTTGTGGTCTTCATGTGTTTTTCTATTTGTATCTATTTATTCTAATGTACTGTGATTCATACCATTTATTCGACATGGGAGAGGTGGCGAATGATACCAACTAGACATTTTAAAAACTCATAAGTCAAAAATATACTGGCAATGTCATGGCATAATAAAACACCCACAATTAGACATTCAAACTCGTGAGTCAAAAATATACTGGCAATGTCATGGCATTATAAAACATCCACAATAAGACATTCAAACTCGTAAGTCAAAAATATACTGGCAATGTCATGGCATAATAAAACACCCACAATTAGACATTCAAACTCGTGAGTCAAAAATATACTGGCAATGTCATGGCATTATAAAACACCCACAATAAGACATTCAATCTCGTTAGTCAAAAATATACTGGCAATGTCATGGCATAATAAAACATCCACAATAAGACATTCAAACTCGTAAGTCAAAAATATACTGGCAATGTCATGGCATAATAAAACACCTAAATACAAACAATAGTATACAAAACACAACATAACATAGAAAACTAAACACTGATCAACACAAACACCACTAAGAACCAGGGGTGATCTCGGGTGCTCCGAAAGGGTGTGCAGATCCTCATCCACATGTGGTACCTGTCGCGTTGCTCAATCGTAGTAATTTTCATATTTTTTTCAACATTAAAATGCCATCATTTATTGGGAACTTTAAATATGCTATATTAACAATTATCTAAATGTGAAATGTTCTGTAAATATGTGTCTGATCAACCAACCTTATGGCTGGATGGCTGGGTAATGATTGTTTTAATGTATATTTTGAATTGAATAATGTTAAATCAGTATGTGACACAATAATAAAATAAAATCTATGTATTGTTTTGAAACCACGTGCACTGTATGATATATAATATTTGCAAATATATGCGTATTTCTGCAAATATTGTACATCTTCTCTTTATCTGTAATGATTATGGGAATAAAGATATTGTCATTGTCGGAGAGTTATAATAGTAATTGTTAACCTTTTAACAACTATTTCTATGTAATGTCAAAATGTACCCACAGTGCAATTAAAAGTGCAATGTTATTATCTTGTTTGTTAGCGCTGGTTGTGTAGAATTAGTGTAAGAAGTTCCGAATATAATTACTTGACGAATAAGAGTGCACAGCCCATATCTAGAGTATTATTATCCTTGCATAAAAAAATAATCATTACACTAATTGGTATTTAATTTATGTGATTCGTTGCTGATGAATCATGTTTTTTGTTTACAATTTCTGTTGTTGCATTTACCTTGGCCAAAAAAAATGTATGTATGACTTTGTGTTCATGGTAACTATCATTATAATAAGCAATAGAGTATATAAGCATATGTAAACACCAATTTGCTTAATTATAAAGCATAAATGGCAATATACACGTCAAATACCGGTAAATAGAACACTAAACGGGGTGCATTTATAGCAGTACTAAGTTTATCATATCATTCAAAAGATTTTTGAAACAAGAAGTGATTTGTTTTACCTTGTGACATAAGCTCTCCAACTCCACCAAATTTCTTTTTAAATAAAACAGCAATCCCTTTGCCCATTCTGAGATCTTCACTGACGCAATGAGCTAAAGCATCAGTTTCAGGACAATCAAATAAATCACCCTTCTTTTCTTCAAAACTGAAACCCTGTAAAATTATTTACAACGAATAGTTTAAAAATCAATGTTATTAAACATGATGTCAAAATACAACGATTTTCTCTTTTCTTTTAGAAGCGTGCTTTGTTTTCAAAGACACTTTTTGTTTGTGTTTTAATGTTCTTTATAGTGTTTTATTTCATACACTATCTTATCTTTCTTTGTTTTTAATGTTCCTCTTCAAACATTTACCGTCTACTGATTTGTCAGTAAAATTTCCATTTGTCTGAGAATCACCTTGTTTATGACACTATAGAATGCGATTTTAACCAATAAATTGTCAAGTGTCTTCAAGGGTGCCACTTTAGTAAAAAAAAAACAACAACTGTAAACACAGTTCTTACCACTATACAAGACTGCTGACACCAACATTATGCATTTAGCTATGATAGTCAACAAAATATAACTTCATGCTCTTGAAATAATCAAAGAGCTGAAAGCTCTGAGGAAAAATGACGCCACTGTATCTAATATTGGGATATTTTTATGCAAGTCTTGATTTTCACATACCGATATTAGTTTAACATTGCAACATGTCTCGTAAGCATATAATTGATATTCATATATTTGTGTGTGTGTGAATTTGAGATGACAACTGGCTGGTTTTTTTGGTTTTTTTTTTTTTTGTTCTTTTTTTTTGGTACAAATGAATAGGTCAAGACTACCTGAATGATCTAAAGTATCCATTGACTACTGGCTATTTTTTTGTACAAATAAATACCTTAGAAAGGCTTGTATAGTTCGCACTGGTACATAGTCTGCACCACACCCCCCCCCCTTTTCTCCCCACAAAATTTTAATTTTTGTTACTGTTAGAAAAGATCTAATAAAACTCCAGTAATTTAAAATCCTGTGCGATCGTTTGCGGTATTTTCTTGGGAAACTCTGTTTTCCATCATCAAACAGAAGCTTAAACTGCTTGTAAATGATTCTAGAACGCTTCATGATTGTTAAAATAAGTTTAATTCTTAAAGAGCAATTAAGAAACTTGTGTATGTTTAAACAGGAAGTTTAAAAAGCACGTGTAAAAGAAGAAACTAACCGGTGAGAGTCGAAATCCGTACATAACAGATATCACTATAATACGACTTTGAAAGTAAAAGAGTTTCATCCTTTTTTAAAACAGTCTTTAGTATACCTAATTCTCTGTACGTTTGGTGCACGCCGGCCCGTATGTTGGCGTTTGTCTGGCGTTAGACAAACGCAGATGAAATGCATGCTAAGAAGGAGGAAAAGTCTCTAGAGCATATTTGAGACGCGTTCCGGACATATCTGTGACGATAATCCGTGCTTTCGGCGTGTCTGGGACGTTTAATTATGGGGTGTTTGTTAGTTGCAAGCTAGAGGAACGCTAAGCAATCGGTAAACGCGCGTTGCATAAGTTTGAAGTACCTCGAAATTCAAAGGTATACGCTTGTTGATCGCTACAACTCGAGGAAATTTTATGCAGCATAACAATTTTCATCCAGCTAAAGCGTGTGTCTAGCGTATACCTGTACGCTACACTCACGTTATACATACGCTACAAGCGCGTTTAACGCGCTACTGATAAGTTTGAGACACGTTTAGGACACGTTGTATACGCTTCGAAATCGTTTGACTTTAACTAAAACTTATGCGGGTGTGTTTGTAACAAACATCCCATAATAGAACGTCCAAGATACGACCGGGACGCTTCTCAAATACGTTCAAGAAACTTTTTTCCTTCGTAGCGTGCATTCCATCTACGTTAGACAAACGCCAGGCATACGCAACCATCCTTTTTTTCAACGCCCAATAAACGCTTAGGTACGCTTCTAGTATGCCCAATACACGCTTAAAGCTCGTTGTGCACAGTGACACGTTACAGATATGATTGACAGGTTGAATGCATCCAAAATTACTAGCGTATTGGCAGCGTACATGATTTTTAACACGCCCGGCGTACATCGGAGCTATATGCTGATGTGTGACGTCGGTATTAGTTATAGTCAAACGATCTTGGAGCGTATAGAACGTGCCCTAAACGTGTCTCAAACTTATCTGTAGCAGTGGCGGATCCAGGGGGGGGGGGGTTCCGGGGGTGCGCACCCCCCCTTTATTTTTGCCGATCAATGCATTTGTATCGGGACATATGTTTTGCACCCCCCCCCCTTTGCCCTGGGTGCCCTGGGTTAGCACCCCCCCTTTCGAAAATTCCTGCATCCGCCCCTGTGTAGCGTTTTAAACGCGCTTGTAGCGTATGTGTTACGTGCGTGTAGCGTACATCTATACGCTTGGCAAACGCTTGAGCTGGATGAAAATTTTTATGCTGCAAACAAATTCTTGGAGCTAGAGCGTTCACCAAGCGTATATCTTTGCATTTCGACGTACTTCAAACTTATGCAGCGTGCGTTTAACTATTGCTTGGCGTTCCTCTAGCGCGCAGCTAAGGTATACGGACTTTGTCAATTTTCTCTGTACATCTGATGCACGCCGGTCTATACGCCAATGTGTGACGCCAGAATGAGGAGCATCGTTACTTCCGTGCCCATGTTGAGCGAGTGGTTGGAAAACTATGATACTATATTGCACGAATAAATCGGAAATGTTAATTCTCATAATTGACAATCAGCGCTACTGTCATTCGGGGATTGTGATTAAGTACCTACCGTACAAAAATAAACATTATTTTTAGTGCATCCTGCACAAAAACGATCAGTATGACGCTTGATGAACGTTGCTAGTGCAGGGATACAGGCGATCTGGTAATTGACAACATAAAGGCGCATCAATGATGAGACTTGAGTAGACGAAACGCGCGTCTAGCGTACAGTATCTATAATTTCAAGATTGTACGTCCCTTTATAAAAAAAATTAGTCTCCTAATATGGACAAAAACATATACCAAAGGCAAAAAAGTCGGAATAATAAATAAATGATAATTTATCTTGGATTTAAATTCAAAATCTTACAAACGAAAAGAAATCCGTTTTGAATATACATTAACCCCAATCGACTTTATCTTCAATGATCGATTTCATTGAATCTCAACCCCCTCCTTGTATACGACATCAGTGTGCATATAAATTATTAATATTTGCTTTTTGTTCTTCTAATTGTACCAGGTTGTGTTATGTAAATCAATTATGAAATACATTTGCAAAAAAAATAAATTAACTCACAACATCTCCTCCGCCTTCCGCCATTGATGGTTTTAATACACTTCCTCTGAAAGAAACAAACATTCAAACTAAAGAAACTGCTTAAATCCTGCAGTTTACCAGATATTAAAGGGCTCATGCAGAAAAAAAAAACAAGGGACTTTTTTCATTCCAAGTTTTCTTGTTTTTAAACTATTGAATATTTTCCGATTATCGTGTAACAGCATAAGCCGTAAGGAGTCTTAGTTCTGATAATGATGGCAGATATATATTCTTTAAAAGGTTTGGCTGCCGGGTAAATTAGGAAAATGTCTCAGCTTGCAAGTTTTAATCGATATTTCTGCCAGAGTAAATGTTGAGATCGATCGAGTTCGACCCTTCTGAAAGTGAGTAAAAAAGAAGTTCACGCATGTTGGCTGAAAAATAAATGTGTCAAGAGGGTAATCGTTGTCAAAAAGACAGTCCTGGCTTATGACATGCACACGTTAATTCAATGACCCATGCAACTATTTTCCACCTGTTTTCCATGTTATATTCCCAGGTTTCGTATCTAATTTTTGTTCGTTTTCATACGGTAATTATCACACCAGTTCTTTAATGTTGCAATGTAACCGTACTGTGTTTAAAAGATCACGAAATGTTAAAAGATCGATCAAGATCGATGTTGTTTATGAAAATGATATTATTTGACATCGATTAAAAATAATGACCGGTTCAATTTCGTACAAGTGTAAACACGTTTATACATTTTTCTCCATCAATGCTAACATGACAAAAATTCAGGCTGTTACAATAAAATGTAACGATGAACGTCATTACGTATGGTCATGCAGAGCTCCCTTAATTTGAAATTAGAGAACGGAGAATTCAGTACTTCTTAGAAGAAAGAACTTGCACAAAAACAAAAAACAAAAAACAAAAAAATCCGAAATATTTCCTTTTCAATTTTGTCACTAATTTCGTCTGCAACTACTGCTACAGAATTTGAAGTAAAACATCACATTACACTTCTTATTTTCTTAGGAAATGTGTTTAAGATAAGATTAATGTATGTTTCATAAATTTAGATCGTTGTCATTGATTTTTTCTGCCAGATATTATAAGTTATATGGTTCGCTACTGACCCCATACGGATCCATAGAGGGTTAGTAAAATCCATAGGGGGTGAGGCCGGAGGCCGAGTCCCCTATGAATTTTATTCACCCTCTATGGATCCGTAGGGGGTCAGTAGTTAACCGTATAACGAATTTATCGGACGCTGGACTTTTTCTGTGGCGTTTTGTTGAAAAATAAACAATGAAACACAACAACATTAATAGATGACGTCGCCATTAACGCGTCATGAACCCCATATGAAACTTACTAACCCCATACGGTCTCATAGGGGGTCACCACGTGACGGCATTTAACCAATCACAACGTGATAATTCATCTGTGGTCCGATAAATAAATATAGTGCCGTTCGTAATTGCGTCCATATTGGGCTTGCTAGACCCATAAAACCATGAAAATCAGGTCATGCAAATCTTACTAAAGTATCCCAACGTAAATAGAAAATTATATGTGTTATTATTCAAAATGAAAAGCCTTCATACATCTTTAATTATATGGTACAAAAATTTCAAGAAAATTATTCTACAAAGAAAAAAAATAATTAAAGTTCAAAAATCGTTCGTAATTGTGTCCGGTGAGCTATATAATTAAAAAGTTGTATGTATATAAAAATAATTTCAACATTCTAGAATTTTTTTAGTATTTGAAACGTAAAGACTTCGTTTGAATTTATTGTTTTATCCCAGTCCTGTATATATTCAAGTTTTTATCTACTCGGAGAAAAAAAAATTGTCCATAATTTGTACCTTGTGGTGGGCAATAAAGGTATTTGAATTATACAACGACAAAAATTAAATTACTGATAGACAGAGTGACATGTCTTCAGGTTGACAATGTTAATAATGTAAATTCTTTTATGGTTGACAGGTTGACATGTCGACAGGTTGACAATTTTAAAAATGTAAATATTTCAATGGTTGACAGGTTGACAAGTCGACAGGTTGACAATTTTAAAAATGTAAATATTTCAATGGTTGACAGGTTGACAAGTTGACAATTTTAATATGATAAAAAGTAAGTTATGGTTGACAAGTCGACAGGTTGACAGGTTGACAACTTTAAAGCATTTATAAAGTGTAAAATAGTATTATTATAGTTACTGGTAGACAAGTCGACAAGTTGACAGTTTCACTGTGAGAAATGGAGACTGTAAAAAAAAAGTATTGAATTCAAATAATATTTCCTAAATTGTAAAATTAAACTTGTCAACCTTATCATTTGTCAATCTGTCGACCTTAATTCTTGTCAACCTGTCGACCTTAACTATTGTCAACCTGTCGACCTTTATAACATTTGTTAACCTGTCCACTATAACACTTGTCAAACTCGACTTTTTAACTTGTCAACCTTGAAAGTGTCAACCTGTCAATTTATATACATGTATAAACCGATTTACTTCGAAAATTTAACCGATTTATTACTCTGTTCTTCCGATGAAGTACCGTTTATCCTACTTGACCCACAATTTTGAGCATGGAACTGTAAACAGCAAGCACCAAGCACCAAAGTGAAACTGGGTTTTCATGACTACGTTATAAACTGAATAAATCAATTACATCATATATACAAACTGGTTTCTAAGAAAAAGTTCCCAAGTAACATACATAAACAATAAAGAAAAAGAAAATATTTGCCACCAGATATTCTGTAGCTAACTGCAGTTTTGAACAGGAATAACAAAGACATTTTAATAAATTGTCCTCGATTGATGCATATTTTATGTAAATAAAACGTAAACATTATACTGACCTGAATATGAAAATGAAAGTAGCGTGAATATTGTGCAAGTTATTACATCCGGTTTTGCAATCGTTTGAATAAAAGAGAGATTTAATTTTACGATATAGTCGTAAATAATATCTTCTGCACAATCATGAGCCTCAAATAATTCTTAGAACATACCTCTATGATCGAACCATGTTTTAAGATAATTTTTTAATTTCAATATTTCAAACAAAAAACGGACTATGTTTATTTTTCCGTTTCGAAATAAGAAAAATTATACCAGTAAATAAATTAAAGAAATCTTCTGATTCGGCAATGTCTACAAAAAGCATATTTCTGTTTTCAATATCAATTGCCAAAACGTCACTATCGTTAGAGCTTAATGAGAATTAATCAAGCAAGCATACCACTATTTTTGGTTTTTTTTTTTTTTTTTTAACCCATCGTGTAGATATTCCTATCATGTATGTTCACAAAGTAAATTTGAATTATTAAATTCTAATTTGATTAACTTGTTCGACTGGTCAAACAGTGTCCCTCACTGTTATTGGTGCTCTAGGCTTTGCGACTGAATCGTCAATAAGACCCACCGATATTACAACTATAAGAATTAGCTTTAAAAATATACTTATTTCACTATTTCGGTTATTTGAAAGACAATTACGTTTACATAATTGGTTATTCGAAAAATGTTTTTATTATCATATATGTCCTTGTGTGTGTGGCACAGAAATTAAATTGGTGTATCGGTTCTTTCTGTAGAAAAAAACAACATATATATTGAGATGTTGATCTTCATTACTTTTAACAAAGAAAATTATGTCGTTTCAACAGAATTTTAAATAGATTTTTATGTTGTCGATGCAGTTGGATGATCTCCCTTTAATCATTGATGTACTGTTTTATATTGGAAATTAAAATATTTTTCAAAATAATATATCCACTTAATGAGAAAAGTGCAACTTTCAACTTGTTATATTACCTTATTCAAATAAAATGTAATTGTTCAAGTTTGATATTATTATGTTCATTGTCATTGGGATCCAATAATGATATAATTTTCAACAACAATATGAGTAGACGTATCATTCTCTATTCTCTATTTTTAATATTTTATTATTTTTTTTCATTTTTGTCTTTTCTTAATTTCAAATAAAATTCTTTTTTACCTTGAACTTTACAGTTCATCGGTGTCAATACAAAATTTCAGTTCAAATACACAAGTAAACAGACAGAGAATGTTCATGTTATGATATTGTCTCTGATTTTAAATGCAGTAAACATGTATTTTCCTCGCAAACTGGATAGAATGAATAAAAAGAAATTGGCTGGTTACATATCTCGGTAAACGGACAGAAAGTCACAGGACAAAAAGTCACAGGACAAAAAGTCACAGGACATAAGGTCACAAATTTGATAGAACAAAAAATCACAGGACAAAATGTCAAATAATTTGTTGCCAATTTTTTGAATATATAAGAGAAAGATCCTGAAATATTTTCTTTTTATTTCACATATATTTTTTTTAAAGTTTAGGAAATTGTTCATAAACTTTAATAAATGAGAATACATTGTATAATGAATTTATATCATTTAAAAAATACACAAAGACGATACGGAACATATACTATAAAAAAAAGTCGATCTGAGTCTTACATATATAGGGAAAACTGGACGTAGTGCTTTTTAGATGAGCAAATTTCTATAAACGTCGTTCTTTAGATTGCCATTTTTAAGGCAATTACATATTTTGAAAAAGTGGTGTCTTAGTCTCACCATAAACAAAAATCTAGGAAATATATATGTATATATATACAGGAGTCTAAATTGAAAACTACGTTCAAACCTATGATTGCGTTGGATAAAAACCGCAATTTTTATACGTGTGCACGTAAAACAAATTTCGTTGTAGAAGGGTCTTAATACAGCATAAACAACATTTTCCAAAAGACTGAAAAAGTGAAGAAGTATATTTAAACAAAACGCATTTGACTAACAGGTCGAACAACTGATGTTCTTTAACCCTGCTGACTGCCATTGGCGATTGCCAAATAGAATTGATCACAAGATGCATATGTAACAAAATGGACCTTAATATAAATTTAATACTAAACAGAAAACAATTTTAAAACTTGTGGCCACGATGTTATGCCACAAACATAAGGTGTTAATATTTTTTTGTACACCAGATCCGGATTTCGACACTAAATGTCTCTTCAGTGATTTTAGGGGTGGAAGCGGTATTTGGAAGGCCATATAAAATGTACCCTAATTTTTAGATAGACTCTTGAATTTTAAGAGTCAATATAGAATGAACGGATCATATAAATCGGAGGGAAAATATGATACAAGCCAAAGCGAAAAAATATAAACGAGTCTAAATTGAAAACTACGTTCAAACCTAATAATATGATTGCGTTGGATAAAAACCGCAATTTTTATACGTGTGCATGTAAAACAAATTTCGTTGTAGAAGGGTCTAAATACAGCACAAACAACATTTTCCAAAAGACAAAAAAAAGTGAAGAAGTATATTTAAACAAAAATATATATAAAAAGGATCGGTATCAAAGTAAAGTTGAAGTTTTCAGAGGTCTCGATTGATTTTGTCTTGTTAAAAATTTAAAAGTTTGAAAAGGTATTTTGAACGAAATTAATGTCTGAGCTCGTGATCCATTATTAGCTAACTGTATCTCGTCTGATCTCGAGATTGGGAAGCATGTAAACTTTAACACTTAATGAAATCGCATTTATAATGAAAATGGAATTATCAACATCTTTGGAATTTTAATCTATAAACTTTCATTTCAAACTTGTTTTATTACTTGAAAGCTCTCTCTAATTCGAATTTTATAATTATACTGCTGCTTTCTTTAAAAAAAAAAAAAAACAATTCACACTTGCAGGGGTGTAGCTGCCGTTATACACTTTAGGCACGTGCTTACACATAATTTTTTCACAAATATTTTTTTTTGTTAAAAAAATAATAAACAACGTTATCAGTAGATGAACGCCATTGAAGTTGTAAAAACTCTTTAATTATCGAATGTCATGTGCGCACTAGTCTCTCGTCCTTAGTGAATGGAATATTGGATGGAATTGAATGTTTTATATGATTTTACCCGTTATATAGTCAGAAACTATAAACTAGAACTTTGGTTCAGATCATTTCACTTTTGTCAACAAAAACTTGAATGAACCTCATCAACTTAGACACATGATTTTTTGAATTAGTTGTTGTTAGTTTTCAACTAGCTTTCCACTTTGTCTTCACCCGACCTACAATAAAACCCTTACCAATGTTGGTCGTCCGTTTGGCTATGCAGGATGTATAAATACACAGTCACGTCTGGTCACAATGGGGACATTAAATCCGATGCCTAGCTGTAGAGAGAATGCCACTCTTTAAGGAGTTCGTTGTTGGTCTACTGAAAGCCAAAATTTCTGCTCCTATCCAATAATCCATCATTTTCCAATGCATGGCATCTTCAAATTTCCAAACCTGCGTCCTGTATGACACCTGTTACAGGACCTTGCTCCCTGTTGTATTTATTGTAAAAAAAAATTGTCCTGATCTTGCATAAATATTTGACACTGGATGTTTGAAAATCAATCAATCAACTAGCTTCCAGTAATTTTGAGTACTCTCCGATCTGCGTGTAATGACCACAATTATTCAAATTCCTAAGCAGGTAGGGATTTTACAGTAGAGGATATAAAGACATATGAATTTTGTTACGATAGTATGAACAGAACAGAACATTTGCATTAGGCATCGACTATGTGTGTATGTGTTTGTGTGGCTTGGGTGAAGGTTTAAGAATCAAAAGATAGTTGGTTGATATCTAGCCAAAAGGATAGTTTTATTATATAGTAATATCAGTGTTTACGTGCCTATTTTTTTTTAATTTTTTTTTAATGAAGGATCGTCAATATGTACTATTAATCAAGCTAAACGTATATATCAGTCAGAACGGAATAGATATGAAAAAACCAAACAAGGTGTACTGCTTAATTAAAGGGATACGCTGATCTACGCTGGGCAATGCGTATTGTAAAATTTTTTTTTTATATTTCCGATTGTACTGCGTTATTTAATTTACCAGCCAGATTTTATGGTAAATTATTCATAATTCTTCGAACTTTTCATCATGTATATTATAATTTTCATGATTAAATAACCAGTACATTTAATATTTTTGTACATAAAATTTTGAAGCTAAAACTCTGAAAACCGTTTTCTGTCGGGGAGCATCGCCCCCTTGAACCCCCTACCATGGCTCTGCCCTGGACCTGCTGGGGGACTTTAGCAGCCACAGACCCACTGCCGATTGGTGCCTACAGTTGACTGAATACCTAGCTACGCCCCTGACTTACATGACAAGTTTTATTATATGAATAAAATGAGTTTTGAGGCATACGCCATTGAGACACAAGCAATGTCAAGAACACAAGGAAAATTATAATTAAGAGACATCTAGAAAGTCTTAAACAATAATCAGGTGTCTTTGCAGTATTGAAAACTATAAATCTTTTCGAGTCTGTTATGATGGCTTTCGAATGATTAATTTACATTAAAAGACTTTTGTTTTATTGTAACAAATACTATTTCTCTTAAGGATTAATCAATTGATAGATAAGGTCATGTAGTGAAAACAAAACTTAACGACAACAGAAATGATTTCACTTTCCTAATTGTGAAATTTCCATTTCTATGTAGCAACATTCCAGATGCGCCTGAATATATCTCCCAGTTGATACGATATCCCAGGGCTTGTTTTTTCTATCAAGATTTCCTTGATAGATGATAAATAATATGTTCATTATGTCGTCACTACAATCCCGTACCCTTTTCCGAATTAGACTTAATACTGGGTTTGTACTAATATGAACAACACGACGGATTCAACATGTGGAGCTCATGAAATCACCACTAGCTTTGGGGTGGGGTTCATGATGCTCAGTCTTTAGTTTTCTATGCTGTGTTTTTTTAACTATTTTTTGCCTATAGGTGGTTTTAATAGCCATGGCGTTCTTTGTTTGTATTTTACATATGAGTTTGAATGTTCCTCTGGTATCCTTTATCCCTCTTTTTCTTATAATATTAGTTTTGTTGATGTTCTATACTTTTAATTCTGAATTTGTGTTTCAAGTACTAATTTAACAATATAATCAGTCGAGTACAAAACTCAAATCAATCGATAACCTAACGCTCGGAATAAACCTTCTCGTACAATAGATCAACAAGAAATGATATTCGGACACACCACATAAAAAGAAACGCGAATGATATCAAAAAGAAGTTCAAACTCATAAGTCGAAAACAAACTGATAGCAACATGGCATAAAAAGAAACGGACCAAAAGACAAACACAAGTGTACAAAACACAACCTAGAAAACTAAAGTCTGAGCAACACGAACCGGGATAATATAATGTGATCCGGAAAGTTGGGCAGGTCCTTCTCCGCATGTGCGCGTGTTGCATCTTTCTCGTCTTTCTATGACTGTTATATTATTTCTGTATATTTGTGGAATTTTCAAGCAAAACGATACTATAACCGGACAAAATAGCTTTCTGACTATAGAATATAATAGGATAGATTAGAATATAATATACTTTAACTTGGCATTGCACCATGTCATGTTTTTCTCTGACAACCAGGGATAATACAATGTGATCCGGAAAGTTGAGCAGGTCCTACTCCACATGTGCACATGTGCATCTTTCTCGTCTCACTATGACTGTTATATTATCTTTGTATATTTGTGGAATTTTCGACTGTTTATGACGTCTTGATGCTAAATCCATTGGGTGTTTGATATGTACTGTTTAAGAAATAATTCCTTCATGTCATGCTCTATGCTCACTTTAACGTGGTTAAGCATTATATTTGTAATTTTTTTACACTGAGCGTTAGCGAGATGTAAAATATGGTCAAATATAATGCCTATCCATATTAAAATGAGCATAGAGCATGACATAAGGAATTTTTTCGATTCTAATAGGACACAAGTTCAGTATGTGTATAGGTTAAAGCGTACGAAAATGTCTTGAAAATATTTGGCTGTTCCCGTTTCCAACCTGTAGAGTCTGTACACTGCATTTTAATTATCAATTAGTTTAAAAACTAAAAGCATGGTAAACATAGATTGTTTGATAAATAATATATAATAAAAGCTTAGGTAAGCTGCTAAAATGCATATATTTCATTTGGATAACAATGACAATAACGAGAATATAAACAATAAGTTTAAGCGCATGTGTCAAACATATTTTTGCTAATAAGAACACGGCTTTGTTTACAAAGCATAAAAAGGACGTCATATTAGAATTGATAGTTCAGTCTTAGATGCATGATGATGATATTTTTTTTATCAGTTGTTAGTGGTTAAAACTAGCTGTCAGTAACTGCGAGTACTCTTAAACCTGTACTTGGTGTCTTTTGTTGTTGGGATGTACAAGTTTCCGGCCACGCCCACTCTGGTTTTTTTTTTTTTTTTTTTTTTTTTTGTCAGATGTATTTCTAATTTTGTCCATCGATGAGTTAAGCCTTTTTTAACTGATTTGTCTAGTTTATTCTAACATGTAAATTGTACTGTTACAGGTTAGGGGGAGGTAATGTCACATGTTAGGGGCGGCACTGTCACAGGTTAAAGGGAGGGTTGGAATCTCGCTAACCTGTTTAACCCCGCCACATTCTGTACGTATGTGACTGTCCCAAGTCAGGAGCCTGCAATTCAGTGGTCGACGTTTGTTGCTGTGTTACACATTTTTTTTATCGTTAATATTTTTGTACATAAATTAGGCCGCCAGTTTTCTCGTTTGAATCTCGTTTCGCATCTGTCATTTCGGAGACTTTTATAGCTGACTATGCGGAATGGGACTTGCTCGTTGTTAAAAGCCGTATGGTGACCTATATTTGTTAATTTCTGTGTCCTTTGGTTTTATGAGAAAAGTTGTGTCATTGGCAGTTTCACTACAGCTTTTTTTATATCTATTCCAAATTTAAAGTCCCACAACGGGCAATATTAGATCATAACATTACAAGTATTAAACATAATTTACAAACGAACAACACTGAGGAAATAATTACTTGATTGATAGCAGTTAATGACACTGAAAAAACTCATAGTATTTAACTATGTCTTGTATGTGTCGTTTTTAAATTCAACAGGAAGGTATATAAATTCAAGATGAAATATTTCGCTCCTTTTTAGCAGTCCGGCAAGACCGAACAACAACCTCGAAACTTACTGTCATGTATGTAACGTTTCAATTACAACAATATGTTATAATTAAGTATTAGCAATTAAAGGATTAAATAATAAACACATGCAAAAAAGAATTAAATAGTCAAAGAGAGCAATTAGTGTCCACTGCAGCCAATATGTACTTTTGATTATTGTCAAAATTGTCACAGAGATTAATTACGTCATTAATGAATAGAATCAATGAAATCCAGTCCTTTGTTCTAGATGATGACAAATAAAGCTGTGCAAAACATTCATGAATAAATTTCTTAACATGGCAGCACATGTACAAGCAAAATTAATAAGACCTTTCTTTGGCTGATATATGGTGTCAATAATTAAAAAAGAAACATAACAACACAGTTACGTTAATTGAATAATTATGTATGATTTTCAGAAAAACCTGATGTGATTGAAAATCTGACTGTCTGTGGAAAAAAACTAAATTATTGTATGCTGAAGTAAAATACTAAAAACTGTCTATTTTGTGAGATCAATAACCACACAAAACAGACCGATGCTGATTGTTCCACTTTCGAAATCAATGAGTTGTTATATACAAACGACGCGTAAACAAAAGATCTGTGTTGGAAATAGATTGGCCAGGATTCTACAAGGAAAGCTCGAGTTTCCTACATAGCTAAAAAAACAACATCCATGATTTTCATATTGAGAGATGATCTCTATTGTGTAAGCGCAATTATTACCGAATGATTAGCCAACTCTATTTTGTGATCTACAAGCGACGCTTTCTCCCTCGACTCCATGTCAAAAACATGAGGTCTATTTAACTCTCCAAACAGAGGGGAGGAAAGATAAGTTAAGGTTAAGTTTCAAACAAAAGAACACGCTGCGAAAATTTACTGGAGCTTATTACACATTTTCTGCATAAATTCTGGTGTTTTATTCATCTAATAAACAGCTGTATGTCAAGAATGCCGTTTTGCGTGGAACGGTAAAAACTACTCCCTTGATATGAATATTCCTGGGAAGAGCCTCGTACTGAAAAGTTATATCATCACATCTTTTGTATTTTAATATATTTTCCAATCTCATCGATGATCTTTTGAACAATTTTATTGCAGAGTTTTATTAAAACCTGCACAATTGATATCTATATGATACAAAATGCGTAATAAAATCTATGACACGACATTTTGGAGATAATATCATGGAAGTTCATTAAAATATACTAATTCTCTCAAGTCTCAATATTTAAATTAAATGATACGTTTGAAAAATAAATAAGGCTGGATCAAGTCAAAAGATATGATTTGTATGTCATAAAGATGTTATTATTTCCAAATAAAAACAACTTTTTAAAGTCCATAATCCCTTCGAAACAACCCTGTTCACTTGTACGGGTATAATACAGTATTATAAGCTCTCGTTGTTGTGTACACTACAATAAATATTCAATGAAAAAATAATTTAAAGAATATTAATATAGGCCGAATACCATTTAAATGCTAGCGTATTATCATCAGTGTGGGGTTTCTGTACGAACAGGTTCATTCAATTGAAAGATCATAAGGATTATTAGGCTATTGTGTCATCTGGTGTTAAAAATGTTACCCCTCACCAGTTCACACACTGTCATGGTTAACAGAAGGAAATAAGGCATTGTTACCTTTCACAGAGGATAACTATATCGCCAAAGATAATATTAGCTTTCTTGGGTATCTAAATATTAAGAATTTATAACATTGTCAACAAATTTTATATACATGGATTATTGTGTGTTTAGAAATGATTTATTGATAAATGAAGTTAAATCAAATTAAAAATCTGTAAAGTTTAATAATGGAAAATGTGACATGACCTCGATTCAGCGATGATCTTGGAGTTTAGACAAGGCTTTAGAAACTTTTCAGAAAACCTGCAGACGACATTACCCGAAAGTGATATGCACGCACCAGTTCAACGTCAGATGACAACTTTGGATTCTGCAGCACAAGGAAAGGTAATGAAACGCACAAAAACTAAGATGAATATGGATTTAGCTTTAGAAAGACAACACACAACTATTAACCCTCTTATGTTCAGTGGGAAAGGTTTCGACAATATGAAAATTGTCCGCCATAGAACAACAGACTTCGATGTCTGGAGTGTCATTCCAGACAAGAAGTCGACAACAAAACCAAAAAGTGTACACGAAAACTCTCCTTCGAATCTGAGTCGACCTATGTCAGAGGTATCAGCTTATGAATTAGAGAAGAAGGAAGGACACAAATTTCCAATATTAGGACCTACTAGACAGCAAACAGATATATACTTTAAACACAAATCTAAAAAGTAAGTACTTGTATAAGGCAGAAGTAAACTTAAATATATTAGTGTTAGAACTCAAAGAGAGGCTTTAGGTTAAGGTTGCTCGACTAGTTTTGTCATCCTGTTTGACATATGATGTAGATGAA
Source organism: Mytilus galloprovincialis (assembly GCA_037788925.1). NCBI lineage: Eukaryota > Metazoa > Mollusca > Bivalvia > Mytilida > Mytilidae > Mytilus > Mytilus galloprovincialis. Next base: position 55,223,668 of record CM075340.1, on the reverse strand, counting down.
GGTTGCTTGACTGTGGTTTATGATCCCGTTAGACATATGGTGTAGGTGAAGTTTGTTTGACTGTGTTTTGGGATCCTTTTTGACATATTTTGTATAGGTCAAGGTTGCTTTGCTGTGTTTTGTGATTCTGTTAGACATATGTTGTAGGTGACGGTTGCTTGACTGTATTTTGTGATCCTGTTTGAAATATTTTGTAGATGAAGGATGCTTGACTGTATTTTGTAATTCTGTTTGACATATGTAGTAGGTGAAGGTTGCTTATCTGTGTTTTTGTGATCCTGTTTGACATATTTTGTAGGTAAAGGTTGATGGACCTTCATCACGAGACAGTAGTACACAGTAGTCTGTATGCATTATCTGTTTAATCATAAGTGTTATGAGTCTACGAGCTGTTTCGTTTTGGTTTCCAAGGACTCTTTGTGTATCGTGTAATATTGGTCTTTATCCATTATTCTAAACTGACAGCTGTCTATTGCATATCTAAGCATTTAAATCGCTTTCTATGTGACAATAGTATATTTGTTTCAGATAGCTCACAATTAAGACTTGTTATCTTTTGTGTCACGACTCAGAAATAAGAAGCTGCGAATAAAATTATTATCAGACACATATACTAGTAATCTGAAGCGAGGTTGTTATATATGCAAGCAACAGAACGCACTTTCATTAATAAATATGCGCAATGATGGGAATATTTCTAAGGAAGACACAAGTAAGGGAGACAAATATGTTACTTCAGACAGACGGTATTATGATTTCTGTAGCAAAATATTGAGATATATAAAGACAGCTAGTATCACTGGCGAAGGTGTTCACTTAGGATAGACACATGCACATCATACTCTTACCCTTTTGCAAGACTTTTATCAAAGGAGTATTCAACTATTTTCCTAACGATCAAATATACTTCTTTTTCCTTTTTGAGGTTAATGGAAGTTGATGTGATTTTTTATTTTATTTAAAAGAAGTATGATAATGGTCTTGGACATATAAAAGAAAGTTATAAACTTCATACGGATAGTATGCGTTCCGTAGATGTACATTCTAATTGTTTTTGTAAGAAATATAAGTCTGAACTTCAGAATTTACGATTAAAGCCAGCTGAACATTAAAGGATAATGTAATTTGCCTATATTGAAGATGTGTCCTCTACCAATTCATTCATGTTTGAAATTTTACCAACAAAATTATCCAAGACGTATACAGAGACAAGTTGATTAAAGTTTTTCAAATAGATCATTAGCGCGTCCAATAAACAATCAAATCTAAATTGTAGGTAGTTTAAAATTTGTTTAGAACTAAATTATAGGGCAGATTCAAAGGTTAGATTGAAAGATAGTATTTACTTATTAGTTATCATATCAAACTAATATCAACGATCTTTCAACACTGTCTACAATTTATTTAACCTTCGAGGGGAATTAATTAAAGTTTTCAAAATGGGTGCAGGTACATCTCATTAAATAAAGTGATATATTTTCCAACGCAGCAAAGAATGCACACATCACCTTCAGCTTTGGTAGTCAGTTTGTCTCGTTGACATTTACTGAAGTCTCGTTGACATTTACTGCAGTCTCCTATTAGCATCATGACGTAAGGAACATATATGAATATATTGAAGTTGCTACAAATATATCATCGTTAAACAACCAAGCGAGTCCTTCTGGTCGTATAAATGAAAAAATACAAGTTTATTCCTTCTAAAATCTTAATTGTTTCCTCGAAATATGCAAGAATTCAGTGTTACTAGGGCGGTTATATGGATAACGTAAAATATTTGTTACATGTTGACTCGCTCACTGAGTTCGATGAGACGCAAAACAACATTGATTTCTTAAAATGAGTGTCTTTTTGCTTATGACATCTTGTAAGATGTTTGAATATGTTCGCTTGTCATGTTTAGGGATTTTGTCAGATTTTCGGCATCCTTTGGTTTTGTCCATTTGAATGCCTTAAAAAAATTTGCCCATTGACCCCCATTTTTCTTTTTATAAATCTTTTACATGAACTATAATAAGCCATCTGTAAAAGTCTTATAAAATCTTTGCTATTTTTGAATAGTATTTGAGTACGTAAACTTGTCAATGATAAAGCTATAAAAAATCAAGAGAGAACATTTTCCCGCAAAAATTTCAAAAGCTTATATCTCGCGAAAACAACCACATTGACCTATATGGTTTTTTTTCCCTTTTTTGGGGTCCTTTATTTATCCCCTTTAAATATATTCTAGTGTTGTGAAAAGCTTGTTATTTTTAAACTGAGTACCAAACTTCCTTAAAATGTATTTCTTTGAATGAGAAATTGATGCTGGGGGGCGAGTGTTTCTTAATCTAGAGGTTTACGTCTTAAGACTAACACCTGATACATTTTCTGTCCTCTAACTGACCCGACTCTGTGTAATCTAAATGTACTAAATAAATTAATCCATATTAATCGATATGAAATTAGTAATTGTTATTAGTATGTCTTTAAATCTCTCTACTAGACAGTATATCCTATTAAAGATTACAACGGCTTTTAGTGCCAACGTTCAACAAAACTGAACAAAATATAAGTGTACTAAGAATCATATTAAGTACAGAAGAGGATTAGTCTCATTGTTTCTCCACCAACGTCTCTACCTCCATCAAAATAAATATGAAGAGTTAAAAGATCAGATTTGAATTAAAATAGCTTATAAATTGAAAATTTAAACACAGGACGTATTTAATTTTGACTTATTCAACCATAAGCAATGACATCGATAAACACAATATAAGTTTAAAATTAATACATTTCCGCTATGTTCTAGAGTTATGTTCCTTAGAAAACAGCCAAATGCGAGGTTTCTGGACAAAACAATTATACACCTTGACAATGTGGAAAATAGCAAAGTGTAATGTCTACACTATATTTCAGTGAAATCATTTCATATCAGCAGATCAGAAGGAACCTCTGAGTTAATTTTTAAAAAGTTGAGTTTGAAATTATTATCGTGATAGACAATAGTTTTCTGCATGAAACAATTCGTTATCTCTTTGAGATTTAAATCACAACAGTAACAGACAAACAGTTATACAATCACAGAAAGGTCATTGTAAAAATTGTAACAGCAATTACTATTTGCATGTTTGATTTTCTTAATGTCAAGATTATCATACTAGAATTGTTTATCATACTAGTATCAGTCCGTTTGACTACTGGAAATTATTTATTTCTAATCATTGTTATGTGGGAACCTTTTATAGCTTAACCATACGCTATGGTTTTGGTCATTGTTTGATGCAGAACTGTGGCATACCGTTGCTTATACTCCACTCTGGTAGACGTCTCATTCGCAAATATACTGGGAACACAATGTCCATATTTTATATCGATCAAATAAGGTTGGTACCGTCAATCCCTAATTTTTCCTGGTTCTGTAAATAATATTTAATGGGATGAACATAACATTTGTCATATTGTAGAGTGAACAACTGATGAAGCCCTTTAGTTGGTTTTATCTTACTAGTAGCTATAACTTTTAAGTTTTAATTGTATTGGGTTACTTTTGAAATAAAACATTTTGACAACTTCATTTATAATTCCAAAGAAAATGAGACGAGGAAGGAACACATACTACTCTACATTCTAATTCATTTTTTATCAGAAATGATCTTGACATGCCGTTTAAAGTTCGTATATTTAAATATCATAATTAGGTAAATAAAACTGTATGTCGTTTCCAGGCATTCATTGATTCAAAATGATTTTAATTAAAGGGCCAATATTACAACATGATAAGCTAATAAAGAATCGGAATTTGAAATGAAGTTTTCGTTGGTTATTGTCAGGGTTATCCCATTCAAGTCACTGGTCCTATCTAGATAAATAGAAAAAGCACAGTGGGTATTTTCTATATATGTACAAAAGGGCTGCATGGCTGTCATTACTCTAGTAACCCTTAAACACCACTGACAACAATCCAACCAGCTTTAACGTTATATAAACGTCGATATGTTTTAGTTGCGTGTTTGTTGTCTAAAAACAACTATTTTAAAATAAGGTACTTTTATATAAACTGATATTCAATTGTGCATTTCTGACTAGTCCATAGCTAGACATTTCAGTAGGAAAGCTGATATAGCTATCTCAAGCAGTCTTAACTTTACGATATGTGTGCATGTGTCTCTTAGAAAACTCGAGCTGTTTGTTTGTCTTGTCGATATTTTTGGCATTTTGACAAGTGATATCGAAACTTTGATTGTTTCTTATAAATACATTTACAACTTGTCAAGCATTAGAGAGATTCAGTTCTTTTAAACATGTGTTTTGAATGCTAACCGAATTGCATATTACTTGGGAAGCAGTACTTACGTTATCGCCACGTGTCTTTTATTTATAATAACTTAACAGGCTATTTTCAGACTTATATGCATGGGTATGTCGTAAAGTTTATGCGAATGAATAAACACAAATTATTATTCAATAGCCCATTGAAAACTGTTGAAGTATCATTGACATCGTATAAGTATTTATAAACACCTAGATCATCAAAAACAGGTAAGGGAAGTCGTAAACATGTCCTGTATACTTGTATTTACAAAACGCAAACTACGGAGGGGTCTTATTTTTGTTAATTCATCCAGTAAATCATGATGTTGGCTTGGATTCCAAGACCGCTTTCATTATCTCATTGTAATTATAAAGTCATTCTTTAATCCATGTTTACAATAACAGCTCTTAATATTGATGATTTTATCTTAGTTTTATGTCCACGAGTAGATAAACAAACTTGAACATAATCACATTGCTTGGTAAACAAGTTCTGATCGCTGATGGTGTCCCTTCTTCACACATATTATATATAAAATAAATATAATTTGTAAGTTGAATTTTATTAAATAAAATGGTAATGGAAAATTTGTATCAGTAAATTAACCCAAGGGTTGACTTAGTTATAGAAATATGGTAATTATAGTTGAACTTAAAAAAAATCCTTTGGCAGTAAATCCGATCTAGTGGGGTGTCCGTTAAGCTGTGCGGGATGTATAAATACGCTGACACGTTAAACCTGATGCATATATAAAGATCTACTGTGAACATTACAGAACCATAAGAATAAACAACCCTCACCTCATGCATTTTACAATGAAAAGACCGTCTGACTAACAGTATTGTTTTGAGCATTACTTAGGCTATACGATAACCTTGCATTCATGACATAATTTATATGCACTGCATGCAATTTACAATGAGAAGACCATCTAACTAACACTGTACTTTGCTCATTGCTGAAGGCTGTACGGTAACCTATATTGGTTGTTAACGTCCACGTTATTTGGTCTCTGGTGGAGAGTTGTCATACTACATCTTCTTAGTATTTATATTAAGTACAATTGTATACGATCAAATATTGCAGAACCTTCCTATTGGATTTGTCATTCTTTTGTTCTCGTCTTGAATATGCATACACTACTTGCCTTTTGGCGTTGAACAAATAACGAAAATTTGCTTAAATTCCACTTCATTCGGGCTGGTAGATAGTTGACGTGCCATATTTACCCTTCATTCGGGCTGGTAGATAATTGACGATGGTGCCATATTTCCCCTTCATTCGGGCTGGTAGATAGTTGACGATCGTGCCATATTTCCACTTGATTCGGGCTGGTGGATAGTTGACGTGTCATATTTCCCCTTTTTGTAATTACAATCAATCAATGTGAATTGTTTCCTCTTGAATAATAATTCGTTCGTTCTTAACAATATCTCTAAGTATTATAAAATCAACTTTTGGTTGTCTTATGTTTAATTCATCTAAAGTCAGGCATACTGTTTTTAAAAATTCTCGACCCGCATTTTTTCTAAACTGTCTAGAGGTAAAGGAGAAGGTTGAGATGTCTCTAAACATGTTTAACCACGTCTCATGTTTGCGACTGTCCAAAGTCAGTAGCCTCTGTCTTTTGTTAGTTTTGTATGTCTTTAGTTCATTTATATTTTTCGCAGTTTAGTTTGCCGTTCATTTTCACTGAAGAAGTACACAGTCAGTGAGACTATTGTTGTTATATGTATGGTATGAAACAGTCGGGAGTCATAAAATGTTTTACCCTTTTCAAAACTGAATATTACATATAAATAGATTTGTATCTTTTTCTATCTCATCAAATTTCAACATATTATTTTTTTTTCAATTTATTTAAACGAGTTTTGGAAGAAAGTGCGTAAATCTTATTTATATGTATATATTTAATGTTCACTTGTGCATTGTAATGTAATTTTATTTTCAATATCGGTTCTTCATTCATGACAGATGAATAGAGTCCTAATTCTGTATAATTATACGTGGGTCCTAATTCTCTGTAATTATACGTAACTTTGTTGAAAATTGATCTATTGAATTAAGAACAGTTTAGATTAACCATATTGGAGACTATTTATTCAGTATTAATATGTTACCAATCTTAAGATCAAAAGATAAGGATTGAATACAGAATTACTTAACTTAACAAAGACAAATCAATTCATGAGCATGAAATTCTATATTCAAATTTAAGTATCATTTAACATCTAAATGTCGCTTAGGGTACAAAAAATCATAAAAATGTCGCTTAGGGTACAAAGAATCATAAAAATGAGATTATCGACCATCGAGAATGCATATGAAATGATATAAAATGAACCATTTTTATGACTACCTTATTTACAGGTAACAGCAAAACTGATTGAATCATTTGACTTCAAAGATCCAGAGATATTTTAATAAGCTGCATAGTTTAGTTTTTCTAAATTTAAAAGTATAATGTATCTAACTTCCACTTTAGAAAAGGTCTTTTACCGTTAAAGGACCCTAAAATTAAAATTATCTGGCAGACTGGACTGCTTTTCTTTTCTTGTGATTTTCCGTACATCTTCAGGATTTAATTCCTACATTTGTCTTTAAAGCAATGGTATAAACGAAAAAGGAAACCCACTTTTAAATTGATTTCATAAGGTGATGAGAAGAACATTCGCACTGATGAGGACGTCGAATGTTCCTCAATGCATTTCATTTTCGTTCTGGTAATCTTTTTCACCGAACAACCTCTTGAAGATTTAGAATATTAATGTCACTTAAATATCATAGATCATTGATTTAGTAGTGGGTTACACCAAATTCAAAGTTTTTGAAAACAACACAAATCAATTACCGTTTATTTTTTTATCAAATTTTTTTGGGGGGTGGGGTTATTTTCTAAATTTTTTATTTGGCTATACTTTTTGGACCTTTTGGATTATAGCTCTTCATCTTTTGTATAAGCTTTGGATTTCAAATATTTTGGCCACGAGCATCACTGAAGAGATATGTATTGTCGAAATGCGCATCTGGTGCAAGAAAATTAGTACCGTTAATTTTATTATGTTCCAGTCTTTTTTAATCCTTTCAATTCTGTACAGATATTTATTAAGAAACACTTTAAAGGTTTAAAAGTAGAAAATGCGTAGTATTAATGCATTTAAATTTTACTTATAAAGTATAATGAGAATGTTCAATATCTTTTCTTAAGTATTATAAATAGGGTATAATTTTTAACTTGTGTAATTATACGTGACTATGGGAAAATTGATCTATTGAATATAAGACATTTTGAATGAAACATGTTAAGAAAAAGATAGAAATTTTAAATGTTTCCAATTTATTATAATTTAAATAACAAGAATTGAATTTAGATCCATCAGACGATTTAAAGAAGCGAATCATTTGAAATGTTAGTTTTATGAGTAAACACATACATATTGAAATTTATCTTCAAATTGAATACCAAAATGTCGTTTATTCCTTCGTTTTTGGATGGCTTATAAATAACCAGGAGTGCATTTGGGTCTAAAATTAACAAAAGCAAAAGATCCAATTGGTTTCAAGGTATAATAGATGATTTGAAAGTGTGTGTCTACTTTTTTACTTTAAAATAACCAACTATTCAATTGCCACATTTGTCGAAATCTTTGTGACCACTGCTTAGTAAATAAAGGTAACAGCAGTATATCGTTGTTCGAAATTCATAAATCGATTGAGAAAAAAACCAAATCCGGGTTACAATCTAAAACTGAGGGAAGTATAAAAAAAAATCAACTATAATAAGAGAACTACGACACAACAGAAACAGAACACTAAAATTTGACCCACACAGAAACGAACTATTATATAACAATAGCCATTTTCCTGAATTGGTACAGAACACCTCGCGCTTTTATGGCAATGTTAACAAAGAAAAAACATAAAGGCATATAGACAAAGCTAACTAGCAAAAGTAAAAGATAAGAATACAAAAAATTACCATAGAACAATAACACAATGACGGGATGTATATGAACAGATTGTCACGTCTTATGTAACTAATGTTCACAAAAAGGTATATAGACAATGCACATTAGCAAAAAGGAAATACAAGAATACAAACATTTACCATAGCACAATAACACAATGACGGGATTTGTAAGTACATAGCGACGTCAAATGGATATTACTAAAACAGACTAAACAGTAAAAGTAATATTAGCAAAAAGGAAATACAAGAATACAAATATTTACCATGGCACAATAACACAATAATGGAGTGTATAAGTACAGAGCCACGTCAAATGGATATCACCAAAACAGACTAAACAGTAAAAGTAATATTCATACAGTCAAATGAAAGAATACTATTATAAGTTATATGGTTCACTACTGACCCTCTACGGATCCATAGAGGGTTATTAAAATGCATAGGGGGTCAGGTCAGAGGCCGAATCCCCTATGGATTTTATTCACCCTCTATGGTCCGTAGGGGGTCAGTAGTTAACCGTATAACGAATTTATCGCACGCTGGACTTTATCTGCTGCGTTATGTTGAAAAATAAACAATGAAACACAACAAAATTAATAGATGACATCACCATTAACGCGTCATGAACCCCCTCTGAAATTTACTACCCCTCTACGGTCTCATAGGGGGTCACCACGTGACGGCGTTAAACCAATCACAATGTGGTAATTTACCCGCGGTGCGATAAAATGCGTTATTAAGATGATTAATAACGTCAGTGTCCAGAATCTGTATTGCAAGACCATCGTGTTTTATTTGTTAAGTTGGTATGGAATATGTATCATCAAGGCATTGTTCCTTCCGATGACCTTTTAAGAAAACAATATAAAACGCTCTCTGACATATTACCCCCGGTTTATCAACTTTCTACTGAGAGACTGAGAGAGAGAAAAAAAAGATAACTTTAACTTTTACACGAAAGACCGAAATACATGATTTAAATTACACCATATAAATTGAAAAACACAATGAATAACGTTTTATGACTTTTTAACATGCAATTATGTTGAACATGTTAATTTATTAAGGCAGCAACCATTTGATTTTCTGGGGGGGGGGGGGGGGCTATGGTTTTTTTTTCTGGACAAATTTTTTTTTTTTCGGCTGCGGCGAAAAACAATCTATTTTTTTCGCGACAAGTCGAAAACAATTTTTTTCTTTCAATTTTAGCATTACATATAGTGGCAGCTGAGGGTGAAACAAACAATTTTTTTTTTCTCAGAATCAAAAACAAATTATTTTTTTCTCCAAAAACTGGAAACAAACTTTTTTTTTCCAAAAAAAAACCATAGCCCCCCCCCCCCCCCCCTCCCCCCCCCCCCCAGAAAATCAAATGGTTGCTGCCTAAGTTAGTAAATGCATGTGATATACATTTGATATATCTGTTATAAAGACGATAGTTTTTAGTATGGATGAAATACTTCAACGATTACTCTAACGTGTGGTATCTAATATTAAGTTTGTATTTTCCTTTTGTCGGAGCAAAAACTCGATGTCTTCTTCCGATCGACAGTAATGTTATTTCGTCACGCAATTTGTGATGTAATTGACATTTCAGTTAGAAGAATTATTTCGCGGGAACTTGGTACGAAACCAATATCCTGTCACGTAATAGAATTTTAAAATTTATTCAACGTTAATCCGCCCTGGTGCTTAAAGTAAAAGATTATTGTTAAGCATTCACTATGTTGCGCCAATGTCTTTGCACCGGATTTAACTAATCTGAAAATGTTTGATCGCAGGAACCATGTCAAGTACTTGTTCAAGTTGTGTATCATACCGTAAAAACATATGCTTTTAGTTCAAAGATCATAGATACTATTTTATCGGTTTAACACAATAATACTTTTACAGTGAGGTAAAAAAAAAATCCATTATGCATTACAGGTATACTATGCATGTTCACGACTGTCGCATTCATGGCTATGAATTTGATGGTTGCATACTATCACAAAACAAGGTACTTAGGCCACACCTAATCAATTTTTAATTCTTTTGGTTTAAAGGTGAAAACGTGAGAAGTTTTGATATTTTCTATTCAGTTACAGACAGGAGTGAATAGAAACATTAGATGCAGAATTCATTTGATTTTTTTTTTTTTTCAATCTGCATTAATTTTTCACTCAATGAACAAATCTCAATCACATCTTAATAAAAGTGCGTGACTACGTTTTTCTTCTCCAAATAATCAAGTGTACGAAAAATCAATGCATTTGGTTACTGAGTGCAATTGTATTTTATTAGTATGACATACAAACTTTTAATCTGTCATAAATTGGTGCAAGTGATTTTAAAGAACTAAAATCTAATTTGGTGTAGCCTTAATCGATTTAATGTATAATTTAAAACTTGTGTCATAATTCAATTCATTTATCATGCTTAACATTGTCAGGTAAGAAAAGTTAATCTACATTTTTGAATGAATTTGTCAATTTTTTTCTTCTTCAAATCATGTATTCAGTCAGATCTGAAATTATATCTTATTGCTTTGTTGATGAAAGACCTTTCAGTGTAATGACACTTATATGTGTTACCACAACGATTTTGTAACAAAAGGCATTTTGCAGATGATATTTTATTGAAATTTGCAGAGATTGATTTCATATAAATAGAAAACTAACATATTGTCGAAATAGGATTATTAATTTATATTTCATGGCTCGTTCTTTTGATGACACTTTTTATAGCCATGTTTCACAATGGTATGTCAATTTTCTTTGAGGTTATCAAAAATATTATGTTAAGTAATAAAGTACTTCAATTAAGATAAATGACGTCAGTTACGGTTCATCAAAATCCGATCATATCAACAGTCATAATTTCCAGAAGTTTGATACTTACGACAATTATGGTTTAATAGAAAAATTCTTTCATGAATTGCGATTTCATAGATTTACTCCTGGCAAGTTTTTTTTTTTTATCTTCGTACTTTAATTTTCTATTAGCAGTTTAACTGTAATAGCAGATTTATCCTGTATCATGATTCATCTTTTGTTTTAAATGATTAATTATTCTCTAATCATATTCCAGACAAAGGGAACTTTTCAATAAATCTTACGATTGTTCATTCCCAATTGTAAATTTCCCCTTTTTTTTACAGTAGTCCTTTCTTGTCGTATTTACTTTTTTTTAAATTGTTACCATGTCCATGTCTATAGTCACGTTTTTTTAATTATTGTGATCCTTGAACAAATTGGTTACTTATTTAGTCATGAAATTCGTTACAACGAATAACTAAAACTGTTGAATAAATTATGTAATAGATACATGTATTTGGTTTGAAGTTTTTCTGTGTCTGTTGAAATCTTTTACGTCAAATCACAATTTTTGTCGAAATGCGCATCTGGTGTAAGAAAATTGGTACCGTTAATTTTATTTAGATGACCACGGTTATTTATGGAGCATGTAACATCTTTTGAAGGATTTGAAAACTAATTAAAAGACTAAAATTGATGAAATGAAATTGACTTTTTAACAGTCACTACTTTTGCCTTTATTAGGTATACATATATGTACAACCAATGTGTACTTAAGACAATATCTATATCTTACATATATCACTACATCATGTAAAACTATATAACCCGTGGGTAAATCATTTTAACGGTGTTGTAAAGACAAATTGAATTATAAAACATTTCCAGATGAATTGTGAAATTCACTGATCTGTCTTCAAGCGAAACTAATTGAGTCGATAAGTTCTGTTTGTGAATGGCTATTTTCTAAATTATCAATCTATCGACGGGTTTTAATTTCAAAAAGTAACAACTTAAAAGTTCTGTCTTTTTTGTTTCATTATTAAAAAAATCAGAACGCACACACATACAAATGTGCTGTATTTTTACCTTGACTGCGTATTGTTGCCTTAACATCAAATGATAAAGGCTTGAAAGTTTTGATAACAACATATCAGTTTTAGTTATAAAATCAGACATAGAAAACAAGTTAAAAGATACGATCATCGGGTGTATATATAATACGTACACTAAGAAAACTAACTTTGATATAAAACAGGCGTTTTGATCTGAACAGCTCCTAAATGATTGGAAAATAAACCATAATGTCATGGTTTGTACTACAATATGTTAGGGTCCAGTGCGATAAATGCAGTACTCTTCTGACAATTCGTTTGCAGTCAATACATATCCGTTCAGTCTATGTTCAGTAGTTATCATTTATCTGTGCAAATCAACAAAATACGTTATTTTCTGAAAAAGTACTAAACAGTACTGGATTGCCAGCTAGTAAAAAAACAATTAGTATTTATAGCAAGAAAATATCTGAAAGTAACATAAACTTTCAACAAGAACCATCGATTAATTTTTCAGGTTATAAGAAGATCAAAATTACCGTATAGGACTACATTTCATTTACCATTGGCAGTGTATATAAAGTGCGAATCCAGTCAGTTCATTTTCACTGTTGTATGCGAGTATGTTCATTGTAGAATAAAGGATAATGGGAAAACATTATGTGTTTACGTTTTGAAATTACCAAAATAATTGATTTGATAATATATATACGAACCGAAAAAAAAAATTGCCCTCGTATAAAAACAACTCTTTGATAAATATACAGCAAATTGTTTTTTGTTAAATAACTTGTAATTTCTGTTTTTTATAAGTATCCTAAAAATTTATGCATTTTTTATTCAGAAATAACTAATATTTATAAAATGGTCATAAATTGAGTAAAAAACGTAATTTTTTGCTGTATATTTATCAAAATTAAAAAAAATGGATTATTTACAGTTTTATAAAAGTTGATCCACATAATCTCCCTGCAAAATGAAACAAAATGTTTTAAAAAATACGGGTCCATGCACTCGTTTTCAAATTAAATCAATTTGAATGATAAAAATCAGTCGAAAAATGCATCTTTTCCCGATATGTCATAGTTTGACGTCGCGAAACTAACATTTTACGTTAGCAACGTCATTACCTCCCTTGTAACTGTATCGTATGCCCTTAATATTGTGTCCAAATTTGCCCCAACTGTTCAGGGTTCGACCTCTGCGGTCAGCGAAGCATTTTAAATGTTTTACTACAAAACGAGCTGATGTGATTAAAAGTTCCTGTTGCTTTCTTCATATGGTGAGCCAGGCCAGCATAGGCGTATCAAGGGGTGCCTGCAAACATTTGGTTGATTATATATATAGGGAATCACTGAAGCGTATCTGGAGCCCCCCCCCCCTTTTTAGGTCATCCATCGGGTCCGCCTTACAAAAAGTTCTGGATCCGCCAATGCCCAGTTCTGCTTTTGAAGTGTTTGGAACAATGAGTACAAATCAGGCCTTCTCCATGCTATCAGTTTTCATGCTCATTGAGAAGTCTTAACATTTTAATTCACACTGGTCACATTTGTGTAACTCATTAGTGTGGATCTTCTTATGCCTGTGAAAACTAGCTACCAATTTTGTCTTGAAAGGACAATAAGTGCATTGGTATGAAGACCCCTCCTTCTTAACTTTAGTTCTGTGGTTCATCTTCACTTGCTTCCCGTATTGTAGAACCCCAAATGCTTCAATATTCATATTCTGAAGGAAAGATAGTTTTAGCTCGATTATTGCTTGCATGTTCTTTACTGTATAAAATGAAACGACATGTGACATATAAATTATCCAAAGTCATCAAAGCGTGAAATGCAAGTCAAGTTGTGTAGGGCAAACTTTTTTTGGTATTGGGTTTGATGGGCAAACTTTTTCTGTCAAAAATATAAACTGATAAAGTTGCATTGGTACATGGTGTACGTGTTGTAGAGCACCCTTGATACTACCGCAGAGGTCGAACCCCGAACAGTTTGGGGCAAGTATGTACACAACATTTAAGCAAGACATCATTTTTGATGAAATAAAGAAAATGTTGAATATCGGACCCTTTGGACCTCAATGTGGACCATTTTGATAACTTGGCCCAAAATACCAAAATCCCAAAATTAAAAACACGGTGAGATTCAGCATGCCAAAGTACCCCAAATATTTAATTGTTGTTGAAATTCAAAAGAATTTATTTCTTGACAGTTAGGACCCCACAAACTTGTTAAATGGACCAAAAAAATAATAAACACAATCATGTATGGATTCAGCCTACCAAAGAACCTCTGTCAAGTTTTATTTTGGACCCTGTGGGCCAATTTAAAACCGGACTCAAAATCAAAAATCTTACGTCAAAACCTCGTTGAAATTGGTCAAGAAGTCATTTATAAAAAAATATTAGAAAAGCATTGTTGTTTTTTATCCCTTCTTATCCCATTCTATTTCGATAGAAATGATAGATGTACGTATTCAGTGATGAAGTGTCATTGCATTGGATAAATATAACTTTACTTTAAATAAAGATGCTGATGAATTATAAAAAAAATCTACGACATGCTTCTTCTGCTTTGTAAATAGACCCATACTCGAAATCTAATGATAAAATTTGTTTGCACATGCGTATAATGACTACTGCAGAAACATGAATTTTATCAAATTGGCATGCATTTTAAAATATATTTCTTTAATCTAAAACAGTTACACTTTCAACTCTTAAATGATCCACATGTTGTTATATCATGACTACAATGTATTATATATAAAATAAATATTAATTCTATTGAATTTAATGGATTGTTCAATCAAACTTTCCATCTCAAAGTCAGTACTATCAAACCCTTTTCTTACTTTAATCATTGTTTGAGCAAGTCGGCTGAATTAGGAATTTATTGCGTAAAAATGAATAAAACTCATACAGTGAAAATGCACCGCTTATACAATACTAATGAATCGCTCTACAGTGAAAATGAAAGTAAAGTATCATTATTCAACAGTAAACATGACTCGCATAAAGATAGCATTATAGTGGAATTCAATACAATATGGACAAACCGAATAACAAAAGCTATTCTACGTTATACAACATTAATAATTGTGTTGAAAGGAATATTTTTCTTCAACTACATCTTTCCTGCTAGTTTTTAATCACCTGCACGATTTGTTCGTAAAACGTCCTAAATATTCACCTATTTCGGTATATATTTCACGTATGGATGGCTCTCGTCGCGATAAAAACCCGTTCCCATCTCTTATTTTGTCTAACTTGTATTATTTATTACTAAACATTTACATGTGAACTATTTTTCTTCATTTTCTTCAAATATCATAATTTTTTCGTCTGTTTATTTACCATTCTACATCAGAAATGCGTGGCATATACAGTGAAAATGGTATTTTAGGATCCGCACTTTACATACACTGATTGGTATATACCACTATCTTTGAGTGATTTTTAACCTTCGATGAAGAGGTGTATTAAACTTTAATTTATAGGCTCTGTACTTTTACTCTCCGTAATGTGGCTTTAATTTCTAAAGACTGTATAGAAAATACCATAAAAACGAATAGCGTTTTCTATGATACATTTGCCGATAAAATATGATGGACAATTTTCGTATTAGTAAAGCAAGCACTTCCGACAAATACACGTATACAGTGTTGTACAATGTTTCTGGATTTGTTATAACCGAATTATTCTAAGATCGATTATGTATCAGCTAATAAATTGTCCTAGTAGAGGGTTTCAAAACTTATAAATCTTGTAAACCAGATATAATTTCCGCATTTTACATTGGGATTGAAAAGGTTTCTTTTTGTTATAATAATGAAGAGAAATGTATTGAATGTAATGTTTTTTAAGCAATTAGCATGATTAAAATGAGCAAAAAGTTTCAAAATATAATCTATATTATATTGTATGCCGAAGTTCGTTCGAAGAAAAATTGTCAATTTCACAATGATTTTAGCTATTGCTTTTAGATGCATTCGGATTGAAGTGCAGATCTTGCATACTTATTTTCCCACTTAATATTGTCATCATTATAAAAATATAAAAAAAAAAACTATATTCTCAAAGAAATGATCTGTTGACAGCAGTTAAAAGGCCAATTAACCACCAAACACTTTGAACAATGACGTGAAAGTGAAATTTATTTGTTGTTTGGAATTTCACACGGTAATATTTTTTAAATGCTTATTGCAATGTCAATGGTTCTTTTATCATTATTCTAATTACACACATATATACATATATAAACAAGTCTAAAATGAAAACTACGTTCAAACCTATGATTGTGTTGGATAAAAATCGCAATTTTTATACGTGTGCATGTAAAACAAATTTCGTTGTAGAAAGGTCTAAATACAGCACAAACAACATTTTCCAAAAGACCAAAAAAGTGAAAAAGTATATTTAAACAAAACGCATTTGACTAACAGGTCGAACAACCGTTGGCGATTGCTAAATAAATTGATCACAAGATGTAACAAAATGGATCTTCATATAAATTTATACATATATAAAGGTGTTTTCATGTTTACTTCATATGACAATAGTTTTCTTATTTCTTTGGGTGTTTTTTTCTTTTGCGTCTTTCGTATTATGATTTCATCCGACCTGACTTTAAGAACGCTGATTGGTTGAAATACAGTGGCAGATGTGTAATAGATATTTCTTAATTTACTCAGATTCGATATATTCCTATATACTGTATAGTATGTTTTCCCAGGAGGAATCTGACCATATTAACGACATTTACACGTAGTTACTAAGTTGCATATTTCATTCTTCATAAAACTTTCCAGTTTGTCATGATACAGTTGAGGATTTAACATTTTTTTTGTAATACTAGAATTATATATAGTATAGTAAATAGGTTGTTATTGCATAGCTCACTATGAGAAAATGCTTTGTGTGAAGTTTTGAATTGTGTACTTTATTTTAAGACTCATCTTAAACAAAACGTGGCCTTTAAAATGAATAAGTAATTATGTTTATAATTTACGAACCTGTTTTGAATGTTTATTGCGCTGAAGGTCATTTTAGTATGTAAACAGTTTAACTTCCTTTTGTATTATCAAAGACAGAAATGTCCATAATCTTAAACATAGTATTAAAATATAGTTAGTATAAAAGCTTATTAAAATAAATAGGCAGATGTTTGAAATACCTAGATTAATATTAAGATGAGTCTATCACAAAAATCCGGTTATGGTAATTATCATTACCATAAGCGGCCAAATATTTCATTAGAATTTACTGGAATAGAATTGGAAGGGCTATCAAATGCAAGGTAAAATTCGTACTGTCATTATCCTGATGTAATCCTTTGTATAAGCACTTTTCCTTTAAAATCTTTATTTTGAAAATCCAATGTTATCAATTTGTTATGAAAAATGAAGCTGTTAAATTATTACAATGATATTCTTGTGAATATGCATAAAAAAATACTGAACTCCGAAGAAAATTCAAAAAGGAAAGTCCCTAATCAAATAGCAATATCAAAAGCTCAAACAAATCAAACGAATGGATAACAAATGTCATATTTCTGACTTGCTACAGGCATTTTCTTATGTTGAAAATGGTGGATTAAATTTTGAAACGTTTTTGTTCATTATATCACATGTTGAAGAATTTGTTATTTTTTGCGAAATTTAAGGAAGCTCGCTTGTCATGTTTTGGAATTTTAATCAGATTTTCGAATCCTCTGATTTTATCCATCTGAATGCCTTAAAAAAAAAATTTGCCCGGTGACCCGAACTTTAAAGTCTTATAAAATTTTAATTATTTTTTAATAATTTTGAAGGACTTAAACTTGTCAATGATAAAGCTATGAAAAGTCACGAGAGAACATTTTTTCGCCAAAATTCCAATGGCTAATTTCTCGAAAACAAGCACGGTAACCTGTATATTTTTTTGGTTCTTTGGATTCCTTTATTAATCCCCTATCAATATAAACTAGTGTTATGAAAAGTAATAATTATTTTGAAACTGAGAAGCGAACTCCCTTAAACAGTCTAACGTAAAATTCAAATATACCTGCAGCTTTCATTTGATGCTTTAAGCTTTCATCTTCTTGAAATAGGTTTAACACAGTTATTCAGATGATTTTTTTTATTTGTGTCTTGACCGATAAAAGAGTTATGCTATTTTTTCGATAAGATTTTTATTTTCTTTTACTTTCGAATGGAATTTACCTGACATTTGCGTTTGAACCCATTTTTGATGGACATGGTTTCGATATTTTTTTACTTTGATTGTTTAATTTTTTCAGTAAATGAACTCATAATAGCTACCTACATTAAATGTTTGAACGTCATGCGCACGTTTCCTAAGAAAATGTCCTTAGCAAGTCATGAATATGACAGTTGTTATCCATTTGTTTGTTGTGTTTGAGCTTTTAATTTTGCCATTTGGTTAGGGACTTTCCGTTTTGAATTTTCCTCGGAGTTCTGTATTTTTGAGATTTTACTTTTCATTACTGACTCATTAGTGACACTCCAATCAAAAAAAGTTTAAAAGGCAAAATAAACGAAGAATTTGAAGAAGGAAAATCTTAAATATTTTTAAAAAATAAAAGTTTTGTACATTTGACATCTGTGCATATTTACAAATACATTTGTTCGGACGTGGTCTCCTTTCTTTCTCACTTTTGTTTAACACTAGGTTAACATTTCGAATCGGGACTAGTTCACGTAATTTTCAGGGAACTAAATATATTTTTTTTTTCTAAAAGGTGGTCATCAACTATTGAAAAGCTTTCTAAAAATGGTCTATATACAGTTATATGCCTAAAAATAGCTACAGAAAAGAAGTATACATTTGTTGTTATTTTATAGACATTGTCTTTATAATGTCTTAATCGTGTTAAAAGGTTCTCATGAAGACTTTCTTTAAAAAATTACTAATTTGGTTATTGAACCAGCAATTTTCTTTTACCAAAATATTATCAATAACACCTTTAGCTTAATTACAATAATTTGGCCTACGGTTAATTCCATAGAGACCACACTTAATAAAATTCTAATGAGACCAAATAGAGTCTATCAAATTAAGAGGCGTTTGTAGTCCATGGTATTGCACTTATGAATTCATAATACAATGTTAAACATAGAGAACATGGTTTTTATACATATATATGAAGTTGGAACAATTATTTTTATATGTCCACTTTTTTTTTAAATCTTCTAACTCAACTAGTGAATCACATTGAATTGTGTATGAATCAAACAACATGTTCCCGAATATCTCTTACTATGATTAAAATAAACACTAATCAAAGACACCAGGAGTATAATTCAAATGTTCTCTATATTGAAGATGTGTCGATATACTCTTTTGTTCATAGTCATCTAGAAGAGTATATTTTTATAAGTTTATGTATACTTTACTTTACTTAACTTTACTATTAAACTCATCATAGATACCAGGCTTAACAAATTTTACACCAGACGCGAGAACACAATATCATCACTTATCATAGTTATTGACATCACAAATATTTCTAAATCTGGTCTTAAAAAACTGATGTTTAAACATAAATCTTTGGTAATTAATATTATGACATCTTATATTTTGTCTACTGTCTTTAGTTTTTGACTGTATAAAGAACTTTCGGCTAGAAAAGATAGTGTCTTTGTCATATTCAGATGATATTGTGAATAGTATTATACTAGTAAATGAAATAGAAACTGCAACGATTCTATGATTTATCATATTTTACCTTAACTGAACCTTTTATACAATGCTGCTGTACTGAATATTATGTTGACACTGATAACAATAATTTGACAAAGCAAATTAAGCATAGTTACCATCTCGGTATCATTAATGTTGTAATGAAAGAATGCGTCCATATACATACGTACTTCGTAATCAGTCCAACCTAACCTTCAAAACAGATCCATTTTCAAATGTGAATATATTGAATTTCACATTTAAAAACTATTATTGGATCTATTGTTGTGAATTAATATAAGATCAAATGTTCTAATGGTTACAACAAAGTAAAAATGTTGGCATAACGAGGCAAAATTGACACACTTCATAAATTTAGTATGTTAGTAACACTATGAACAAGTTTACTAATAGTTTACTAGTTTCTTTTCTACAATGCGGTCTATAATAATGTATTGTAACTATCGTTAAAGCTGTTTTGTGGAAATTAAGAGGATGTAAAATGATATAAAACTTGAATATCTAAGTTTGTGTTCTTTCAAAGGAAAAGAAATATGATGGCAGTGCGATTTCATGAAAATAATGTTCGGAATGATTCAAAAGTATTGCGGCGGCCATTCAGTATGTCTGTGCTTATACACGAATTATTATTTACACATCGTGATTACAAATTACACAAGAGAATAAATCCAACATTTGGACGGTTTCCACCTCGGAGACTTGCAAGGTATGCATATAAAATGAATGATAATCAGTGATACTTTCTTTCAGACAAAACATTTTACACAATGTTCCTGGATTGACTGGCCATTTAAGGGTAATCCTGATTACAAAATATATATTTCCTTCGGCCAAATAAGTTTCAATATATATATTTGAAGAGTCACAGCTACCAATTTGCTAGTACCCAGTTTATTATTAGTCTTGCAGAATAAAGCATGATGTATGATTTTCTAGGGATAAACATTTAGTTAAACAGTTTTGTTAATAGGAAATAATTAATTGTAGCTAAAGATATACATTAAGACAAAGTATTCAGTATGATATCAAAATGCTACTAATTAAGATCTCTAAAACATCTGCAGTAAAATGATATTCTAAACCACGGATACCCCTGAGGTTCCATTGCGTAAGGTTTAAAACAAAAATAAAGAAAATGTATAAAAGTATATATATATATATATATGTGTATATATATATATATATATATATATATATATATATATATATATATATATATATATATATATATATATATATATATATATATATATATATATATATATATATATATATATATATATATATATATATATATAGAATAACCATACATTGTCTCGAAATATCAATGTTATTTGTACAAGGCTTAGAAACAGGTAGAAAGCGAGGCTGTGCCGAGCATTTCTACCTGTTTCGAGCCGAGTACAAATAACCGATTGATATTTCGAGACAATGTATGGTTATTCTTTATATACTGCAACTCTTATAAGTGTTCTAAATGAAGTATTTAGGGTAAAAACCATCATTTTTAAAATTTCCGCGAACCTGTATGTTTTATTGACGTCAGAAATAAAACTCTACGGAAACGCATTGTCAACGTCATAAACAAGGTGATATACGGTCAGTGACTGTATATCACATATGAATATACAGTCAATGCAATTTGACTGCTCAAATAGGACAACTGCAGTATATATATATATATATATATATATATATATATATATATATATATATATATATATATATATATATATATATATATATATATATATATATAAGTGAGATAACAATCATATCATGCAGAGCGTTAACAATTTAAATCAGAACATATGCAACCAGGATGGGAGGTTGTAGGTTGGTGCGAACGTGTAGATGTATTAAAACGACACCCCTCGTTCGAAGTCATAATTATCTTATAAATTTAGTAAATACTTTTATTATTCATTCTTCTGTTTTATGTCTTGATATTGCAATGACTTCTTAAGTTACTGATTTCACATTCATTTCTTAAATAAAGAGTACATTTGTAGCTTACACCTTCAATCTTTTTTTAGTGAAAAGAATTAACTTTGAAGGGAATTGTTATTGAATGATCTAATAATAATATAGATAGATATCAAAAATCAGTTACAACAATAGTGCTACGTTCCATTTACACGAAATCCGTCATGTAAAGAGTTAACAAATATTTTGTAATCTTCAAATAGAACAATTGACCAAATCAACTGATTAAATAATACAATTGCATGTTATTTACATTGTTACAAACATATGAATGCGGTTTGATTTAATTTAATCTGCATTGATAATCTTAACTTCAAGTTTTCTAAACGTATCTAAAATGATCAAAGTTCTTCTTATCTGATAATGATGCTTTTTCTATCTTCGAATGTTTTATAACAACAAAGATAATACAAATAGCAATAAATAAACTATGTAAATAAACAACAATTAAAGTTAAAAGCATGTATACATATTTTAATTGCTTTTATAATAGTATCGGTGATATATACATTTTATAACAATGCACAATATCCTGTTTTAACATTTAAAATCTTTCGGCCTGTCAGAAAGGTCCATGTTTTTTATAAATTGAATGTTAATTTCATGACGTTTTATTTCTTGAATTATTTTAAATATACAGGTTAATTGTATGAAATTTCAATTCGGTATCTTGTTTCACTGTATACGAGTGAAAAATTGATTTTGACTTGAAATATGAATGATGTTTAGACATAATGCAATGCGTATTGAATAATTTATAATAAGGTACAATACTGAAAACATCCTTATACTGGAGGGGTCTGTAGCTATGACATTTGAAAATAATAACAAAAATTATGAAAACAATGAAATTTCTACCAAGTTACGAAAACAATTTGTAACCAACAATGGAAAATACCTGCATGAACATTTTTGGATGAAATCAAGATGTATACTTTGATATATCAGAAATTGTAAGTTTTTTAAACCTGCTAGTGTTATTAAGTCCGTACTGCCTACTTTTGTGCTGTTTAAAATATGTCATGTCTGACCTAGATTGTGTGATGTCTTATATTTCAGAATTATACAATACTGTTCTGGAAGCACCAGATTCGCTTTTTGACAAATGATGTCTCTCCAAACGATGTTGAGGGAGAAATTTTTTAAAATTCAGAATGAAATGTTGATTTTTGTTGTTGTAATACATCCATTTTTATTACCTTATTAAAAACAGACATTCTCCGTGTTGAAGGTCGTCCTTTGACGTATAATGCTTTACATTTTGCTAATTGTGACTTGGATGGAGAGTTGTCTCATTTGCACTCATACCACATCCTCTTATATCCATGAACTGTTGTAAATCATCAAAAATTAATATGTCCAAAAAGGAAGGTGGTAATTCTTACCATATTTTGAGTACATTAAAAGATGAATTAATTTAAATCTCTACAAATGTTTGATTTCACACAGTCAGTAAACTTATGTAGACTTCGACCCATTGCAAGAGGTTTTATCTAATATTCTTGCAGTTTTTAACGATAAACTATATGATCGTTTAATTTATTGTCAATTTTGAGTTCTTTTGTTTTAATTGTTGTTATAAAAGAAGTTTTTTTATTACTCAGTTACAAATGAAAGAACATTTTTCAATTTAACAAAAGCAAATTATACAGGGTGATTGGTCATTGGCATTCCGATCATTTCATGTTTGAACAGTAATCTCGTATGATGCATCATATGAAGAAGCACAGACTAGTTGTCATTAACCATTTTGGTTAACTAAGTGTCTGATACTTTTTGTTCTCAAACCTTTTAAAGAACTTGGGGATGGGAATCGAATATCATGCTATGTATATTATTTCCTTTTTTTTTCTTTCTCTTTTTACTATTTTTTTTTCTTCATATTACTATCACGACTATTGTGGAGTGTTTATACTTACAAACAGTATCTGTTAAAAACAATGAATGTGATAGCAGTTCCTCAATCTGTAGTCTTTAATACAATAATTGACTTCATTTTAAGCTATGGATTTTATTTTTAAAAACAGCTATCTGGAATGAACAGCTCAGTGATTTATTTCTTTACTATCTAATAACTGCCTCCTCGACCGAAACAACCTTGTTTCTACGATTGATCTAAACACGTAGGCTTAACTCAGAAAATACAATACACGAAGCATTTGTCTTTGTTCTCTATCGGATTTTTTTTTCCAGAAATGTAAAGTACGATATTATGAGAAGTCTTTATTTAGACTTTCAACTGTTATGAAACGAACGTCACTGATACGCGTTTGACGTAACAAATAATACGCCTGGTATCTTTAATGAGTTTTACAACATTTACAACAACTAGGTCGATGCCACTGCTGACTAACGTTCCGTTCCATTAATCGATAGCGTTTGAATTTGTCCTCTTATAGACTTCCACTTTTCGTAAATACCTTGGATTTTGGGTATTTTTGGGGTTGTTTTTATCATTCATAGTAAAGAGTTTAAATTTTTTTTTATCCGAAATATTCCTGACTCTTCTTTTAAATGCTAAGATAAAAATATATAAACAAACGGGCTATAATAATATATATTTAATGCATATGTATACGCTTAAGTTTAACAAGTACTGCCTTTCATTTCAAATCGTTATCTCCATATTTTCAGAGACACTTTTAGAGTTTTACTTTTGTCATAAACATGGCTATACATCTATTCCAGTATCTTGTTACAAAGCATTAGAGTGTGAAATTGATTTCCATTTGAAAATTATGAATGATGATATGATTCACGTTGGGAAACTTAATACATCTGATAAATTGCATATTGAATATTTTATAAGAATATACAAAATTGAAAGCACAGACTACTACTGTACTGGTCCGTAGCTATGGCATTTTGAAATCTCATTAATATTATTAAACAATGACATTACTATCTAGACATTTAGATTTTACACCAGCTTTGGATAACACCTATATGGACTTTTTGGATGAAAGCAACATGTATACTTTAACGTATAAGAAATTGTAAGTTGTTTTTTAATACCTAATGGTGCTTTTGAGTCCTTACTGCCTTACGTCTGACGCTGTCAGTACGGGCTTTTGTGATATTTTAGTTACAAAACCGAATATTAAAATGTTTCAAGCAGAAGATGTGAATTGTGACAAATATTGTCTCTTAAAAATATTATTATTTATTGTTAGTCATTAATCTGCATGGATTTTAACTGTTCATTTGAATATAGCCTCTTCACATACTTCTCTTTCTTGAGAAGCGCTTTGGATAAACAAAATGTAATATTCTTCACGTCATTAAAAGAAAGAACTGTATTTAACATAGCATGAGTTCATGACCGACGTATAAACACTAAACATATCTTGAATACATAAAACTGAATAGAATCATTTTCAATGTAAAACTTCTCCCAATTGTAAAGGAATAGTCTAATATCTCCGAAGCTTTTTATTGTCTCTGAATTTATGAACTTATTGTCAATTTCGAGTTCTACAGAACTTATTTGTTGTTAGATATATTAAAAGAGATTTTCTACTCAGTTCTAAAAAATGAAAACAACAGCATTATTTGCTTTAATAGAAACAAATTATAGAGGTTGGTAGTTTTTTGTTTTTTTTGTTATTTCCTTTTATATACATGTCATTCAAGTTAAAGGTCGGCACCGTTGTGTCTTTATAAATTTTGTCATATAGTAAAAAAAGGAAATAAGGAGTCGTTATTGGAGTGAAATTCATTCCATATTAATGTTGGATCCTATATTTCCCTTAAAAAGTGGATTTAGAAAATAGACTGGTAAGAGATATTTTGGGTTTTTTTTAATGTTTTTTTGTTGTATTTAGTTTTTATCTCTTGAGTGAATATACTTATCTCTAATTCATATCTTTGAAAAATGTAAATGTTCCTTATTTTGTAGTCTTCATGAAAAATAATTGACCTTGCTTCAACCGATGGGTTTTGCGTTGTTTATGTTTATAAACAGCTATCTGAAATACACGACTCATTAAAATATATCTATTTCTCTGCTACAGCTTTTTCGACAGATATTAAATGTGTTCTCTGTGATTGATCTGAAAATCTCAGTTGTCGTTAACTTACAAAATACAATATATAGTAATGTTCGTTCTAACTGAGAAAGCAGCTTATGCATTTTCTGTGTCAGCAGTTATTCTATATCTAAACACATTAACTGAGAAATGGTTACATGACTGTATGTCATATTGTTTCTCAAAGTATCCGATCACAATTTTCCTGACCTTAGTTATCTAATTGATAAATGTTACGTCAGTGGTCTTTGGGTTATTTTAAACGTTGGTATTTTAAAATAGTTTTACTTTAAGGTTGGGGTTGGAGGCATCACAGTATTATGATTCTTTGGTTCAATTTTCTTAAAATGTAAAAATTAATTTTAAAGAACTCGTTTTGTTCAAATGAATGATTGACAAGGTATACTCATTTCATTCTTTGCATGTACAATTCTGTTTTTTACACTGATAATACTTTTATAAATTGTTAATATGAAATTTGTCGTTTAAACCGATTTATGTCAAAGAACCTTGAAATTATATTAATCATAATAAAGTGCTACTTAATTCTCATTAAACCGAATGACACCTATGGCAGAACAGTGGCATTTGATTTAAATATAATTTCAAAACTAAAGCATTGTTCTTCCGTTTTAAATCTTGATCTTTATATATTTAATAAGCAGCGAAAGGGACACTTGAGGAAATATTCGTTTGAATTAAAGGTCAGTGTGTTTATTGTTTTACTTCGCTTATTTAATGTCAAGTTTTTATCAAGTTCCCTTGGTAGCTTAAACAACGTTAACACTCACATGACAGTTTTTCGCAAGTCTACCTTTTATATATTGACCATATTGACAGATGATTGAAATTGTGCTTGTCGGTAATGATAAATGAATGAATATCACATTTAAGAGATAACTATGGTATTCCATGCCTTTTGATCATGACGTTCATATTTATTTTCAAAAGCATTTACATGTTTACATTCTGTATTTAATGGGATTAAAGTTATTAATCTATTGTGAACACGTTCCTAAATACCCCACCAAGTATTGTTAAACACTGTTTTACAGTATCCCGCCAAGAGCTTAAATGTACTAAAAGTGCACGTTTGTTGATCGATTTATGTCAAACATAATACAACCTTGTACAACCTCTCATCAATATTAACAATTAATTGTATTGTGTGTGAACAAAACAAATACTTATTTTACATATTTATTAATGTCTGTAGAAACTGTACGTCTTTTTGAGTGCTCTTTTATATATGGTATTACTGTTTCTGTAGTAACTGTTGATGACTTATTAAGTGGTCAGGTCTGTTTTATTTGCTAGACATGTCATATTGAGCTTGTTGACAAAGGAGAAGTCTCTTACTTTCATATTAACCAGCAACGTCATTTCTCTTTTAAGTACTGCATTGATACTTCTGAAACAATAAAGATAAGTCAAAAGTGTATAACGTGTTAAATAGGTGAAGTTGATTAATAGGTAGGAACATATTTTATTGTCTTTAAAGCAATGTATATTCGTAACGTTGGGTTATAATTTTAAAAGCCGACAGGGAGTTTCACGATTGCAGTTCCTAAAAAATTAAGGTTTGTAACCTTTATTTGTTTTATATCGTATAGCCGTTTTCGTTTTTATCTTATTTTAATAAAGCCAATGGAAAAGTGTGTTCTGACAGTATGTGTTACTGTATTCTTCTGCTAAAAGAATGTGTGCCTCTAAAGTGCTTTTTTAATATGCGTCCTTATTAAGCTTATGGAATTTTGTATGTTAGTAATATATATCTTGCAATATGTATCCTTCTTGTGCTTCTAGTATCTGGCATTATGCATGTTAGTATTATGCGGGCTAATATACCACAGAGGACTGCTTGCAATACATGCGTCCCTGATATGCCCAGGACGATAGTGAAATTTTGTATTCAGTTAAATCTAAAAGGCATGCAATATTTCAACAATTGTTTTAACGAATAACTTGTGTACAATGTAAATCGTGGCATAGGTACCACTTCATGCATCATTTATTTCTAGAGACCACAACTATCTTGTATACCATCCAAGGTATTATGTAATGAGATCTGATTTCCCCTTAAGGAAAACAAAAACAATTCTTTCTTCTACATATGAGAATTACGATAGGAATCATAGAGGATGTAACAGTAGTATACTGCTGTTCAAAATTCATAAATCTATTGAGAGAAAACAAATATGGGTTACAAACTATAACCGAAGGAATCACATCGACTATAATAGAAAAACAACGCAACAACAGAAATACTAAGTGCAACAAAAAACCGGTATCAGTAAATAAGTGATCGATAAACTAATTCGGGAAATTGGACTTTCACAAAGTCTGAAACGATAGTATGCGTTGTACCAATATCATGATAGTAAAGTGTGTCCTTATTGTAATAGTACAAACGGCATCAATTTAACTGCATCATATATACATTTCAATAATAAATGTCTATTCATTGATGCTCAACTCTTATATATTTAAAAATCAAAACTTATTTAACAATTGTAAATTAAGAATCTGTTTTTCAGTCATAGTATTCTCATTGTTTTGAATACAGTGACCTTTGTTCGCAACTATTTTAATGAGTTTGCACCAACTTTATTACAAATTTGTAGTTGCTGACCTCAACATTGATAGAGTATTTATTCGCGACAGCGTACATTTGAATACATTTCATTTATACAGCCGTCAAATTGGTCAAATGTGAACAACTGAAAAATTAATTTCACTCGTGATTAAAAATTCTGAATGGATTTCACAAATCCCCTGAGTCTGTTGGTAGGTTTATTACATATTTAAACAACCGATGAATTCGCTCTAAATGAAGGTCCACAATTCATCTCATGGGTAGTGGATCTAAACAACCAACTGATTTTCAATGTGTATTCAGAATGTCAAACTAATTGATTTTTATTTAAAAACCCTTATCTTAACTCGTAAACAAAAGACTTAAATTTGTTTGTACTTTCAATCCATTACATGTAACTTTAATCTGTAGTGATTCTTTCTAAACGTCACCAACTTAATGACTTAAATATATAATTGGAAGGAAAGAATCAAGAATTGTTTCCGCTAATCCTCGTAACAATGTCGGCTGGATTTTTCTATGGCTTGAAAACATCTTTGTTAAAGTTGAATCGAAATTGTATTGATCACAATTATAGATAACTGAGTGAAAAGGCAAAACAAGCTGACGATTAACCCGTCAAATATTTTAAATAATTCAAGATAAGCCCAGGTCTGCACGGGAGAGGCTTTACTTTTAGGATTATGTCCACGATGGAAGATACACTCTCGAGGTAAGAGAGGTCAAATGCTATCTTACAGTTATATTTTTCCCACACAGAAATTGTTTTACCGGATTCATTTACTTTTACATTTTTAAATTGGTATATATGTGACTGCTTAACCGTGTTCTCCTTTCAAAAACTCATAAAAAAGCTTTTATTTTTATTATTTTTATTATTTTTATGATAACTATATTATAAGTATATTTGTTTTTGTAGTTTATATTATTGCTACAAATATTTATTTATTTATATGAAACAAGGTTAAAATCATTTGTTTGAGAAGAACCATTGCTCTTTATATTAAGTTTAATAGTTTGATCTACTTGATTATTACAAAAAAATAAAAAAAAAGTCAGAGACAGCAATGATACTTCATGCTTTTATTGAAAAATTTCTTTAATTTCATATTACCCGTCGTTAACTGCGAAGTACTTTTATATCGGTACTCTGCTTATTCTCGTTATGTCACTACTACCAATCTAAAGATTCAAATCCTTTTTAACTATTTTTGAAAATATGTTTTTGTGTTGTGCTTTTTCACAACCGTCAATCGTCAGGGAAAAATCAAACGTTTACAGCAAGTGTCTATTGTTGAAGGCCATATGATGTCCTGTATTTCGTCTTATCCTTATACTTTGATCTCTTGTAGATAGTTGTCTCATTTGCAAATACTCATCACATTATGTCTATGTTAAATCGAAATCGTTAATTGAACTGATTCAGGAGAATATAATAACATTAACGGTACTAATTTTCCTGCACCAGATGCGCATTTCGACAAAACATGTCTCTTCAGTGATGCTCGTGGCCAAAGTATTTGAAATCCAAAACTTATATAAAAGATGAAGAGCTATAATCCAAAAGGTCCAAAAAGTATAGCCAAATCCGTGAAAGGAATCAGAGCTTTGCATGAGGGAGATACATTCCTTAATTTATAATAATTTCTAACATTTTGTAACAGCAAATTTTAATAACACAAAAAATACGTATTTTCATGCCAGTACCGAAGTACTGGCTACTGGTGATACCCTCGGGGACTTACAGTTCACCAGCAGAGGCATAGACCCATATAACAATAACTTCACTACCAGACATAACTGCAAATGTAAAATAATTTAAGAATGTTTTCTCTCGATATAGGGGTGTTTCGTTGGTGTCTTTTTTGGGAAGCTGATATTTTTAAGGATAAAATTTTACAAACATTGGTACAATGTATCATCAGACATTAAATACTGGTTAATAATGTTGATCTTTACAAGTAAAATAGTTACATGACAATATGATGCAAAACTATTCTTTTTTATTGATCACTTTATTTGAAGACACTAATGTTGGCTTCATGCACTATTATAAAAACAGGATTTAACTTTGTTGGCACTACAACAAAAGTAAATCAATGGTGTCTTATTTCATACAGTACCTTGGAATTGCATTTTAAAGTTAAGTCCGGTCTAAAAAAAGACAAACAAATATGGTTAGAATAATATGGGCGGTAATTGATGTTTTAGATTTTAACTTTATATGTTTATTTCAGCTTTATTGCTGATAGCGTACACTGCTGTCAATTGTTAATATTTTTTGCAGTTTTAACGTGCATTTCAGTATCAATTAATAACTGATGATTAATTTCAAAACTTTTAAAATGAGAACATCCCCAGTTGTTGTTTTGTTTGGTTCGTGATGCTCTTTAGTTTTCTTTATTGTTTTTATTTGTGCTGTTTCTTGGTCTTTTTCTTTCTTTTTTTGCAATGGCGTTATCAGTTTATTTCGACTTATGAGTTTGAAAGTGCCTTTGGTATCTTTTGCCTCTGAGTTATAATACGTAGATTTTCCCGGTGATTGATCTCCCTAATTGATGTCTTCGAAGTTATTTCTGGGTGATTTTCAAAAATGTGAAATTAAATATTCCAAATCAAATGTTTAAAGATAGCATGTTGAACAACACAAAACATAAAGTACACAGTTGGTATAGAAATAGCAATACAAAATACAACATATGTTCTTGGTTCAAATCAACAGTGTGGAGACCGTGTATATTCCATATTATGTTAGTAGGCAGGGCTTATTTCAATACACAGTTTGTATCGGTGCTGCGTCCCTTAATAAAAAAAAAACCACGGTGTTGAGGAAAATATGAAAGGTTTCAACAGACGAAGAAACTCATGATGAACGATTGAAATAAATCATATGTAAAGCTAGCAAGTTCTTATTGTTGGCATTTGTTTTGTATAGACCAATGGAAGTATAGTGGCTTATTCTGAAAACAAAATCACCCTACTATTAAATGCAAATAAGTCGTTACTTCAGAACTGAGAATCAAACCAAAATGCTTTCTCTTTTCGTTTCATAAATCTCTCTCATTATACAAACTTATCGTTTCAAATGGTTCTGAATTGACTGAATGTCCTTAAAAGCTCTTATTTGCACCTGATAGAAGTATTAAAAAGATCAAGGTTAAACCTATGCGTAGAAACAATATATTGTTATTATTATTTCTATAAAATGTATGTAAATGATTATATTTTGTCTATACTGTATTAGTGTGGTTTTTTATTATAAACTTTAGTGTGATAAGACCATAAAAATATGTCAGTCAACTAGTTTAGGGGGATTTGCGGAAACATAATGAACAATTTTTACAGAAGAAATGTTTATCCTTCACTAAGATTAATTGATCATAATCCAAAATAAAAAATAAAAAGTACGTATAATTTTTATTTTAGAATATTTGATTGTTATATCCACATTTATAGTTTAAAAGGTTTTGCATCATGAGTTAACATCAGAGCAATAGCAATTTGGAAATGAATTCTAGATGAGCGTTCTCAAAACTACAAAGTAATCAGATATCGGAGCACCTGAGGTCACCCCAAGTTTTTGTTGCTTTTAGGTTTCTATGTTTTGTCTTGTTATCTATTATTTGTCTGTTTGTCTTCTTTTTTAGCCATGACGTTGTCAGTTTATTTTCGATCTTTGAGCTTGACTCTCCGTCTAGTATCTTACGCCCTTCTTTTCTCAAAATGTTGATGTATAAATAGTTCTGTCTTTCTTTTACGATATTTAATTATCTTTCAATATATCAAAGACACAAAAAAACCATAGAGGGAAACTGAACTAAGTTCGATGCTTATGTTTATTTGTTTTCTTTTTTGACAAGCTGCTCACACGTAATGTTAATATACTGGATATATAGAATTGAATAGATCACCATGGAAACGAAAGTTGTTCCTGTTGGTCCTATCATTGAGTAAGGTTTTCTTTTAAAAAGTAAACACTTTGTTTTATAAACCTACTTAAGTCATTGTTTGTGTATTCATAATTGCATAAGGAAATGCATTCTGTGTAATATTTTCAAAAGCGTTAACCAAAACGTTTAATATGATTGGCGAACAATGTTTGATACTATGAATATATGACTAACGCATTTTTCTGCTTGTTTTTACTATGAATGTGCTGTCACGATTGTACGAAACATGAAATTGCATTTGATCCTTAAGATTTTTTATTCTTAAAAGCCAGAATTCATATTCAACAGTTTTTTAAACAGTTTTCTCTTGTTGACACGAGATGAAGCTGAAGTTTCAGATGCAAAAATGTACGCATATATTTGACGACTTCAGTCTCAGTAAAGTTCTTTCAACCCTTTCCGTCAAATTGATTTCAATATGAATTCCCAATATTCAAAAGGACTTAATAGAGATCGCAATGATTATTTTTCTTAAGTCTTGATA
Source organism: Mytilus galloprovincialis (assembly GCA_037788925.1). NCBI lineage: Eukaryota > Metazoa > Mollusca > Bivalvia > Mytilida > Mytilidae > Mytilus > Mytilus galloprovincialis. The sequence goes on along the minus strand of CM075340.1, from coordinate 55,190,811 downwards.
TTATGATGATTGTGTTAATAATTTATTCTTCCATTTTTAGACTTCAAGGCTTAAGTCTACAAGGACCACCAGCAGATCAAGATACACTCAGACGTTACAACAGTGAGTACGTGATCCGTGAGGATAAACATTCGGAACATTTAATACAGTCGTCAAGAAAATTACGAAGTAGTTGGTCAAATATTACTTCCGGTTCAATAATATCTCGTAAAAATAAAAATCATGTTATTAATGGGGATACAACAGACAATTTGCAAGACGTTCGATTTTTTGCAGAGCTGGTGAAGCCACTTCAATACCGTTTACGCACACATGAAAAAGAAGAAAAGGAAAAAATACTTTTTCCTTCCAAATATGGATTTCATCAAAGAAGCCATTCGCCAACGTTTCGGCGACTTCTCGAAGCTACAGAAAAACTTAAAATAATTTCTCAGCACGAAACAGTGAAAACTTTGTTAAAACAAAATGCCAATATAAATGAAAAGAAAGAGGTCTCCCTTATAAAGCCGGATCCGGAAATAGTGAAAGAGAAAGCAGAACTGTTTGATTCTGTCACACCAAAAACACCGGATGTCACGGCTAGAACTGAAAAGAAGAAACACACAACTTTTATTACGGACGAAGTGATAGATAATAAAGATAATACTACAATTTCTGACTTCCCGGATAATATTACTACAATAAGTGAAGAACCAGAAGTAGAAGATGTAAGCGATATAGATACTGAAGACGAAGATGACGAAAAGGAAGATCATGATAACTCATTTAAAGTGGACTTTAAGGTAGATGATTCGCATGCCGAACTACATTTATTTCTTCCAAAAATTAGTAGTGGTAATAAAAGTGCTAAAACAAATAGGACAGATGACTTTGATGAAAGTTCGAATAAAACTGACAGAACTGGTCCAATTGTATTACCCTTGATCAAAGTTGACTCTATTCATCAAATAAAATCGTATCAAAATCCGCCGGGTAGAAAACTTAAACGACAGGAAACATTCCGGAAAAAGAAGAAAAAAGCAGTTGAAAGGATAAAATCAGCTGCTGATCCCGATAAAAAAGTAAAAGACCATCTAAATGACGTTCATACCTTGATATCTATAGAAGACCATCATTCTTCTCACACTAATGACACTGTGTGTCACTTCGAAAATTGTCCGTACCATAGCTTATTACCTCAGACACAAGAATCAACTTTATAGCATTATATATTATATGGTTTTTATTATATGTCACTCTGATAGTTTGATTGCACCATAATTTAAGCCATCTGTATTACATGTAATTTTCATTGCCTCTTTAATCTGTTCTAAGATAAATAAGGGATCATAACTCTGGAGACCTGTCACAATTTCCAAAATTGATGTAAACATAAGCAGTTACTTGTAAACTAGCATGATTAATCAAAATTCAAGCAGTGGGTTGTTTCAAGACTTTTGATATATATTCTTCTGCTATACTTTAATGAGTACAATTTTAATCCATAACTAAATAAGGCAACATAAATGATAGTAAAAAGGATTTTTTTTCAGTAAAAATTATTTCGAAGCCAAAATAATGTTTCAATTATATCAATTCATTTGCATACCCTTTAACCAGCAATTGGGATTAAAGGTGCATAAGGAAACTCAGTGAAAATCTGCTGTATATGATTGCACAATCTGTATATTGCATCGGCAATGGAAATGGAAGACACAAATGCGTTGTACACCATATCAAAAACAATTGTTTAAATACCAAACTGAACACATATTTTATTGTATTTACAGTAATGAGACCCAGTTATAGGTTTTTAAATGGTTAAATATGGTGAGATGACAATATGTACAAATTCTGAATGTAAAATGATGTCCATTCGTTTTTAACCGGATTTTTGTGTCCAAAATGTCGGTTATTGATTTGGGGATGTACGGCGGGCGGGCGGCAACCAAATGTTGTCCGTGCATTTACTCATGAAGCGTTCAACCAAACCTTTTAATATGTTGTTACTGACAACAAAATGGAGGTCAAGTTCAATAATGACGATTTTGACTTTTACCGTTCAGGAGTTACGGTTCTTGAAAGTTTAAAAAATGTTGTGTCCGTGCATTTACTCATGAACCGTTCAACCAAACCTTTTAAAATTTTAATATGTTGTTACTGACAACATAACGGAGGTCAAGTTCAATAATGACGATTTTTACTTTTACCGTTCAGGAGTTACGGTTCTTGAAAGTTTAAAAAATGTCGTGTCCGTGCATTTACTCATGAACCAGTCAACCAAACCTTTTAAAATTTTAATATGTTGTTACTGACAACAAAATGGAGGTCAAGTTCAATAATGACGATTTTGACTTTTACCGTTCAGGAGTTACGGTTCTTGAAAGTTTAAAAAATGTTGTGTCCGTGCATTTACTCATGAACCGTTCAACCAAACCTTTTAAAATTTTAATATGTTGTTACTGACAACATAACGGAGGTCAAGTTCAATAATGACGATTTTTACTTTTACCGTTCAGGAGTTACGGTTCTTGAAAGTTTAAAAAATGTCGTGTCCGTGCATTTACTCATGAACCAGTCAACCAAACCTTTTAAAATTTTAATATGTTGTTACTGACAACAAAATGGAGGTCAAGTTCAATAATGACGATTTTGCCTTTTACCGTTCAGGAGTTACGGTTCTTGAAAGTTTAAAAAATGTTGTGTCCGTGCATTTACTCATGAACCGTTCAACCAAACCTTTTAAAATTTTAATATGTTGTTACTGACAACAAAATGGAGGTCAAGTTCAATAATGATGATTTTAAAATTTTAATATGTTGTTACTGACAACAAAATGGAGGTCACGTTCATTTAGATATTTTCAAAATCCTAGGTAGGTGGACTTAGTAATTTTTTCTTACTTTAATCATTAAGGGCACACAGTTTGTCCTGTTAGAGGGTCATTTTCTATCTAGTTTATATGTTGTTATTGTTGACAACATGGAAGTCAAGTTTGATATTGATAATCATAAATTTTACCTATTAGGAGTTTTGGTCCTTGTAATATTGATAAATGCCAGAACACAAATAAATGTTAAAGAATCCGGTTTACTGTCATTTTGACAGCTCTTGTTAAGGGGTTGTATCCTATGTGTCGGTAAGTGTTCACGCGACTACTCAATCTCTGGACCTGTGCACATTATTTAAATGTAATCGTGGCAGAAGTTTCTTCAGATCTATGTTTTTGATGCTCACAAACTAAACAAACTAGCGATTATCAGTCGATAAACCAAATTCTGGAAGATATAGCTTACGAAATTTCACTTCTATTTTACGATGTTATGATAATGTTTTACTTTTTGTTTTAAATTTGTACTCAGTCTGATGCTTCGAATTTTTCGATTAAAAGATCTTTATGATAGCGAAAGTGAAAGGTCGAAAAGTATAATTATAAGGTGAAAGTGTTACCTTTTTATTCTGATGTGCTTTTATCTATTCGTCTATGCATTGTTAAAACATATTTTCCTACACATGTGATTATGCAAATTGTTATCATCTTGTTTATTAATGTTATGTTTGAAATAAATTCTAATTCATTTAGCAGGATTTATCTTTACAAAGACACGTTTTGAAATTTCATTATATACCCTGAAATATTAATATGATAGCTGTTTTCTATTTGTTTGATATGTTTGAGCCTTTTGATTTTGACATATGATAATGGACTTTTTGAATTTTCTTTGGAGTTTAGTATTTTTGTTGTGTCAATTTTTGATTGTTTGACAATGGGATTTTAAAATACGTGAAAAAGTTATTGGAAGATCTATTCAAAACAGTTTGAAGATCCTCGAAAAAAATAAAAATAGATCTCGCGATAAATAAATTATCCTTCATTCAAATTGAAAGCTACAAGTTTATGCAAACTGTCAGTTTTCCACTCAAATGCCACAAAGGATAACAAAGTGCAATTTATTATTCCTTCTATCATAACATGATCAATTGTACCAGATAAATAAAGGCAACAGTAGTATACCGCTGTTCAAAAGTTCAACTCGATTGAGAGAAGACAAATCCGGGCTACAAACTAAAATCGAGGGAAACACACAAAAATATAGGAACTTAGGAAAAATATACAACTAGATCACCTACTGTGTACACAAAGTAAATGTATTGTGTACATCAACTATTAATGAGACAACCGGCCAAACGACACAAAAATAAAACAACCTATGTTTCACATTATTTATATTTTAGTGGGCAATAACTACTATAAAATGTTCGATTATCACTGGTATTCCCACTTTGTCAAGATATCGTGAATAAAGGGCTAAGTCGAAATTTTACCGACATCCAAAAAATGTATCATTTAAAGCGTTCTTGAAGCCTTCCGTGCATACAAGGATGCATACATTCACATAAAAAACATATGTTCTGAAACGATTCAGAGCGACAAAAATATTAGCTGTACTTACAACAACAACCAACTGATAAAAAAGTCGAACGGTTTTGCCTGCTATAAAAAAGCATAATACAAGACAGTCGAAATTAGGACAAAATATCTTTAAAAAAGAAAAATCCAAATAGAGATCAGATCCGTTAAGCATCAACTGATATATTAATCTATTACCCTTCACGCTCTTCTAACGACATATTCGGTATTTAATTTTAAGACCAGCAACATTTCCATGCAAAGAATCATACTAGATGCTTACTCAGGATAAAGGATATGCCTTGAAGGGGATAAGAGTATGTCAAGCTTTGACGTAAACTGAGAAATAAAAAACCAAGTAAGCAAATTGGAATCGAAGGAAAAGACCTGGTTAATATCGCCTTTCACGCTTACATAATGTAAACACATTTAGTCATCGCTCAAATATCCTATTTAATGTTATTCTAAATATTATCACTCATTGAAAATTATGTAATTGTATCTAACTAGATATAATCACTTTTATACTGACACAAAAGTTTCAATACCGCCTAATTCAAATTGGCTTGACATGATCAAAGAAATATACAAATAAAACACGGCTAACTTACATGCAATTTAGGCTGAATAGCTTCAAGGAGGCCTTGTGCTAATAATTAAACAATTAGTTCTCTACAAGCTTGCAGCTGTAAATTATTAATAACACTTTTAATTTCAATCATACTTACTTTTTATCAGACAAACATAGTAATGTGCAAATTGTGCACATTGTGTAGACGAAACGCGCGTCTGGCGTATATACTAAATTTAGTCCTGGTATATATGATGAGTTTATTTACACCGGTTATTCAACATATCATCATCATTGTACAGTAAATGATCCCCGTTGACATCAAATACAATTGTTACAAAGATGACGTGACAAATATGTTCATGCCTCTTTGACTTACGTCAACATTGTTTCTAATTATGGACAAACTTTTAATATAAATGTTTAATCATCCTGACTAAATAAAGACGCATGGAAAGCCATGCAAAAACTGTATTTCCAGGATTAATTGTTTTAATCTTTACGATTATAGTATAGTCTCCTTTTTGTATTGTTTTTTAAGGGAGCGTTCTTTAACAATTTTGCTGAATCGTTGTCATACATGTACCGAAGCTATGTGGTGCCTCATATACGCATTCAAAAATGCATTCCCTCATTAGTGCGCCTTTAACCAAATAAAAATAGTCACATATATTTTAAGCAGACATCTAGTGAGTACACATAATGAGAAAAGATAGAACAATTACCAAAACGAAATGCACCTGATAAGACAAGGTATTATAAATCTATCGGCAGAAGCCGTCGCTTCATCTTTGAATAAATCCAACGAATACAGTACAACAGATCGAATCTTGATCGAGGATTAAAAATTAAAATAACAAAAATACCCCACCTCAAGGAAAGCTCAAAATGGAAAGTCCTTTATCACATTATTAAAACAAAAGCTCTAACATATGAAACGTATGGAAAACAACGGTCATTTTCTCGACATTATACGGGCATTTCATTGTGTGAAAGTTGGTTGATTAAACCTGGTGATTTAGCTAGCTTAACATCTCACTTGTTTGTCAGTCGCATAGAATTTCATTATATTGACAACAATGCGAAAGCATAACAAACAGATGTAATAGGTAAAAAGGTCAAAAGTAGGGGTACATGAATAGGATACATCCGGTGTAATATGTAATACCGCGATAATGAAATTAAACGATTGGAATGTGTTATTTCTTGTTTATCTTTTTATAATTGAAAATGACCCAAAATAGACTTTTTTAAACGTTAAAGAATATTTGTGAAACGCCGAAAACCCTCGCGCATTTCATATAATCATCATTAGCAACCGAATAACGGATTAAAACTGCTATGGCCAACACGACTTTGTAACTATTTGGGAAGAAACTGTTTATCCTTACGTTGCATAATTATGTTCATTTTATTACTAAGGTTTTAAATATATTAACCCAATGAAAATGTTTTAAATTTCATGTATTATTAATGGTTACAAATCAGTAGTATTTATTATTTTTATCAATTGAAATAAAGATAAAAAGGAGCTTTGAGCAGATAGGGTGATTGGTCATCAGACAAAACATCTTTATATATATTTCAAAATTAAACCTGAAAATTACTTTTAGGAATTTTGTCCTCAATGCTCTTCAACTTCGTACTTTATTTTGGCCTTTTTAACTTTTTTTAGATTTGAGCGTCACTGATGAGTCTTTTGTAGACGAAACGCGCGTCTGGCGTATATACAAAATTTAGTCCTGTTATCTATGATAGTTTATTTACCATAAAATCAGACACCCATCAGTCTAAACGGTAAAAAAAAAGTATTTTCCTGTAAACATTTTAAAAGTGTATATGTATTTGACTCCATAAATCTTCAGCTTAAAATAACTAGAGGCTCTCAAGAGCCTGTATCGCTCACCTGATTTACTGGGTTTTTGAAATCATATAAAAAAATATAAAATTTGGCTAAAAGTAACAACATTTGGCAAGCACTTCATTAGGAAAGGAACATTCATGCTATGTTTGATTTCATTCAATTCAGTGGTTCTTTAGAAGAAGACTTGTGTATGCATTTCCTATAGGGTCCTATGTTAAACTAAGTCCCCCCCCCCTACTGGCAGCCATCTTGGATGTTGCAATGACAACAAAGTAACAACACTTGGTCAGCATCTCATTAGGAACATTCATGCTATGTCAGGTTTCATTCCATTCAGTGGTTCACTAAAAGAAGACATTTGTATGTATTTCCCATAGGGTCCTATGTTAAACTAAGTCCCCCTGCTGACGGCCATCTTGAATGTTGGATCGGCTACAAAGTAACAAAACTTGGTCAGCACCTCATAAGGAACATTCATGCCATGTTTGGTTTCATTCCATTCAGTGGTTCTCTAAAAGAAGACATTTTTATATATTTCTCATAGGGTCCTATGTTAAACTAAGTCCCCCGCTGGCAGCCATCTTGGATGATGGATCGGCTACAAAGTAACAACACTTGGTCAGCACCTCATAAGGAACATTCATGCCATGTTTGGTTTCATTCCATTCAGTGGTTCTCTAATAGAAGTCATTTGTATGCATTTCCCATAGGGTCCTATGTTAAACTAAGTCTCCGATTGGCGGCCATCTTGGGTGATGGATCGGCCAGGTAAGCTAAAAACGAGAAACAAAACTCAAAAAGAAGTGTCGAAATAAAGTTCATTTAAAAAAAAATATATTTTCCTAGATTTTAACACTAATAAATTTACAATACAAATGAGAGAAAAACTTATGATTCAATGTATGCACATTCTAATATTGTATTTCCCGTCAGTGACGACTGAATACCAATTGAAATTGTCAGTCTTGTTGCAGGTAGTCTAAATCATTGTGAAAAGAGCGATAACTCTAGACATTAGAAGTAAGAGTTCAAAACTTTAAAAAAAAATGATTAATTGATAATCGTGTTAGGGGACAGACTACGTATCCTTCCGTACATCTATGGTTGTTTGATAGTTCATCTTTTAAAGCACACTTAGTGAAAGAAAAGCTTTAATATTCATTTAGGATTGATGTTAAAAATAATCATTTGTACATTTTAAAAAAGTATTGAACTTTATGTTGTGTTGTACTATATATGCACATTCTGATAAATTATTTCTTGTCAGTGACATCTGAAACCAGATAGATATTTCAGAGTCATGATGCAGTGGGTAAATGTGAAACAGTGGTCAATCTGCTTATTTTGTCAAAAGATAAAAAAGAATACCCAAAATTTTGCAAAAATAATAACCAACGATTGTCGATGCTAAAGGAATTAATGAACATGTTAAAGGGACAATCGATTCAACAGCAATTAAGGAAATCACTCATATAATTTATAATTAAATCGAACAAGTAAAAAAAGTACAAAAGGTCGAATCTAGTTCGGTAAATAAAGGCAACAGTAGCTAGTATACGGGTGTTCGAAAGTAAAAAATCGTTTGAGAGAAATCAAATCCGGTTTAAAAACTAAAACCGAGGGAAACACATCAACTATAAGAGGAAAACAACAAAATAAAAGAATACAGAAGTGCGACCAAAAAAACAAACACAGTGCAAATTAAAAAGTCAATTGTTCATGAACAATTGAATGGTCTTTCCTTTTTTCTTTTATTATTTGCCTTCTTAGTTAAAAAATATATGGTTTCTAAGGACTTTTATGTTCATAAGTGGTTGCTTAGGGCAAAAATCATTCCTAAGGTTAAATATATTAAAATAAGTTATTAAAATAGTCATATGTACTATTCATAGTTTTTTAAGTTAAAAAAATAACTGATTGCTAAGGACTTGTATGTCGTTGCTAGGGACAAAAATGTCATTTCCAGTAATAAAAATGTCATATTTATATTTTTCATAGCCTTCTAAGTTCAAAAATATATGGTTGCTATGGTGTTTTATGTCGTTGCTAGGGACTTGACCTCTGACCTTGACCTAACTTTGTAGATCTTATTATGCTGATCATTTTTGCAATTCAAAGTTTCTTTCTATCTCTAAACACTTTTGAGTTATAAGCAAACAATCATCATTTCGTACCCCAAAAACAGTTTTGGTGCCCTAGTTCCATAACATTTGGTCCAATGATTTTCCACCCAACATAACAAATGTAGATCTCGACAAGACACATATTTTTTCCGTTACATTTTATCAGCCATCTTTTACGGTTATTTAGTAAATCCGATAACAAGCTAAGGTCAAAATCTAGGTCATGACCTTGACCTTTGACCTTAGGTCAATTTTCATGTTCATGTGAATTGATTATCATTGGTGATGATCCTAGGTGGCTACAACTTACAGTTTTTGAGTTTTAGTGGCCAACCGACATTTGTTAATTTTCAAAGGGGCATAACCCTACCAATGAGTCGTTGAATCTTTTCGATTCAAATGTAACGAAGCACCAGGGTCTGTTCCTGAACAAATTCCACCCTTTGTTTTTTTTCTACCTATTATGGTTATGGAGTTAGAATGATAACAAGTTTTTCGGTGTTAAGGGAGATAACCCCTATAAAGGAAATGTTACGGGGTCGTGCCCTCACCACAAGATAGCTTTTGGTCAACCGATACTAGATACCTAATATCATTTCAACATGTCGCGTACTTTTTTGGGGAAATTTCGTTAAAGTTTGGCGGAAAGAATAATAATAATAATTAAAAACCAATTGTTCAGAGAACAATTGAAGGTCTTTCCACCAGTTAATATCTATTTTGATATTAAAATATTAAAAATCAGTCTAAAATGTCAGTTCATATGGCTTTATGATGTATAGATATGAATTTAAAGCAAAGGTCAAAATCTAGAACGTCAAATTAACCTATGACCTTGACCACAATTTCAAGGTCACAAATTGAGGATGTCAAATCAAAAGACCCTAGGTCTCTAATATGTATGGTTAATAAGTTATATCACTTTACACATAATTTTAGATATGATAGGGGCAAAAACTCCCATTCATTGTCTACGAACCCTTTCAACTAAAATTATTAAGTTACGACATGTCGCAACTAACAATTTAGTCAAAATAATTTGTCGATATCTTATACGGTTTTTGGAAATGAGTGGAAACAAGCCAAAATAAAGATATGATAGGGGCAAAAACTCCCATTCATTGTCTACGAACCCTTTCAACTAAAATTATTAAGTTACGACATGTCGCAACTAACAATTTAGTCAAAATAATTTGTCGATATCTTATACGGTTTTTGGAAATGAGTGGAAACAAGCCAAAATCAAAATTAAGAAAATGACCTTGACCTTTGACCTTGACCTAATTTTCATTTTTTTGGACCAAGGATCTCAAATCAAAAGACCCTAGGTCTCTAATATGTATGGTTAATAAGTTATATCACTTTACACATAATTTTAGATATGATAGGGGCTAAAACTCCCATTTATTGTCTACGCACCCTTTCAACCAAAATTATTATGTTACGACATGTCGCAACCAACAATTTAGTAAAAATAATTTGTCGATATCTTACAAGGTTAATGAAAATGAGTGAAAATAAGCCAAAATCAAAATTAAGAAAATGACCTTGACCTTTGACCTTGACCTAATTTTCATTTTTTTGGACCAAGGATCTTAAATCAAAAGACCCTAGGTCTCTATCACTTATGGTTTACCAGTTAGAAATGCATTTCACTTATATCATATACAAAAGGGGGAATAACTCTCATATGGAATCTCTATACGGCTTCGGTCAAAATAAAACAGCACATCCTGAGGATATAATGAGCAATTTGCAAAAATAAATTTGTCGGTTTCTTGTACGGTTGTGAAGATTACGCGATAACAAGAAAAACAGTGTTCGGGGAGATAACTCTTACACTGAAAAGATTTTGGTTACGCGGTGTCAGTTACAAAAGCGTAATAACTGTTCGATATCATATACCATATGTCTAAGCGACATCTTGCGAAACAAAAAAACAGCGAAGGAACAAAAAGTTGGCGGAAGAAAAAAAATAATAATCAGAAAAAAACCAATAGGTCTTTCCACGGAAAAGTGGAAAGACCTAATTAAAGTTCAATTCTTCTTGAATAATTGATAGGTCTTTCCTTCCATTTTCTTTTAATTATACTGTCATAAATAAATATATCATATATATGTTGATTGATAAATTTATTGATTAGTTGGTTGGTTGGTTGGTTGGTTGGTTGGTTTATTAGTTAAACACTTGATATAGGGTCTCTTGAAACAAGCGAAAAAAGAGACCTTGGATTCCGTATTAAACACATGAAACGGAAACATGTATTGAATGATTGATTGAATGATTGATTGAATGGTTGGTTGGTTGGTTGGTTAAACACGTTGGTTAAATATGCTGGTTAAACACGTTGGTTGGTTAAACACGTTTAATAGGCTCAATTAAAACAAGCAAAAAAAAACACCTTGGATCCCTTATGACACACATTAAACGGAAACATTGATTGATTGATTGATTGATTGATTGATTGATTGATTGATTGATTGATTGAATGATTGATTGGTTGGTTGGTTGGTTGGTTGCTTGGTTGGTTGGTTGGTTGGTTGGTTGGTTGGTTTGGATTCAAATACACATAAAACTGTTTAAATAGTGCCAAAAACCACATAATTTGATGACCTTGACCTTTGACCTTGTGACCTTCGTCAAGGTCATTGCTCCACATGGTCATTGCAAAAGACCCTATGGGTCAAGGACCTTTTGTTTAAGAGTTTTGCCTAAAAATGGCTTTTTAAAAACCATTAGTGGGAGTTATGTCCCTTACATGATGGTAAAATCAATATAGTCATAATGTAAAAAAGTTGCCCCTTGAAGTACCAATCATTTTTCACTGCTTATATTTTCTGTATCTATAACCGTTCAATAGTTATAGGGAAATGAAAAACTTTTGAAAATCGAAAATATGACCTTGACCTTTGACCTTGACCTATATTTTTAAGTTTTGGTCCAATGAACTCAAATCTGAAGACCCGCAGTCTTTACGACTTACGGTTCATGAGATTTATATGCATATCGAAAATTAAAATATTCAAGGGGAAATAACTCCTATATAAAGTCACTGGATCGCTTCGGTTAAAATTATTTGAACTTGTATCATTTGGCAAGGAACATTTTAAAAAAAACCATTTGCCGCTAAGTCTTATAGTTCATGAGTTATAGCGATAACAGTGTTTTTTGTAATTGGGGAGATAACTCCTATAAAGTAAATAGTACACTACGGTGCCCTTAATACAAGATAGCTTTTATTAACCCGATACTTGGTTCCAAAGATTATTTTGATATCTTGCGTACTTTTCTTGGCGATTGACTTTGAAAACGGCGGAAGAAAAAGAATAATAATAATAATAATAATAATAAACAAACGAAATACAGTAAGGTCTTTCCATTTAAGAAAGGAAAGACCTTAATTAAACTGTCAATTGTTCTTGAACAATTGAGAGGTCTTTCCTTTGGTAATGTAAAATACACGTTTCAATAGATGTAGAATGTATTGAAAAGCTTTAAAACACACTTAAAACCCTTTAAATAAGGTCAAACACACATAATCCGCTATATGGGACATGACCTTGACCTTTGACCTTTTGACCTTTCTCAAGGTCAATTGTCCTCAATGTCCTGAACATTTTGCACTATTTACTATTTCTGTAAGTATAATAGTTTTTGAGATATCCAATAAAAAGTGACAGGTCAAAGGTCAAGGTCAACCTTAAAAAGCTTGAAAACATACTAAAATCTATTAAATAAGGTCAAAAACCCTAAATTCGCTATCTGGGACATGACCTTGACCTTTGACCTTTTGACCTTTGTCAAGGTCATTAGTCCCCAATGTCATTGCTGAAGACCCCATGGGTCTAGGACCTTTGGTTATATAGTAAAACCTGATTTTGTCTTTCCAGAAACCTTAAACAGGGGTTATGCCCCTTAAAAAAAGGTCAAATCTCTTCGGTCAATATGTAACAAAGTTGCGCCGTAATGACCCAAACATTTTCCACCATTGAAAACTTCTGTAAGTATAATAGTTTCTGAGATTATCCCATAACAAGGTGATGGGTCAAAGGTCAAGGTCAACATACAAATTTGACCTTGAGGTATTTTTCAAAGATACATGAATTGATGATGAATGGTGAAGATCCTAGGTGTCTACGACTTACGGTTTCTGAGTTTTGGTGGTCAACCGACACCGGTTAATTTTCATAGGGGCATAACCCTACCAATGAGTTGTTGAATCTTTTCGATCCAAATGTAACGAAGAACTGGGGTCTGGTCCTGAACAAATTTCACCCTTTGTTTTTTTTCTACCTATTACGGTTACAGTGTTGGAACGATAACAAGGTTTTTGGGTTTCGGAGGGATTACTCCGAACCGACAAAATATTTCGACTAACAGGGTGAGTTCTGGATAGGTATTCATGACACCGATACAAGGTGTGAACATGAAAGCGACACGTCTTACGGTTAAGGCTGCTAACTTCGTCAAAGTTTGGCGGAACAAAAAGAATAATAATTAAACTGTCAATTGTTCTTGAACAATTGAGAGGTCTTTCCTTTTTTAATGTAAAATACATGTTCCAACAGACGTAGAATGTATTGAAAAGGTCAAGGTCAACCTTAAAAAGCTTGAAAACACACTAAAAATCCTTTAAATAAGGTTAAAAACACTAAATTCGCTATCTGGGACATGACCTTGACCTTTGACCTTTTGACCTTTGTCAAGGTCATTGGTCCCCAATGCCATTACTGAAGACCCCAAGGGTCTAGGACCTTTGGTTATACAGTAAAAGCTGATTTTGTCTTTTCAAAAACCTAAAACAGGGGTTATGCCCCTTATAGAAAGGTCAAATCTCTTTGGTCAAAATGTAACAAAGTTGCGCCATAATGACCCAAACATTTTCCACCATTTAAAACTTCTGTAAGTATAATGGTTTCTGAGATTATCCCATAACAAGGTGTTAGGTCAAAGGTCAAGGTCAACATACAAATTTGACCTTGAGGTATTTTTTAAAGATACATGAAATGATGATGATTGGTGAAGATCCTATGTGTCTACGACTTACGGTTTTTGAGTTTTGGTGGCCAACCGACACCGGTTAATTTTCATAGGGGCATAACCCTACCAATGAGTCGTTGAATCTTTTCGAATCAAATGTAACGAAGAACCGGGGTCTGGTCCTGAACAAATTTCACCCTTCGTTTTTTTTCTACCTATTACGGTTACGTTTTTGGAACGATAACAAGGTTTTTGGGTTTCGGAGGGATTACTCCGAACCGACAAAATATTTCGACTCACAGGGTGAGTTCCGGATAGGTATTCATGACACCGATACAAAGTGAGAACATGAAAGCGACACGTCTTACGGTTTAGGCTGCTAACTTCGTCAAAGTTTGGCGGAAAAAGAATAATAATAAACAGAAGAAATACAGTAAGGTCTTTCCTTATAGAAAAAGGAAAGACCTTAATAATAATTAAAATGTCAATTGTTCTTGAACAATTGAGAGGTCTTTCCTTTTGTGATGTAAAGTACATGTTCCAATAGACGTAGAATGTACTGAAAAGCTTTAAAACACACTAAAAATCATCAAAATAAGGTCAAAAACACATAATTCGCTATCTGGGACATGACCTTGACCTTTGACCTTGTGACCTTTGTCAAGGTCATTAGTCCCCAATGTCATTGCTGAAGACCCCATGGGTCTAGGACCTTTGGTTATGTAGTAAAAGCTGATTTTGTCTTTTCAGAAACCTAAATCAGGGGTTATGCCCCTTACAGAAAGGTCAAATCTCTTCGGTCAAAATGTAACAAAGTTGCGCATTAATGACCCAAACATTTTCCACTATTCAAAACTTCCGTAAGTATAATGGTTTTTGAGTTGTTCTGATAACAAGGTGTTAGGTCAAAGGTCAAGGTCAACATACACATTTGACCTTGAGGTATTTTTGAAAGTCTCATGAATTGTTGATGAATGGTGAAGATCCTAGGTCTCTACGATTTACGGTTTCTGAGTTTTGGTGGTCCACCGACACCGGTTAATTTTCAAAGGGGCATAACCCTACCAATGAGTCGTTGAATCTTTTCGAATCAAATGTAACGAAGAACCGGGGTCTGGTCCTGAACAAATTTCACCCTTCGTTTTTTTTCTATCTATTACGGTTACGGTGTTGGAACGATAACAAGGTTTTTTGGTTTCGGAGGGATTACTCCGAACCAACAAAATATTTCGACTAACAGGGTGAGTTCCGGATAGGTATTCATGACACCGATACAAAGTGAGAACATGAAAGCGACACGTCTTACGGTTTAGGCTGCTAACTTCGTCAAAGTTTGGCGGAAAAAGAATAATAATTAAACTGTCAATTGTTCTTGAACAATTGAGAGGTCTTTCCTTTTGTAATGTAAAATACATGTTCAAATAGACGTAGAATGTATTAAAAAGCTTTAAAACACACTGAAAAACCTTTAAATAAGGTTAAAAACACCAAATTCGCTATATGGGACATGACCTTGACCTTTGACCTTTTGACCTTTGTCAAGGTCATTAGTCCCCAATGTCATTGCCGAAGACCCCATGGGTCTAGGACCTTTGGTTATATAGTAAAAGATGATTTTGTCTTTCCAGAAACCTAAAACAGGTGTTATGCCCCTTAAAAAAAGGTCAAATCTCTTCGGTCAAAATATAACAAAGTTGCGCCGTAATGACCCAAACATTTTCCACTATTTAAAACTTCTGTAAGTATAATGGTTTTTGAGTTGTTCTGATAACAAGGTGTTAGGTCAAAGGTCAAGGTCAACATACACATTTGACCTTGAGGTATTTTTGAAAGTCTCATGAATTGTTGATGAATGGTGAAGATCCTAGGTCTCTACGATTTACGGTTTCTGAGTTTTGGTGGTCCACCGACACCGGTTAATTTTCAAAGGGGCATAACCCTACCAATGAGTCGTTGAATCTTTTCGAATCAAATGTAACGAAGAACCGGGGTCTGGTCCTGAACAAATTTCACCCTTCGTTTTTTTTCTATCTATTACGGTTACGGTGTTGGAACGATAACAAGGTTTTTTGGTTTCGGAGGGATTACTCCGAACCGACAAAATATTTCGACTAACAGGGTGAGTTCCGGATAGGTATTCATGACACCGATACAAAGTGAGAACATGAAAGCGACACGTCTTACGGTTTAGGCTGCTAACTTCGTCAAAGTTTGGCGGAAAAAGAATAATAATAAACAGAAGAAATACAGTAAGGTCTTTCCTTATAGAAAAAGGAAAGACCTTAATAAACAGAAGAAATACAGTAAGGTCTTTCCTTATAGAAAAAGGAAAGACCTTAATTAAAATGTCAATTGTTCTTGAACAATTGAGAGGTCTTTCCTTTTATAATGTAAAATATATGTTCAAATAGACGTAGAATGTATTGAAAAGCTTTAAAACACACTGAAAATCCTTTAAATAAGGTCAAAAACACATAATTCGCTATATGGGACATGACCTTGACCTTTGACCTTTTGACCTTTGACAAGGTCATTAGTCCCCAATGTCATTGCTGAAGACCCCATGGGTCTAGGACCTTTGGTTATATAGAAAAAGCTGATTTAGTCTTTTCAGAAACCTAAAACAGGCTTTATGCCCCTTAAAAAAAGGTCAAATCTCTCCGGTCAAAATGTAACAAAGTTGCGCGGTAATGACTTAAACATTTTCCACTATTTAAAACTTCTGTAAGTATAATGGTTGCTGAGATTATCCCATAACAAGGTGTTAGGTCAAAGGTCAAGGTCAACATACAAATTTGACCTTGAGGTATTTTTCAAAGTCACATGAATTGATGATGAATGGTGAAGATCCTAGGTCTCTATGACTTACGGTTTCTGAGTTTTGGTGGTCCACCGACACCGGTTAATTTTCATAGGGGCATAACCCTACCAATGAGTCGTTGAATCTTTTCGATCCAAATGTAACGAAGAACTGGGGTCTGGTCCTGAACAAATTTCACCCTTTGTTTTTTTTCTACCTATTATGGTTACGGTGTTGGAACGATAACAAGGTTTTTTGGTTTCGGAGGGATTACTCCGAACCGACAAAATATTTCGACTAACAGGGTGAGTTCCAGATAGGTATTCATGACACCGATACAAAGTGTGAACATGAAAGCGACACGTCTTACGGTTTAGGCTGCTAACTTCGTCAAAGTTTGGCGGAAGAATAATAATAATAAACAGAAGAAATACAGTAAGGTCTTTCCCTTTTGTAAAAGGAAAGACCTTAATAATAATTAAACTGTCAATTGTTCTTGAACAATTGAGAGGTCTTTCCTTTTGTAATGTAAAATACATGTTCCAACAGACGTAGAATGTATTGAAAAGGTCAAGGTCAACCTTAAAAAGCTCCAAAACACACTAAAAATCCTTTATATAAGGTAAAAAACACTAAATTCGCTATCTGGGTCATGACCTTGACCTTTGACCTTTTGACCTTTGTCAAGGTCATTAGTCCCCAATGCCATTACTGAAGACCCCAAGGGTCTAGGACCTTTGGTTATATAGTAAAAGCTGATTTTGTCTTTTCAGAAACCTAAAACAGGGGTTATGCCCCTTATAGAAAGGTCAAATCTCTTTGGTCAAAATATAACAAAGTTGCGCCATAATGACCCAAACATTTTCTACTATTTAAAACTTCTGTAAGTATAATGGTTTCTGAGATTATCCCATAACAAGGTGTTAGGTCAAAGGTCAAGGTCAACATACAAATTTGACCTTGAGGTTTTTTTCAAAGATACATGAATTGATGATGATTGGTGAAGGTCCCAGGTCTCTACGACTTACGGTTTCTGAGTTTTGGTGTTCCACCGACACCGGTTAATTTTCATAGGGGCATAACCCTACCAATGAGTCGTTGAATCTTTTCGATCTAAATGTAACGAAGAACCGGGGTCAGGTCCTGAACAAATTTCACCCTTCGCTTTTTTTCTACCTATTACGGTTACGGTGTTGGAACGATAACAAGGTTTTTTGGTTTCGGAGGGATTACTCCGAACCGACAAAATATTTTGACTAACAGGGTGAGTTCCAGATAGATATTCATGACAACAATACAAAGTGTAAACATGAAAGCGACACGTCTTACGGTTAAGGCTGCTAACTTCGTCAAAGTTTGGCGGAACAAAAAGAATAATAATCAGAAGAAATACAGTAAGGTCTTTCCTTATAGAAAAGGAAAGACCTTAATCAGAAGAAATACAGTAAGGTCTTTCCTTATAGAAAAAGGAAAGACCTTAATAATAATAATCAGAAGAAATACAGTAAGGTCTTTCCTTATAGAAAAAGGAAAGACCTTAATAAACTATGCAACATTCATAGAAACAAACTATTCGTTGAAGCCATCTGAAGGACACCTCCGAGTGCGGGAGTTTCTAGCTACATTTAAGACCCATTGGTGGCCTTCGGCTGTTGTCTGTTCTATGGTCGGGGTTGTTGTTGCTTTGACACATTCCCCATTTCCATTCTCAATTTTATATAAATAACAAATGCCTTATTCCTGACTTGGTACAGGAACTTTTAAGAAAAAATGGTGTGTTGAAGCTGCTTGT
Organism: Mytilus galloprovincialis; assembly: GCA_037788925.1. Lineage (NCBI taxonomy): Eukaryota > Metazoa > Mollusca > Bivalvia > Mytilida > Mytilidae > Mytilus > Mytilus galloprovincialis. Next base: position 55,172,290 of record CM075340.1, on the reverse strand, counting down.
GTGGTTAATTAAACCTCAGCGCTTTATGGCAATGTTAAATAAAATTATACAGCTAAAATGACGACATTACATGACGGGAACACAATACAAATTAATACAAAAACACAAACGGGATTCATCTGTGGACCTTGGTGATACTTGAATAATCGCAATTATTAACAGTTATACTTCATGTTTGTTTATGTTGTTTTTGTCTTACTACTATAGCCTACCTTATGCCATATGGAATAAGTTGGCCGTTGAAGACAAGTTGTGTCTCTTAATCTGTAAAAGATCAAGGGATTTTACCTTTCATGGGTAACAAGACGAGTAAAACTATTTGGGGAAGAAACTGATTATCCTTCCAGAATTGATTACTTCGTTAAGTTTTTTTGGAGTTAGTGTTGGTTATTTTTGTATGATGCGTGTTCAGGACTGTGTTCATTAGACGTTCGCGGTACCGCTATGTATGTATAGTAACGTCATGCTACTTATGACGTTGAGATTTATGTACAAGATGAGTTTTAGAATCATTACAAGTAGAAACAACTAGTAGTTCTTATTGTGCCTAACAAGTCTGATAATACCACTCTAAGATATTGGTGCCGTAGGACCAAGATGAGTTCCAAACTACGTTCTATACGTGCAGGACACAGAAGCGTTATTTCCCGACTTTTGAAGAAATTTGAGGACATCCGAGACGACGGAGATGAGCCCGTGAACACTGAAGAGTTAACTAAAATTGTGAACAATCTGTTGAAGAAACAAGAGACACTACAAAAACTTAATGAGGACATTCTAGAAAATCTTGATGAAGGAGAAGTAGAAGCCGAGATCGTCGATTCAGATGAGTATGCTTACACATTAGATGGAAAAATAACGCAAATACAAAAGCTCATTCTTGTCAATACATCCACACTCAGTACAAATGCAAAAGATTTTGTCAGTTATAGCGACCCTTCACATTCCGCCTCTGCTCAACCCGCCTCTGCTCAGCCCGCTCATGCTCAACCCGCTCATGATCAACCAAGTTATGCTCAACCCGAGATATACAATAAACAGAATACATGTAATTCAAACTTCCGTGTACCGGAAACTCAGTTTTCACGTAGTAACACTAGATTAAATGAGTACAACAAGTTGCCCAAATTGAATCTTCCTACCTTTGATGGTAATATTATGCAGTGGCAGTCATTTTGGGATTCATACGAGACATCCGTTCACGAAAACACTACTCTTGGAAACGTTCAGAAATTTAATTATTTGAAGTCACTACTCCATGATGAGGCATTGAAAACCGTCACAGGGTTTGCGCTTACACATGCAAATTATGAGAAAGCTATTTCTTTACTGCAAGAAAGATATGGACAATCGCATGTAATAAGACAGAAGTATATGCAAGCACTAGTTGATATACCAGCCCCTAAATACACGATATCTAGCATGAAAAACTACTACGATGAAATTGAGATACACATTAGAGGATTGGAGTCATTAGGTCAAAGTGAAGACACATATGGAGCGTTTTTAGTGCCCATTATTATGAACAAACTACCCGGTGAAATCCGCAGAAATCTTGCCAGACAATATAGATCTACAGATTTACAACTGAATGAATTACGCCGTGGAATTTTCGATGAACTTTATATTATGGATGCAGGCAAAACTTCAGAACAGTTAGAACACCCTACAGCTACCGCCGCCTTTCTGACAAATACAAATTATAGTAATCGAAATAGAGGTAACAAGAATACAAACGCAACTAACACTAAACCCAAGCCACTCTGTGCGTACTGTAAGGAGCCACACTCGTCTGTTAATTGCACTAAAGTATCTGATTACAATGGCCGGATGTCAATCGTGAAACAAGATCGTTTATGCTTTAACTGTCTAGGACACCATAGCTTGTCCGCATGTAAATCTACAAAAACTTGCAACAAGTGTCACAAACGTCATCACACCAGCATTTGCAAAGACAATGTTAAAACAAATGAAGACAACAAACCAACAGGGGATATAACCGTAGGCACAATTCAACACAACGCGGAGGAACCAGACACTGTTTTACACTCGCAATCGACAGATCGTGTACTTTTGAAGACAGCAATTAACCCAGTAAGTGCAGAACATGAAATACTTGATGCAAAAATATTGTTTGACGAAGGCGCACAGCGCTCATTTATCACAGAGGAATTAGCCGAAAAATTGAAACTCAAACCTACTGGAACTGAAAGCGTTAACCTATCCGGATTTGGAGACAATGCAAATAGTACTAAAATTCGCCATTTGAGTACAGGATTGGTATATCTCATAACTACAGAGGGTAAACTTCCGATTCGAGTCTTGATCGTTCCAGAGATCGCAGTACCGATGAGAACCTATGTACGCCAAGCAGCAAAACTTACATATTTGTCAGGAATCAAATTAGCTCACCCAGTAACAGCAGATGAAAACTTTGAAATTTCTATTCTAATTGGAGCTGATTACTTCTGGTCAATTGTTCAGAATGATATTATCCGAGGCGAAGGACCGACAGCTGTTCAATCAAAAATCGGATACCTGTTGTCTGGAACGCTACATTCACACAACTCTGACACAGATGGATACAAGAGAGCTTCAATGATGAACGTGATGATCGCAACAAAAACCGATGAGTACGACTTGGAGAAATTTTGGAAAATAGAGTCACTGGCTACCGAGAAAATTGACACTTCAAAGCTAGAAGAACAGATGGATATTCAAAAGACTTATGAAGAGAAACAAATTCGTTACCATGACAACAGATATTTTGTAACGTTACCATGGAAAGAGGATCACCCTACGTTACCGACAAATAAAGCCATTGCACAACGAAGGACGGAAAGTGTAGTAAGAAGACTTAGCAAAGAACCCAAACTACTGGAAAAATATGGAGAAATAATGGCTGAGCAGGAGAAAAGGGGCTTCATAGAGAAAGTGGATATTACTAATGAGGCCGATGAAAAGAGCAAAATACACTATATTCCGCATCATGCTGTGAGAAAAGATTCAACAACAACACCAATCAGGGTCGTATTCGATTGCAGTTGTAAAGCAACACCAGAATCGTCTAGTCTTAATGATTGTTTGATGACTACTCCACCCAATTTAAATGACTTAGTCGGCATTCTTTTAAGATTTCGTTTACACCAATTTGCCGTTACTACTGATATAGAGAAGGCGTTCTTGAACGTGGGACTAGAGACACAGGATAGAGATGTCACACGTTTCTTTTGGTTCGATACACCAACAGACCCATCAACTCCACTATCAACTTACCGATTTAAGTCTGTATTATTTGGAGCCACTTCATCGCCATTCATACTGAATTCCGTTCTACAAAAACACTTGAGAGAGAACCGTTGTGAATATACTGACACTTTAAAGAATGATTTGTATGTTGATAATATACTGTCGAGTTTTCCTACAGAGAGTGCATTACTGAAATATTTTGATACATCAAGAGACTTATTCATTAGAGCAGGATTTAACTTGCGCTCATGGGCTTCAAATTCTCAACTTTTGCGAGACCGTGCAAATTCACACAGCGTTTTAGACAAAGATGAACTCATAAAAGTGCTTGGATTGAGATGGAACACTTGTCACGACACACTTACTTTCGCCAAACCGGAATACACTGATATTGAAGATACACGTATGACAAAACGAGAGATTTTAAGACAATCGTCTAAAATCTATGATCCACTCGGACTTATTGGTCCAGTTACTGTGCGTAGTAAGATGCTTATGCAGACTTTGTGGGAGAAAGGATTAAATTGGGATGAACCTCTTACATCTGAAATTACAACAGAATGGAAGTGTGTTCTAAAAGATATTAATGAATGTTCACATTTGGAAATTAATAGACCGTATTTCAAAGAAAAATCAGACAATGTAGAATTACATGTGTTTACGGATGCAAGCTTGAAAGCCTATGGAGCATGCGCATATTTAGTCAGTGGAAAAGAAACCGTACTTATAATGTCAAAGAATCGAGTGACACCACTCAAACAGTTAACAATTCCGAAGTTAGAACTCAGTGCAGCTTTGATAGGCGCAAGACTGGTCAAGCATTTGAAATCGCACTTGGATGTTACAAGCGTCACATTATGGAGTGACAGTCAGATAACTTTAAGTTGGCTTACTACTGAGAAACAATTACCCGTTTTCGTTAGTAATCGAGTGAAGGAAATTAACGAAATTACGCAAGAATACACATGGAAGTACTGTCCGACAGATTCAAATCCGGCAGATATGCTATCGAGAGGAGTAACTGCAACCAAATTCCTAGAATTGGATCTTTGGATGAAAGGACCCGAATGGCTCACTGACAAATCAAACTGGCCACAGTGGAAGAATAAAGAATCCCACATTCTTAGCACTACCATTGAGCAAGGACAATCAACTAGTGAACCGCAACAGAAAATCAGATCTTATGAAGGAATAAGTAAAATTATGGATATACAACGCTACAGCTCATACCAAAAACTTTTGCGTATAACTGCATACATGTACCGATTCATAAACAACTGTAGAAATAATGACAAACTAACAGGAAATCTTAGTGTCAATGAAATTCAGACTGCTTCGACTTCATGGATTCGAGATTCGCAACTGCGTAAATACCCGGATGTTATTGAGAGTTTAAACAACAAATCAGAGAAAAATGCGCTAGTGAAGCAACTTAGATTGTACATGGATAAAATGAACATTATCCGTTGTGGCGGGAGAATTAACAATGCACCTATTGATGAATCAGCTAAATTTCCAGTACTAATACCGAACAAAGACAGATTTTGTAAATTAATTGTGATGGATGCACACGCAAAGAATTTTCACTCTGGATTAGAAAGTACAGTGACATTTATTCGCCAGTCTTACTGGATTCCGTCGATTCGACAATGTGTGAAATCAATACTCCGTAATTGCGTTACTTGCCGTAAAATTACCGGAAGACCATATCATACACCCGACCCACCACCACTGCCGTCCGACAGACTTAATGATTCACCACCGTTTACCGTAACCGGTGTCGACTTCACAGGAGCATTGAATGTGAGAACAAAAAGCAACAGTATTAGTAAAGCATATATTTGTCTATTCACCTGCGCTAACACTAGAGCTGTGCATTTGGAAATCGTTGAAGACCTTACAGAACAAACATTCATTCTAGCGTTTAGGAGATTCACCAGCCGCAAATCGTTACCAAAAATCATGATGTCTGACAATTGTACAACATATACCGCAGCAGCGAAGGAAATTGAAATGCTTACAAAATCTAATACTATTCAGGAACAACTCAACATATATGGAACTCAGTGGAAATTTATTCCGAAGCGTGCACCATGGTATGGTGGTTGGTGGGAACGATTGATCGGCTTGACCAAGAATTGCATAAAGAAAGTGTTAGGACGAGCACTAGTTACTTTTAGAGTGCTAGAGACAATTGTGATCGAGATAGAGGCTATATTAAATGATCGTCCGTTAACCCACGTATCAACGGACCTTACCGATGATGAACCGCTTACACCGTCTCATCTTCTCTATGGAAGACGGGTTAAAACTTTACCGTATTCAGGAACAATTAATTTCAGCAGTGAGGAGAACGTACAAAACTTAACACATTACACAGCAAATAGACAATCTAGTGTTCAAAAACGCATTATTCACGACTTTTGGAACAGATGGCGACGAGAATACCTCACTTCACTTAGGGAACAACATAGAAACACCGGAATTAACACTCAAATCATTAAAGTGGGCGACATTGTACAGATTCATGATGATACCCCAAGGACAGTGTGGAATATAGCGATTATCGTTAAGTTAGTTTATGGGAGAGATGGACTTTGTAGGTCTGCTATTTTACGCACTAAAAATGGCACGACGTCTAGACCAATAAGTAAGCTATATCCACTTGAACTCTTATCAACAGATAGTCCGTGTGATTCAAGTGACAACACTATTACTTCAACCAGAAAAGCAAAAACTGATGCCAAGGAGAAAATCAAAAGTTGGATTCAACCGTTCCGTAAAGCATAGAGACTGTTTAAGTGTTAAAAGTTAAAGTTTTATTTCATTTGAGAGACAATAGTTATTTCATTTTAAAGTTTTTTCTTTATTTATTGCTTAAATTTTCATTCGCGGCCCCCCAGGATGTTCAGGACTGTGTTCATTAGACGTTCGCGGTACCGCTATGTATGTATAGTAACGTCATGCTACTTATGACGTTGAGATTTATGTACAAGATGAGTTTTAGAATCATTACAAGTAGAAACAACTAGTAGTTCTTATTGTGCCTAACAAGTCTGATAATACCACTCTAAGATAATGCGTTTATGAGCTGTTGTTTGCATTTTCTTCATTTTTCTTTTGGCTAAGGATATAAAGTTCTTTCTTCGAAATTGGTTAGAAAAAAATGAAAAGTGCCAATACACAATTTCTTTAGATGTTTTCTATAAACATTGATCAATAGAAGGACTGCGCCGTTCATGCAAGGTTAATGCTCTATACGTAGATATGAATGAAATATCTATTAAAAGAAGGGTAACTCTGTTTCAATATGCTGGAGACATTTTTTATCAACATCATACCCAATAAAGGACAATAAGCAGAAATGGCTTTGCCGACGCGTATGAATATAAAAACAAGTGTGAAACTTGTTTGAAATATTAGTTTAGATAAAGAGAATTATAGTTTGACTGTGTGATTTCTAATTCATCGGCAAATATATGTATAGAACTAAATAAAATGCGATATTTCTGCACTCATGATAGTGGAAGCAAGATGTATTCCAGGATCAGGGTGCGATCTGATAAATAAATGCAACAGTAGTTAACCCGTGTTCAAAAGTCACAAATCGATTGAAAGAAAACAAATCTGGGTTACAAACTAAAACCGATGAAAACACATCAACTCTAAGAGAAAAACAATGATACAACAGGTACAGAAGTGCAACAAAAACAAACACCAACATCTTAGAAACGAACTATTTGATAACAACTGCCATATTACTGACTTGGTACAGGACATTTTAAGAAAAAAATGATACTTTCGGGCGCTAATATTTCTTATATATATTTTTCAATTAATATTTTTCCTTCACTTATTCAAAGTGTGTTTGCTCTCATTCAAACAATATTTTTGTTTAAAAAAAAAGTTTTTACATTCACTCAATTCTTTTTTTTTTCCCCCGCACAAAACAGAAAAAATCAAAAAATCAAAAATTCTGCTTGGCTCCGGCATAATTTAATCATCATTTTTCTTTTTTTTTTCTTTAAATCATTCAAATTTAGACATGTTTCACTGTAAAAAAAGTCATACCTTTTCGTTTCTGTTAGTGGTGTGTATGTACAATCGCTCAGTGTTCAGATATTTAAAACATTCACGTCTAGGTATTTTTTATTTCGTCATTTAAGATCATGACTGAAGGTGAATTACAAAATTAGACGTCAAACTAACGTGTTAGAGTCGCGGGTTTCGACTACATAAGTTGCGTCAAATACAGTCGAATCAAAACAGTTTTATCAAATCAAATACAAATTTAAGCAGCAATGAAAATGAAAATTCTGAAAAGTTATACCATATAGAATACAATAATGTCCATCTATGACTGGGGTCGAAAATTCTTATTGTTTCGAAAAAAATCCTCATTTCATAACATTCACAGTAAATACCCGTTGGTGTTTCATGCATATTCGACACCAAAGAAAGGCTTACTACTGGCATGTTGATACGATCTGACTAAACGTCCATAGCAGTAAAAGCGAGCCAGTGGTAATACAAACTAATTAAAGATGCTTTCCTTAGAATTGTTCCGCAATTGGCCATTTCTTCTACGTGTTATTCATTATAAAGCGCACGAATCAAAACAGTTGAAAGGCTAAATCAAATACGAAGTTACAGAGACTCAAAACTAAAATCTTCGAAATGTTGTGAAAAAAAATATAAGGCGTCTATGCATGGTAGTAAAAAAAACTTATAGCTTCGAAAAATTCATATTTTGATAAACTGAAAAAAAAAACAGTATACTAAAAGTATACGACAGAATGATTGTTATTTCGTACCAATACAGAAGTGCTGACGGGAATGAAATACAAGCAGTTGGTCCGAGACCACAATTGTCGTCCCTTGATTTTCGTTGTCCCTAGTGTTGACAGTGGGTTACTTGCCATTAATTTTCATACCCCTTCCAAATGTATTTCTCCATGTTTAATGCCTCAAATTGCAAGTAGGGGGATCAAATTACACTGTAAAAATATTTTGGGTCCAGAATTTTAAAGGAAAGTAGTGATTTTGTCCAGCTGAAAAAGGTTAAAAATTAGCACTTCGGAAGCTGTCAAAAGATTTCAAGACGCCCTAAACATAAAAATGTCCATATTTTGAGTTAGAGCCGATGAAGTTTTATATAATTTTGATATAATTTGTCCCAAAAGTAGTACAATAAACTCATCATAGATACCAGGACTAAATTTTGTACATACGCCAGACGCGCGTTTCGTCTACACACTGTAAAAAATTCATTGAGAAAGCGCAGGTGGGATTTTTTTTACATTTTCATTTATGTTCTAAAAGAAATGCACTACGAAATAATTGTGGCCTCGGACCAGTTGCATTGACAAAGTGGTTTAAAAACAAATTAGAAATACCAGGTTTATAATTTGTTTCGCCATGCACGGATTTCGTCTACATTAGACTCGAATCCAGACATTGCGATGACCAAATCAAAACTGTTTCATACATTACAGACATTTGGATTAGTGTATTTCAGTAGCATAGCATGGTACCGACAAATTTATCATTGTATATATTTTCGAGATATAGAATGTTGTATAAATTGTCAAGATGAAAAAAAAACTCAACAATTGTTTGCGTCTGATGATAAAAAGGGTTCTAACAGAAAAAACCAAAATCCATGGACGGTCAACTATGCCTGAGGAAGATGAAACCTTATTTTTTAACTCAATCAATTTGTCAACCTGATTATACCCTAGGGAAATAAGTCCTTATTAGCGGTAAAGAACCAGTGCTGGAAAAGATTAAATTACACTTTATGATTTTTTTGTGTATGACGCCCTTTACTGGATTTATTTCCAAGCTCATGCACAAAACAAACCCAATAAAATTCTGTACGTAAACGTAGGAAAGCTTAATTTTAAAAAGCTGTATAAAATAATTACTACCTCTATACATGTTTAACTTTGCTTAGAGAAGTTGGAATCTTGTTTTTTTTTTTTTTTTTTACTAATTTCTCCATTATGAACGGATAGTGTCAGCACAAAAACAATGCTAACTGAGCTGACGAACCCTCAGAAATCGACTTATTCTCCTTCAGCGGTTTTAAGCCATTGCTGGAAAAGTTAAAAAAAAAAAACATTTTATAAATTCGATGCATTCCATGCACTTTTCTTATTTTACCCTTATCAGGAATGCTCATATCCCGAAAACAAAATAAAAGCCAAGCAAATTATGTATTATTAATGCGCGATGAGCTATGTTATCAAAAGGGGCCTAAAAGAATTAAGAAATACGTCTAGATTCGACTTTGGTTAAGGGAGTTGGAGATTTTGTGATCATTCCTTAATTTATGAACATAAAATCTAATTGCAAAATTATGTAATAAATCATATCAGTATCGAAGCACCCACCACTGAGCACATGGAATGACAGTCATATGCTCTGGTGTATACCCAGTGTAGAAATGGTTACACTTTATATGTGTGTTTCTTCCGAAGCACTTTTTTGGAATGAACATCATCAGATGCGCTTGTATACAACAAAAATGGAAATCGATGGATGTATAACAACATAGTGTGTTAATTTACGTTTTTTTTATTGAGTGAAGCCTTCCAATTGATATTTTATCGTGTGTTTCTCTATATTGTGATGTTATGCTATTGTTTCAGAAAAAGTTTGTACCCGTCCTAAGTCAGGAATCTGATGTACAGTAGTTGTCGTTTGTTTATGTGATTTATACGTGTTTCTCGTTTCTCGTTTTTTATATAGAATAGACCGTTGGTTTTCCCGTTTGAATGGTTTTACACTAGTAATTTTTGGAGTCCTTTATAGCTTGTTGTTCGGTGTGAGCCAAGGCTCCGTGTTGAAGACCGTACATTGACCTATAAAGGTTTACTTTTATAAATTGTTATTTGGATGGAGAGTTGTCCCACTGGCACTCATACCACATCTTCCTATATTTATGAACACGTAAAAAGACCTATGTGACCAAAACAAAACTATTCATACAATTCAGCATGCAACAAATGATACTAAAAGTATTCAAGTTACGATGAAACATATACACAAATATGATATAAATGACTTATATTCGCATTTTTCTTTATATTTATGACATCACATATCAACTGAATGCTTCTATTTCCTATTAGGTCATATTAAACAATAGTTCATAATCATCCTGTTTACTAACTAATGTCTTCGAATAATTACTGCGTTAACGTTCGCATATGTCTTGTATCGAACTGTTCTATCCTTGGATTTTAACTCGCATCGGTTCTTGTTTTTTTTTCTGCATTCCTACTTCAAATTAACGTTATTTTTGTTTATAGAATCAATTTCATCGATTCCAACGTCATAAACACTATACGAAATTCAGAAAAGTATCAAATTAGTTTGCAATAAAGTAAATAAGAATATACGTTAACTGTTCAGACATTTCATAAACTAATTAAATAATTCGTCGATTCACCGCTGAATATTTGTTTCCGGATTTCTTGAAGAGCAATTGATGCAAACCCAAGATACATTTGTATTCTTGTTAATAAAAATTAAGTTGGAATTGATAAAACTTGTTTATTGTTAATCATTTAATTCTACATTTAATCAGTTTTGACTGATTCTTTGTGGAAATCTCTCAATGATTGTATTGAATTTCTTTCTGTGGACGATTAACTTATTAGAAACGAACAGCTTATTAGTTCCTTAATGAAAAGAAGCTTTTTTAGCCTTAGAAATATAAATTGTACCTCGTTTATCTCAATTTTCTTGTTTTATGTCGAATCGATTTCCTTGGTGATGTGATATAGTTTACATGTTGCTAGCCATTACTCGAAACTCATTGGAAAGCTGAAATCTAAGATGATAAAATCTAAACCTGAAATGTCATCCGGAACTTAATGTGGTTGTGAGGACTTGTTCGTGCTTAAGTTCAATTATTTGTAATAGTACACCAACTTCTCATTGCCAAGTGTCTTTGATATATTTCGTGTCAAGATAGTTTTCTCGCATTTTTTATGATGGTTATAACCGATAAGTCGTCAAACTCTCTGAAGGACTGTTTTGACTTTGTTTACTACAAACTTCGACTGAAAAACCCTGTTGTCGATTCTGATGGAAGCCTAAGAAAGGTTTTTAACGGAATTTCAGTGAATTCTTGGTTCACTCCTATGGGCATTTCTCCAGAGAAACTTCAAACGCCATACAGCCCGGTCAAAAAGGACTTACAAACAAAATTACACGAGCGAGCGAAGAGTGCCTCGGCTGTATTAGGGCGTAGACATTATGAAATTGAAAAACAGGAAGTTAAAAGAGATGAAATTCTGCAAGGATGTAGCATGCTCAAAACGAAAACTACAGGTATAGTACAGACTTCCAGAAAAGTTAAAAGTGCCTCCGGTAGATTTTGTGGTACCAGTACGCATAGTTCCGGTGAAGTGCGATCAAAGATTTTGCTTCAAAGACCTCATACCTGCCACGGAACAAGGTCAGATAAAGTGGTTTACGATAAATTGTCTATCAGTGCAAAATCTTTAGAGCTTTGCCATCATAAACCTTCAGCATCTGTTATGAACATAATAGAGGACAAGAAAGAAGACTTACGACTATTAAGTGACTTCAAAACAGAACACGAAATGAGGGAGGCATTTTATACAAGAATAGGGTCGGCACCACCATCCATTCAACATGTTCAAAGCAACCCGCAAGTAGATACCAGTAACAAAAGTTCTACACCTTTATATTGGAAAACAAAGTCTGCATACCATCGTAAACAAATCACAACAGACAGTGGATGCGAAAATAGCAATGATGCTGAGTGTGTGTCACGTGGTTCGTTATGGAAACCTTTATTGTACTCCGATGACAATGGGAAAAAGCATAAAGCCGGCTGTCCGTACAAATGTAAAGGATGTTTTCGTGCATGTTTAGTGTCACAGGACTACATGGACAAAGTTATGAGCGGCACAATACAAATAGACAAAAAGAGGGAGAAATATGTGAAGCCAAAATTTTATCACCGAAGGATTGTCGAATTTGCGATTGCAAATGCACAACCAATTAAAGAAATGATAGAAAAGAATAATGCAGCAAAGATAAAAACATCACTAGAAGAAAAGGTCTTTGAATATACAAATGCTAATGCAAGTCCGGTGAAAATCATTAAGGATAGTGTTGATATCGCTCGTACTGCAGACTCGACAAAAGACAGAGATAACACAGAGTGAAAACGCGAATAAATATTCAATGTGAAATTTGCTCGACAGACACATCTTTCATACCATTTCAGGATAAAAATTAAATCTGTCTTTATTTAAAGTAGGATTTTGTCCTCTGTATTACTTATGTTTACAAAATTTTTAGTGGTACCAAAAATGAAACACATAGAGAGCATGGTATTGGAACGTGTTTTTAGTGATATTGTGTGACTATTCTATCAACGATTTGATGACAGTGGTTTTCCAAAAGCTCTGATAGGTTAAGAAAAATAAGTTGACCCATCTACTCTTTTGTAACATTTTTTAAACAAATAATCTATTTGCATTGGGTTGAAAAAGTCAACAAAATTCTCTATTTCATAGGACATTTAAAAAAAAAAAGGGTTAATTAAATTCGATGCAGAAGAATACTTGCCAAAATGATAGATATTTCATGCATATGATATAAATAACACAAAAGTATTCAGAATTGATTACAATTTTCGAAAGTGATTTATTTTAAGTAGTACATTTCAGCAGCATTTGGATAAAAAAAAGAACAAGCGGACCTTTTCTAAAGGTTTCTAAACCTTTTCTATATGTCACCATTCAAAAGTATTGATCGTCAAAAAAGAGTCGCTTGAGTTGTTTTCTTTTATGATTTTTTTCTCCTTACAAGAAAAATTTCTAAAACGAGAATTCTTGATATTGGTGGTCATTGCCGAGTCAAGACAAGCAATAATATTTATCATTTTGTCATATCCACAATACCACGGCTTATTAAATTCGCTTCAGGTATAACTATCGTTAAATTCAACTTGTTGTGAGCAGCACACCGAGTGTCTTTAGAACCAAAAAAATCCATCCTACCAGAAAACATGGGATTAGGAAAACAAATATGCCGCGAGTTCAATCTGCAACGGGTTTTTTTTTTGTCAGAATCAAATACCAATCTAACTACTTGTAAAATCTCGACAAACTATTGGCGATTATAATATGAATTGTCAATAACATCTTATCAAATGCATGTTGCTTGTGAGATGAAATTTAATGCGCTGCTCAGTGGCGGATCCAGGGGGGGGGGGGGGGTCCGGGGGTGCGCACCCCCCTTTATTTTTGCCGATCAATGCATTTGTATCGGGACATATGTTTTGCACCCCTTTGCACCCCCCCCCCCCCCCCTTTGCCCTGGGTTAGCACCCCCCTTTCGAAAATTCCTGCATCCGCCCCTGCTGCTATTCAAAAATGTTGGATAAGATGTATTTTCAGATTTGTTCTTTTTCTTAATGATAATTGATGAATTTTATAACAACTGAGTCTGTGATACCTAGAACAGATTCTCGTGACTAAAAAAAAATAAATTGTATTAATATTTAGCTAATAAATCATTAAGTTGTTTTCATTGTTATTTTTTGTATGATTCATCTATCATGTTTACTGGAAGTGGTGCGGCCTAGTAAAAACAGCAAACAAAAAGTAGAAAAAAATGTTTTGACTTCAGGGTCACGTAACTTTTTATTCTTCGTGGCATGACCCACTTCGATTATCTATCAGCTTTTTCAAATCTTGGTTCTTATTGATTAAAACAATGAAAAAGTATTGTTTGTACATATTTTTTCGTATACAAATTTTCTGAGAGTTATAGGTAATCCTTTAACATGACAAGTTTAAAAACAAATCCTACTTGAAACTAACTGACATGTATTTTAAGATCATTTGTCTCATTGTCATTGGAAGAGTCGTCATAAATATATTCTCTCTGGATGTCTTATCTGCTCAAGTAGAATTAAACATATATATTTTATTAGTGAAAAGTTAGCAATGCAAAGTTAGAAATATTCCTGCTAGTATTAATTACATACTAGAAAACACCCGCGAAATCGCGGGCATTCAGAGCGTAGTTTAAAGTATGTAAAGTGTAAAATACTGAATGACTGGAGAATTTCAGCAAAAGTATCATAAGTCATAGGTTATTGGGGACAGGAAAATGTTGTTTTTTTTATCCCTCCACCTTTATTTCCAAAGTTCCCAATTTTTGGTTTTCTATCAATTTCAATATGAACATACATTTAGTATGTTATGAACATTTAAGTAAGGAGCCTGTAATTCAGTGGTTGTGGTTTGTTTATGTGTTACATATTTGTTTTTCGTTCATTTTTTGTACATAAATAAGGCCGCTAGTTTTCTCGTTTGCATTGTTTTACATTGTCATTTCAGGGCCTTTTAAAGCTGAGTATGCGGTATGGACTTTGCTCTTTGTTGAAGGCCGTACGGTGACCTATAGTTGTTAATTTCTGTGTCATTTTGGTCTCTTGTGGAGAGTTGTCTCAAAATGGCAATCATACCACATCTTCTTTTTTTTTGTGTAATCAATGAATTTTGTAAAAGATTTAATGACTGGAGAATTTCAGAAAAGGTATCAAAAGTTCACATGAATAAATTTAGCACTTAATGAACATTCATTACTATATAAATAAAGTGTATTTACCTTCAATTCTAAGTTTACTAATCGATCCATGGTGGTCATTGATATAGTATACAGACCCTCTCTATTTAATAAATCTGTGACCGCCGTGGATAGTAAACTTGAACATGATAGCAGATAAAATTCTGAAAATATATTTTATTGATAGTATATGTATGTTCGAAGTATACATAAAAAAGCAAACCGGAAGTCTAATCTGACTTAAAATTTCGTCCAATGACGGCAATATCCGGATGCCTTTTTCTCATTTTTCTCCTAAAATAACTCAATCTGAATAATCATATGAATGGATGACAAATGCGACTATGCACTGTACCTATAGGACACAGAGGCGTGTTGATTAATTTATTGTGGAAAGAAGAGAAGCGACACACAAAATGAGGTCTTCTCGTTTAATAGTATAGATTTATACAGCAATTATACCGTGATTCCTACCTCTCAACAGGAATAACATGAACTTTTATTTTTATGCAAAGTTAAAAATATTCCTGCTAGTATTAATTACAAAAGTCATATTCATACAGCAATTAAACCGTGATTCCTACCTCTCAACAGGAATAACATGTACATGTATATTAATAATTTTGGTAACCTATAGCATTAATCATTTGAGCATAATCAGCATTCCTTAATTTTTACCGAGCATTATGTTCATCTGACCATTTATGATTACTGAATGCTTTGTAAAGATATAACTGACGATAGGTAAAAAAAAATATGATTTTACGTAGATAAAAAATAATTCATTCTCAGACTGAAGGTTGTCAATTATGGGAGGACTTTGCAATCGTAACTGATTCGTTTTCTTTTAACATAGTCCTTCATGACTTTTTGATTGCTTTCTGTATTGGCTTCCGTGTATTACCTTTTGCATTGTAGATTACGATTTTTACCTTGAATATTGACTTATATCATATATAAAGGAGGCAGTTTCCATGTGTATAGGTACTGTGTTGTACTTAAAAAGACTTTGCAAATTTAAGCTTTCAATAAGCTTACATGTCGTAATTTTTCAATTTTTCCAAGTTCTATCTATAGATCATTTCTAATTTATGAATTACAAATCTACATCATTTTACAGTTAAACCCAGAGGCATATACATTAACACGATATACATATGATAACCCAAACATTGCTATACGATAACACTTTGTTGCTATGCAATAACACATAAAGGATGCGATAACATTTATATAATCCGCCCATGTTTATGAACGATATCTAAGAGCTATTTCACGAATTGAGAATGTTGTGGACCACTCTTTAGATTAATAGTAAGTTTCTTTTCTTGCACAATAAGATTGGTATTCTAAAAACTTGAACTATTACAACTTTTAAAATGTAAATTCTCAATCTGTCTAACTTCTTCCGTTATATTGATACATTTGTATGCAATTATATCATAGTACAAGTATACGTTTGCCAAGTGCGAGACAACCTCTCATAAGGCACATTTTGTTAACGTCAAAACATCTCTCTCTCTCTCTCTCTCTCTCTCTCTCTCTCTCTCTCTCTCTCTCTCTCTCTCTCTCTCAATCGATTAATCAATCAATCAATCAACATGCAATCAACAATCAATCAATCAATAAATAAATAAATACTATTGATAAAAGTATTCCGTTTTATATAAATATTTATTTTGTGAATATATGAATATTACAGGTTTCAATACAAACAACGACATGCACTAACTAACGGTTTGTGTATATATTTAACGTTATAACCAATATCAGGCGATTTTATCAGACCAACAATAATTATCAGTCCAGTGAATGACCTATATCAGTTAGGATTAAGTACTTTCGGATATTGGCACTAGACAGAACAGAGTGTTATCTACTAAACAGATAGTCCTGTCGTGGGTATATTACATCTGTCGTGTTAACCCACAAGGTCTGCGTATCAGATTTAGTGAACTAATTTCTACCGGTATATACTGACACAGGTACTTGGGGACATATACATTGTAGCTCTGCTCCGACTGGCACAATATAGCGTCGTCAGTAAAGGCTTTGCTCCGACTGGATGGTTTGTTGCCTTGTATTGAGTAACTATGTTTATAACTATTTATTTATTGATTTGTATGTAGCGAATTGTCTCTAATAAAAACGAGACTCTTCTATCAAGTCCTTTCTTCACTCTCGGTTGTCTTCAACTCAACCCTCTACATTTTTAGGGACTTATCATTTTTTACCTGGGAGGGGGACTGGTCATTTTGAAATCAAACACATAAAATTTTCTTGATCCCCCCCATAATATTTCATTTTTTTGTTTGATTCCCCCCTTACAAACATTTAAAAAATTTGATCCCCCCTCTATTAAGCATACCAAAATTTTTTAACATGCAAAACACCTATGTTATTTCACAAAAATATTGCAAACATGAAATATTCGGGTGCAAGTCGTTTCGTAACCTGGTCGTTTCGTACCTGAGACGTTTTGTAACCTTATATCAATATATAATGATAATATGAGTCGTATGTAAAAACATATTTTGCCTTGGAATAGGGCTTTTCAATGGATATTAGTAGGTTGAGAAAGCCAGTGCTTTGAGAAGCTTTTTTCTGATTTTTTCCACTAAATTCCTGTAAACTGGACTATTAAATAAAACTTGATTCTAAGTACGTAACTCTGTAAAAAAATGTCATTAAAAAGTAAACTTTTTGAAACAGTAACCACACATTATTTACTGAGAGGGATCATATCAAATATGTCACTCTCTTGAATGCTACTTAAACTTAATTTTTACGTTAGGCCTTAATAATGAAATCTCCATTTAGTCGGTACACTTTTATATGGAGTAGTTCATACTTTTATATGGAGTAGTTCATACTTTCAGCTTGAAAAATTCAATAACTCATTTATTGTCACATTTAATTAATAAATGCGCGATAGTTACCTCATTTTTTTATTTATTTGCCTTAAAAGTGCAAATTTTGAGGGAATATGAATTATAAAGGACCCAGAGGGCTCTTGTAATGAAAACAAAAAGGTACATTAGTGGTGTTTATCATCTCAGAATCATCTTTTGTGTGCAGAATAGATGAATATTTGATCATTTTTTGGAGAATTTATTGCTCTATACTATATTCTCTAATGATGCGTTACCATTTTGCATAAAATTGCTGTTGATTTCGTTTTATTTTATACTTAATTTCTCCCAAACTATTAAGATGATTTTAATAAAAACTTGGCAGTAATCAAGGATTTGTATAGTGAGACTTTACAAATCCTTGCAGTAATGCTTATCAAATTTAGTGATCCAAGTGAAAGAAATATAACGACTGGAGTATTCAGGTTATGAAGCACCTACATGTATGCATTTTATATGACACAAAAAAGCAGCTTCCTGCAGCACCAAAGTCTTCTGATGTCTAACTTAATTGTATATATATGAATGGTGTTAACCATATATTTGACTATTGTTATGTTCTTGAGCTTCTTGACATTTTGTCTCATAATGTATGTTAACTATACTTTATTTTCCATGTGCAAAAAATATTGATCCCACCTCTTTGAATGTATAAAAAGAATTGAACCCCCCTTTTCTACACACAGAAAAAAACTTGATCCCCTGCATTTTGACCAGCCCACCCCCCCAGATAAAAAATGATAAGTCCCTTGGTATATCAAGAACTAGTGTTTATCCCATGGCATGAATTTTCATATAGCATTTATTTTTCTTATGAAGACGCATTAAATGCGATTTTATTTGACTTGTATCAGCTACCTCACAAAGAATAAACAAAAAACTGATATGATCCCATACCCTAACTATTACATTGGCGTTATTTTTAATCGGATTTTTGTATGCGCGTGTGTACAGCTAGTGTTAGTCTTGATTGTGAGAGGATGAGTTTGAGAGCTAGTTTACATGCCTTCTTATCACCACATCGATTTCTTTCCGTGAACCGTAGGGTATTGCTACGACAGGAACTATATGGTTTGTTTTATTTTATATATTTTATTCACATGGTCAAAATTAAGACACGGTTTTAAATTGAAGCTATTGATTGTGATGATAAAGAGAGGCGAAAAATACTAAAGGGACATTTAGTGCCGCTATATAATGTACTTTTAAAAAATATTTGCTTGTTGTTGGATCTTTTTAGACATGTGTGCTCCTTCACTAACAGCAATTTACAGTCATATTTTTAAATTCATTGAAATACCATCTCCCCCTTTTCCTTCTCGATATACGTTCATGGAAACGCAGTATTCAGTCTTTGATTGCTTCTTTACAATTCCATTAGATTTCCCGTAAAAAAAAATATAGTGATGACGTCATTTTGGAAGGAGGCAACGTTCGGAAATTCAAATGTAAAAATAGGTATGTTTTGTCTGTTATTCTGTTTTAAAGAAGAGTACACGTGTATAAGGTATGAACATTAAGCTATCAGAGTTTTACGCAGTTATTTAGTAAGTTGTTATTGCCGGGCTTTGTTGAAGTTCTGTAGCTGTCAGTAACTGCGAGTACTCTCAGGTCTGTACTAAGTAAGTGTCTTTTTTTGTTGTGGGAATGCGTTTGAACACTTGTCTACGCCCACGCTGTGTTTTTGTTATGTGTTTGTCCAAATAAATATGACATCTTGAAAGACTTTTTTCTGTGCCTTGTTGGTCTCTTGTGGAGAGTTGTCTCATTGACAATCATACCACATCTTCTTATCTTTTTGTTAAAATGTACTGTAGTCTTTCTTTGTCTACTGTTGAGACGGATAGACATTGAGAAGAGGAAGGCCACATTAGATCAAAAGTCCTATCTTTGCTTTGCTCTGCTCTTGTGTAGCTTAGTCTTCTCCTTGTTTAGTTCAGTTAGACGTACCCTGTCTGAGACCTGAATTACACATATGTTACGGATTACCCCTGACTTAATGTTATTTTCCAGTGCAGGTATTTGTTGAACATTCACAATGCAGCATGTATACTCATTACATGTTTATTGTTTCTTTAATATTTTGAGTGATCGATTTTTTATCTTGACAAATTTTTTTACGTTAAAAAATAGTTTCAATAAAGTTTTTAGATATCACATTTTGTGTTTGTATGTGTGTATGGCTTTGTTTTTTACAACACATATATTGAAAACCCAACCTGATATGTTCGGCAAACGTGAAGGATTTTCTAATTTGCTGTAAACATAATAGGGCTCTTCACGGTTAGTTCGGCCATATTGGATAGGGGGCAGATTTTCATAATAGAGGTAAAAATGGTGTGAAAAATACGGGAAAACATCATTAAAACAGAGCTGTTGCTTGGAAACACACATAGGATTTCCCACACTTTCATACCATTTCCACCTCCTTCCAAAAAATCTGCCCCCTATCCAATATGGCCGAACTAACCGTGAAGAGCCCTATTGTATCGTGTATGTAATAATTTATAATAACACTATTAAAATTAACATGGTGCTTTGAATTTTGTGTGTGTGTGGTGTGTGCGTGCGTATGTGTGTGTGTTTTATTTATTTATTTTTTTTTGCTTATTTCCGATCTCTAAGAAAAAATAGCATCTTAAAAATGTGTGTGTTACTCCGTTAGTAATCAGATTTCTACAGATGCAGTCAAATGTTCAAGCCAAAAATTTAGTATGAAACGTTTTAAAACATTTTTTAATAATTAGTTGAATAATTTGTCTCAAAACCGAAATGACTTTGAAGGTTTTCTTAGATTAGATATCATGACCCTCTCTTGCACCAATATTACAAAAAGTGTAGGTGGCAAAATGTAGTCCTATATACAGTATACTATTTAGTGTATAGTTGGCGATGACCTGACATTCTTCTTCTATATGACCATGAACAGGCATGTCTATAGAGTTACAGCGTTGTTCAATACGTATTCGTTGCCTACATTTTTTTGCTTATATATGTTTTACATATAAAACTTGTTGTTGTACATGAAATATATATCAAGTATATGAAAATACTACCAGTAATGGCTCCGTAATATTGAAGATATTATTTAAATCTTAGTTTTATATGAAATATTGAAAGAAAAGTATAAATTGTATGCGACGAATATGTATTGCATAACACTATATCTTTGTTATCTTTCCTGATATGAGAGCAGCTGGGGTACTAAATGAAAAAGTACTTAGCTATATACCAATAGATATTAACTGTTTATAATACACCAAATACGGATATTTTATTCAATCTGATGGATTTTTATTTTATCTATTTCAAGTTTTCTCAGTTCAAACTTTGGCTTGTTTTATTTACATATAACAAATAGGTTTATTTTATATTCGTAAAAACAAAATATCGAGTCTCTACAAAATTATGGTCTAATAGTAACATTTATCATAGCAATTTACCTGCATGGGTGATTGTTTACGTTACCATTATAACAAGTCAAATTTTATTGTTCTGAAGACCAAATCCAGTTGTTTTTTTGGTTTTTTTTTTTTTATGACCTGTTGGAGACCTTCTGCTGTTGTCTGTTCTATGGTCGGGTTGTTGTCTCTCGATACATTCCACATTTCCTTTTTCATTTTTATTTTATTTTTTGAACTCCAAAAACATTGCAAAGGCCCTAAAAATCAACTATTTGTATATAACATGTATAACAAGACATTTAATCTTGAATTTGTCTTTTCTTTATTATACATGATAATTTGTATAATTCCAGATAAAGTGTAGTGGGATGATAACACCTGTTTCATGTGTTTTTGAACGGAGATATGAGACATGAACATATTTCACTGTATAACGATAAGGCAGCTATATCCTGCTATATATGGTTATCAATGTTGACCCGACGAGATATTGTATGCAGTTCTCCAGTTATGTTTGTAACACCATATCAATAGGCTGTTTAGAATCATTTTGGTAGGTTAAAGTGGTAACGACATCCCAGGCTTTACAAAGAACATTTGATTCTAGACTCCGCAGTGGTACAGATTACCAGCAAAAAACTTGTGAAATGGACGTGCATGAAGAAACAGATGTTCCAAAAGCTGCACCTATAAAAACTGAAAACGTTTCTAGTGATAGCCATCTAGCGTGTGCCTCTCCTGACAACGCCAGCAGTCTTACGATTGACAGCGACGATGAATTTTCCAATGAAAACGAGGACGAAAATTTTGAAGCTTGGCGAGCGACGGAGAGACGGTTATCTACTGCGAACGACAGCGAAGTATATGACTGTGAAGAAGACCTTGGTATTAATATGGAAAACAAAAATACCCAAAGAAAGACTGATACGGATATTCGTATTTTCATAACATATCTAAGATCGATCAACGAATTCCGGGGACCAGAGTTGGTCCAACCTGTCCACCTCGATAGATACCTGTCAGCATTTTTCTCAGTAGTTAAAAAACACGACGGCAATGAGTACGAACCCGCCAGTTTAAGAGGAATGCTCTGCAGTGTAGAAAGATATCTTAAACTGAAGAATTATCCACAATCTGTCACCAGAGATTGTGTTTTCATAGGCACACGAAATGCTTTGAAATACAAACAACAGAAACTAAGGGAACTTGGTAAAGGCAGCAAAAAACAACCGGAACCTTTCGGTCGGCTTACCTTAGAAAAGGTCAACCATTTGTTTTCTGCACATGAAATGGGTCCATACACTCCGATGTCAGTGATAAATACACTTTGTTTCTTGTTTATTGTTCATTTTAGATTAAGGAAAGCTATAGATCACAAAAATCTTCTATGGGGCGATATCAAACTTAAGACTAACCAAAACGGAAAGAAGTACATGATTTATGAACCAGTAGATGTCCAAAACTCTATCGCACATAGTAAATACGATCACCATGGAAACAGGTTGTGTATCTGGGAACAACCGGAAATTCCTGAAAGAGACCCAGTTGCAATATACAAACTGTATGAAGAGAAAAGACCACAGAACATGAAATATGAAAATTCTCCATTTTATCTAGGCATTACTAGTATGCAGCCTATTCCTTTGCAATCATGGTATCGAACATGCGCGATGGGAGTCAATAAATTAAGCGATCTTGTCCGAATGATTCGCGACATAACCGGTCTTCCACGTGCAACTATGAATGCTCCTACAGAGTTCATATTGTCTGAGAGTTACGGAATGGTGTCCAGCTCAAAACAAGATAAAGTTCAATCTAATTCTTCCATGCAGGTCACAGACCCTAAACATTCCAAAATATTTTGTCAGACATTTGACTCGCCGACACTTGTACCGGACAGAGTGAAAACAGAAACAGAAATCGATTTATCTGACAAGGACATGAATGATAGACCGACACTTTGTTCTCGACTTTCCGAAGATAGTTACCAGAATGACGTAAACAGTGAGGGAACTGGTAGAGATATGAATGGTCAACTGTCCGACGAAACTGAGGATTCGGACACTGTTGAAGAAATATACGGTAGGTACTATAAGTTTAGTTAATATTTTTAAATAACCTGTTGTCATTTCAACACACTTTTTATGTCAGTTTAACAATTTATGTCCTTGTAAAACTTGCCTTTGACAATATGTAAAAAAATAATTGTAGCAATTGTGCAGTTGTTTTGCCTCCCCTACATTATTTTTTATTTAGACCATTTTCTATGGAATCAAATACTAATCGATCGTTATCATTTTCAAATGTGCTTTACCTCTATGTTTTAAGGTATTTTATACATATTTGATATTTCGAGTTAAATATAAATATACTGGAACAGCAAAATTTTGAAATTATCATACATTTAATGGATCATGTGAATGTTACCTTTTTTCTCATTGAAAGATATCATTCATACAAGATCCCATATAAAGAAAACATTATCTCAACAATTACACTTTAAGATATCGCGGATATCAGGCATGCTTAAAAAATTTGTTTGTCATCTTTCAATTTACTATCCGTACTTTTTATTCGTACTGTTTTTGATAAGTAGTTATCAAGAAAGTGTGTTTAAAGCTTCAAATTCAATAGATTGATTGATTGTTGGTTGCTTAACGTCCAGTGGCAAATATTTCATGCATATTCAGGACGACAAATTCAATAGATATTTTACCCATAAGCTAACTGATTCTATGGTATCATCTTCCAAAGTACATAATGCTTTGACAATAATGATAAGAATATATGTTTAGATAGATTTTTTTAGACTTTTAGATCATATATGTAAAGTATCTGTCAAAATCTTATCCTTTGTATTAGATTTTTGTATTTCACACATTTTAGGCACGATCATCTTACACTGAAGAGACGTAAGTTGTCGAATTCAGCATCTGTTTACGTAAATGGTAACGAATAAGTGATTCTTGGTCTTTTACAATCATACTGCCATAAGCTCCATGTTTAATCTTTTTGATTGTTCGCAGGTACAAGGATGCTGTCATTGATTGATGCAAAAACAAAAGTCAGAGAATTACTGCAGCGATTGGATGAAAATGACAGAATGGAACTCAAAAAATGGACCAGGACCTTAAATATCAACACATTAGAAGGTATATATATGCATTAATAGTTGCTTACATTATAGTTTAAAGTTTAACATGGCTGAAGTACTCCTCGACTGTGCTTATGAATAGTATGCGCAATACTACAAGAATCGTGTTTCAATAAACCCAGCTATGCCTCTCTTTAAGCCTACTTGACCTTTCATGTGACAATCTGTGTTCATGGGATTCTTAAGCAAAATCAAAGAAGCAAGCACTAGCATTTAGTTTCACGTTCTTCTATATAAATATGACTGCTTTTATTATTTTAATTAAATCTTTTCATCGGTTTTGAGAAAGAAAAAAAAATCATTTGCTTAATGCTCTGACTTTCATCAGGAAATGACGATGTTGGTCAGTTGAAAAAAAACTATTTGGCGATACGCATACTAATAAAATGTGGAGATGTGGTATGATTGCCAATGAGACGACTATCTACCAGAGACCAAATTCCGTTGATATAAGCATACATTCATTAAAAGTAAGAAACATGTCCACCGCTTGCTCAAGTTATTAACTATATACATATACTTGTGTGTGTGTATAATACCACCGAAGGTTTTTTTGTTAAAAATTGTTAGGGGATAAATTTCAATTTGCAATGAAAATGTCGCATTTTTTGTAAAACGCACATATTAACATAACGTCTTTTTAAGGGATTTCCATCTTTACAAAAGTGTTTGTTATTGTTTAAAATGTGCGTATTTGACATTCAAGATGATATGATTTCTTTTAAGCTTCAGAAACTGAAGAAGCGACCAAATCAGATGTTAAACCAGAGACTGCGACGCCGATCCCATCCTTTCCATCAATTACACTAAATATCAAAATATCTCCCGACGCTTTAACCGGAGGGAATCCACTGTCTGTAGTTGCCGACTTTAAACCCGTGAATGAACCAAGTCAGCCTCTTGAAAGACCTCCAGGTGAAAAACGGAAAGCTGAAACGACAGAAAACGATGGCAAGCGCTTAAAAGACATTGACAGTAGAAATCCGATGAATTTAACTTCGGAAAGTTCAAAACGTGTACTAGACAAAACTTCAAAAACATGTGAGAAATTCAAAAATGTTGGAAGGATGTCCGGTAGCTCAGGCAACACAGCAGTTGTGTTTCCACGATCAGACAAAATAAACTCAGAAACCGTCAGTGTTAAAAGTCAAAACAATCCAAATTGCGAAAGTATTAATGCAAATGGCACCAAAACTGGAAGTACAAAAATAATGCCAAGACACCAAAGCAATTCCGAAAATCTAGGATATATTGTTCCAATATCATATCCATACATTGGTCCAAATTGCTTTTCTCAAGATCCCAGGGTGCTGATGAATGCTGCAAATGTCATCCCACAAATGGCTCATTCGGGTGCAAATACTCCGTTTTCATTTATACAGTCTACATTCGGTAGAAGTGCACCAAAGGCACCGAATCAACAGGATATAGACAATAATAATGAAAGATTTGGTTGACAGTTATATATTGATTTGCAAATAAAATTCGTTTACCGGACTGAGTGTCAATGGGAGAGATGTACAATGTTCTTGTGTTATTTGAATGCCCAAGTTTAGTTTGCTAGTTATTCAACCTTAACCGCTTTCGAACTTGTTGATGGATGATTTTAAAAAATGGCCTTTTCAAGGCGTTTGTTCGAGGCTTTTTATCAGTTTAACTAATTTAAAGTTTCTGCGACGTTCTCTGTTGATGATCATGCATTTGTTGATTTCTTTGTTATGGTTTTATTGATTTGAATTTCTAAATTTTTTCTCAAGATAGTATCTGATTAAAAAAAAATCCAGAAACAAATTTTAGATTTTAACGACATGAAACCAAAATAACTCTGAAATAAAAGTTTTGCAACCATGAAAAAACAGATCTGACAAGTTAAAGTTAGTTAGGAAAAGAGAAAAATTTCTGCTAGAATTCATTTATTTGTGAATCACATAGAAAGACAACACAGGAATAAATATTTAAGCAACAATTATTTCTTCATTATCACTATTATCTTTGATAGAGTCGCTGTCCAAAACAGATGCACTGGTTTCTTTTGGGTGGCGGGAACGAATATGTCTTTCCAAATCCCGTCTACGCACGAGAACTTTATTGCAAAATTCACATCTGTACGGGGTATCTCCTTCCGCATGTAGACGCACGTGTTTGTTTAAGTTGCTGGGATCACCAAAAGGACGTAAGCAGACCTTGCACTTTAATGGTTTATAACCGGTATGTGTTCGAAGGTGTATTTTAAGTCCATACTTCCTGGAATAAAATTTGCCACAGAAAATACAAATATGTCCACTTTTACATTTAGTTAAAAGTGATTTGGGTAAAATGTCTAAAGGTTCGCCTTCCATTTCAGAAGGTAAAGGGACAACACTGTTTCTTTTCACGTCTTTGTTTTTACAGCCAGCTTCCGGATCATGGTCTGCTCCATTGGATACTGGTGATGTTGGTATCAAATTATAATAAAGATTTGTACAATGCTGGAAAGGAAAGAAATGTGATTGTGTTGGACTGAATGTTATCGGTTTAGGAGGTGATAATCTTGCGTTATGTTCAAAACATTCACTATGTTGTGACATGCACCTTTGATCTAACCGCGAGTGTGATGACTTCGATGACAAATGTTTCATCCAAGCATTTGTAAAACACTTATCTTCCTTCAGATAACCAGTTGTATGATTTTGTATATTTCGAAAGTACTGTGTGTAGTCTGCGTTTGGTAAGCAAGATCTTGAGCTGCTACAACCTAGTGTTAGAAATGGGTTCCACTGGTGTCCATAAGGGTTCAATGGTTGGATTTCTACTTCCTGTGCTTTACATCTGAACATCATGTGAGCTTTAAGTGGGTTTGGATATCTATATGATAATTGGCACTTGTCACATTGGTATTGCTGATTACCTGCAAAGACAAAATTGTATTTTAAATGGAGAAACAAAATGTAGCTTTTCAGATGGGATTTGGAAATTCTTAAATAGTCGACATATTACTAGTAGATGGAAACTGACCCGTTCTATATATTTGTTTAGTTTTCCTGATTTATTCAATTGTTTTGGTTTAAACAATATTCTAGTCACTGAATTCTTGGTTTTTTTAATATTTTTTTGTGGTATGATTGCTTGTTAGGTAATTATCCATGGCATCAGAGTCCAAATGGCATTGATGTAAATTGTAAGTAACTATATATCATCATTTTCTTGAGCTTAAATGAATGTAGCAACGCTGACGAGCTATTTGCTTTCTAATAGGATAAACTGTTTAATACAATAGTAAAGTCACTGGTTACTCTTGTACTACCAAGGTTCAATACATATTGATATATGTATGAGAGAAAAAAAAGGATAATAATTTTCGGGAAGTCAATAATGTAAAGAGAGATATACTATGTGGACCATTAAAACCATAAAAGAGAAGTGGAAAAACAAAACGTTCTATGACAAAAAGAAGACGAACAGTCAATAGTCCACAAATCGCTACTGCACACTTTAAATGTTTGAGTAGCACCGAAACCAGCAAAAAAACAAATTGGAAAAAGAAAGACAACTCGGGGTTTTCTTACTGTACCGCGACTAACTATGTTATATGATTGTTATGCCTATTATTCTGTCATTTAGCTTTTGTTTGTGCAGGGGTCCAGGGAGGGGTATCTATATTGTTCCTATCGTATTAGGCGGCTGAATTTAGAACTCGGCATCCAGTAATTGATTGCAACAACACTGATAAAGTGTTAAACTGAAAATAAGGAATATTGATAAATTTGGAAAAATGGAGAAAGAATAAAAGAATTGTCTACCGTACAATGAATCTGACAATTGAGACAATTCGTTTAGGCTATAATCCAGTGTGGTCTATTCACATCTTTAGAAAATATTAGCTACAGCAAAATATTTCTTAAACTTTCAGGAATATGTATCTAAGAAAATCTCGGAGACAGTCTTCAGTGTTATCCCGAACAAGAAACCCATAACGACACACAAATATACTAAAACGGGAGGAAAATGTTAACTAAAGCCTAAAAAGATCTAAATAGATTTTACTTTATTGAGAAAAGTTAGTTCAAATAGTTTTCGCCACCAAATAGTGCACCAATCATTCAAAAATGGTTTTTATAAAAAAGAAGATAGTATTTTGATATTTTTTGTATTCATACAACCTTGAATGAAATTGTAATGACTGAAATAGTTTAAAGTAATTTCATTGGAACTTCATTGGAACAAATACAACACCGCCACATGCTTTATGTGTCTGTCCTTGGTGATGATTGAGCCTGTCATTCATGGGTTTTCGTTAAGTGATGTCGATCATATTTGTTTTTCGTTTATTGTCCTGTTATAAATAATGCCGTCGTTTTTTGTTTTCATTTGGATTCTTGTCAGGGACTTTTTATAGTTTACTACATGCTCATTGTTAAAGGCCTTATAGTTACCTCTGCGTCATCTGCACTCTCATTAGATATTTGTCGTATTGACAATCATACCCGTGAAATCTTATTTTTTTATATTTGAAACATTGTCACAAGAAGGATTAAATTGAAAAAAAAACAGAGAACTTTTATTCATACTAAATATTATATCAAGTAAAATATGTAGAAATATTGATTATTTTAATGCCATTTATTTCCCCCTAACAGTTTTTTAAAATAATATTTATAACAATAATAATAATCGTAATAAGGATATGAATTAGAATAATAATCAAAGTAATGATAATAGTAAAAATAATAATGAAAAAAAAATATTTTTATTTTTTATTTTTGATTGCCGCGTTCAATTTGGCTTTTCATCTCATAAACATGGTTAACCCCGCCGCAATTTTGCGCCTGTCCCAAGTCAGGAGCCTCTGGCCTTTGTTAGTCTTGTATGATTTTTAATTTTAGTTTTTTGTGTATAATTCGGAGTTTAGTATGACGTCCATTATCACTATACTAGTATACATATTTTTTAAGGGGCCAGCTGAAGGACGCCTACGGGTGCGGGAGTTTCTCGCTACATTGAAGACCCATTGGTGGCCTTCGGCTGTTGTCTGCTCTATGGTCGGGTTGTTGTCGCTTTGACACATTCCCCATTTCCTTTCTTAATTTTATTTCATTGAACCGTTAATATTTTTTGTCAACTTTCAACTGTTTTACATGAAACAAGAACAGTTTTCATTTAAAAATAACAAAAACATATCGACTTGCTTCTTTTAGTTTCATGTAAAATATCTTAATAACGAAATATAAAGTGTTTAAAAATTAATGTATTTTCGAAAATTCTAACTGTTTTGCTGTAACTGAAATAAAAAAAAAAGTAAAGATACAACCCTTCAAAATAAGTTAAAAATAAGTTATATAAATAAATGAATTATTCTGTTATTTAAGAATCTTATATGAATCTTACCGATAATGTTTTGGAGTGACAAAAAAGGAACTCCACTTTCTCTGGCTAATGGTTCGCTGAACCATGCATATAGCTGTTCTCCCATCTTGAGTTTTCTTGTAGTCCGGAGATAGACGGTACCAGTTCGGTCTTTATAGAACTCTATATTCTGCTCGTGCCGGTCTCGTGCAGGCTGGACATATTTTATCCACTGATTGGATGATTCAAAATCAAGAGTTATCCGCCCATCTTTGTGCTTCACCTGTTAAATAAAATCTTTTGATAATTGTTTGACTGGTGATTTAATGTTTTCCTTATAAATATTTAAAATTAGTATTAAATGAGCACGCGACTAATAAAAATTCTTTGACTAAATGATAATCTTGTAACAAATAAAATATTTCAATTTTAAATCCGCTTCTTAATTATTTATTTGCTTATTTAATTGAAAGTCTTTCATTTTTACTTTCAAATACTTCAAAATTATTGACAGAAGACGATTTACACGTTGAAGCACGGTTTTAAGTTTCTTTTAAAGGCGTAACAGGAGCCAGGATGTTGCCACATTTCTAGTGTTGGCAGACAGATATTTGCTAAAGCGATCATCTTCAAGAGTATCGAGAAATCTAAGCCGATTTGTTTCAATTTTAACAGTATCTTATCCTGAATTTCGCGCAACGAATACAATTGTTTCCGTTTATACATTAACTGCTTTTATACATTTCGTTAGTTGTAACTAAAACATCTGTCCAAACATTATTTTTTTTATTGGAAAAGGTGTAGTAAACCATAGTATTTAACACGCCGAATTTTTGCGCCTGTCGCAAGCCAGGCCTTTGTTAGTCTTGTATATTTTTTTAATTTTAGTTTATTTATATATTTGGAGTTAATTGTGACGTCCATTTTCACTGATCTAGTACACAATTTTACTTAGGGGCCTTCTGAGGACCACCTCCGGGTGCGGGATTTTCTCGCTGCATTTGAGACCCTTCGGTTGTTGTCTGCTCTTTGGTCGGGTTGTTTTCTCTTTGATATATTCCCAATTTCTGTTCTCAGTTTTGTGTATCTTTATTTATTTAAATTAGTAAGCTTTAATTGTATTATATTTTCATTCTTTTCCTTCTTATTTAATTCAGTTTCAATTTCGGTAAAGACCATGACTTTCTTTTATATTTCAAAACATCCCTATAATGGAATTCCTGAAATAGTAAATCATCTTTTATAAATTTTTAATTCATAATTTAAGTAGACGTCAATGTTTAACAAAGAACTTGACATTTACGAGACCTTTCTTAACCTTGGTCGTTTCCAAGGAAGCACGTGCGCTGTAACAACATTTGAACTCTTGATTGTAACCTTCAATTAAGGTCCGCATGTAAAGGTAAAAGATTAATTTTAGGACAAAAGTTAATAACATACTTGTCATATTTTCAACGATGAGTTTGTTATCTCGTTAAGTACGGAACATGACAAATTGGAAAATACAGTAAATAATTTGACGTTTCTTGTGTAAATAATTGCAATAAGTGGGCGGATAAATTTCGCGTTTAAGTGTCGTGCAGATCATGATAATAGCAATTTACATTACAAATTGATCCAGCAACAGCTACTAGAAAAAACTTGAGAGAAAGTGTGTCCACAAAATTTAAAAGCAGCGAACATAAATAGGTAATAGAGGTGAATACAACAGACGTTCAGGTATAAACATAACAACCACTTAACTCGAGAACGCTCTAATCAGTGATGTCATTTTAACCGTAAAGTTTACTCGACTAAGTAAACTACATTCGACCTTATTTACCATAGAACACAATTAGTCCAGAAGCATTTATGCATTGGTTGGAGCAAAATCCTATGGTTGTTTGTAAAGAAAATGCCAAAGGCTAGAGGCACACTTCTAAGTTGTGTCGTGATTTTATTTTTGTATAGAGCATTTGAGCATAAGGCAGCAACCATTTGATTTTCTGGGGGGGGGGGGGGGGCTATGGTTTTTTTTTCTGGACAAATTTTTTTTTTCGCCTGCGGCGAAAAACAATCTATTTTTTTCGCGAAAAGTCGAAAACAATTTTTTTCTTTCAATTTTAGCATTACATATAGTGGCAGCTGAGGGTGAAACAAACAATTTTTTTTTCTCAGAATCAAAAACTAATTATTTTTTTCTCCAAAAAATGGAAACAAACTTTTTTTTCCAAAAAAAACCATAGCCCCCCCCCCCCCAGAAAATCAAATGGTTGCTGCCTAATGATTTAAAGGCACTTGGGGTATGGGACAGACTGTAGACTCTACTACTTCGATTTCGAAAAAAAGATAGATAAATGAAAAATAAGATAGCTGTGATAAAAGTCATATAATACAATCCAATAACCATGTTACAATTAGCTGAAATACGGAAAAAGTGAAACAAGTTCTAAACAAAATAACAGACACCAAAGGTTTACTCTGACCTGTGTTGAAAAGACCACAAAATAAAAACGAGAATTTGACAAATATAATGGCGAGATTGGAGAAGAACATAATGGACAGTGTTTTTTTTTTTTTTTTTTTTTTACTTTCGCTATAATGGAATGTATATCCCTCCAGCTTACTATGAGTCCTTTCCCGATTTTGGCTTTACTTTTTGGTGCTATGGTTTTGTCGGATCTAAAATAAGTTTGTGTATATAAGGAGGTTTTGTATGGGAACTAGTGAGATAAATATCCACAAAAGAAAAGCTACAATGAACATGTTCTTCTTTTAGACATTATCATGTGAAGGTCTCGGTATAGTCCTATAATATTAAACCCTCAGAGTCTTATATTATAGGACAAGGAAATGTGATGTAAATCATTTTTAATAATTAAGGAATCGTATATATACTAGTATCCCTCAATCATAGCTCTATTTCCGTGCCCGAGTTTTGCTTCACTGATTTGGTACTTTTTTTGTTTTATC
Source organism: Mytilus galloprovincialis (assembly GCA_037788925.1). Lineage (NCBI taxonomy): Eukaryota > Metazoa > Mollusca > Bivalvia > Mytilida > Mytilidae > Mytilus > Mytilus galloprovincialis. The sequence goes on along the minus strand of CM075340.1, from coordinate 55,139,672 downwards.
AGCTCATCATCGAAACATCTTAAAGAAGTTTTGTACGATTTTTATTAAGATAAAATGATTTTTGGGACAACTTTCCACAAAAGACCAAAGAACAAGGATCCCAACAACCAAAGGGCACCGTACGACCTTCAACAATGATCAATATTCGTCCGTACAGTAAAATTGATAAAATACTTTTTATTATCAAATGTATCTGTTATTGTGGTGTATGAATATATACATCAACTGCAGACTTTGGAATTATAAAGAGAAACTCTAGTTTTCCATACTGGTAAGAGTGTTACAGTATTTTATTATATGTCTACACAATTTGCAGCCTATACTAGTATACATATATATGTGTAGGACACAAATCTAGTATATGGTGGGTTCCAGGAGTCGATTTCACAAAAAAAACTTAAGACTAAGATTAGTCTTAAAATATGAACAAATCAGTATACTTACGATCAATATTAGTCGTAAGTTTTTTTTTGTGAAATCGACTCTAGATCTATTGCAAATTTCTGCAAATTCCACATCTATGGTAAATATTATGTTACAAACGCCAAACAAGTCACATATTTTCGTGTGTGAAAATAAAAGATTCGATTACCATAATTGTTATGACAGATTTAGGCATGTAGCATTTTCAGTTTTTAAAAAAATACTAAGAAACAACATTCTCTTTAAACAAATGTTCATCCTATAAATTTTAAAAGCCGGCGGCACGGAGATTTTTAGCTGAGGTTATAGCAAGTGTTAATTAATACCTAAATAGGTTCTCTTAGTGTATTTCAGAAATAAAACCTATTTTTCTTGTGTCTATATTTTGCATATATTTATAATTAAAATTATGTTTTAACGAAAATAAAACGGATGTACTCCACATCAACTACTAAACCCAAGCGACTGATATGTATATATTTTTTTATATTTAAGCAATCTCTTCTTCGATTAAGTTTACATTATTTTCAAAAAAACGTCAGTAGTCGTAAATTTGAATGTAATTACTAGTATATCACATCCTTTTGTACAAAGTATAAAAACTCGGACACGAATTTTTTTTTTTTGTATACACGTACTAATTATTCGTTTTGCAGGAATTCGACTGTTTTCCCTTTTAGCGTGAATTCGACTGTTTCCCCTTATAGTGTGAATTCGAATGTGTTCACGTCTTGTAAAGTTCTATAAAAGAGTAGGCACATTTCATCGTCACAAGACTTTCAACCTATCCGAAAGTCTGCCTTTATTTAATATAAAAATTAAGAGTCTAAATAAGGCAATGAGCTTTATTAAAGCAAACGCCGAATACTTTTTATATCTTAATTTTCATTTTCCTTCAAAATATCGTTTTCCTATATAATTTTGTAAGGAATTATTGTCAAATTGTCCGACTTATGACAAAAAGAGACATTTAAACTTAGTAATATGTCAATCGAATTTTATAAAACTTTTCATTTTAAAAAAGAAAATCTTAGTTTAAACAGTATGTATTAATGAAAATTACACGAATAAAGTATGACAATGTTACATGAAGTTCAAAATATGGGATTAGGAAACAAGTTTGGAAAAGCTTATATAAATCCGTCTCCCAGAAAATCTTATTCTTAATAATAAAAAGCAATGTTGAATATACTTTTTGATATAGTATGCATCTATACGTGATAATTTTTCCTTTATTAATTCTATAAATTAATATTAATAATAAAAAAAAATGCATGTTTTATTCATTTCGATACTATTTCAGCTTAATTTTACATACCTCTATGATATAATCTATATTTGGTTCGTCGAGAGAATTGTGTCCCAATTTGAACTCCCCGGGATGTGGACCAGCAATACAGTTTTCCGGAATATCAGTTGCGGCGATAACCCCTGTATTATAATCACTGGGGTTCCCGTTCGATTGTTTTGGACTAGTACTACCAAGCATTATGAGCAAATTTAGGAAATAATCGAGGAAGCTGCTTTATATAGGCGTATTTTCTTATTTTATTGATGTATTTGAAAAGTGGGAACTAAAACAGCTGTGAAAGCGTTTTTGTGTTTCCATGACAATTGAAAGTTTTCTACCACAATTCAAGCTGCGACATTCCATAGAAAGTAGCTGTACGCGCGTGCGTACTGATATTGGAAACGTATTACTGGCCGATAAGAAGCATGTATGCTAATAATTACAAACATGATTAATCTTATACTTTATATTTTTATTATCATGAATTTTTAGATTTCCTATAGTTGATTCTTTGTTTTTTTATTTTTTTTTTTAGTCAAATTTCATTTCAAAGTTTTTTCGATTTTTTTTTTTATATATAAAAAAGGAATTATAACTATTGTAAATATTATGATAAATGTGTCTATAGAATATTTTGCCGCATTAATCTGTTTCATCTGAAAATCAAACAATTTGGTGACAAATCAAAAATCTGAACAAACAAATAGTTTTATTGTTATCCGCTATAAGACTTAACTAAAACAATTTGTATATTTCTTAACACTAAAAAATAGATTTTGTACATTTTTATTATAGAAAGTTTGCATATGATTTCGGAAAAAAAAACAGTTCCTACATTTTGTTTTTAAATAGTATACGCAACAAAGTCCTTTAATATAGATATGTGTGTTTAACGAGTCGGTCAATTTTGAAAGTATAGATAAATTATTTTTATTATAGTTGACAAAATATGTGAATCATTGTTACATCAAATCATAGCTTACTATCAGTTGCAATATTTGACGAAGTATGTCCATTTACACTTATTTTCAGCCTTTATTTATACATGAATTAAAAATTATGCTCCATATTTCTTATTTTTTTAATTAACCTTACCCCAGGAATGGTCAAACCTGGACATGTAAAAGCAAACGTGTTAAGATGTAGGCTTTTGCATAGCATTAACATCTACTTACACCCAAATTGGCAATAAAAAACATGTTAGTTTGTTTTATATAAATGCAAGTTAATTATGAAAGTTAACTTATCCATTTTTTTTTACATTGATTTTCAAACAAACATGATATCCGTGTTAATTGTTTAACGCTCCCGGAAAGTGAAGGAAACATATATATCGGGATCTTATTCAGATTTTAAAATTTCCGATACTAGTTAGCTTCAGTATAAAGATTGTCCTTTATTTTCGTTGTAATAAAAATTAGAGCACCCGACTGAGCAACTGTAGTCAAGAAAGAAATTGCGTGTAGCGCACGTGTCAGTATTTGTTTTCAGTGTTGACTGTCGCTGATTGGTCACGAATCGTTTCTTCAGCGCGTGCTCAGCTCGATGAGACATGCGTCCTATGGATACAAGCAATACTTAAATATGGTTTCATATAATTTTCCATAAGAACCTGTTTGCAATTTTTCAATTTTATATGACTTTAATTGGGAAAAATTGACAGGGATGTGGAGGGTGATTTTTGTTACATATAAATAACATGTGTTAAGCAGACGACACTTTCTCACCATTTTGTCAGTTATGAGACAGGTACATTATATTTCTTGCTTACCGGGGAATTAAGAAAAAATGTAAAAAATAATGTTCAAAATGACGTTTTTGAAAAACAATAATAATGATAATAATGATCTTTATTTTCTTTAAAGCATGGACACAAAATTTAAAACAATTGGTTCATCAAGAGTCCCTTGACAAGTTGTCACCAGTTCCTCTAATAAATCATAGTTTCAATTTTGTAGGTAGTAGCATTTTTAAAAATGCACCTCATGAAATTAGGTTCGATAAGTAATTGTAAAATTTTCATTTCTAGGGCAAACATTACTTTTTTCTTAAAATTACAAGGTGCGTACTTTTTTGTTATATTTTAACCAACCCAAATTTCAATATTCACATATTTTAGATTTAAAAGACTTTAATTGATTACTTGTTTCAGAGATTTGATTTTCTTTTTGACGTTACGCATGTGTTCGGTTTAGTAATGGTAACGTTACTCGACGTAGTTTCAACCGAGTTCTGTACAAAACGTCAAAGCTTTGCAATATTTTTTATACAGCTGGCAGCATTTTAATGTTTTACTACTTATCTAAAAAGACTGTTAACATGACTGATTATATATTTTTGACTTATAAACTTTCCATTCTCAATTTTATTTATTTCCTCATAACCTTAACTTATTGAAAGTTAATATATCAAATATTTGTCACTGCCCAAGCATGTCAATTATTGCAAAATGTATATCCTCGATGATGCTCAGTATTCCGTCATCACAAGTATCTAAGGTAAGCCAGTACCACAGCTGTTTAGTGCTTTAAGAGTATAAATGTTATCAACCCACCTTCAATTGTAGTTTTCAAACTACAATTAGCGAATAATGTTAGGATTTTTCTAACCGTACTACCAACATCCCAAATATGTGTCTTTCGAGAAGATTATAATGAAAAATAATCCTCGTTCGGGTCTATGGTAGCCACAGCTACTATAAATCCCCTTTTTGCTTGATCTATAATTTCAATTTCATCCTCAACTTTTGGAAAGAAAACGGCAGTCCTTGAAATAGAATGAGTATTTTTCACATGCGTCTGTTTGTTGGATGCCTGGAAATGACTGTTAGTGTATACAACAAACATTCGTACTAGCAGAAACATATTTGTTACTAGGTTCCAAAGTCGAAAGGTTCTGTATTATAGAAAACGTATTATTTATCAAAAGATAAAAAATATATAAATTACGTTACATTGACGTTCCGTGCAAAAAACGTTCAATTTGGACGTGGTAACATTTTGGGGAGACATGGAAAACTTGATTGAAATTGATGAAAAGTTAAACGTTTCCTTGACATTGAAGGCTGAAATAAGTCTTTAATAAAATCACATTTCAGTAGTAACATTTGTTTTCATAGTTCATTTGTCTGTCACAAAATTAAAATACCCTTAATTATCATGGTACTGAAAAATCTTGAACAATGGAACTATGGTAAAATTTAAGGGAGACACGGAAAATACTGGAAAAAAATAAAATGAGAGAAGCTGTATCAGAAATAAAAATGTTTTCGTAAAATTCAATAAAATCACATTTGCATGTAGAGGTGGCTAACCTTTTCTATGATTTATGTGAAAATATTTTAATATCGAATTGCTTGCTTTTATTTTTGTTAACTCGAATTTTCAAATCTTACAGATCTATGGAATTTAGAAAATGGCCACTAGATTGCGAACTGACATGCTATTTATCGAACCCGCTTCACATCATGAATATGATCCTATTGTATCCCACCTGCACAAATTTCATCGAAATCCATTCAGTAGTTTTTGTTTTTTCTTCGTTTATATTTGGATGGTTAGTTATTGTTGTTACGTCTTACACGGCAAAAATGGCAGTATAAACACGGAATCATGGCTTTATTATGTAATAATACATAACATTAAATTTATTAAAATCTCGTTTTATTAAATTTCGATTAAAATGATGAATCAAGACAAGTAATTTTTTAATAATACGCAGAATTGGTTTGTTTTTGTCCTACTTTGCATCAATAAAATGGTCAAATGAAATATAGACCGAATGCCGTGCGTAAGCTTTGCGTGAAAAAATTTTTTTTTCATCCAACTGTCTCAATTTTTCAAGACAACCAAGGTAGAAACGTTTGACAAGCACTATATTTTAGCAAGTTTAAAAAAGAAAACCATCTTTCCAAAATTGTTAAATGCTCCGCAAAGTCCACAAAACATTCATATAGTCTTTTGGTTAGTTACTTATATATGTGCATATATCTTAATCTGAGTTGTCTACATTAACAAAGTGTCATATGTCCTATAATTAATATCTGAAACTGAAATGAGAGACCAGAATTAACGCTACAGTCCTTTTATACTTTTAATACTAATATATTGTAGACAGACAATTGACTTATGATAACCCTCTCTTGCCAGGAAGTCATAATTATATCTTCTGAATTTAATATTTTTATATGTATTTCAATGTTTAGGATAAAATCCGACTTTTTGAATCAGATTAAAAAGTTTTGCAAAAGACTTTAAAGGTATTTAGTTGTTAATGGTCTGATTGGAGACAAGAAATAGAATATCTTTTTGAACTGTTTGCCATATAAAAAGAAGGATATCCACGGTATAATAATTGAGACAGCAACATTCATAAAACAAGAAAAAAACTCTTGTAGAATACGTCCAAACGCGTATCTATAGCAACTTTTGCTAAGGCGTGACTGCTTTAATTTATGCTTTCAAATAGGTAGGTCCAATGTCCTTGTAATTGTTTCATTCGAATGGTCAAAATCGTAAAGTATTTAGATGCTACAAGGAATTATATAAATAAAGAATCTACATCCTGAAAACATTTTTAAAGAATTTTACTTATTTTTATATCATAATTTTAAAAGTGTCGTAAATGCCCGCGTCACACTGTCCCGATTTTTTATATACGATGGACTTGACCCGAATGCGAAAATTGTAAGTTCGTACGAAGTTGGTCCCGATATCGTTAAAATACCAAAAAGTGACCGAAGCAAATATGATGAATAACGAAGTCTATACGATGGTGCCGAAATTATATACGATAGCAAAAGATGGACATACGAAGGTTAACCGAAGACGGGTATTTGAGCTTCATATCTCAGCCGAAGCCTACACGATGGATCACGAAGGCTACACGATGGATTACGAAGGCTACACGATGATTACGATGATTGCGCGATGGCCATACGATTTCTAAAAGCTTACGATGCATTTAAGTTATATGGCGAAGGCATCACGCGTTTTAAATTGTTTGATCAATATTTTTTTTTTTTTTTACCAACAAATAAATATTCTTTATTCTTCAAATTGCTTGTTACATCTTTACTTCATTGTCCATGCAAGCTTCAATAAAGTATCCCTGTGAAATACTTTCTGAGTATCCAGGAAAATACACAGAATATAATACGATATAATAAAACATTATTTTTTTTTCCCATCAATTATATTTTTTTTAACTTTATGAAAAATACATTTTGAGATACTGTTTTGTTCTCATTCATAAACCTTCGTAAATCTTTTATAAACATAGCATACACATATAAAAATTTCAGTTTTTGCTCGGATACATAGTACGACTTGTAAATACAAAAACCTATAATTGTCAAGAAATAATTAAAATCGTTATACCCTTGATCTGATATTTTGTATCCAAATACTATATGTTTTGCTAATATCTTGTTTTGAAAATTCATTTTTGCTAGATAATGTACTTTCTCCAAAAAATCTTTCAAAAATGAACATGTAATAAAGAAATGCAAATAATCTTCTTCTTTTGTTTGATCAATATTGAATATTTCTTATATTGTACATTTAATTTCTGGTTTAATCATAAGACGGAAGACCGTGGGCTTGAAGGGTAAAACTTGACTCTGAGTTTTTTCTCCTTGAAATAGCATAATACACAGGAAATTGGTTGCTCATTTTTTACCTGCTGGTTCTAAAGACAATATTAAAGGTATTTCCAGTTACTGAATGTTTTGGTTGATTTCTAAAAAAATAGTTTATGTATTAAATATGAATATTCAATTTACCATTTTCTTCTTGTCATATACAAATATAGTGTCCATATTTGTCCCCAATATGTTACATACATACGAGGGGATGCCACGCTCGGCATTGCATTGTTTGAACTGTAAAATGTGTGCACTAGTCTGAATAATCACCCATAATTATGCCCATGTTTACTGATCTATCTTAAAGGTAAAGTAATGGGTTCGTTGATCCCTTTTATTCAAAAAGAGCTCTTTCCAAGAGAATATCATAATAATATAGACAAAAGGAAGGATGTGGGGAAAGCAACAAATGCGGCAAAATATGACATATAGAAAACAAAATGGTTATGGAGTAAACATTCGTGTGACAACAACTCAGACGATACATAAAAAATCAGAATAATAAAGAAAAAGTTGGTTTCCCTATATACGTGTACCTGCAGTGTTGGTGTACGAGGCGCGTTTATGATTTTCATTTAATATGTTACTTGATATGAAAAATTGACAAAAATAATATTTTATTTGTAAAAGTAAATCCTGAGACTGTAATAGCTGCTCTTCTTGTTCCATTTGAATTAATAGAAACAACGCTGTCGCCTTTCTTAAGCTTGACTGTTCTCATAGAATCATATGATATGAGCTCCATGTTTTGTGAACGTCTTTCTTAACTGTCGTATTAGACTGACCAGTGCATATCGCGCATGGCACTTTAAATGTATTTTAGCGCGAAATTAACTTACATTTAGCTGGATTTATTGCCGTCGAAGTTCCATCTTGTCGCCTTCGTACTTTTATTCGATGGCAACACGACGGGACTACGAGGTCTTCACGAAGTCGTGTTGCCATCGTAAGACCTTCGGGTAGCCTCGTGATTCATTCGTGAAGACATCGTAATGTCAAAACTGCCCGATGGAAACACGAATGTAATACGATGTTCAAAGATGCATTCCCGGTGACATTACGATGGTGAGGATGGTGATACGAACTCAATACGAACCCTCAACATCGGACGTACCTTCGGGGATTTTTTAACATGTTAAAAAATTTAGAACCCTTCCCGAAGTTGTCCCCGAAGGCTATAAAAAGTGGCCGATGGTTCTACGATGGTTAATGATGGCACTACGAATAGCCCGATCTGGATACGATCAGTCCCGATTTTGAAAATTTCCATAATCGTGTTGCCATCGGCGTAAAAATCGGGACAGTGTGACGCGGGCATAAACGTTACACGTTGATGTGGAAGGCATTTTGAATACCTTGGAAATTGACTGTTAGTATCTCTTAAATTTATGTTCACAATTCAAAACTTGTGATTTTCATGTTTTTTCTATAGATTTAATTGTTTATAAAAACTTTAACTACTTCACAGTAAAATATAAGCAACTGTTGCAGTTAAACCTATCATTTTTTTCTCATTTTCCAATTTCATCTTTATCTCTCTTTAACGATGTACACAAAAAAAATTAAATAATCAAATAGAATAAAAACGGAACCCTTTGAAATATTAAATTGATAATTTTATACAATTAACCAGTAAATAAATGGAACAGCTGTTGGTCATCTTATGCATTGTCCAGTTTTTCAAATAGGATTACGGACACCATCTGAATAAATAGAGGTCTTGTTTAATTGTAACATTGTTTACCAGCTTTGCCAACAATGCAAGCCACAAAACAGTAAAGCTCAATCTCTATACCTGCATGAACTTAAATAGATATAACGGACATCAATGGTCGTAGTGATTTCCTATAGACCCGCACAGTCTACAAAGTTTAAAGCTAGTCTAGTAAATTTTCTATGTTGTGTATCTCTACCACAACCCTTTTTGGTCTTTTTCCACTAACACCGGGCACGAATAACAAAAACAAATAGAACGACACAGCTATATTACTTTTCTCTCGATGTTGAACATTCGTTTAGAAAAATGCACAGAAAACACCCTCATTATATATACAGTAATACAACTAAACCTTATGGAAACTGATTCTAAAAAGGCAGTTATTTTTTCTTTCTTTGTAAAATTGAGTAAAAAATTGCCGTGAATGAGAAAACTGAAGATCAAATATTTTAAAAGTAAAAAAACAAAACATTGAGATAACTAATGAAAAGATAACAATCAACAGTAATTAGACTAATTTGAATTTAAAATATGCAGCCAGAAACCTGCAGAAGACTTTATAGCCTGAATACAAACTGTAAACATTCCAAATTGAGAACAAGCAATTACTATTTAAGGAGTTGATTGAAGATTTGGCCAAGTTTAAAATTGATAGATCAAGTCATGATGGTGATTTTGACTACTTTAGTTTCCGTCATTTTCTGTTATAGTTCCAAAAATACTCGACAACAACAAAACAGAAATGCACTCGCTGAAATGTCTCGCCTGCTTTGCTGATCATCTATGTTCAAAGTCTTTAAAATAAAAAGTTTATACATTATACCAGAACTTATCTACCAAAATGAGTTCATGGTCAGACGAACCATGCTAGGTGAACATATAAACCTACAATAATTCCATGCACAAAATAAAGTTGAATCTGACACTTTAATTGAGAAGCACGTCTAAACATAAAAAAAATGACGTCACTAAACAATGAACTATATGCACATGTACAAATAGGGTAAAGGTCAGTTAAACCCTGTAAGACAGACATGCACATCTTAGAATCATCCAATACACCAATTGAAGTTGACTTAAGTTATTGACTATAGTATCGGAGTTTACAACGAAAATTTTGTAATCATGACTGAAACATTCTTAACTATGAAAACTTCACGTTGATCACTGGTATCTATGAAATGGTGCAGAGATCAGGCGAAAACTGTCTGATGAACAAGTAGACCGTACACTCATACCAAATTATCTTATTATATCTACTTACAATGATTCTATAGTATACCAAATTCATTTATCCTATTACCCATTAAAGCGAACTAAAAAAACTTTAAATTATTTAATCATTGACAGAACCATGAAAATCAGGACAAGGACAAAATACTTATGCCAGACGAAATCTTCGGAACAAGAGGAATATTTTTACAAGAAATCAAGCATCCAGGTCTTACACTTTCTGAAATATAAACCTAATAGCTTACAGTCGGCAAATACATGCAAAACAAACTGTGGACACAGAGATATGTCTCACCATGACCATTTTGTTATTTTGATAGTAAAATGTCCTAATCGGGTTAATATCTCTGACACATCCCCATTCCCATTCTCAATTTCAAATGTTGAAATTAAAATAGCAATACTTTAACATGTAAGTTATGCAAAGATCTGTAAAATATTCAAAGTCTTTACACCGTGACTGAAGTTATAAATGCCAATGTTATTACAACTGCATACAAAACATCATTGACTAGTGGTTCTCCATAAACTGGCCTTATCGCAAACTAATACATGTAAACTATGCAAAAACTTCAAGGTCATTAGACCATGATGATGACTGAGTGAGAGGTGGGGTCAAATAATCTCCATGGATATGAGGTGTGCCACTGCTTATACAACTGCATACCAAATATCATTGACATACCAATAGTGGTTCCCAATAAACTGACCTTATCACAAACTTATACATTGTTGTTGGCAACAGTGCTGCAGGAAACAACACACAGTACTTTGTCTTGCTTTTGACACCTATAAGGTGAGACAAATAACTTTATTTCAGGGCAATGAAAGAAGTGTTTGATGGGTTAGTTCATATTAGTGTTTTGTAGATATTGGATAACTGATTATGTTTGCTATTTCTTTTTCTTCCAGTCTATTCTAGATTTTGGGATAATAGTCAGAATGCTGACTATAAGATACAAGTTTTTCTCATTGTTGAAGGCTGTACAGTGACCCATAATTGCTTATATCCACATTATTTGAACTCTAATGGATTGTTGTCTCAATGACAATCATATCACATAATATGGGCCAAACGCCTTTGGCTAAGAATCAGACAGCAGTAAAAAGATGACAAATAAAAGCCCACTCAGCTTCAAGTTAATTTAACTTCAGAATATATGAGGGTGCACTAATATAACATTCATTTTCATTTCCTGTTCTGGTATTTCAAGATGTAATTTGGTTGAAATGCGCTAGAAATTATTAATTAAGGGGAGTTAACTCTGAACTTAGCAAAGTCATTTAGATAATTCTAGACATGTACACATGACAAACCTACAATTTCTAACTTTGGCACTTAACTGCTATCAGTAGGTGTCTAGTAATTGTGAAGGAAGCAGGTAGACTTAATCATTCTCAGTGCTTTATGCCATATTACATTTTTTCTTCCACTATTGTTTCCAAGATATTAGAAAATCAATGCATTTTATCCTTATGTTCTCTTTTTAGCCATGTCCAACATGTTACTCTTTTGAAAGGAAAACTAACACAAACTTTGAAACCCTAAAGGTTCATCAGTTTAATGTTGACTGAAATTTGGTCAAGTAGTTTCAAAGAAGTTTACAGCTGCGGGACAGACAGTCTACATTTACAGACTTGAAGTAATTGCTATAGGTCAGATGGCTCATAGGGCTAGAAGTTCCTTAAAATGTAGGGAACAATTTCAATCAACATAATGCACAAATTAACAACAAACATATTAAACCAACAAGAGTAGGAATTAAAGATGCACAAAAAGAAACTAAGTTCAAACTTTATACTTTATTTGGTAATTTCAGTTTGAGCATATTGTATACCAACATTTAAAATATAAATATAAAAATGTTAAATCATAACACATGCTTCTTCTTAACGTTGTTTTTTATAGTTTTGTGACAAAATAAAAACCAGTGTTGTCTCTCAGCTCGGAGATAACAAAACGAAGCAAATTTAAGGATAAATATTATAAATTCTAAATATAAATAATTGGACGGTCTAATTTATTTAACGTATATAAACATAGAGACAACATTTTTTTTAAACAATATATACACAAAATGGATCACAGATACTGGGCTGTAGACTAAGACAAGGCATTTATAAAACATGTTACTTCTGTGCTCTTTTGGTATTTGCTATTTTTGATTTCTTTATTTCTTTATTACTATTGTTGTATAATAATCACTTGAGATTTTCTTCAGTTTTCCCTAAAGAACATTGTTCATAATATGTTCATCATTTTTACAATTAAGACAAATAACAGTGATTGCTGATGTAGAAAGGTTAAAAGGAACATAGAACATGATTTCTTGAAATATTAACACAAAATTTAAAAAAAAAAGAAGCTTTTTTTTTAAAAGAAACCCAGATAAAATAATTTATTAATTGACTTATTGTGGTCCATACTTTTATTATGTAAATAACACAAGAAAAAACTGATATGATAAATAATTAGAAATGTAAAAATATGATGAAATATAAACTTTGAATATCACACATTTTCTGGCAGTACTTCACTACAAAAGTTAACTATCTTGCAAAGGCATCTAAATAACATTGCTGACATTTTATATATCTTTACTTTTCCCGTTCTTGCTCAAACAAACATATTTTTCCTAGATCATTATTTCTCCTTTCATGAAAGTTAAATGTAAAAGGAGAAATATTTTCTCTGTCAAAATTTGTTACCATAGAATACTGCCCGCTGATAATATTGGTTTTCTCTGAGCACTAAAATGAGTTTTCTTCCCCTCAAAATAAATCAGTTTTGATAAGAAATAAATATTCCATAAAAGTTTGTAATAATTGTCATGCATGAATGAATTTTGTTGCATTCTAATCGTCTCCACCTGCATCATCATCTGCTTGTTGTTCTTGTTCTGGTTCCCCTCCCTCATCTGCCTTTTGCTCTGTTTCAGCTTGTTCCACTGGCTTTTCACCCTAAAAAATAACAATAAATTTTGATAAAATATTTTGTTTCTTCAAATCAAATTCATCAACATTATTTTAACATATATTATGGTATCTATACAATTTTATGACAAACCCACTCTTTTCAATTTATGAGAAAACTTATTAATAATAATATTCACACTTTTTTAATTTTAAAATTTAAATAAACCTTTAAATAAATTATTTGTTTTCATTATTTTTCTTAGACATGCATGTAATTGTTTTAGCCTTGTTAACAGTGTCACTTTAATTCCCCAATCAGATAGCTGTCATGGAAGATGAGTCAATATGAAGAACAAGCACTTGTTCCCTGTTTAAGTGTGCCATTAACATGGTGTCAAAGCCACCTTATAACAGTTAAATCCCTATTAAGTTTTGCATATGACTATTGTACTCATCAGATGATCATTGCTCTCCAGGCTATCTTTAATAACTTCCATAACAAATCATTGAAGTGATCATTCAATATTTATTTTTTCCCAATCAAAAGAGACTGATCGACCAAACTGACAATCCGTATTGTTATAATTTGTAAGAAAAGAAAGTGATCATCATGATAGAATCAGGCGCTGTAATCACCCATGTGGAAAAATTGTCACCTGCTTTCATAGAAAGAGAATTATTTTTCCAACAGTGTAGGAAGTGTGCAAGGAGTTATATGGCATCTAAAACACCATATATATCATGGGAATTTGTCATGTGGTGGAGCGAGAAACCTCTCGTTTCTTCCTGTATCGACAGTGTGCCTAATCTTAATGAGAGAAAATTCAGATCTGTCTCAGACACAAATAAAAGTCACAAGTCTATTCATAATTCCTCCTTGCTTGTTAATTAATAATAAAATAACCCTGCCGTTATATAACTGAATTAATTATTTGGTAAATGTCTCTCTTTTTAACGGAAAACTTTCTTTATCCCTAGAAATTATTATTATTAGTGAATTTAAATCACGAAAAAGAGACAGTTTCTTTTATTATGATAAGAGTCAATTTGAAATCACTTTCCGGCCCACTGAGCCTGTCAAATAAATTCATTGTTGACTTGGACACAATTCAAATCACTTGTACTTTATCAAATTTCACCACTGTAATTTTTAATACATTTGTATTTGTCTAATAAAATTATAATGGCCCAGTACTTTCAATTTTATTAAAATCCTAAATTTTCTCAAATCTTATAAATTCTATATTGCTGTTGAAAACAAAAAATTACTAAAAAGTTTTTAACTTAATGAAATACAGTAAGTGGTAAAATACTGTTAAGTTGAGTTTATTTAAGAATTACAGGTGTAAGTGTACCTGTTCCAGGTGAGGTACCCTAGTCATAACAATCAGTTCATTATACCCTACTTATCAGAAATCAAGGTGGAATTCCCGAAACAACAATTTATTGTGCTTAAATATTTATTATTAATCTTCTAATGCGATGTAAACGTATTCATATTAAAAAACATTTTCATTTCAATTCAAATTTAGAATTATTTTTTTTATATCAAGTAATCATCCAAATATTTCAAAACATATGTACATGTACACATTTTTATTAATTTATCCGGGGTAGTAATTTATAAACTGAAATTTTATCTAATATATTTAGTGAAAGCACAAAATGACTTTTTGATGTTGTTTACAAGCATGTCAAAAAGAATTTTTGTTTATTTAAAAAAAACTATAGACATGTATCAATTATCTATGAAGCCTCAAATATATTGATAAAAAATAAACTTCATATGAAAATACTTAAATGTCAGATTAGCCTTTATAGGGTCAACAGGATAAAAAAAACTTTTACATTTACTTTAAATAGGACAACGAAAATAAAATCAGATTCAAATATTTGTGTATTTAAAAAATGAATGAGTTATTAAGCACCATGCATGTTAAACACAATCTATTTTTATTTATGGTCATTAAACGTAATTGTTACAACATGCAATAATGACTTTTTAAAGAGTAATCAAAAATATTCATTGCTACAAGCAAAACTAAGTGATGTGGTTTCAATTACCACGACTTCTCTCATACTCCAGGACTTTCATTGCAATACTCAGTCCTGTTCAACATGTGTATATTGTAGTAAATCATTTTAATTAAAAAAGACTTTCTGCACCATGTAATACTTAGTGTAAAAAATTCACAAATATGTTGCCCGCCAATATTAAATAAGCATAAACCACAGAAAAAGAATATTTCTTTTCAACAAACAACTTGTCATAGGAATGATATATTCCTAAAGATACACCCTTATGATATAATTACAAGCAAGCTTTTTCTCATTAATTTATAAACACTAAAATATCATGGAATAATCTGGTTGATTTACACTATTAATTATTCAGTAAGACAATCTATCTGGTGATAGCCTCTTCTTAGTTCCGACTTTTGATGCCAAATTATAACATCTGGTTGAAAATGAATGGTGATCTTACCTCTGATGTGGCTGATGCTGATGGTGGCACAGCGTTTTGTGTTGTATCTTGGGGTTTTTCTTCTGAAGTTTGTTCCTGTTGTTCAGAAACTGCTGGTTTCTGACCTATTTTGGCATACAAGTCCATTCGTTTACTAACAACCTCACGTAAAATGCCATCAAGCACCATTCTGCCGAGTTCTGATTTTTTCAATTGTTCTGTAACTTGATCCATCAACCATGGCATGAAACCTTGCTCCAAATCTGAAAAATGAAAAAGTAAATTTTGTTTAAGTTTCTCCAGTTTTCAAGGTGTAAAATAGCAAGACAGGCATTTAATATCTGTATTAAAGCTCAAATTTTTTTCAATGATCAGTTGTTAACCGTTTCCTCCATGGAATTTTTTTTAACATACTTGATTCGCATAGGATTTTTTCAATCCTAAAAAAAATTATCAGGTTTAAAGTATTAATGCATTGCAAAAACGAACATTTCATCAATGAAATTCCAGTCAGATATTATCATGAATATCCTTTTTATATTAGATCCAAATTTAATCAAGTTTGATACAGATTGTACGTAGTCACAACGTTTCAACTGAGGCATTACACAGGCGTCATTATGGAGTAAAGGGGGTGGCGTCAAAAGGCGTCATTATGTAGGAAAGGGTTAATCAAAGGAAGATTGCTTTTATTGCAGCTCTTCAAAATACCCAAAGTCTGCTAAACATAGTTTGGAGAATATCATTTTTATTTTATGAACACAATATTAATGTCACTATGGGCTAATTATATTTTGATTGATAATTTGATATCAGTTTAATCTGACATACATTTTGTACATGTATCATTTTACTAAGACAAGAAAAAAGACATCATTACTTTGACAACAATGAAGTAAAAAAATTGACCATTCAACACTAGAATGTTTTTATTAATTATTCTTTACATATGATATTTACCTCTTTCCACTGGGTCATAGAAATAGCCATTGTCTGATAGTGTACCAAATACTGTAGGCACAAGATCTGCGAGGTAGCTTTGAGCAAATGCACGGGCAGCAATCTTATCTGAGGTTTCTTTTTCTTTCTTAGCAATTTCTCTTTGCTGTCGCATCCGTCTTTCCTACAAAATATCAAAGCTTTATTAATATAAAGACGATGTGGCATAGCTGTCAAAGAGAGAATAATCCACCAGAGTCCAAATGACAAGGACTTAGCAGCTGTAGATCACCTTACAACATTCACCAATGTAACAAAATAACTTTCGCCATCATTATACAGATCTTAATGGTTTGGAAGTTTTTCATGTAACAAAAATGTTAGCATTATCAATGCAAACTATATCAGATCTTCTTTATTCAAACAATTATACATGTATTTAAATCAAAGATATTTATGGAACAAACCTTTTCTTCTCTGTGTCTTCTTTCTTGCTCTTCTAATCTTTGTTGTTCTACTAATTCTGCATTTCTCAATTCCTCAAAGGCTCTTTGTTGCGATCGTAGGTTAGATAACTCTTCCTCTTCCATCACCTCTAATAAAGCTTGTTCTACTGTTTTACCGACTAGCACTTCTAATATTGGTTTAACTTCAATGTCAAAATCAAACAACTGAAATGTAAAAAATAAAAATCTTAAATGAATTCTTTTCCAATGAATAATTAAATTCCAAAGTCACCTCAAACAATTTCCTTAAAAATGTCTTTTCTCCTTTGCTGCTCTTAGAAATCATACAGAAGCCGGAAGGACCATTAAAACAAACGTTTTATACCATAGATCTTATAAATCAAAATGTAAGATGTTTCAGTTTTCTCATATAGCATCCACATGTAATTAGATCAAGGGAAATAACCTATAATTACAAAAATGGATTTTACATTAATTGCTTCAAGTTCGAATTTTTTTTATTCTTAGTCTGTCAGCTGTACATTATAATGTATTGTTGAAACAACATCACAGAAACAACTTTATTTTTCGTCTAGTTTTCAAACTTACATCTCCATCTAATATCTGTGTCATTATGTCCACACCAGTTTTGGCGGGTACAAACATCGGTGATGGAGGTCTGTCTAAGAAGGCATCTGTTTGCACTTCAACATCAGCTTCCTCTACACGATCACTTAATTCTTCTAAATAAAGTTCTGTTTGAACATCAATGTGTTTTCTACCTTCTACAGCCTCTGGAGATCTTGGACGGAGTTGTTCTTTTGCCCTTTTTCTAGCTATAGCACGCCTTCTGTTTTCTTGTTGTCTCTGAATTTCAATTGGATCTGGCTGTGCATGCTGTAATTAGAAAAATTTGTAAGATGATAGATTTCAAAAAGAATTTCCTGGTTAATTTTTTCAATTTAAAGCATATTCATGTATAATGGAAATTTTTCTATTCAAACAAATTATGAAGTCCAATGTGTTAAATATTTATTTTCCTTCTCGGTAAAAAGATTCATTTTCTCTGGTTCATTTTCACCTTCTTGTAAATAAGAGTTACTTTCCCTTTCTTGTACTATGATAATACTTACTGCAGGTAATGTGTGTTGGGCATATGTGTTTCCACGGACAATACGTCTGTCGTACATTATGTTTCCATACAATGGAACACCCTCAGCACTTAATCTACAAGCAAAAGTAAAAGATGAAAAATACTTTAATTTCAACAACATCAAATGTTAAACGTCTGATATCTTATTCAAGAATTGTCAAATGTATAGTTAGAAAAAGATTATTCAGGTTGTTGATCCACACAATTTAATATGTTGCTTTTATGTTGTACTGGCATGCCAATTTTACAGGTTAGGGGTAGTATTTGCTGACAACAAACTAGTTAACCCTGTACAATTCAGTATGTGCTTGTCTCAAGTCAGGAACCTGTAATTCAGTGGTTATTTCTTGTACACGTATATCAAATTTGTTTTCTTTTATTTTTTTGTACATAATTGAGACCGTTAGTTTTACTAAATTGAGTTGTTTTACATTTGTTATATCAGGGCCTTTTATAGGCTAATAACTGTAGCTGACTTTGCGTGTTGGTTTTGCTCATTTTTAAAGGCAGTAGGGTGACCTATATAGTAGTAAACTTCCATGTCATTCGTCTCTGGTAGAGAGTTGCCTCATTTGCAATTCTACCACATCTGATTTTATATAAAATAATATGC
Source organism: Mytilus galloprovincialis (assembly GCA_037788925.1). Taxonomy (NCBI): domain Eukaryota; kingdom Metazoa; phylum Mollusca; class Bivalvia; order Mytilida; family Mytilidae; genus Mytilus; species Mytilus galloprovincialis. The sequence continues at coordinate 55,120,833 of CM075340.1, read as the reverse complement.
AACCAAGTCACAAATTACAACATGTACCGTTATTGTTAATACCTCAGCTTTAAACAAACACTAATAATTATAACATGCCTTTAAGATATAACACAACATGTAAATAAAAAGAAATCACTTATTTATTCAATGTAGTTATAGAATTTCAGGTATCTATCAGACATTTTGCAAGCTGTAAAAAAGGAAGAATTATCACAAAAAATATAAGAAACAAAAAGGACAATCACTTACTGCTGCTCTGCAGGAGCTGTCATGCCATCTCTGTATTTCTTTCTTTGTTGAACAGCCCTTGGCTGACTTGCGAAGGTGTATGTCCCTTGCGGTTTTTGAGGTAATACTGCTGCCATTTTGTTTGTTTATTTTACATATAATATTCTTCTGATCTTTTATTTGGACCTGCTGATAAGCAACAAAATATGTATTAATACACTAAATACATAAAAAAAACATAATGATTACAATGTCATAGTAAAAATACCATATTGAAGAAGAAAAAAAGAGATTTCTACTGTCATACTGACCATCATTAATATTATGTGTTAATGGCATATATCCTAATACATGTACTTAAAACCCAAAATCACTTGATTTCTTCTCATTATTTTTTGGTACGATTTTACAGTTCAAAGACTACAATGTACATGTACATGATGTATCTGCCTGTCACATATGATAACATACATTTCAAGTTTAAATCCATTTTTTAAAATATGTCAAGATGCACGTTGTAGTGCTATATATAATGATCTACTTAATAATTAATTTACTCTGAAACCATTGTAAATAGACGTTTCTTAAACATTAGAAATTATATCGTTGTGCTGTCTATTATTAAATTCAATGATAATGCCAATGAGATAGACTGAAAACAGTACTGATGATCTGATCTGAATATAACAATCTCAGGTTGTTCTTTATAAATGAATTATATCTGTTGATCTGATGTCAATCTGCACAAACAACATCATTGAACAATCATTCTTAGTGTGCTTAAATAACATAGCATTATGACATCAGAAAATGCATGATTTTTAAAGTGTCTTAAAATAAACGATACTTTGTAATAATTAGTTGGATGAAATAACCAATACGCATATAAACCGATAAATGGCTTTCCTTGTCTTTAGGGTAACCACCCAAATAGAACTATACTAGTAAACAAACCCTTTCTTTATCTTATTCAGTCTGCGCTAAAAACTTTTTCATCTACTAGTGCGGACACTTAATATCAAAACTTGTCCCTATATGACTATATAAAATCTTGAAAACTATAACTAGTCCAAATCAAACTAGTCTGGGGCATCGCCATCGGACTAGTGGTTAACTGTGCAGACTGCTTATTAACCTTGACATTAGAGCTAACTCTATAACCTAACACAAACTCTAGCCCTACATGTAAATTTTAGGAACAGTCCCAACTTCAAAGGAATAAGAGAGGGGTCACATAGTTATTAGAATAAGTGCATGTCATGACTTAAAGTCAATGCAAAACATATTCCACACAAGTCACTCTGCACACATAATTCCAAAGGGATTTTTAATCAAACTGCCCGCAGTCATTGTCGCGAAATATAGTGCAGTATCAACATTGGCAACAAGAATCAAGATGAGTATTATGTACTTCTGATTGATTGTATAGATATTTATCAAAGACGAAAACCCATAAACAAGCATAGTTTGTGTTTCCGCATAATTAAATTAACAGATTGCATAAAGAACAAAGTATTTACCACTGCATTCGTTCACCAAGCCTTTTCTATCGGTTTCTTACCTCCCTTCAAAATATTTAGAGTGACGTTGCCATGATACAGTAGGACCGCACCGAATCGCTACACAAATATTTTTATTCAAATCTTCAATTAAAAAATTGTGTGAAATGTTTATAACGATCATATAATTATTTTAAACTTTGCTTTATAATTTTAAGTATATTACTCTAATATTAAAGTAAAGTAAAAGAAATTATTTTCTCAGATTAAGTGGGTATATAGATATTTCAAATATAAACATGCGAAACGAACATTTAAATAACATGTTCTACCTTGTTCAAAGCAAAAACTATAACTAACATCTAATATACGTCATTGTTCAAAGGAAATGATCATTGACAGTGCTATTTTGTTATCTGAGATTAAAAGAAGAAACCGATTGGACAAATTCAAAAGTGTTGAGTGAAATTTTTTATTTATTAAAAAAAAAGGGGGGGGGGGAATTTACCAGTCGAGAGGGACATTCAAACTCATAAATCGAAAATAAACCCGACAATAGCATGGCTAAAGAAAAACAGACAAACAACAGTACACAAAACACATCATAAGCAATAAGCTGCTTACCCAGAGAACTTGTATTTTACATTAGACATTAGACATTATTTTATTAAACCAATCATGGGCCCTTGTCCGGCAAGATACAAAAGCATCATAATACAATGATTATAAAAACATTAGTAAAATACACAATAAGTAATACACAAATAATAAATTGATAATATGAGCAATGTAGGATATAATTATGGTAAGAAGCATTGAGTGTAATGAGGCCGATTTAATATTAAAAGAATATGATATAAAGTTTATTAATAGGGAAACAAAAAAAAAGTAAAAATATAACCAGGAATATAGTATCTCATTCTGCAGTAGTTCTCCTCATGACCAGTGCACAGCCGTGAGGGACTTTTACATCACAACAATGCAAAGGTCATCAAGGCCGGGAGATCCTTCAGAACTAGCTACAGATACATGAGATTATTTCAATAGTGATTCTCCTCATGATTAATGCACAGTAGCAAGGGTTGACATTGCTACTGGGCAATACTCATCAAGGGACGGTGCTCTAGAACTCACTGTAGAGAAAATATAAAGTTCAAATTACAAGTAGTAGAGGGAGATAAATCCCATTAAAACTTTTCATATTTCTTTATGAACATGCATAATTCTGATAATAAATTCTCATCTTCATTATTCATTAACCATATCAGTTTTTGGTTAGGGTCAAGATTTTTAAAATTCTTGCAGCAATTATTTATCATTGTTATCATGTCTTTCCTTTGGTCCGATAAACTATCACAGTTGAAAAGAAAATGTGTTTCATCTTCGACCTCATTACTACAACATCTCTTACATATTCTATTGTGTCGGGGAGTATTACTATATCTACCTCTCTCTATAAGTATTAATGGTGAGCAGATATGCGAAATCTTGTTAGACTCCGTCTATCTTCAATTTTTTTTAACATTATTAAGATATTTTTCACAACCAAAATTTGATTTAAAGGTAACACGTGCATAGTTTTCCTTCTGAGTGAGTTTTGAGATTTTTTTCCCAATTTTTCAACATGGCATTTCTTAGTTTTCTGTTGTCAATTGGTTTAGCCGTGTCTGAGGATATTTGATAATTATTAATCAGTGAAAGAAGTTTTTCCGATGACATATACCACGATGGTTTCTTTGGCTCATACAATTTCTTTGATTCTATAAATGCATTATATAACAATGGAAAGTTAGTGTCTGTTTTTTCTAGTCTGTAATAGTATTTAGTCATTGCTTTAATCATGTTCAAATATATTGGTAGTCTTCCCAATTCAGTTAATACTGCAACATTGGTGCTTTTTTTTTTGAGCTCCAAGAATAAATTTACAGAATTTAGTATGAAGTTTTTTCAGCAGGTAATCGAGTAAATATGGTCAAATAAAAAAATTCCATTTCTATATTTAGACGACATTGGATTAAAGGCACCCCATATCTCACAGCTGTATAATAGGATGGGTTTGATGGTATGATCAAAAACATGCATGCTTGTTTTGACTGAAGGATGCAAGGATAAAAAAATCTTTAGATAACTTAAAAAAGGCTTTTAGTGCCTTTATATACAATTCATCCTGGACTACTGCAAAGGAGCCAGATGCACAAAAATGTATACCCAGATATTTATATGTTACAGAAAACATAAGTCCGTACGATTAGTCTAACAGTAAATAAAGTTTTTGACGCATGTATCCTTGCACCAAGTGATATAGGTTTATCTTCTAAAATGTATACATATACTTGTTTAATGTTTTAAATTAAAATTTATATACTTCAACCTAACATTTGGTGCTAATCTCCTTGTCCTCAAACGGGAGATGAGGATACCTCAATGGTTTAAATTATAATTTTATTTTTCTCCCGATACCATTTTCATATCCATAAAAGTCCTTTGTGGTCTTTTAGTGTTTTGTGTATCAATGCTCAGTATTATATTGTATAATGTAGTTGTGACTGAAATATGGCAGAATATGAGAAACAAAAGACTGTGCTTGCATCATTCATTTGTGTTAAGCAGCTCATAAAACACTGCCGGATAACTTGTACAGCTTGTACACAACATATACATAGTTTTACCAGAAACTTTTACTTTATTATAACCCCTCATTATGTAAACAATACTCAAATATATTATACATGTAACAACTTTGATCAGATAACCTTAACTAATAAGTTTGTTTAAAGGTTGGGTGAGTTTATACGGATCAAATAGTGATTTCCGCGCTTTTAGTACAATATTACCGTAAAATGTAGGATGTGCAATGCTGTTTTTAATAAGTTTTCTACAGGTATAGCCAACTTTACTAATCAAATCTTTGTATATATGAAATAATTTAGTAAAAGTAATCAACGGTAACGAAATCAAAGACTTGATAATTAACCAGTGATGCATTGAGTACGTCTAAAATCTATGACATCACTAAACATACGGGTATAACGAACGAGTCAGGATATATAAACACCGTGTGAGATATCCATTTAGTTTATGCAATAAAACATCATGTTTATTACGAAAGAAGACAAATTGTCAGTGTTATAACACACCAGCAATGAATATAAGGCAACATCAATTAAAACTAACACGGTTTGGTAAAAATGGTAATCAGATATAGGAAGATACAGTACGTATGAGTGCAAATGAGACAACTCGCCATCCAAGTAACAATTTATGTTTTGTTCGTACGGTGACATTTGTAGGAGAAATACAACTGCTTTCATCCAATGAACACTTACATTTTCATATTGTAGGGAATTGTAAGTTAAATAAATAAATATAGTGTATTTTATACTGTTTAGCTACACTTTTATAATGTATCTAAAAAGAAAGTTCATAGTGGGGTTTTCAAATGTACATAAGACAGTACCGACAAAATAATGTTACTGTATGCCCTAATCACAGAGAGGGAAAATTTAATGTAAACTAGAACACACCCGTGATATCGCGGGTCCGTGACTGAATTAAAGTATATAACTATGCACAAGCCTTATCTTAGTATTAGTACTATCATCTGATAAAGTCATGCCGATTATAAGATACACAATTTTCTCTGCTTTCAAATCTTTCTGTTTGAACCCGTCGAACTGGAACTTATCAATTATTGGTAATATTTATGGCAAGCCGTTCTCGTCAAAACTATGTTTAAACCATTTTTCGAAAAATTTACACACTGAGAATTACAACAAAGCACACTGAGATTTAAAAACTTCAAAACGCACACTGAGAATTGAAAATTACACACTGAGAATTGAAAATTATACACTGAGAATTAAAAATTACACACTGAGATTTCATAAAGACGCACTGAGATTACAAAAATGAAAAACTCACACTGAGAATTGAAAATTACACACTGAGAATTGAAAATTACACACTGAGATTTCAAAAAGACACACTGAGAATAAATAAACTGAAAACACACACTGAGAATTTGAAATTACACACTGAGAATTTAAAATTACACACTGAGAATTTAAAATTACACACTGAGATTTGTGCGCACTTTTTATGCGCACATATCTAATTAGCATACTTAATCTGAATCTATTACAAGCTTAATACAACAAGGGGACAGAACTCGTTAGTTCTTCGATTTGGTTCCAAATTATTAAAAAAAACAACTTTAGAAATACAAGAACAAGAAAAATACCCACTTACTCTTATTACAAAATAACAATCTGCAAAAGAATGCAGTGAAATTTTTACTCAAGTGTCTATTATAGCATATAAACGTAACAAAAATATAAAAGATTAACTAGCGAAATCAGGGAAACAGTTGGAAGACTTTTGAAAAGGGACCCACGGTTTTAAGTTTAAAAAAAATCCCGATACACTGGTAGTTATGATCTGAATTATAATAGGGAACAAACTTATGAATATGAGCGATGTTAAGTCTTGAAATTTATTACGAATGTTGGTTGAAGGAATCGCATTTCATTATAATGACAAGAGTTCTTGAGATCAAGATATTAATCTGTTGAATTATTCATCTCATGAATATTCATTAGTAATTTGCATATTAATCTCAGTGTGTATTTTTGAAATCTCAGTGTGTAATTAACAATTCTCAGTGTGTGTTTTTCAATTTATTTTATTTCAGTGTGTCTTTTTAAAATCTCAGTGTGTAATTTTGAATTCTCAGTGTGTGTTTTTTATTTTTTTAAATCTCAGTGTGTAATTTCGATTTCTCAGTGTGTTATTTTAGGTTTTTAAATCTCAGTGTGTATTTTTTTCGAAAAAAGGGTTTAAACATAGTTTTGACGAGGACGGCTTGCCATAAATATTAATTATTTGGAAAACAAAAGGTCCTGGAATGGAGTATTTTTTAATCAACAGCATTGTCCTATATTAGTGATAAATAAAGTTGAATTCTTTGATTCGCTGTTTTACGTCATGCCCGCTAACAAATTGAAACTTATTTTTAGTCCAGATTTTTAGTATTCGTATTGTTATCTTAGAAAGTCTTACGGATTAAAATACTACAATAGGTAACAATTTGACAATTTAATAGTGTCAACCCTGTGATTATGACCCGTTTATATAGCATATTAATCCTGAATACACCGTTTGGTGGTGCGCCTGTCAGATGCGGAACGTACAGATAAGGTAATAGGTAACAGGTGATTATACTATTGATATCGGTATCGGACTCGACCCGGAACTTCCTAATTATTGGCGATATTAATTACGTGGAAAACAAAAGGGCCTGGAGTGGTGTAATTTTTAATCTACACCTTTGTACTATATTAGTTGTATATAAAGTTGAATTCTTTGATTCGTCGTTTTTACGTGATGACGGCTGACAAATTGGACCTCGTAATTTTAGTATTATAGATATTCAACCAACGGTAATGTATCATACAACAATGCTAAACCAACGCACGTGTGTCCTCTGTCCAATGAGCTCCACAAAACAAAACAAAAGTATATCATTAGGATTTACATCAATGTAAACGTGTGCAATCACAAGAAAAAACACGTAGATATTCAGTTTCATTTTGATATTTGATATAGACACATATAGATGTAAAAAAAAAAATGTAACAAAAATACCTAAATCCGATGAAAATTCCAAACGCAAAGTCCTCAAGCAAATGGCAAAATCAAAAACACATCAAACGAATGGATAACAACAGTCATACTCCTGGATTGATTTAAACATTTTCGTATGTAGAAAATGGTGGACTAGACCAAGTTTTATAGCTAGATGAACCTCTCACTTGTATGATAGTTGCAAAAAAAGTGCTGTACAAGACACCAGTCATTATTGGAATGTTTAGATAATTTTTTTAATATTATTTTTAGCTAGAACACCTTAAACAAATTATTAATTACCAATTACCAGTTACTTGAATATTTAAAAACATTTAAAAGCGTATAAATGTCTTGAAACGTCATTAGATAATTAAATGTGAAGGGAACACTTGCACTTGAAAATCGGGGGTACATAACCCAGGGACAGTTTAGTTTTCTCGTTTGAATTGGTTTACATTTGTCATTTCGGGTCCTTTTATAGCGGACTATGCGGTATGGGCTTTGCTTATTGTTGGGTGAGTGACCTATAGTTCATTTGGTCTCTGGTGGAGAGTTGTCTCATTGGTTATCATACCACATCTTCTTTTTTACAGTAGTTAAATGTTTGAAACTTTTTAATAACGTTTTACGTGAATAAAACTGCAAAAAATAAGCAAAGTTAACGCTAATCTTTATACAATTTTCATTGCATTGTTTTGGATTGTAATGCTCATATCTGGTATAAAATATATACACGGGTGTGAAGATGATATCTTTGACGAGTTCCATTTTATACAGGAACAGCCTACATATTTACCGGCCTATCAGTGACCCCAAAGGGACAGTTCCTATACACATACATGTATGAGAAGAAACACTTACAAAATGGATTTGTTATAAGAATAAAGATAATCATTTTTTTTTATTTCACTATATTGTTTAATGTTAAACAAATAAATCAAATGAATCCACATCTAATATTTCAGGAAAAAACTAAAATCTTTACAATAAAGGCACAACACTATCTATTGACTGAGAAATTTTGCAAAACGTTTATTGAATTTAACAAGTACACTCCCATATATTATACAATATTTGAGGAAAGTCAATTACGATGGTTCCTACAAACAAAATGAGAAGGTAGTATGGAATAAGGTTGTCTTCAAATGCATACTGATAGTTTAATCAGAAGTATCAAAGTTAAAAAGACAGTTTACATACAAATTATTTTCTGCATTGAAGTTAATTTTGTTTACAGATTTATTGTGATGCGGTACGTGGTCATGTTATAAATATATGTGTTGATCAGTCAACCTTTATACTTCATTGTACAGTAATGAACGATTACTGGAACAAGCAAAGATCAAATAATTTGTCAACATACTGAATGACATCTGACAAATACAGATATATGTAGTATTAAAGTGATACATCTTTGCTATTCTTTAGAGTTTGATTTGGCGATAAAGTAAACTTAAAGACAAGCAAATTATTTTTCTGGAGTTTCACCCTTGACTTTCTTTCAAATCATATTTTGCTATCGTTAAAATCTCGAGCAAGATGAGTGATACATGACGCAGATACTGAAATGAGTTTCTAAATATGAAACTACAATGAAAACTGGACTGTGAAATCTGTCTATATTATACAAGGTAAGTCAGCAATTAGAATGAAATTCAAAACAGTGTGGCTGTGGCCATTGATTGACACATTAAATTCATTCATTCACTGGGACAATTTACGTGAACGTTTGTCTGTAACGACCACTGTTCACGACGTACCTACGATAGACATTTAAACTGTGGGGTCACCAAAGGTTTCCAAACGCCTTTAATTATAAAATAATTCGAAAAATTAATCAGGAATAACCTTAATGTTTTGATTTATATAATTGGTATAAATCAAAACATCGTGTTATTTCTGATTAATTTTTCGAATTACTTTATTAAGGTGTTGAGAACCTTTGGTGACCCAATAGTTTAAGTGTCTTTAAAAAGTACATAGTGAACAGTGGTCGTTACATACAAACGTTTACCTAAATTGTCCCAGCCAATGGATGAATTTAATGTGTCAATCAATAGCCACAGCCATGCTGTTTTGAATTTCATTCTACTACAGGTCAATTATTGAAACACATTTTTTTGCCATCGCTGAATTCTGCTGTTTTTCTGAAATTTATCTGTGCGTGTGTGTGTTTTTTTTTAAATCCTCTATTATTTTTTTATTTTTTTTTTATTTTATTTTCAAGATAAAGCCTTAGTTGACAATTAATTCGTGCCATGATAAGTTGTTATGGACGATCATGATCTCACTTTTAATTGACTCCATGCGATTCCAGTTATTCATTCCTCTTATTGTTTCTTCCATACCCGGACTTTAATATATAGGAGACACACACTCACTGTAAGTAAGAGGCAACATTAGTTTACCATTGTTCAAATCTCTAAAACACAGAAACCGATCAAAAGTCAAGGCAAAAAAATTACAACAAAATTACAAAATCATATGAACTCAAAAGGTAACAAGAATAGGCTATTCGACAGCGACAGAATAAGCACGTCTCTTGGTGTGCATATGTCACCCGCTATGTCAATCATCAATTAGTCAAAGTGTAACAATCGGAAATGCCAATTTTGACTTTCCTCATATTTTTTTTTAATGAATTCGGTAAAGCGTGAATATTCACGAGCCTAAGTAACGTATTAGTTAAGATGTGTATACGCCAAATGATTGAAAAGGTGGTACATTACTGCTGAAAAATGCGAAGTTAACAATTGGAAAATTGATTTAAAGTCCCGCCTCATTATGTGTCCATATTTTGTCTACGACATGGGTTTTTTAAGACAATATTAGTCATATTATTTGTTAATTTTTAGAGCACCATTGAAAAGAAATACCATGGCAAACAACTATTCAAACCGTGCATACGAGTTCACCAACGAACCCAAAGAAAAGAAGACATCATCTTTAAAAATCCTTGTTTGTGGACAATTATTAGGTATTATAGTTTTTATAATCGGCTTTGCTGCAGGGCTTTGCATTGGAATATTTGTGTACAATGGCAACGAATCAAAATTGGCACATACGGAAAATTGTCAAAACCAAAGAGGAACAGGAAGGTTGGAAATCAAACAATCAGAACAACGAGTTATTACAACAGTTACAAATGATAATCCATCACCAACAAATCATGATAAGAAGTCATTAGACAACAAAGGAGAGGTAAAAAACACGGACATTGAACACACACCAACATCAGCAGGTTCTGATGAACAAACATGTAAAAGGTGTGTGTGGAGAAATCCGATCCTTCCATCAACAAAACCTAATTTATTTGCTCCTCTGAGTGCCGAAGAGATGACCCTCGTACATAGAACTCTGGTTGAATTTAAAATAGTAGACGTTGATCATGGTCAAGAACTTACCTTCAAATCTAATTTCATAGGAACAATGTTTTTACATCCACCTAATAAAAGAGAAGCTTTGCAGTATTTAGACGATGACGGTAAATTCCCGGGCAGATATGCCACTGCTGTTGTAATCAGAGGTAATATTGACCAAAAGGATTATATGCAATATAAGATTGGCCCATTGGAGGGGCAATCACCCGATGTTAAAGTAACACAGCTATTGAAAGACGGAGAGGTGCCGTATGAAAGTAGACCATATGATAATGTTGAAATAGGTGAAATCATATTTTCTATTCTAGCGGATTTAGATAAAATAGCGGCGTTACTCAAAGACAGTTTTGACATTAATAACGTATACGAAGACGTTTCTATCATGCCGAACGGGCCACATAATGACGGGTCTGGGAGAGTGAGTCGGTTTACAATAGGATTAAGAGGTTTAGGGGATAAAGAGTTCGACTTCTTAAACATCCTACCATTTACTGGAAGGTTGTCCCATAGCGGTCAAAATACGTCTGATTGGTTTACATATGACTTCTTTTATTTAAATCAAGGTCCATTTTCAAATATTACAGAGCTAATAAATGTATATAACAGTGGAAAACTGAAATACATAAAATATCCAGAAGGTTACAAAGAGTATATAATTCAAGAGACTCTTCCCATTAGACAGGTTAACTCTCCTTCAAGACCGGACTCCCACTACCCGGGAACGAGTACATACGAACCTCATGGGCCTAGATATACAATATCTGGACATGTTGTCAATTGGATGGGTTGGTCGTTTACTGTTTCCACGGGTCAACATAGAGGTCCATCGATATTTGATGTAAGATTTAAGGGAGAAAGAATAATTTACGAGAATTCTTTGAACGAGATAGCACTTGTTTATTCTGCCGATGGCTCAGGACAAGATAACATGGTATACCTGGATTCCGTGTATGGGTTAGGTGAAGCAAAGCAGGCAATTCCGCGAGTTGACTGTCCATTTTACGCGTCCTACTTGAATAGCTCGGGTTGGAATCCCAGAGGACTAAAAGCTTCAATTTTACCGACATTTTGTATTTTCGAGGTTAATGCTCAAGATCCGTTATGGCGACACAAAGGGCAAGATGTTGAAGCAGGACTTAATAACAACTTTTTAGTGGCTAGGTATCCTACACAGGTTGGTAACTATGACTACATTATTGATTTTCAGTTTTATCTTGATGGAAGAGTTAAGACTACTGCTTCTGCTACTGGATTTATTCAGGGGTCGTTTTGGAATCCGTCTTCAGATGTCCAGACTCCGTTCGGATACAAAGTTGCAAATTCTCTCATTGGTCCAATACATGATCATACATTCGGATTTAAAGTCGATATGGATGTAGCTGGCAAGGACAATGACTTCCAGCTTATTCATTGGAAATACGGAGACGTCAACCGCGCAATGAAAAATAACAAAACCGACCCTTCGAATTATTTCTTTTACAATCATACTAGATATATAGAATGGGATTTTGTAGAGAAGGAGACTGGACTTAAAGTAGACACGGAAAACCAAAAATATTGGACCATAGTTAATAGAAACAAGAAAAATAAAAATGGTGTTAACCGCGGCTATAGAATTATCCCTATGTCAACAAGTTCACAAAATCTTCCTGACGATTATCCAAGAATGCAGGAACTTTCATTTACAAAATATCACTGTGCAATAACTAAACAAAAGGACGAGGAACAATACTTAAAGCCTCTGTACTTTCCAGTGGATAATAAACTTTTTAATGATACGTCTCCTTCACAGTTATATTTAGAAGATATGTTAGATGGCGAGTCTATCGCAAATGAAGATATAGTGACTTGGTTATCAGTTGGTTTTCTGCATATTCCTACATCTGAAGATGTTCCCATGACAATTAAAGTAGAATCAGGATTTACACTTAAACCCTTTAATTTCTTTGACAGGACAGCGACATTTGATATTCCAGCTTTAGCAGTGTTCAATAATACTGTTTATGATAATGCACCTGTACCGGACATGTGTGTTTCCGAACCGTACCCTATTCAACATTAACTATGTATTGTGTGTACATGTGTGTTTCTGAACCGTATCCTTTAAGTCTGTATTGTGTGCAATGTCTAATCGAGTGAAAGGAGTGTGCATTTTCTCTTCAATTACCTGTGGGATCAGTAAAGAGTTATATTCATAAATCTACATCAGTCTAAATGTATCCCTGTCTATTCGTTTAAAAGAAATATCCAGTAAAGTAAACTGGAATCTGAATAAGCACTCTTTGCAAACGTTTTAGCTGAAACGTTTTTGTGAAAATTACACATGCATATATTTATTGGTAATCAAAGGTGCGATTTATCTATCAGTTGTTTTACTGTCACTCCAAACAGGTGAAATAAACTCATCATAGATTCCAGGATTAAAATTTTATAATTACGCCAGACGCGCGTTTCGTCTCAAAAAGACTCGCATAGTATTGAAAAAAATAACGTTTGATACGTCAAAGGTACTGTGAAACGTGAAAAAGAGATGGATTAGGCAAATTGTTACAATGATAGATGAAAATGAACTTGTGTTTATTGATGTATACATGGTATATGAACAGATCATTTTGTTATTATTATGTATGATGTTAAGGTTCATTAAATCTCTGTTATATTTAAATGTTACGGGTTATCAATTAAGTAATTAAACTGCTTTTTTCAAGTTTCATCTAAAGGGCTAAATATTGTAGTTTTTCTAGATTCATCAAGTCGCTTGTTTAAAGTAATAAGCAACTAAGATGCCACAAAGAGTAGTTATTAAGACTAGTCGAGGATCAGAACTGGGTGACAAGTCGATAGAATATTTACATTTTGTTTCAAATTGAAAGATGTAAATGGTAAATGTTCTGCTTTTGGACAAATAGTTATCAAAAGTACCAGGATTATAGTTTTATACGCCAAACGTGCGTTTCGTCTACATAAGACTCATCAGTGACGCTCAGATCAAAATAGTTAAAAAGCCAAACAAATACAAAGTTGAAGAGCATTGAGGACCCGAAATTCCAAAAAGTTGTGCCAAATACGGCTAAGGTAATCTACTCCTGGGGTAAGAAAATCCTTAGTTTTTCGAAAAATTCAAAAGTTTTGTAAACAGAAAATTTATAAAAATGACCATATAATTGATATTCATGTCAACACCGAAGTGCTGACTACTGGGCTGGTGATACCCTCGGGGACGAAACGTCACTAGATTAAATGATGTTTCAAATGAAAATAACGAATGTTTATAATTATTAAACATTCATTTGACAAAAAAACAATGAATGTGTGTCAATTTTGAACAAAAAGTTTCTGTACATAGGTAACTAGGAATTTCAGAGCAGAGATTGAGTTGATTTTTACGAAGACCCTAAAGGAATATAGAAGAATATTTGATCTTAATGGCGTTTAAGATATTTATAAAATAGAACAAAGTCTTGTACTAGTATAACAAGTAATTACGTGGACAGTAAAATACGTGTACAGATACAATGGCTTATGCATGAATAGTAGATGCATTGATCAAACGAAATAATAGCATATCGTATGAATCAGGTCAGGTGTGAATATTAACTGTCAGTATATTTTGAACAATACATTTGATGTACACAAATGTAGTTAGAAAACAAACAAAAAGTTTTTAAAAGTTTTAACAAAATGTTTATAATATCTGATACTAAAGATCAAAATGACATGTTGAAAACAATACCACCTCAATTTCCAAGTGGAACAATAAAATTTAACTGAATTTTATTCGAAGGTGTATCTTAGACAATAAAAGAGTATAAGAGTCTGTTTTTGATCTATGAATTGATGGAAATAAATTTAGCGGGTTGGTCAAATTGAGTTGGGGTTTAAACCCGATTATCGCTCAATTTTCAGTTCATGGGATTTATTCTTTGTTTGTTAGTCGGCACTTCGATGTTGATATGAATATCAGTTATATGGTCATTTTTATGAATTTTGGGTCCTCAATGTTCTTCAACTTTATACTTGTTTGGATTTATAACTATATTGATCTGAGCGTCACTGTTGAGTCTTATGTAGACGAAACGCGCGTCTGCCGTATTAATTTATAATCCTGGTACCTTTGATAACTATTTACACCACTGGATCGATGCCAATGCTGGTGAACGTTTCGTTCCCGAGGGTATCACCAGCCTAGTAATCAGCACTTCGGTGTTGACATCAATATCAATTATATGGTCATTTTTATAAATTTCCTGTTTACAAAACTATGAATTTTTCGTTAAAAACTAAGGATTTTCGTATCCCAGGCATAGATTACCTTAGCCGTATTTGGCAAAACTTTTTGAAATTTTGGGTCTTCAATGCTCTTCAACTTTGTACTTGTTTGGCTTTATAACTATTTTGATCTGAGCGTCACTGACGGGTCTTATGTAGACGAAACGCACGTCTGGCGTATTAAATTATGATCCTAATTGGTACCTTTGATAACCATTTGTTACCTTGATTTATATTTTTTTTAAATATTTTTATGATTTTTGAACATCGATATACTACTGTGATAGTGTGAAGTCAGATAGGATTAACAAGGGTGTACATTCATCTATAGAGGGTACGGTAGACCTCACAAGGGAGTGCATGGAAGTGTTAGGTAGAATATATATCCTGTTTGTCTTGTGTAAGGCTGCCATAGGAGCAGACCATACCTTGGTCCGTTTTAGGTCTGTATTGTACCAAAAGTAAAGAAATTATATGTACATTCTATTATGTTCCTGTCAGATTAAAATATAATCCTTGTACCTTTGATAACTATTTACAACTATGGTATTTATGATATTTCGTAAAGTAACCTCTTGAAGTCTATGAGTGGTAGTAATTGATATTTTTATTTAACAATATATATGCTTATAATACTAACAGCATCTGATATGCTTATAACACCAACAGTACCGTTTGGAAACTTAGAAAATAGTATTTTAACAATGTTTATTTAGGTAAACGGATGTGTACGGATTGATAGTTTAGTCTTAGATGCATTATTTTTTTTATTAGTTGTTAGTGGCTTTGAACTAGCTGTCAGATAACTGCGAGTACTCTCAGATCTGTTCATTGTGTCTTTTTGTGTCGGGATGTATAAGTACCGGGCCACGTCCACTTGTATTTTTGTCCATCTGATGAGTTAAGCCTTTTTCAACTGATTTTTATAGTTCGTTCTTATGTTGTACTGTTATACCACTGTCCCAGGTTAGGGGGAGGGTTGGGATCCCGCTAACATGTTTAACCCCGCCATATTATTTATGTATGTGCCTGTCCCAAGTCAGGAGCCTGTAATTCAGTGGTTGTCGTTTGTTTATGTGTAACATATTTGTTTTTCGTTCCTTTTTTTTTTTTTTTTTTATATATATATATAAATGAGGCCGTTAGTTTTCTCGTTTGAATTGTTTTACATTGTCTTATCGGGGCCTTTTATAGCTGACTATGCAGTATGGGCTTTGCTCATTGTTGAAGGCCGTACGGTGACCTATAGTTGTTCATGTCTGTGTCATTTTGGTCTTTTGTGGATAGTTGTCTCATTGGCAATTACACCACATCTTCTTTTTTTATATATAAGGTAAAACATTATAAACCAAACCAAAAACACAAAGCAATCCATGGAGTCTTAAGTTCCTGGCTTGGCTCAGACGCATTGGTTATGCGGTGTGAAGCTTGAACAATTGAAAATTAAATATATTCTTAGAGAAGGAATTATTAGATAACAACTGTCATATTCCTGACTTTGTACAGGACAATTTAAGAAATCAGACGGTGTTCCTCATATTTTGATATTTTCCTCAATATTGACTTCTAACTAGAATTAATGATTCCCTTTATGAGTTTTATTTTCAATTGTCAGCTTTCTATTTTACAGCAGTATCATACCATAAACATAAATACTTGCTCAAATTAAAACTGGTAAGTAGATCTTGCTCCACACGACACCAAATTACAAAATGTCGGTGTTAACACAATCAAGGACAATAGCCGATAGGACGAGACTGTAGGTACCACAATTTAAAACATGGACAATGGTATAACAATAAACCAATACAATAAACTATCAAAAACAGTTGAAACAGACTGAAAACTAATCATAACAGTACGTATGACTAACAAAAACAGCCATTCTGTTACAGATTTCTAAAATTCGGTCGCGTTTTTCTTCGCACATTTTTTACCTTTTCTGTTCAAATTAGTCATTTTATTACATCTTATAAGGATCGTTAGTCATTACGTAGGTTTTCAGTTCAGATAGTTTAAACCCATTAATTATCATAACTGCAAGACAGATGCATTGGACACAAACTAAATAATTTAGAATTGCTCTTCTCTGGTTTAATACAAAGAAAACAAGTGAAAGTTTTTGTAAAAATAAATTGATTAGAAAAAAATACATCTGATTTATTGTAAAAGTAAAACTCACAAAAATACCGAACTCCGAGGAAAATTTAAAACGGAAAGTTCCTAATCAAATGCCAAAATCAAAAGCTCAAACGCATCAAACGACGGATAACATATATATATAGATTTTATAGCTATCTAGACCTCTCACTTGTATGGCAGTCTCATCAAATTCCATTATATATGTGTAAACAAAACAAACAGACATATTAGGTAAAAATGTCATGAAAGTAAAAAACTCTACTAGTAAAGTCATATCGCATTATGAGATATGCAGTTGTCATTAATGCACACCATAAAATGTACTATAATATTTTATTCAAATACTGGTTTAAGCTGGTATAAACCACAAACTGCATTTTGATCGGCTCATCAAAAAACAATTTGTCTTATTACATGGGCATTTTCAGCTCATTTGAAAAACATTGTCTTTTAAATTTATTTTTGTTGATCATCATATAAAACAGTTAATCAAAATGCAATTTATGTTTTTCTATACTATGTGTATTTTTTTTTATGTTTGCCTCACAAGGGCAATGCATAGGGAAAGATAGAAAAAAAAACTTTTAAAACCCGGATGTTTAATAAATAGTATGCTATGTCAAATACAAATTGTTCCGAAGCTTGGTGGTATAGTTATAAGTAATAAATGTCGTAAATGATTTGCTGAATTATGTATAAACTATGTCCAAGTTCTTCTTCTTCACATTTCGAGTCGAACTCTATTAAAGTGTAAATGACGCATCTCAAACGGACAGAGGTCACTCCTCTGGCCAAAAGTAAAAGTCCAGGTAAAACTGGATGGTATTTACAATAAAATATTGTCTTAAGGAGGCTCTAGGGTATACAAATTTCAGAAGAAAATAAACATTTATTTTTCTTTACAAATTTTATGTGTTACCTTAAGTAGTTGTTACTTTATCATATGGTACAAAAATAATTTAAACAAAAATCAATTCGTGTTGGCCCCAGATGAATTTTCAATTGTAGATTACAATTAAAATATCTTTTTTAACTCATAAATGACCTATATTTTTTTATTTTATTTTTTATTAAGTATAAGATATAAGGTTCATTTATAGAAACATATAGCGATATCCTATATAAAATTTAAAAAATCGATTTAGACCCGCGAGTCACCTTAATTACATCTGTACACTTGTTCTCCTGTTGTCTATTTCAGATGTGGCAGGGTCCAGGTGATGATATTCACTCTGGCCCTAAAGACCTCTAGTGATCCGGACTCCACTACATATTTGGGGAGTTCATTCCACTCTTTAATAGTTGGAGGAATGAGTGGTAGTAGATATCCCTCTTCGCTCTAGTTTGTCTCAGTTTGTGGTAGCCCCTGGTCCTATTGTCCCCTGTTGTTTAGTATTTGGCTGGATCAATGGCAATCAACTGGTGTTGGGTCTTATAACACAGCACAAGGCTCTGTTTCTATCGTCTGTGCTGCAGTGATTCCCATTGAAGTTGGTCCAGTAGCTTAGTAAGACAACCAGGAGAGTTGTCCTGGTAGCAACTATAGACAATGCAAGCTGCTCGTCTTTGTACCTGGTCTATGTCGCGTATGGTGGTGATTTGGTGAGGTTCCCATACTAGGGAAGCATATTCCAGAGTCGGTCTTACAAGCGTAGAGTAGGCTGTGGCTTTTGTTGCTGGAGTACACCTACCAAGAACTCTCCGCGTAAGAAGCCAAGTGTCTTTGAGACTTTCCCTATGGTCTGGTTGAATGATATATGGTTTATTCAGGTGAGGTCTTTGTTGATAGTGAGCCAAAGGTATTTCCCGCTGTCTGTTGTCTCTAATGTGTGTCCATGGAGTGTGTAGGATGATGTCTGGTGTAGCTGACGTCGTCCTGAGACACGGATGACTCAGTGTACATTTTTCCGGGTGAACACAAATTTGCCAATACTTTTCCCATTTTCCACCAATTTTAGGCCTTTTTGCAGCAAGTCTGCATCTTCTGTTTTCCCAGTGCAATGCAGCGGAAGAGTAGACCAGTCATCAGCAAACAGTCGTGCGCTTGATGTTGTAGCTTCTGCATAGGAGGTCGTTGATAAAGGCCAGAAAGAGTAAGGGACCCATCACAGTGCAATGGGGTACTCAAGATACCACGTCAAGAGGGTCCGACTTGTGGTTTTCGAGAATCACAGAGTGAGTTCTGTTGGACAGAAACTGTTTTATCCATTCAAGCTGGAAACCTCTTACCCCATAACAAACCATTTTATTCATGAAGTAGTCTGGCATATAGTACCTTATCAAAGGCCTTGACAATGTCTAACATAATGATGTTTGTCTGGTCGCTGTCCTACATGTTCTTAGCTATTTCATGTTTAGTTATTACTAGCTGGGACTCGCATGATCGTATGGTTCTAAACCCATGTTGTTCGTCACAAAGTATGTTGTTTTGGCCAAAGTGGTCCATGATAGAACTGTGGACTATGTGCTCAAGCAGCTCCATGAGATGAATGTCAAGGACACTGGACGGTAGTTTGCTGCTGTGTGTTTCCCCCTCTCTTATAGACTGGGACTATGTTGGCTGTCCTCCAATATTCTGGAAATGATCCCTGGTCCATTGACAGTTGATGTAGTCTAGTCAGGTAAGGTGATAGTTGATCAGCAGTATTAATAAGGATGGAGGCTGGTATGTCATCTGGGGCAGTTGCCGTAAACGGTCTTAGTCTTCTAAGTGGTTTAGTGATACCGTTCTGACTGTTTTTTATTGGTCTCATGGTTGGGTGTGGGCTTGGCCCTGTATTTGACATGTTGTTTAGGTCTTCGTGGGTGTATACTGAATGGAATTGGCTGTTTAGTATAGAAGCTTTTGTTGGTGTGTCGCTGTGCATGTATCCATCTTTATTTTTTTTATGGTTGTTATACCTGAAGATTCCTGTTTCTTTATGTATGACCAAAATCTTTTTGGGTTCTTGTATAAATCTGCACTGACTATATCTTGCATGCATTTTGTATCTGCTCGTCTCGACTCTCGTTGAAGTTCAGCTTTGATGTTTTTATACCTTTTCCAGTCCTTTGGTGAGTTGTTTTGTTTTGGGGTAAGCTCTTTGTTTCTGTTTGCTCAACCGTCTTATTTGGGTATTCATCCAAGGGTGGCCCTGTTTATCAAGTGATGTGTTTGTTGGTACGTATTTTTCCATAGATTCTTTATAATTTGTTTTATTGATGTCCTCATGTTGTTGATATCATCAAGTTATTCCAGAGTTTGATGGTATAGTTAGGAATAATGATTGTCGTTAATGATTGGCTGAATTATGTATACGCTATGTCCAAGTTATTCCAGAGTTTGGTTTGTTTCTAAGAAGCATACAGTAAGAAAATTGATTGTCCCCTGTACTATATATATTTTTGCCCATAAAAATAATGTTTAAAACAACCATTCGTGTCATATATTGACTTCAATGATATTTTTCGTGTTTTCGTCCTGATAAATTTACTCAATATACATGTGACACTAGTTATAAAAAGAGTTCAAACCACAATTAGAAAAAAACAGTTTCCAGATATATTTTGATACATTGTAATTGAGATGTTGGTTTATAAGTTGCACGTTTAAAAAACTTTTTTGGTATAAATTATATGCAAAAAGCTATACAATCTCTTACCTGTATTAATCATCCATATGACAAAATAAAAAAAAATGATATACTAGTATACAGCAAAACGGTTGTCGACTTATTATTGTGGTTATTTTCTTTTTTCTGCATCTTTCAAAGAAAATTTAAATATCATGTGTAGTCAGCAGCAGGGGTGAAAATATGTTTAAAGAAAAAACTTTAAAAATGTCAGTTCAACAACCCTTTAATTTAAGGAAACTGTTTGTATATTTATGTAAATATTATCTCTAAAGGTCAATACTCGCTTTGCTTGTAACAGATGAGGTAAATACATGTGATCTGTTTTCCAAATCATAACTCTAAATTCTAAACTGTAATGGTGAATTCGTAAAGAAAAATGAATAGATCTGAACGTTAACATCCACTAGGTTCCTGGCTTGCCCATACACTTCCCATTCATTACTGTTCAAAAGAAGGGAAATAGGAGAGGAATTCAAACTTTTAGGTAATTAATTGTGGTGAAATTAAATTTGTTTTGAAACGTTCTTGCTCACGAGTGAAAATTCATATGTAAAGTTTAAATGTTGCTGACCTGTTGCTAGAGAAAAAACTTAATGAAGCGTAATCTCAGTCTTTTTTCCCGACAACCATTCCACTCATACCAAGTCAATAAAACAAATTATCATATTTTTTTCTCTATGAAATAGATACACAATAGTTTGACTATTTTTCAAATTGCGGCAAGCGTTGAACTAATTGACCGGTCGATCGTTTCCAACTATTGGACCTCGACGAAACTATTTGACCGCACAGCGTTATTGTATTTCGTGGAATTTCAATGTATCATGCTAGGGTTGACGCCCGAGCAGGACTTAGCCTTGTCGGTTTTGTTTATGTTTTTCATATTACGATAGTTGATTTAGCCCCGACATGTATTGTCTGTTGTCTCTATCGGTAAAATAAAACACTTACTGACGTGATAGTACTAGATAAATTCGTAGAATATACTAATTTAAGTTTATTGTCCCCTCGGATACAACTACTGCACTCGGCTACTACTCATGGAACTTTCGCAATGTTTAACTGGATAAATAATCAGAGATAGATATTAGGTTGAAGAACTAAAGCCTTAATTATTTCTTCATCAGTCTTTCATCATAATGCCTTAATTCTTTCGACACTTGACATTAAACGTAGCATGAACTTCATTTTCATACATACGAACGTCAAATTTGATATTTTCTTATTTTAAATAGCTATATTCAACTTGAGAAAGAGTGAAATACAAGAGACATATATACACATACATGTCTATATATCTCTTGAAATACCAACAATCCGAAGCATAATGTATACTTGAAAATCAGTGTAAAATTGGACTAACACCTGAATTCTTAGGCAAGCCGAATTCTTATCATTATTATATGCAACTGGCCAAGGTATGGAATTATTCATACCATCTGGGACTATTCAGCAACCACAAATGTAAGATATACTGTTCCCAGGACTATTATACTAAGGCCCTAACCATACACTATGTTCTAGATACCATCCCGACAAAAACAAATTCAAGAAACATTGCTACAAATCATTTTCTTAAAATAAATGCTATACAAGTTGAATATTTTTTCTCATATGGTTAATACAGAGACATGAAATATCTACCTGTTACAATTATATGTCTGTGGGTATAATATGAAAATTTTACTTTGTAGTAATTCAGCTACATTGATAGTATTGTTCTTTTTGTATGGGATTCTGTCATTTGTATCAACATAACGACTGGTTCATTTTACTGTTTTCCCTATCTTCTACGCACGGTTACGATATTAGAACCAGATAATACCTACGACGATGTCACTGTCAGGGTTGAGAAGGCCAGTGTGCTTAATTCCTAAATTTGCTTTATGTATTGGTCGGTCATTAACAGTTCCGATATGTGCGAAAAGAAGAAATGTTCCGAAAATAATGTCTGTCCAAAAATTCTCAGCATCGGTTCCTAAACCAAAGAAAGAAACGTAAGTTCAGTTGCCGGTTATAGCCGTGGGGTTCATTCGCTGACATTGCGTAATCCCTATCTTAGAAAATTCTATAATTTTTTGAAAACATTGGTTCAAAATATTTAAGGTCAGTTTAAAGGTATATATGGAGTTTTTTGGAGAGAAAAAAGTTTGTTTCCAGTTTTTGCCATTTTAGAGAAAAAATTTATTTATTTTTGACTCTGAGAAAAAAATTTGTTTGTTTCACCCTCAGCTGCCACTATATGTTATGCTTTCGACTTGTCGCCCCAAAAAAAAGTTTGTCCGGGAAAAAAATCCATAGCCCCTCCAGTAAATCAAATGGTTGCTGCCTAAAGGTCCTTATGATATTTTTTGACTAATTGCGAATCTGCAAATAGTTAAAAAAAATAACATAAGGACCTAAGATTATTTTTTGACTAATTGCGGATGGTCCGCAAATTGTTAAAAAATAACATAACGGTTCCGCAGCTATAGTGGCTAGTGCCTTGTGGACTTCAATATTGTTTTATAAGTTATATTACTTTATTAGTTTAAATATACTAAGTAACATATGTACATTGTGAGTCTCATAGCGGTCTAAGCGTGACGTGGGATCGACAATTTTTTTTAAGGGTGACACGTGAAATACAAATTATTGTATTCAGGTACCTCCTTTTTTTCCTATTCATTTAATGTAATGAAATCTACAAAAGCGCACATTCTACTTGTAATAACAATGTTTAATGATAGCAAGTGTTTTTTTAGTTAAAAAATCAAGCTTATTTCAAGTCTAATTTGATGCATAACTCACAACAAAACAATTCCTTTGTTCACCAATCCATACCTTGATCATCAATTATGAGATGACAAAAAGATACATGTATGTTAATCACTTAGGAATTAAAATTCAATGAATAAAAATTTTCAATAGGTGAACATAATTCAGTTATGTTCAGTTACACCTGGATCATGCAGCTTGGTCAATTGATTCCTTAATAGTTATCCCACGATGACGCGGTGTGTCAGTGTAAGATCACCCCGATGGCCGGAGGCCAGAGGGTGATCTAACACTGACACACCAAGTCCGAGTGGGATAACTATTTTACATCCCAGCTGTTTTAGATTAGACGAAAAACCGTTTACAATTCATAAAATCTAGTTTAGAACGACACACAATAATATACTTTATAAATTACTATATGATTTATACCCTTTTTGACCCCCTAACACGATGAGTAAATATCAAACAATGTCAATTCGCCCCACTGGTCAATCGGCCCAAGCTATATCGCCACTTTATGAAAAAAAAAATCGACCCACTCTTGTTTACCGACTCGCCCCACTTTTGAAAAGTGTAAAATCAAACTGAACAATCACTGACAACTGACTTATTAGCGAAAAGGGTTTAAACCCCACTGAATAAAGATCTGCCAACTCGCTCCACTTATAAAAACATCTTGTTTCCTTTAAGTATGTTAAATTACTGATAGTTTGTATCCAGTCGTCCTGGTGTAGTGGTTGTGTCGTGGCTTGATATGCTAAAGGTCTTGAGTTCGAATCCCAGCATATACACTGGATTTTTTCTACGTGAATTTTGATAGATAGTATAATTGTATATTTATTTATAAGTTTTATAGTGGATTTGACATTCCCGCCAAAATGTTACAGAACAAAGGAGGAATGCATAACAAAGAAACTCAAACTAGGGTGATCTGGTAGGGGTGTTCCGGCTCAGATCACACCTGTTAGAACAAAGGAGCTGGGATGTAATAAACAAAGATTTGTATGTTTTTTCCAGTTCTAGAAGACACAAGGCTTCACTTTATATTCATGTTTTGTATTTCCTAAAATACTTTTAATAAGTATTTACAAATTCTACTGATGCAGTTATGACGTGCCCTTTTGTAATTTTCATGCCATAAATTAAAAAAGGAAACCCCATTTAAACTGGGTTTGTTTTACACCAGAAAACAGGGACGTTCCCTGAAAGCAGGGAATTCATGTATCCCACATTTCCTGACTTGTGCCCAACCTGTTCAAAGACAAAGTAGATAGATTTTAAAGCACGAGTCAGACCATTTTTACTCAAAGTCTTTAAGATTTTATCCTTTAAACAGGAACAGAGGTTAGACACAAAGCAAATCAAGATGCACTCAGCGGGTTGAAAGATGCTTCAGTTTTTTTTAATTTTCAAAACAGACCACCCTTGCACACAAACAAATCGTGTGGCAAAGCATTTTGTTTGTTTTCCTTGATTCCGAATCATGTAGACGCTTCAATGCAAAAATACCTTGATTTAAAACGCACATTGACTACAGCATCGGAAAGGTATCACCAAAACCCAACGCTCGTTGACTACAGAATCGGAAAGATATCACCAATAACCAACATACATTTGTGGCAACAAAAAAATTAGTGGACAAGAATGGCCAATAGATTTTTTCGGGTCGTGGTGATTTACCAGGTCGGTCAGGTGAGGGGAAACAAACAATATTTTATTTTTGGCCTGACATGATCATTAATTACTATCAATACTTTCTAATTTTATTCAAGGCTAATTAGTTGTTGGACAGCTGAAATATACCTGTTCAGGTGACAGATAAACTATTTTCAGTACCGAACATCATATAAATAGATCGGTCTATTTAAAGTTATTTTCATACATTTCAGCGGTTTGATTTAGTCCAACAGATTAAAATTATAATAATTACATTTATAAACATGAATTGATGAAATTTTTGAAAGGTTTTAAATGAAAATTGTCAGAACTACGTTGTACAATGTATGAACGCGAACACGTGTGTGCATGTGCACAGGTGGGAAATTTAATGATGCATCCTACATTTCTTCAAAAATGCTAAAATTATCATTGATACCTGTATCTAACGTTCATTTCAAGTATTTTGTTGAAGAAATAACGGGGAAAGAGTTTCTTCACTCAGTCATGCTTTGTAAACGTGCACAGGTTTTACATATCTGTTTCTGGTCCATGTTTTTTTTATAAATTTCATGTTACAAAACTTTGAATTATTCGAAAAACTAAGGATTTTCTTATCCCAGGAATAGATTACCTTAGCCGTATTTGGCACAGCTATTTGGAATTTTTGGACCTCAATGCTCTTCAACTTTGTACTTGTTTGGCTTTATGGAAGTACACCACTAATTCATGGTCCCATTGCTTTCTATGTTAAATTCCTCCATTTCAAACAGGCACCAGAGTTGGCGAAATCCTTTTTTCCTTGGTGGTCCTTGAAGAAAATCTTCTGGTCCTCACTATTAACTCTATTGAAAAATACTAAAATTGTGTCAGTCCTATGCAATATTTTGGTGGTTAAATCCTGAGGACTGACACTTTTCGCGAACTCTGAGGCACACCTCTTTCGTTTTAAGTTCAAATAAAGTGACAATCATTGCATGTCAAAGCAACACTTTATGGTGTCTTCTACTGAAAAAATCAACATACCTTTAATGGCATATAAGAAAGAACTGGTTCCCAGAACTTCGGATGTACCAAAACAGGTACTTCAGATCTGACAAACAGACAAAATGTACCCTCTTTTTAAAATTTGGTGCAATTTTTTTAATATTTAAAATTAAAAGTCCAAAAGTGTTCTACAATGATCACCAGTCCTTCAGCTTTCATTTGATGCCAACAATACCTAAATGTCCTACATATTTTGAAAGTTACACTCATGCGTAGGAACTATTTTGTGTTAAATATGTACTACTTTCTGGTATGTGCTTTCTGGCAGGGCCCGAATTAGTGGTGTTACACCTTAAAACTATTTTGAACTGAGCGTCACTGATAAATCTTATGTAGACAAAACGCGCATCTGGCGTATTAAATTATAAACCTGGTAGCTTTGATAACTATTACCATTGTCAAGTCAACATCCAGTTTAGGAAAATGTGATTTTAAAAACGAAAGTAAAGTTTTTGACAACGTCATTTTGCACAAATAAAGAGTCTAAGGCAGATATGAGCACGCTGATGTGTACACTTCGAATGATGCACTGCCAATTAACAGTTTATGTCAGAACATTAAATTCATATCAAAGTAAAGTTTAATATCGTTTTTTTTTAATCTAATGTAAATCACTGGAATGGCCATCTGGTTACCATAATTGCCTTTTGTAACTTAGTCTTAAGGGATTAAAATTGGGATCAGATATAAAATGTCCGGCTGGCTCAAATATTTTTTGGAAGCCCTGTTATAGACTTATTTTGATTAGGGTTGTCACAAAATATAAGGTCCTTTATAATATTATAAGTTCAACATGTTCAAAGTGGAAGAAATATTCTGTCATATTATTTCAAATGGAAAAAATATTACAGAATTTGTTATTTACCATGTTTACGGTATAAATGATTGATATAGAATATTTGTTCCAACACGAACAGATAATTTAGAATTGTTTATAACAAAGATTCCAGGGGTTTTTCTATAAGGTGGAACAAACATACATTGACAGTAATTTTCCTTAAATGATCTTGTTTATCAATTTACAAAAATATAAATATCAAAGAAACATAAATTGGCTCCTTGCCGTTGAAAGAGTTTATTTTTCAATTAAAGAATTTTGGGCCTGGTTGCACAAAGTGCATATAACCTGCAACTACCACTTTTTGTTTGGAATGTCAAGCAGTCATACAATAAGGAACAGTGGAACCTATTTTGTGTAATCAGCCCCCTGTAGGTTTCATCCCAGATTCATGAAACTTCATCAAAAGATTGAACTCACAATAAAGTTGGCAATTTTTTTTGTTGCTTAAAATTAAAGAGAAGAATGACTTACATGTACAGACTGCACCAACCAGGAGAAAGGGAGGTTTCAACCCTAAATATGTCCCCATTCAAATGCAAAAAAAGGGGAGAATCCAAACCCATGAACCCACCCCCCTTTGACACATCTGAAGATTTACAACTACCCACCCAGAACACACTTTTGAGTTGACTACTACTCATCAAAATTTTTTCATTTCTTTTTTTTTTTTTAAGTATTAGTGAGATATGTTGTTGAATCATGATTCCATACATTATTGTTTTTTACAGAATTTGCTTATACTTTATGGATAGAGATGGGGACCGTATAACAGTGAATGCTGGTGTGGGCAGTAACCTTCTAGATGTGGCCATAGATAATGATATAGAATTAGAAGGTATTACAATATTTAGTATGAATAAGTGGTTAAATTTTATATTTTCAGAGTGTCACTATGTTTCAAGTTAACTGATGGTTCAGAACATACAGCTACGGCCAAAGTTGGTGATAATCTACTAGATATAATAATAGATAATGATATTGATGTGGATGGATTTGGTTTGTACATAATTTTATTATACATGTTGTACACAGTCAAATACATGTTATAATTTATTGTTTAAAAACATAAACATACA
Source organism: Mytilus galloprovincialis (assembly GCA_037788925.1). NCBI lineage: Eukaryota > Metazoa > Mollusca > Bivalvia > Mytilida > Mytilidae > Mytilus > Mytilus galloprovincialis. Next base: position 55,092,714 of record CM075340.1, on the reverse strand, counting down.
CTATAAAATTGAGAATGGAAATGGGGAATGTGTTAAAGAGACAACAACCCGACTATAGAGCATAAAACAACAAAAGACCACCAATGGGTCTTCAATACAGGGAGAAAATCTAGTATGTTGAGCTCAAAATATATAAATAACTACTCATTAAATATGAAATTTAACCACTTTAAGAATTTTAAAATTGCATAATCTTTTCAGGAATTATGTTCATTCTTTAATTTAATGTGGAAGATTCATGTTCCTTCAAATCATTCTGGCTTCCTTAACCAATAAAAAATAAATCACCATGATATAGTCTTATGTGTGTTGAAAGTGGCATTAAACACCACCAGTTAATCAATTATTTAGTATTCAGAGGGACAACCTTGTTAATGTCTAATCAAAATTTATATTCCTTGTGATTAAATAATAAAAAGAGTCAAAATCATAGCACACAAATAAATACTTGGTTACTGAGAAAATTTTATACATGTTTGAAAGAACAGTGCTTCATTGACAAATTAATCATATTTAATGTTCAAAATAGAATTTCACGATCTTAATACTACATCTGTAACAGTAGTCCTTCGTGTAAAATCACACCATTTACAACAACAAGTATTATTTGTCAGACTTATTTGTCACTATTTATCTGTAAAAATCAATTTATGAACAGGTGCTTGTGAGGGAACCCTGGCGTGCTCGACTTGTCATTTAATCTTCAAGCCAGATCAATACGAACTAATCCATGAAAAACCTACGGACGAAGAACTTGATATGTTGGATCTAGCTTTTGGTTTAAGTGATACGTAAGTGTTAATATAAATAACAAACTTGGTCAATATTAAAATGTTGTATGGGGTTCCTGGAAAGTTAAAAAAATCAGAATTTTATGTTAGATATCACTGCTAATTAAATGAAAAATATAAAGAAAAAGAGAATGTGGAAAATCTTCATATAAAGTATACATTATAATGATATACATTTGTACAAGCCAACATATATGATCAAAATCATGACTAAGATTTCAACAAAGTAACCTTACACATTATTGCACTCTTTGTCTTGTTAAAAATCTACTCTGCAAAAACTAATGGATAATTTGTAACACAGTTGATATGAATAAAAAAGATCAGTTATATTCAGTCTACAAATGCAAATTTAAGTATTTAACAGAGAACAACTTTTTTGTATTTCCAGGTCAAGATTAGGTTGCCAGGTGATAGTAACTAAGGAAATGGATGGTTGGGAGATAGAGGTGCCCTCTGGTGTTGCTGATGCTAGAGGATGACCCTTGCTAATGTTTAGGTCTTTTAACTGAACAATTTGTAATATATATTGTTATAGTATTGTAATGTGCAGGTGGCATTCATTAGTGTGTCATAATACTACAGGCTATACAGGGCATATTAAAATCAATGATTAATGTGTCTGTTTTGAATGTCCAATCATTATCAATATGTAATTTATCATCAATTCTCTCATTTATAAAGGTATCATTGTAAGATTTTTTAACGGCATTCTTGACCCATTGTGTGCCAATTTTTTCGGCTGGGATTTACTAGCTATATGCTGCTTAGCAGATGTCTAGTTTGATATGTTCATTAAAAATTATTAAATTGAGTTAATGAATATTGTAACTTTGCAAAGTATGAGAAATTAAAGAAATAACTTTCTTTGAGCCTCTAGTTATTTTATAATTACGGTACCAGTTCCTAAGGGTTTTTTTTTTTGGTTAATATTTATGTGCAGGATCCTAAGTTTTAGAAAGGAGAAACATGTATAATTCATACATGTAAGAAAACAAAAGGGCCCCAGTAGCCAAATGGTATATTTAGTTCATCTGCAGAAATCACTAGCCTGTCAACACTGAGGTTGTGAATTTGAATCCCACTAGTGGCAGGTGGATTCACCTATGTTATTTGTTAGTAAGTTTTCCTGCTGAAGGTAGGGTGTTCTCTACAGGGAATCCCGATTCCTTCATCAATAAAATATAGCCACAAAGAGTGCTAAAAGTGGCATTAAATACCAACAATCAATCAATGTAAGCAAACTGTCTAACTGCTTCTAGATATTACATGTTAAGCAGAAAATCTGGAAAATACATGTGTGAAATGACTTAAACTGACTGGGATTGAGTCCCAACATATTACACTCATGGTATAAAACAGAATACCATGAAAATATTGAGACTGTTGTCTCCCCTTATGATTCATATTGAATTAGTGGAGATCAGTTCTGAAATCTTTTTAAAAATTGTAAATATCTGATTATTCTGCTGGTTAGAAAGACAATCATGTTATATATGTGGTAGACCTTCATGGGTTTATATAATTTTCAAAGGACAAATATTTGTTCATGTTCCCTTCATCTCCATTTTCATGGACCTATTGTTTGTAAAATTTGCTTTTCATAGATACCTTATAACCATATACATTTGAATAATTTTTAGACCAAGATCATCCTGTAAGATTCTTAGTTATGATAACTCGAGTATGAGTTCAGGTTCATGATGTAAACTGTGACATAGAAGGCAATACTAGTTAATTTGAAATATCAATTCCTGATAAAGTTAAAATTAATAAATGAAGTTGTCCCCCTTTGCTCAATTTCAACCATACCAAAAGAAGTTTAACAATTTGCTGCAGCTTCTTTTATTTTGAATTTAATTGTAATATAAGTCAGTTTAACTGAATTTTAAATTATACATTTTAACTGAATTTTATGATATTTTACTTTAAATGTTCATTTTTTGGATCTTTTTTTTTAGATCGTTGCCCCTTTTAGTAAGTCTTTCTGAGATGAAGAGCACCTTACATTTTGATACAACTATTCAATTTTGGGGTTCACTATGGCAAACACAGGATCAATTCCAATTTACTCCAAGGAATAGGAAATTTGAGACATACATGTTAATGTGCCAATTTTTTTTTAGGTTGTATTGCTCTCCTACTTGTTAGTGTTTGTAACAATGATTATTTTGACCTTCACATCAAAGTACATGAAATTTTTTTCACTGTATAATTGTATTATATTGCAACTCCTACACAAAGGAGGTCACTTAGGTTTCTTAAATTACATCATGTAATTATACATTTAGCCATTCAAAAATCAAAATATACCTGTTCAGACAATAAAAAAATGTTTTATATACTCATACATGTACACTAGAACAGAATAATTCTGGGTAATTTGATATATCTATTATACTTAATGTATTGCAATTATATGAGGAAGTAGAAATGAAATGTGTCTATTGACCACAAACATTATAATGCAGGTATTAGATGTAAACAGAGTTATTATTTTGTCAATAAATTATTTTATTTTATCACTTTTTTTCTGAATTTAGGTTCTAAGAATTAAAGATTCTGCCAGTGCATCAGGTCTGTTACGATGTTCCCTCCAGACAGTTTGATCTAAAATTTAAAATGTAAGGTGTGCCCAGCTTATGAAGTATCTAAAATTTAAATGTTGAGAGTGGAGAAATTCATAATACACAAGATATTGTGACAGAATTTGTTTCTCTAATGAGTGTTAGACAAAGTTTATCCTTCCTTTACAAAGATTTGCATAAAGATGTTTGCTTTATATGTAACCTAATCAGGCATAATCACCTCTTTTCATGACGTCACAAAAAAAAATCTAGAAAATTTGATGTCATGAATTTTGACCAAACATTTGCAGAGAACATGAACAAATTTTTCTCTAGTAATGAGAACTAGTTTTCCTACACCGATAGAGAAATGTGAAAAAAGCATGAAAATGACAGATATATCTACGAGAATCATGGCAGTTTCAAGTAGATTTATCTGTCCAGGACTGTTCATTTTGAATTAGAACTGGCTAAATTGATCTTCCACATGCTACATTATAGACATGATAAAAAAAAATCAAGAATTATCTTCTGTACCCACATTTTAGATAGTCAAAAAATGATATATAGGTTTGCTGTTTCCAGCATTGTATTAGCAATGGCACTTCTCCTTACCATGGTGATTTTTTAGCTCTGCCTTCTCATTCATGGTCAAATGACCATGAAACTTTTGCTTAGTTTTCATGTATTAGTATGTGATTAGGTCAGTTTAAGGGGAACCAGTAGTGGTTGGTCAATGGTAATTGTTTGGCAATTGTATAAAGCATTAGCACATCTCATTTCTATATAGAATATTTGGTCTTTAGGTTCATTCATGATCTATTCACTTTGAATCTTTTGCTTAGTTTACATGTATTAGTTTATGATTAAGGTTAGTTTAAGATGAACCACTAATGTTCAGTCAATGATATTTTGGTATGCAAATGTATTGGCATTTTCAAGGTTATTTAAATACCCATAGAGATTACCATATATATGCCCCTATCCTCTCATTGACCTAAATATTTAGGTTTAGATTTGTTAAAAGTGAAAGACTTGGTACTCAGTTGTATTAGCATTGACACATCTCATTTCTATTGAGATTGTTGATCCCTATACCTTCAGTCATGGTTTGTTATCTTTGAATATTTGCATAACTTACGTGTTAGAGTATTGCTATTTTCAATTCAGCATTTACGTTATCAAAATAACAAAAAGACCAGACATCTCTGTTTGTCAAAACAGTTTATTACCTATTATGTCTGTTTGTTTTGCTCACACATTCTTGTCAATATAATACAATTATATGTGCCTTGGACACAAGTGAGAGGTTTAGCTAGCTTTAACTCCTGGTTTTATCCACCATGTCATTCCTGTACATAGGTGGATCCAGCCCCCCCCCCCCCCCCTTTTCGTGGTAAAAATTTGATTGGTTATATAGGGAATAACTTAAGCATGACTGGAGTGGCCTCTCTCTCTTATGAAAAGTTCTGGATCCACCACTGCTGTACCAAGTCAGAAATAAGACAGTTTTTTTTCCATTGGTTTAATATGTTTGAGCTTTTGGTTTTTTATTTGGGCTTTCCTATTTGAATTTTTCTTTGAGTTTAGTATTTTTTCCATTTTACTCTGGACATTTAATTGGTACATCTTTGATAGTTTAGAAAGAATGTTCATGTAACTATGATATTCTAGGGATTGAAACCTACCTGATCAAAATGGCTGGATTTGAGTCTTATTTCAATGAATAATTTATATTTGGGAGTTAGCAAGATAAGTACATTACTGACAACTAACTCCCATCCTGTTTTAATTTGTTTCTTGTAACACAAAGTATATAATTGTTAGTAAATTGGTCTCATATACAGTTATGATATAAGATTTTGTATTTTTAAAAACAGTTCTATTATGTCTCTCTCAATAAAGGCCAAATAAATGGTAAATGGTGGTTTAAGTTGTCATGCCAGCATATATAAACTTAGGTCAAAAGAGCCAAATAAACTATACATTAGCTTTGTGTACTAAATTCTAAGTAATAGAATCAGCATGAAAGCTTATAATTAATTATCACTAAAAAGTTATTTAAACATCCGAAGAAAATATTTTCTGTGTGTATGAAGAAATATCTTTGAAGTAAATAAATTTGAAAAATAAAAGAGAATTTGATGTTAGTGATAGAGCTATCCTATCGTTGGAATCAAAATATAGTTTGTATAGGTTTATGAAAAACAGTATACAAAAGCAGCTCGAATAGATGATAACTGTAGATTCTACAATATCTATCAATGGTTTTACACAAGATTGAAGGATTCAATGGTCAATTTTTTTTACAAATGAATAGGCTGTCTTCATCAACTAGTTTAATAAGAGAAGCTACCTATATCAAAAGGATAAGTCAAAAATAAACTACCTATGCCATGGCAAAAATAAAGACAAACAACAGTACTCAAAACCCAACATAGAAAACTAAAGACCGAGCAACACTAACCACTCCAAAAATTGGGGGGGGGGGGGGGGTTGATCTCAGATGCTCCGGAAGGGAAGGCAGATCATGCTTCACCAGGCATCTAAATGACTTTTCCTTGCATAAAATTAACCCAAAATGTAGGTCAATAAAGAATCCTGTTTCTGCCATGCTTAATCCAGTAACTTAACGATAAGTTGAGGATTGATACCTTTTGAGAAAAAATGTTTTAAATAAGGGAGCTACCATTTTAATTTTATTGGAGGGGCTAGGATTAAATTTTAAGGCAGGGCAGGAGTTTTAAGTAAAAAAAAGACAGGATGAGACGCTATCCAAAAAAAAGGCAGGGTGACATCAGATGATTTATGTAAAAAAGTCAGGATACACTAATAAAAACGGGTAGGACCGAATAAAGTGAAAAATAAAAAGACAGGACCGAGATTACAACTAAGAAAATACAGAACAACATTTTTTATCTTAGCCCCCCCCCCCCCCTAAAATAAATGGTAGCTCTCTTATTCTAATCCTGTTCCAGTTTATGTTACACATCACAAAAAAAATATGTTGATAAGTCGTATTCAGTAATGTCACAATTATAACGAGGATGAGTTTGAGGTTATGTTAAGTAGAACACATCTATGGTCATCTGCGTCACAGATATTCCAAAATGATCAACTAAATCATGATGGCATCCGTAAAACTTTCGAATGGATGATTTTAACTTTTACCCCTACATTCAGTAACCTCCTTTTTAAGCTGCAATCTTATATCAAGGATATCACGATAGGAAACATAAGCCCTGGAATAGTGAATCAACTACGAAATAAAAAAGCCATATGAATGCAGGAGTTGCTAAAAGGTTTTTACACAGAAATGGAAAGTTCATTGTGGGGAAATTGAAATCTCTTTTCGTAAAGTTTAGTTTCTATTTAACCCTCGTTGTTCTTGTGTAGATGTAGAACAATTTTTGAGGCAGAATTGACTCTTAGGTGTATCCTTTCAGCTTAAAAAATGCAATTTACAATAGTCTCAGAGAATGTCATCTGAGGCGATACGCGAAGTCAAAATGTTGATGCCAACTACTTTTCATTTGTCTTGTTCTTTTGATATGTATTATTGATTGATTGATTGTTAGTTGCTAAACGCTCAGTGGCAAATATTCCACGACTATTAAGTCCGCCTCACATGATTAAAGGAGTGAGTTAGCAATATTTCGTCCATAAAAAATCATTCAGATGAACAAATCCTTTTAATCTGTATTAATAAGTGTATGAAACCATTGTATTTCCTTTACCTTGGAGGAACTAGGATGCTTATGATATTTTATAACACTAGTTTATGCACACAGCATATGAATATACCGTCAAAGTCATGAACGTTGTCATTTGATTTTCTTTGTAGTTTTACATCTCAATGTTTGGATTTGGTGTTAATGTTTGATATTTGTTGTCTGTTTAATTTGGTCTCAATTTGCTTTGATAAGCTTGTTTAGTACTTGATCTTGATAAATATGTTTTTGAATGATTCCTGATCGTGTTTTTTCGTTGTTGGCTTTTTTCCTTTGGTTTATTCATTATTATATTTTAGTCTTTTCCTCATTGTCATGTTGGCCTCTATTCTTTAATTCATGCACTAAGTAAAAATAATAGTTCAAAACCTTGAGGTATCTATAAGCATTCTGCTTTGTGTGCTAAGTTTTGGTAGTAATGTTTCTCAGAATTTCAGGTATGGAAATACAAATAATGACCATTATAAGTGTGTTGTAAGACTTATTTTATTTACCTTGAATAAGATAAACTGTCTTCTACAAAGAAGACTTTATTTTCATTTGATTTCCATTAATTGACTGATAAAATATTTCTAGCTAGAGAGGCAATAAATGATGTTTATTTGACATACATATATCTCTTATCATAACAACATTGTGTTTAGTACTTCTGAAAAGTATCCTTATTAGCCACTTACAAATCTTATTAATGCTAAAGGAGTACAAGTGACCACAGTATATCTTAGACAGCGCTGCGGGTCAGCGTGAATTCGAATTTTTGTTTAACCTACCGACAGTAGACCACAAATATATTTGATACAACTTATTAACGACTAATCGACAGATGGGTAATTAATGCACCAGTGGCAAATATTACAAATATATTTAGGATTGATTGATTGTTATTTGCTTCATGTCCAGTGTCAAATAGTGTATACAAATCACAAAATTGACGTTGAACCTTGACATGTGTCTTAGAATGTAGATCGTAGCTTACTTGCTTAATCATGTTGCTCCTTGGTGGAGCATAGGCCACTAACGATATTTCCCCATCTTGTTCTGTTTTTTGCTAGCCTCTCTAGATCATGCCACGTGTACCATTTTCACCATCTCTGCTGCAAAGTTCCTTCTCTACGTATATTTTGTTCTGTCCAACTACGCTTTCTATATGGGTTCCACTGTAAGGCTTGCCTGTAATGTTGTTCTTTGGCTTCCTCAATGTGTGCCATATTCATCGCCACTTTCTCCTTTTCAACTCTTCGTCAACTGGGGATTGGTTGCATTGGTATTTCCCCACAGATCTTGGTTTGATATCTTCTGATGTGTAGGATGCGCTTGAGCAGTTGTTGATGAAGACTTGAAGTTTTTAAGGGGGTTTGCGGGTCTAAATCATTTATATAGGATTTCTCTATATTTTTCTATAAATAAACTTTATCTTATAGTTAATAGAAAAATAAAATAAAAAAGTGGGGTCACCGTTCATTTGCGCTCACAATCTGCCTTCGAAAGAAGCATACATTTTTTTAAAGGTGTTTTTTTCTGTTGAAGTAATAGGAGAAATAAAGGTAAATATCGAAATAAAAAAAGAAATTTATTACAGAAATCGCTCAAATTTTACAATAATTTAGTTGAAGTAACAGCTTATATGGAAATTATATTAAAGAAGATAGGTCACCGATGAGTTGAAAAAGATATTTCAATTTAAAAGCCAAAAAATGGCATTTTTCCACCAAAGGGAGATAATTTGGAACTTTTTCAATGATGTATACATTTTAAAAGTCATCTGGGGCCAACACGAATTGATTGTTTTGAAAGATTTTTGTACCATATGATAAAGAAACAATTACAAAAGGAAATAAATAAAATTTGTAATGAAAAACAAATGTTTGATTTTTTTCTGAAATTTTTATACCCTCGAGCCTCCTTAAAGCAGTTTTCTTGTTGTTTTCAGAGTCTCAGCCCGTATAAGAGTATGGTTTTTACATTGGAGTTGAACAAGCGTAGATCAAAGGTCAACACCTCAATGTCTTTGATTTTGGTTGTGTTGCAGCCTCCTTGTTGTTTACCTCAAATGTCATTGATTCGTAGATGTGGTATGATTGCCAAGAGACAACTCTCCAAAAAAGATACCAAAAAACTCAGAACTTAACAAATCTAGGTCACCGTAAGGCCTTCATCAATGAGCAAAACCCATAATGGTTGTTTTTTTGTTTTTTTTTTAGTTAAGTACAGTGGCAAACATTTCATTCATACGGTGCAAGTAAACACACAAAATATTTAGGAGATAACTGTATTGTATTTTAAGCTCCGACGGCATCAATTGGGGATTTGATGGTCGCAAATTAAGTTTACTGGCGACGCGTTAGCGGAGACAGTAAACGGGCATTTGCGACCATCAAATCCCCAATTGATGCCGTCGGAGCTTAAAATACAATATTGTTATCTCCATTCTAATGAAACTGACAGAAAACAACGTTAAAACATGAATTTAAAATCTGTCATATACCGTCTGCGCTTGCGCGTAGGTCCCATAGCATCAATTGCCAATTGATGCCATGTAGATAAGTGACGTTATCCAATCAAAATGAACGTTACAAATGTTGTTGCATTAGAATCACTAATCTGATGTGCCGCAGGGGATCTTACTTTGACTACTAACATGCAAATTCCGTGTAATGTTTTGTAATGAGATGCAAAATTTAATATTTCAGAAATCCGAAAAGCTGGACAATCCATATATTGTACATGTATTTAGAACAAAGGAAAAAAACCCAAAAGACACTCTTTTAGTCGAACAAACATATGCCTCCATCATGCCAAAAGAAGAAAAAATAGTCGCAGACAAAAAACTTTCAACAAAAACTAAAGATTGAGCAATACGTAGATTTGCTTTGACATATATATGTCAGTTGTTTCACCGTTCTTGTATTTATTGTTTAAATTTATTCGGATTTTCATCGGGTAAAAACCTTATTGTCAAAGGAATCGCTTGCACCATTCAAAGAGCAAGGTAAAAAATTTGCGCATACAATCAGTTTAGTTTTCTCAGTTTTAATAGATCAACTAGACTTGATACAACTCCCTTTCCTTTATTTCTTTCTTACTAATTTATATGTTTACTGAAAACGTTATTTCTGTTAATTATACTCAGCTAATTTTCAGTATGTGTTTACTTTTTTATTTAAAAAAAACTGAGATATGAATTTGTATTGCCAATACTTCAAACTAATATAATATCTTCGGTTAAGATTAGTATACAATTTGGTATATTCAAAAATTAATGTGAAATGTATATGCAATAATTCTTCAGTTTTTTTTTTTTTTTTTGTTATTTGTTTGTTGATTGATTGGTTTCTGAGACTTCCAGTGACCAATATTCCATGACCTGTCTCGATGTGAAATATATATATAACCTTATGAAAAATATTTTGAAACTTGACTGAAATTTTAATTTTATATCTTTCAACAACATACAAAGATTCTATTATCAACACGCAAAATGGAAGTGACACGGATATATACGACTAAATAGACGAAAATTGCTTGTAGTTTGATTTCACTTTGCATACCATGTTTAGACTTTTTTATTGAACAAATCTATAATCATGCGGATTACCACGGATCCATACAATAAATTTTCCAGCTGTTTAAGTGGCCCCGATCCATTATTTGGACTGAAATTGAATTTTAACATGAAATGTACGGGTTAAATATAAGTTCGGATCTATATACTGTCAATAGATCTATACAGAGTGAACACGTTTATAAACGATGATCAGACGTGATCTTTACAAGAAAAAAGGATCATATAAAAACACACGAACTATAACGGAGTTGGGTCGGCTTCGTGTTGCTCTTTATTTTTTCAATGCTGTCTTTTGGAGACTTTTGTTTGTCTTTTCGTAGTGTAAAACTGAGAATGGAAATGGAAAAGGGGAATGTGTCAAAGAGACAACAACCCGATCATAGAGCAGACAACAGCCGAAGGCCACCAATGGGTCTTTACTGCAGCGAGAAACTCCCGCACCCGGATGCGTTCTTCAAGTGACACCTAAACAAAAATGAACTAGTTCAATGATAATGGACGTCATACTAAACTCCGAATTATACACAAGAAACTCAAATTAAAAATCATACAAGACCAGAGGCTCCTGACTTGGGGCAGGCGCAAGAATGCGGCGAGGTTAAACATGTATTAGTTTCTGTCATAGTGTTGTGTATTTTGCTTAATTAGTGAGTTTGAATTTCACCTTTATTTTTAGGTGTATCACTCTGCTACGAATTGTTACCATAACTGCAACAATGCACAGTTGCGTAAGCTTTCCATGGTGAAATGTGATAAAATAAAATCTGGTAGAATGAATGTGGGGTACAGGGGCGGATCCAGAATTGTTGAAAGGAAGCGCAAACACAGAAAACTGAATATACTAGTAAACGCCAAAAACGTAGATATACTAAAATGATATTATTCTCCATTGAACTGAGGAACGTGCGCTCTCTACGCCTCCATACGAATCCGCCCATGCCAAAGTGGTGGAAACTAAACGTCAAAATTAAAAACATTTAGAGACCAACATGCAGTCTGCAATGTTTCAAGCTTTAAATCATCCTAACATTTGTGATAAACTTTCAAAGATCTGCAATCAACACCAAATTATCCAAATAACAATCAAGATATGACATAAGACAACAATTGCCATGCAGAGTTCATTGAGTGAACAATCTGATTATGTACAGTAAAAAATCATGTGTGTTAAAGTTGTGCTCACCTTTTAAGCAAATCTTTAATCAGATTGTGTGTTAAACTTTTTTACAGAGCTGAATACTCCCCTTTTAATCCCATTCAGTGAACTAGCACACGGTGCAAACAGATTGCATAGAAGAAAAACACTTCATCGTTTGTATTATATATTATCGTCACAAATGTCTCAGGTATATGAGGTCTGTGACAACTATAACACGTGTTATACTGAGCAGTCTCCGATACGGGTATATTCTTTGTTTCGTAGTCTTCTATAGCCTACTTGTTTTACTAAGCAATCTCGAATGAGGTAAAGGGTATTTTCTTTGCTTGGTAGTCTAGTGTAGACTGCTATAACACGTGTTATACTGAGCAGTCTCAGATAAAAAAAAAAAAAGGGTATCTTATTTGCTTGGTATAGTCTATTCTTTACCTTAACCTTAATTCTCTACGCGCCAGAAGTCTCATATAAGGCCTCCGTGCTGATATTCCAATCTATTGTATCACAAACTAGTCAAAACATTTACTAAATTTTATCATCGGTACAAGGACATCATTCGTAAATACAACTCAACATGTAGACATCTTATACGTTCAGGTATTTCACATCCAATCTTTCATGGTTATATTCTTTACAAAGCACAAAAATGTCAGTATTCACATCAAAAGCTAACAAAACCTTTAAACAGACTTATTAAGAAGGGATATAGTTACGATATTGTTGTCAGGTCATCAAAAATTGCATATTTTGGCTTTAATATTGATTCACTTATAGGGTCTTTGCATCGGAACTAAACATATTTATTCTAAAACCAGTTGTTGGTATGAACGGGTTATGTTCTTCTCATATATTTTATGATGGTATAAAAATAAACCCCTAACGGGAGGGATTGTGCTCGATGTTCATATGATGAAGACATAATTTTTCAATCAGTTTAATTGAGGTCTGGAGCTGGCATGGCAGTAACTGCTAGTAGTCCTTTGTTTATTTATGTATTATTGTCATTTTGTTTAGTTTCTTTTGTTACCTATTCAGATATCGGACTCGGACTTCTCTTAAACTGATTTTTACTATGCGTATTGTTGTGCGTTTGTTTTTTCTACATTGGCTAGAGGTATAGGGGGAGGGTTGAGATCTCAAAAAACATGTTTAACCTCGACAGATTTTTGCGCCTGTCCCAAATGAGGAGCCTCTGGCCTTTGTTAGTCATGAATGATTTTTAATTTTAGTTTCTTGTGTATAATTCGGAGTTTAGTATGACGTCCATTATCACTGAACTTATATACATATTTGTTTAGGGACCAGCTGAAGGTCTCCTCCGGGTGCGGGGGTTTCTCACTGCAACGAAGACCCATTAGTGGCCTTCACCTGTTGTCTGCTCTATGGTCGGGTTGTTGTCTATTTGGCACATTCCCCATTTCCATTCTCAATTTTACTATATAACTATCGGATGAGGTAAAGGGTATTTTCTTTGATGGGTGAAGGATTGTAGACTACTTTCACACGTGTTATACTGAGCAGTCTCAGATGAGGTAAAGTATTTTTTTTCCTTGGTAGACTGTTGTAGACTACTTTAACATGTGTCATACTTAGCAGTCTTGGATGAGTTAAAGTATCTTCTTTCCTTGGTAGACTTTTGTAGACTACTTTAACATGTGTTTTACTTAGCAATCTCGGATGAGGTAATGTATCTTCTTTCCTTGGTAGACTGTTGTAGACTACTATAAAAAGTGTTATACTATGTCTCAGATGAAGTGAAGGGTATTTTCTTTGTTTGGTAGTCTAGTGTGGACTACTTTAACCCGTGTTATACTTAGCAGTCTTAGATGAGGTAAAGTATCTTCTTTCCTTGGTAGACTGCTGAAGACTACTTTAACATGTGTTATACTTAGCCGTCTCGAATGAGGTAAAGTATCTTCTTCCCTTGGTAGACTGTTGTAAACTACTTTAACATGTGTTATACTTAGCTGTCTCGAATGAGGTAAAGTATCTACTTCCCTTGGTAGACTGTTGTAAACTACTTTAACATGTGTTATACTTAGCCGTCTCAGATGAGGTAAAGTATCTTCTTTGTTGGGTAGTCTTTTGTATACTACTATAACACGTAACATACTTAGCAGTCTTGGATGGGGGCTAATGTTTCATCTTTGCTTGGCAGTATTTTGTAGACTACTTTAACACGTATTATACTGAACAGTCTCGCGAGATGAGGTTAAGGGTATCTTCTTGAGAAAATTTGTAGACTTCTATACCACGTGTTATACTAATTAGTCTCGTTGAATGAGGTAAAGCGTATCTTCTTGGGTTGCTTACTATAACACTTATTATACTGAGCAGTCTTTGGGTGAGGTAAAGGGTGTCTTCTTTGCGATCTGTTGTAGACTATTATAATACGTATTATACTGAGCAGTTTTTTTGGTGAGGTAAAGTATCTTCTTCGCTGAGTAGTCATTTGAAGACTACTATAACACGTGTTATACCAAGCAGTCTCGGATGTGGTAAGGAGTATCCTCTTTGCTGGGTAGTCTTTTGTAGACTACTATAATGGCTTATTTTACTTAAATCATGTTAATAACTGACTGATATATCATTATTGAAACGCAATACCATGTCCTGACAATTACGTGTTTGAGAAAGATAATAACAACAATTTTTCTTTTCATACAAATTTTAAAAGATAAAAGGAAAAAAACTTCATAAATGTGTCGACATTATCGAATTTCATATTATACGTACACCAACCTAGGTAATTATATATCTGTACTATTAAGAAGCAATTAAGGCGAACATCTTCTCATTTAACGTACATCTATTCGAATTGTTGTACTTTTTAGGTCAAATTAACTTTTTTCACGTTTTCACTCCAGTAACTCACAAAAACTTCCATTTTACAAAGAGATTAAGAGAAATAATGTATTGGATGTGAAATAAAGTTTTATTGAATTTGTACGCGGTTAAAATTCGTAGGAATTTAAACTCGACAGACACTTACGGTAGTCTGTTGTAAAAATAAAGACGGTGTTTTATGTTTATTGTAAAAATTCCTGAGAACCAGTGCAGAGATTTATTGAGTAAACAACGCATGGTCAATAGGAGGAAATAAGCCAGGATCAATATTCACAAATAATTTGACTTTGTGTGTCATATTTTCTACATGATTTGATCATATATAAAGGTAAGATTTAATTACATATTTCAATGATATTTGATATTGTACAAAAACTTTTTGTTTAAAATTTCTTCGTCATTTAACAGATAGTTTGATTATAAACTAGATGATGCAAAGAATTGATAGAGAAGTAAAATAGTTATTTAAACTTTATGCCAAATTTCATCCGTCAACTCCCCCTTACTTTTCTGCGACGAGACAGAGTGAGAGAGAGAGATAGTTACATATAGGAAAAAATGTATTTCATTTCAACCATATTTTATTTCAAAACGTATGTATTATATCATACTATACAGTGGTAAACCATTAAATGACCATAACGTAATTAAATTAAATACTGTGAACATTTTACATTATTTGAAAACCAGTAAACCATTTAAGCTAAACAACAAACAAGTTATTCGAATATGAAAATATTTTATAATTTTTTCAATAAATACACAAATTATTCTACAAATTTTCGGATATAAATACGATTGAGTGTATCATGCATGTGATTGGATTAGTGTATGTTACAAATGTTTATACTGAAAGATTTATTCTACTTATAAAAACATATTTCTCATTTGGGATTTTGTGAAAATGTTGTTTTATATTTCTGATGCAAAAAGTAATCAAATCCAAGACAGAATAAGACTCAAGTAAGTTAAAAGAATTTTGGATAAAAAGAAGATGCCTGTCCCAAGTCAGGAGCCGGCTTAGTGTAGTTCAGTGGTTGTCGTTGGTTCATGTTTGTCATATTTGTTTTTCGTCAATTGCTTTGTTATAAACTAGGCCGTAAGTTTTCTCAATTGAATTGTTTCATATTTTTCATGTCGGGCCCTCTTTTGACCGACTATACAGTATGGGGTTTTCTCATTGCTGAGGGTCAAACGGTTTCCTATGATTGCTCAATATAATTGCTTCATTTCAACTTTGGTGGATAGTTTGGCAACCATGCAAATCTCCTAATTTTAAATGGGAATGAAGTTAATACAATGAAGAGTTAGTGTTATAGTTCTTTTTTTATATTATGAAACTGTGCATTTATTGATATTTTTTTGGAATGAACTTTTTCTTTGTGACCGTGATTCTGGTTCCGCTGCGACTTAAAAACCACACAATGGATTACAAAATTACACCAAGACAAGATAATGAAACTTCATCTTCGCCGATCTTGTGTTACGATCTGGCACCCTCCTGTCCACGCGAAGAGGTGGGGTCGGGTAGCATGCAACCATTTGTTTGAGAGTATGATGAAATTACAATTCATTACTTTTATTATTGAAAGATGGAAAGGGAAATACCGTATCTGCATGGCAGAGAAAAGAATAAATCTCTAACTTCAAATCTTCAATCCCAAGTTTTGAAAGGTTATCTCTACACAAGGAAGAATAAGTTATATATCATTGATTTGAAATGAAGAATATAAATTTGATTCTTCCTTATACATGCATGATAATTATGTATGGCTGTATTTGATCCTGGTGAAAAATTTCCCTCTCATTAGATAAGATTAAAACCAGAGGCTCTAAACATTAATCCCAGATAGTGTGAAAAATCTGTTTCACGATTCTAATGCCATAAGTTGGCAAATAAACTTGTAAGTATCATAACTTGCTGAAATACTCTAAGAAAACATAATTAAACAATAACTATATGTAAAATTAATAAGAGATATGGTATGATCGTAACTGAAACCAAGGACGTATGTTAGTTATACGTCCTTGCTGAAACACAATTAACAAAAAATCAAAACAACTATAGCTATAAAATACGGTCTTCAACAGTAAAGCAAATCCTATACTGTATGTATTGTTTTACGTGTACATGTTATGCTGCCTATCAAGGGCCCTTGATTGGAATAATAAATATTCTTATTCTTACTCTTATTCTTATTCTTACTCTTATTCTTATTCTATTCTTATACCGTTGTGGCGACATAGTAAGCTATTATATCATTTATGTACAAGTTAACTAAAGAGAAAAGTAAACAACACTAGTGACCAATTTCCGTGCACAGGACACATGTAAATGACAAATTGTCAATTCAAGTCATAACATGTGAGAAGCCGGAGAAACACTGATTGATTAATTGAGGTTTGTCTTGGATAGACCGGGTGCTTTTCGCCTTTTTAAATAGTGTAAAAATAGCAGAAAACTATGTCTCTGTAATGAAATATAACGGCGAATTTTGAGTGAAGATAAGAATTCATTTGCAATACTTTTCATTTAAACGGGGTAAAAAAATATCGGTTAAATCTTAACTTGACTAATAATGACTATTTTAATTTTTTATTCAACTTTTTAATAACTTATTTTTTACCTGGTATTAAGATAAATGTCACAATTTGTTGTATAGAAGCAAAACAAAAACAAACAAGTTTAGTTCCCATATTTGACTTTCTTTAAGTATATCATGTTAGTTTTTTTCGAATATTCTCATGATTTTTGCACAATTCGTCACAAGCTTAAAAATGTCCAGTAACCCACTTTTTTTTGGTTATTTTGGTTAAAAAATGATGACCCTCAATGATATATACTATTCCATGTATACTTTGGTAAAAGTAAAAACAACAAAACAAAAGTTAAGACCATCTTGGCCTTGCCGCGCTCGCGGAACGGTAAACGAATCAGAAGGTATTAATTTTGACTTTTGACTTTTTTTTTAATAGTCGTTAAATATGTCTTAGATTCAAAAACAAAACAAAATCTGTTTTATTCGTCAATTTTAAAGTAAAGGACAACTATTTAGAATAAAATTAAAGGTGTGCTCGAACACTTCAAAAACAACCTAATATTATCCGATCTTTTAATACCGACTTTATTTTACCTGTCATTGCTTAATTAGAATGGGTTGTATTTTAACACATATTGACCGTTTTTCATTTTATATACACAGCTATGTATTCATTGCGCAGATTTGAAAGGCTGTGACTGATATCTTGGCCCATCAAAATACATCGTATCTTCGGTACTTTTCTAGACTTTTCCTGTACGACAAGCGACTAAAAAGTTTGGTAAGGCAAACTGGGTTTGAGCTAAGGTTTGGGCAAGAACAGATACTGTTCACAGGTTTGATCATTGTTGATTATTCCTTTCACAACACAATACGCAATATAGGTATCATAATCACACCAAAGACCTATGATATATATGTCTCTGATCACACTAGACAGATCTTGCCATGGATGGAAAACAAGTGCCTGTGATCATAATTCAAATAGTCGATCAGGCACTTTTAGTAGTTAGGCTGGACCCAGTGGCGGTATCAGAACATTTGTAAGAGGGGCTTCAGTGATTCCCTATATAGACTATCAAATTTTTCCAACAAAAAGGGGGGCAAGCCCCTCTGGATCTGCCTTTGGAACCAGAGACGTATATAATATGTATGTATTTAGACATATAAATCTGAACTTAGGACTTGTATCAACTCACACCATCTAGTTGAGTGGAGATTCCATCAGACACTGTTCTAATAACCAAGGATTTATATATCCTTTTTTGGATGATCAATGCATTTGAATGGGAGCATATAGCTGGAACACCCCCCCCCCCCCCCCCTTTTACTCTGGGTTGGGAACCCCCCTTTTCAAAATGGCTGGATCCGCCCCTGCACATATCATATCATTGGTGCCTGTCAGAGGGCAGTCTGACTCAGTGTTGAGTCAAAATAGTCTCTCCCATTCATAACAAAAAAATAATATACTTCAATTATGGGGCTCATCACAAGACCATGTCCTTACATACTATAACATACACCTAAAGATACATACAGGCACTAATTTTTTCCATTCACAATAAAATCAGTCTCCTTTAGTAGATATCATTAGAGAGTGACTAACTTCTGTTCTTTATACGCTCATTTTAATTATTGAGTGCATTTTGAGCCTTATTATTTTTTCCTTTGTCTATAGATATAAATGCATTTTAGAATTGGCATTACATGTACTCGACTTATGGTATTTTTCAGGTTTGAATGATTTTACATTAGTCATTTTTCATTTTGGGGCCCATTATAGCTTGCTGTTCGGTGTGAGCCAATGCTCCGGGTTAAGGTTTTGGCCTGTAATGGTTTGATTTTACAAATTGTGGATGAAGAATTGTTGTATTGACATTCATCTTATATCTATAGATACTTTATTCTATCATGAACACATACTGTAATATTTCTTCGGTTGAAAGTAGAGTATTTATTCTCTTTGATACTAATATTATAAAAAATCTGATATTGAATTACAAAACTGTAGCAACACAAACAAACAAAATTATTTAATTATCATAATTATTGGATACCAAGAAAACAGCATGACACAAAAAAAAAAAAAAAAAAACCACAATAAATAAGTTAAATATTCACTTCACAAAGACAAAAAATTGATTGAATAAAATCATATTTTCTGTATATTGTCTGTATAGGTACTTTGCATTATCCTTAGAACTTGATTTAAAATGTTGTAGAGTTAGTGCTGCTTTTAATCCATGGTGTGTTACTTAAACATATTGGAAATAATATGCTGCAAAAATAATATAGAACTTGAACATAGAGCATGCTTCTGTTGTCTTTGTCTTAATTTATAAATCCGCAACACCTGAAAAATGGCTTGATAAATTTCAACCACACACGTTTTAAAGTTGATTTTTCTACATGACATGAAATTATATGCACCTATTATTTTAGTTTTTTATGTGATTTATACCATACCAACAAACATATTAGCAAGTATTTGTTTTATATACATGGTAAAGGTATGCCCTTATTTTTGTATATATCTCTGGCATTCTCTGCAGTTAAACTAATTTAGTATAGAAAATCATAGCAATGACTTGTCGTCTTTACATATTGCTGTAACAAGTAGGGATAATGGTTATCTTCAAGAATAGCCATAAACTGCATATTATAATTTCAATTTAATCATCATTTCTGCAAATTCAGAATTTTTTTGTGCATTTTGTACTGAAATTGATGAACAATGACCAAAAATGAACAATTGATTGATGTGATTTAAAAAAATGTACTCTACATCTAAAGCTTCCAAATTTTTTAAAACTAGTTTTGATTTTTTTGGAAAACTTGCAACACAATGTAATAAGATTACAAAAATAACGTTTCTTTGAAATATAATCATTCTTCATTGATTTGTAATTTTCTTTATATTTTAATTTCAGTTTGAGAAAAAATTGAGAATAGTTAAATGTCCATAATGGAGAAAATGGGCTTAAATCTCATTTAAAACAATGACTGATAAAAGAAGACATTCTGTTGCCGAGATTGTCCCACCAACACCACATAGTAAAGACAAGAAAAAATGGTCGTTTGATTCATTCAGTCCGCTACATCTGGGATTTACATTGCCATCAAAATGGAAGAGAAAGTCGTCTGCTGATGGAATTGATCCCCGTCTGAGAAAACATGCAGATGACCATGATCTTCTGGTTAAACCATCTTCAACACATAGATCCAAAAGACGTGCCTCAGTGGCAGTAATTGCCACAGAGACTACTAGTACTTGTACACTTGAAAAAAGTAGCCACCACCATGGTAGCGTTTTGTCACTATGGAGAAGAAGGTCATCTGTTCAAGTTGAACAGACGGTCACTGTTGAACAGAAAAGTTCCCCTGAGGAGGAAAGACCACAATCAGACATGTCCAGGAGACGAGCCTCCATTGCAGTGCCACATCTTCATTTTCCTGACCACAAAATCACATTCAAATCTCCTAAATCCAAGTCAAAGAAAAACAATAAAGAGTATTTCCTGGCTGTAGTTTACCTAACCAGTGGAGATACAAGATTGGTAAGTACATTTAACCAAAAAGAGAATGCAGGGGTCATTCATGCCCCCATTTATGTAAGTGTCCATAGATTTATCCATCACTTGTACATGTATCTGTAAAATTGACTACTCTAAAATGTTTTTTTCAAACCATTTCAGTATATACAGGAGGTAAAATACTATCAAATTATTTGAAACTGTTAGAAAAGATATGCTCTTATTGATAGTTATATTATTTGTCCATCAGTCTTAGCAGAAACTTTGCTTTCATTTATGTGAATTTGCTGAATTAAAGGTTTAACATTCATGGAGGTAAAACCTCTATTTGTAGCGGTCAGATCAGCAGTATTAGTTGAAATTTATGACTTTTGAACTTCATTCACGCTGATTGGTGGACTAGCTGGTTAATAATTCCCCTACAGACTTTATTCCAGTCTGAGGATTTTGTGCAGAGATATTTACAGTCCTTGAACTTAGAAAATTCACTCAAATTATAAGTTCTCAGCACTTTTTTGGGGGTCATACTTGAAGCAATTGAATTGATATTTGGTGCATTGATTATCATGACAATTACAAACCAAGTTGGAATTTTCTTCCAGTACAATGAATTATTTTTAACTGGAAGGGGACTATTGCAATACTCACAGAATGCTGCTGAAGTAAATTTGTCTTCCAAATATTCATTTAGGTCAATTTGTATTTGCCCATGTATAAGCTAAATTTTATATATTATGCTTTTGAAATTTCAATTAAAATTTATCACGAATCAGTCATTTTGACTTGCACATAACAAACTTGAAATATCCAAATAGACCTCTTCAATGACCAACCTATTATGTAAACTGAGTACTTTTTTTGGAATTTTAACTATTTATTGAAGTAAAAATCTATAGTGGTTTAGATTTTGCCTTATATAACCTGGTATACATGAATTGTTTTTGTGATGTCCACTATAAACATTGACTGAATTGTACATTCCACAGAGGATTGACCAGTTTGACTAGCCTGGCTACCCATGAATTTAGATAGTCTTAAAGCAGTTGATCAGAATTTATAGAATAGACTTTATCTGATGAAATAAAAAATCATATAAATGAGGGAAAAATTGGCAAATCAATAATTTTTATACAAATATATATGAATAACATATGGCAGGAATTAATAACAGTAAATACAGGAAGTATTTGAGGGGAAATGTAGATTGTTGATATGTTATTACATAAATATCAAGTATAATCTAATACCTGTAAAACATGAACGTTATTTCTTACTCATTTAAAAAGAGCAGTCATTAATTTTCTGTCAAAATAATAATTGACTAAAATCAAACATAAACATTTCCTCAAATCCTGACCCCCCCTTTTAATTTCTGGATCAGCCACTGTTTATGCCATGTATTTATTGAACACTGGTTTGTAGTATTTCTAGACTATTGTTTTCCAAACATAATAGTCTGTCATCTTTATTACAATAAAATCATTGTTACAAAGTAGGAACAAAGCTGATAAAGTTACTATAGCAGTGTTCTTTTCCAAGATTCAAACTGTGGACATATTTTTCCTTAAAGTGATGTAATATTAAACTAATGTACTGTTAAATGAAATAAACTGAAAAGAATTTGTTTTGTTGTATCTCTATTCATTTAGTGCATGATGTTTTGTTTGTAAACACACATATAAATATAAATATGTCACCTAGAAAAGACTTCTGCAAGATATAGTATTTTTAAATCATCTTTCTAAAGAAAACACTATTCGTGTATTGATACATCTTTCAAAGGATTCAGATAAAACGATATAAATGTTGAAATACGGTTGTTTAAATATTTTTTATGATTTGAAATTAAAGATGCTATCTTTTACAAACAGTTTAGTACTTTGAGAGAATTTTAACTTGTAAATATTTACTAATCTATGGTGAAATGTGAAAATAATTGAAAGTCTTTAAGTACAATTTATCTACACACACCCAAGAAAAACGCATTACTTATACGGTAAAAAAAATTATTGATAAATTCAAAGGAAACTATTATTGAAATTTCTGTATTTCAAACAAAATCCCCACTTATTCTTTTAAAATGCAAATTCTATTTTAAAATAATGAACAGGATTTGTGGTGGAAATGAAAATTTTATAGTTCAAAACAATTGCTTTCCCGAATTTTTTTCTACAGCTGATGTTAACAATAGGGTTTTGATTTTGCCTATTTGTTATTTAACTTGGCGTAAGTCCGGGAAAGAAGCGACACATATAACAGGCTTAGTTTTATTGTACGTCTCGGATGATTCAAATGCCTTTGGTTTCATGGGTTGGGAAGCAATAAAACATCCCCATGTATCTTTTGAGGGATTTTAAAATCAAACACATTTTGAAGTACTGACTGCATAGATTTACAACAGTTTTTATTAGATTATTAAAGCAAGTATGCATTGTTGAAAGCATTAGAATGATTTACTTTCTTCGCTTTTCAGTGAAAGTCTTTGAATTATAAAGGTGACATTTTTCATAATAGATGAACAGATGACAGTTTTATATCGTGTTGTTGCAGTATAGACTACATCAAGTATAAATTCTTTAGAAGTTTTATATAACAAATGGATTTAAATTCTCAAATTAAAACTTCTAAAATACAAATTAAACAAAAAAATAAATAAAACAGGATACAAATATAGACTTTTATCTATTTATTGAGCAATATATACTTGTATGTTAATGTATATGTACCTTAGGGATAGGTTCTTCAAACTTGATAAAAACTTTTAATGCATTGTTTTTGTATCTCTTACATATTTGGAAGAGTATTCTTACTCATAGTTGTGAAAGGCATTGCCAAGTTCAAACGGGAAGGTCCACAATTACAATAAGTGCACCGGTTAAGGGTATGAAATATAGTAGCAAGGGCAGATAATAATGCATCCAAATTTAATGCGTTTTATGAAATTTGAAAGTACATGTACTTGCAAACAAAAAATAAACATATTGTGAATTTAAGCTCCCAAAATCGACTGCTGGGTATACAATTCTAGGCATTTGAAGACAGGAATAGCTGCTGAACGCTGTTGCATTCAGAATACACTGCGAACTAGTTTAGCGCCAAAATAGGGAAATACCATCTCCAGCATTTAAAAGCAATTAGGTTTTCAATCTCTACTTTAGCACTTGTAGAAAAAAGACACCATTTTTCTTTGCAATTATCTATGCACTATTTTAGGAATGTTATATTGAAATAAGAAGAAAAAACAGTGGTAGATTTTTATGCCCCACCTACGATAGTAGAGGGGCATCATGTTTTCTGGTCTGTGCCTCCGTCTGTTCGCTTGTCCGTTCGTCTGTTCGTCTGTCGTACCGTTCATCTGTCCATCGGTTCGTCCGTCTGTCCCCCTTCAGGTTAAAGTTTTTGGTCAAGGTAGTTTTTGATGAAGCTGAAGTCCAATCAACTTGAAACTTAGTACACATGTTCCTTAGGATATGATCTTTCTTATTTTAAGCCAAATTATACTTTTGACCCCAATTTCACCGTCCACTGAACATAAAAGATGAAAGTGTGAGTTTCAAGTTAAAGTTTTTGGTCAAGGTAGTTTTTGATGAAGTTGATGTCCAATCAACTTGAAACTTAGTACACATGTTCCCTTTGGTATGATCTTTCTAATTTTAATGCCAAATTAGATTTTTTACCCTATTTCATGGTCCATTGAACATGGAAAATGATAGTGCGAGTGGGGCATCCGTGTACTTTGAACACATTCTTGTTTCTTTATACATGTCTACGGCTTTTTATTTAAATAATTATATAATTTCACAAACTTTTTATCACATTTATTTTTAAATCTTAGGGACTTTCTTAAAAAGGCTTATAAATTAAGGAACAATTTGCAAAGAAACGGGTTAAATATCTCTTTTCAGAGACATTTTCTGTCTCGATCATGTGTCCTTATGCACTGGTTAATAGTGTTTCTATATACATTTACTCATTATCAAAATTATATATTTTCTGTTCTTTAAAGATCAATCTTTACAGAAGTTGTGAAAAAATTCTATGTGCAATTTAAAAAAAATTTAAATAGCCATAATTGTAAATATGTAAATAACTGATATGTTACAAATATAACAATTAGTTTTTGTATTTATTCATGTACCATACAAAGTTAACAGGCTGATGAAATATGATTTGATAACATTAAGATAGAGAAAAAAATGGAATTCATATATTGATTAAAAAAGGCTGCTCAACTTTGCTATTCTAAGGCTGTATATACACAAATATTTGTTATTTTTTAAAAAATTTACCCAATATAGATAAGAATGAAATAGTTTATTATTGAAAGCAATCAAATCTCTTCAGAGATCGATTATTCAATGCTAAAACAATTTTCAAACAGAATTAATTCAGCAGACTTCAAAAACCTATCTTGAGTTTTCATATGTTTTATGATATTCACTCAACTAGCATAATTTCTATTTAACATTCAATGAAGATCATAATGGTGATTACCATACACTTTCAAGGATGGTCTATTAGAAAAAACGTGTTTGTATGGTGTTCAAGATTACAGATATATTGAATTATATAACAGTTTTTAAGTTAATATTATTTGACATAAAACACAAAGATAACATTTGAAAAAGAAAAACAATATATAAAGTTATTGATATATCATTAAATATTGCATACCTACTTAAATACTTATAGAGCGAATAAACTGACTTTTATTATTTATATACAAAGATTGTTATAAGATCTTTGAGATTAGATTGACTTTAAAAACGTGTTATGCAATAAAGATTTTCAATAATAGGTCACGGTTTTCAATTGTTCTGCGAAGGTTTAAAGTAAGTTAAATTGAATAATTTTGAGGAAGTGTCATGTCCTTAGTTTACCGATATGTTTCTATCACTTATTTGATTTCTTTAAAAGTACGGGAAATATTAGATAAAATTATTGAACAGAAAGGGAGAGAGAGTTAATTGAATTCTATATATTCAGATTACAAGCAGGAACAACATGCTGTTAAAAACTTTTGAGTCATATATTTTAAGAGTTTACATTATGATTTTTATGTTAAAATAATTTGATGTAAATGCTAATGTACACTACAGGTACCCGCTAGTCATTTTTGTACAAAAAGACCTATTAAAGGGGCACTAGCTACGAGATACATAAAAAAACTAAAGTAAGATTTTTTTTTGTGCAATCAAAAATGAAAGTGAAATAGTGAAGTAATAATTCGCTTTTAGCAGCCAAAATGGTTCAATTTTGTCAAATTAAGCGAAGAAACATTGATAATTACTCATTCACTTGCAAGTGAATTAGTCGACCTCATTAAATCCGTATTCATGTGAACTTCAATTTAACCCCTTGCTAGAGATTGACAATGCATGCATTGTACGTGTACTGGTTATTTAAAGAAAAAGAATGTCAACAATGAAAGTGAAGCTATATGGTAAATCATTTGATTACTGATTCGATCCATATAAAATCATTCTTATACGGTTAAAACAATGAGAAACATATATTTTTAATCTATAAAATAAACTCAAACAGACCTAAAAAAAGTCCAATTGCACGTGTTGGTTTAATCTATTCATATCTTCATTCATGTTTACATCGCTTATATGGTCATCTGAGGTCAAATCGATAGTTAATTAGATGGCGTCTCGACTAAAATACACACGAAACGAACCTACATATTATCTACCCCATGCTCTGTAAACTGTTTATTTTAGACTTTTGGTAGTTTGAATAAATGTTTTACACTATTATAAATCAAATATGAGAATTTGAGTCAAATCGGTGACCACGAATTTGACAGCTAGTGCCCCTTTAAGACTCAGGGAAAGGCCTAGTTTAAACTGAAGTAGTGGCATTAAATTCAAAGAAGTTGTGTAATATACATCAGTGAGACAGCAACTCAAAACAAAGGTTTACCAAAACACATCTACAGAAATGTAGAAGGCAACATGCAGTCTAAATTGCCATGAGTTTCTACTGAGGCAGTTCAAACTGATATTAAACTGAACAAATTTAAGTACATTCCTTGTACGGGCTAGCCCTTTCCATATGAATATGTCAGACACAAGTTAACCCTTTCATAACGAATGTTTCCTTTTCAATGACCAAAATTATGAGGTCGTTTTTGCCATAGCACATGTTAAATTAATTCTTGTCTGGTAAACGGCTCGTGCAAATAAATTTCCGCCAGGGAATCCCGCGAAAAAATAATTCAGGAGTGAAAGTGATAAGTATTCACATAATCTGACCAAGTCAATTGATAACCTAAGTGCGCCAAGAAATGGTCTATGATGCTGTTATGAAAATGATTCTATCAGTAACAGAGAAAAGAGGGAATGCCTTGATAAAAGTGTCAAATCCCTTTGATGGACATGACAAATGTTACTATACTGGAACAGTTTTTATGTTACTTCAGACTAGTTTAGAGGCAATAAATGAAATAGTAGAATACTAAGTAAACAAAACATTAGTGGTTCCTTTATCTGAGTTGGATGGATTTCTGATCTTCTCTGTCTAAGAACAAGATTGTTCACCTCTGTACAGTACTGATTTCTTTGCAAATAAAATTACATCTTCCTATAATCTGAATTAAATGTACCAAACTTACAAGTTGGATGTACACATCTGAAATGCTCAGGAAATTAAGCCAACAAGTTCATGCATTGGTTTTTTTTGGGCAAATTTACCAAATCTGTCAACAGGTTTTTATGGAGTAATTTGTAGTTGGCATAATTTAAGAATTACATCAACTGAACCTACTAGTTAGCAGCAAATATTTGGCACATTATTATATTTTAATTTCACATTGAACACATGAATATTTCAGCCATGTTTTCCTGGTGCATCAAGAATTATTTCAAACAATGAACAGTCCAATACATATTGTATGATTTATAATTTAAGGTTTTTGTCGAGCCTGCAACTTTTGTTGCAGAAAGCTCGACATTGGGATAGTGATCCGGCGGCGGCGGCTACAGCGGCGGCGTTAGCTAACTTCTTAAAAGGTTTATATTTTAGAAGGTGAAAGACCTGGATGCTTCATACTTTGTATATAGATGCCTCATGTTACGAAGTTTCCGTCAGTCACATGTCCAATGTCCTTGATCTCATTTTCATGGTTCAGTGACCACTTGAAAAAAAAGTTCAGAATTTTTGTAATGTTTATTTCTCTCTTATTATAAGTAATAGGATAACTATATTTGGTATGTGTGTACCTTGCAAGGTCCTCATGCCCGTCAGACAGTTTTCACTTGACCTCGACCTCATTTCATGGATCAGTGAACAAGGTTAAGTTTTGGTGGTCAAGTCCATATCTCAGATACTTTAAGCAATAGGGCTAGTATATTTGGTGTATGGAAGGACTGGAAGGTGTACATGTCCAACTGGCAGGTGTCATCTGACCTTGACCTCATTTTCATGGTTCAGTGGTTATAGTTAAGTTTTTGTGTTTTGGTCTGTTTTTCTCATACTTTATGCAATAGGTGTACTATATTTGTTGTATGGAATGATTGTAAGGTGTACATGTCTAGCGGGCAGATGTCATCTGACCTTGACGTCATTTTCATGGTTCAGTGGTCAAAGTTAAGTTTTTAAGTTTTGGTCTTTTTATCTAATATTATATGCCAAAGGTCAACTATATTTGGTGTATGGAAATATATTATGATCTATATATATGTCAGTCCCGCAGGTTTTATTTGACCATGACCTCAATTGCACGGTTCATTGCACAGTGTTAAGTTTTTGTGTTTTGGTCTATTTTTCTTAAACTATAAGTAGTAGGTCAACTATATTTGTTGTATGGAAGCTTTGTTAGCTGTACATGTCTGCCTGGCATGGTTCATCTGACCTTGACCTCATTTTCATGGTTCATTGGTCTTTGTTTAGCTATCTTGGTTAATGTTAAGTTTATGTGACAGTTGTAATAAAGCTTTATACTTAGGACTATCAACATAATATCAATGATTAGTAAAGAAGGCGAGACATTTCAGTGTGTGCACTCTTGTTATTATATAATTTGGAGTTAGTATGACGTCAATTATCACTGAACTAGTACACATTTTTGTTTAGGGGCTGTCTGAAGCTGAAGCATGCCTCTTGGTGTGGAATTTTCTCTCTATATTGAAGACCCATTGTTGGCCTTTGGCTGTTTTCCGCTCTTTAATCGGGTTGTTGTGAATGTTGTCTCTTTGACACATTCCCCATTTCCATTCACAATTTTATCCACTTGTAAACCCTTACTGTAATTTTCATTTAATAGTTAACTTAAGCATGATATTGGCCAAATATAAATCAGAGTTGATGTTGGAGAAAACAACCTTGTGATCTTTTTAGTATATTTTTATTTAAGTAAAGACTTTCTATTAAGAAAATATTATTGAATATTGTTTAAATTAGAAAGGAGTCATAAAGTTTAATGTCTTCTTGTAAATATAAATTTGGGTCAATATTTGGTTAATGTTTTAGTATAGCTACCATTTTTTGACCTGTTTTGTCATTTTGCTTGCAAAGAGATTTCATATATAAAGACTTAATGATTATAGTGAAATAAAAGAAACAGAGTATATTATTTATTTCATAACTAAGAAAAGTTTTGTCCCTAGTTGTTAGGTCAAAAGTTTTCTTTAAATTTTAAGTTAACAACACGAATAACAAATAATTACATTACATTTAATGTTTCATAAGAATCTGTACTTCTGATTGGCTGACAATACTGAATAATCACAAGGCATTCCAAAATAATTTTTTTATTTCTCAATTAATTGCATTATTCATGACTTCATGTGCTTCCCTTGACAATAAGTCACATAAATGCATATGAAAACAATTGAAATCTTGATATATATAACTTATAATTTCATGGTAGTGTAGCATATAAATGTAATGATAAAAATTAAATGCTTCTTTTTGTAATTTTATAGAGGTGTAAAAGCGTTGTTTGTGCATACATTTTTAGTTGTAGTGCATCTTTCAGAGGTGGATTAAAGGGGTGGCCCATAGGGAATCATTGAAGCATGACTGGAGTGTGCCCCCTCTTAGGCAGTCAGTGGTTCCCCTCTTACGAAGGTTTCTGGATCCACCACTGACTTTTACACCCTACTATAAAATTATAAAAAGAAGCATTTAATTCTTATGTGAACAACTTATTCCTGGTCAATATTTCATGTCAGTCACCAGAAGTAAAAAGTGATTGGACAAAGTCACAATCATCAAAATTTAAAAGCATCTGAATGGTTGAAACTGCTAGTTTTTACATATTATTTTTTTTAGATAACCTATTGCTATTTTACGAAAATTTTCCTTTGGTTTTACTGACTGATCATTTCTTTTCTCAGCACAGTAGAGTGATATGAAAAGTTATCACTAGAAACTATTAGGATGCACATGCCTGTTGTCAATGGAATTAACAATGTCATCATAGGTAAAATAGCGATAAACAGATTACCATTGGTCATCTCAACTCGATTGCTTTTCTACTTTCGCAATACTGGCTCAAGCGTTTGAGTTGACCAACGATAATCTATAAATACACAAGAGTTGAATTTATTATAGGACATTCTTAGTGCAAGTGGAATTCCATGTCTACCAGTATGTGATTCTGTTCTAATAAAACATGTTTTCTCTAAATCTTTAGTTTTAAAAGTACAGTTGCTTGTTTTGTTTTGTATTTATGAAATATTTATGTTAAATTATACAACGATGTTGTTTTTTTTTGTATATTAAAATTGGTTATTTTTCAATGCTTTACGACTAACATTACTTAAGAGAAATAGGTTTTCTATAAACTGACATAACCTCTGAAAATATGAGATAGTTTGTAGATAACATTGATATAGACTGAAATAAATTTGATTAAGATTGATTGCACCATCCATTTGTTGATACTGAAATCCAATCACGATCACAAGTGCTTTGTTTATAAATAGAATGTTAACTTTGACATCTTTGTTTAAGATAGGAATATAATAGTTTGTATTGTAGCCAAAGCTTTGTAATTTGTCTCATTGCTGTTCAATGTGTCTTGGACTTTTAAGTTTAAGTAGTAAAGAAACATTGAGATAGATCTAAGCAGATGTGGTATGTCAGTGCCAATAAGACAACTATCCATCCAATTGAAAGACTTGTTTTCACTCAAAGTTTGCTGAATCAGTTTTTTTTAGCTCATCTTGCCGAAAAGGGCAATTAAGCTTTTATCACTTGGCATCCATTGTCTGTCGTTGTCGTCATTGTCGTCCTTTGTCCATTAACTTTTTAAAAAATCTTCTCCTCTGAGACTACTGGGCCAAATTAAACCAAACTTGGCCTGAATCAACCAAGATGGCCACCATGGTTGAAAATAGAACATGGGGGGTAAAATGCAGTTTTTGGCTTATATCTCTGAAACTAAAACATTAAAAGCATATCTGACATGGGGATAAAATTGTTTATCAGGTCAAGATCTATCTGGAATCCCCCTTTTTTGTGGAAGATCAATGCATTAAATGGGGACATAATGTTGCAAACGTCTTTTTTTTTGGACGATTTATGCATTTAAATGGGGATACATGGTTGGAATTCCCCCCTTTTTTTCCTGGGTTGGAAACCTCCTTTTAAAAAATGGCTTAATCTGCTCCTGTAGTTGTCCTATGGATCTGTAGGTGATCAGTAGCAAACCATATTACTTATAATATATTGCTTTATTTCTTACACATAAGAATTATTGAGGATCAGAGTCATTATATAACATTACTAAGTTGCACTGCTAATTATGCTATTTAGTTTTATAAAAATGAAGTTAGCAGGTTATTGTGTTGGTAGATACATCAAAAAGCTTTACCCCCTACAAAGATAGTCTTGAATTATACAGGAATCAGTCTACTGTCTGTTTCTTAAATCTATTAATCAATAATTAGGGTTTTGTAACAGTTTATTTGCTTCCAATAACCGTCTTGTCTTAACCATACATCCAATGTACTGTTATTGTAGATACGTGAAACTTGGTACATAATGTTATGTACTGATAATGACTAATTGTTATGAACTAATATACAAATTGTGAGGTACTTATATACAAATGTGGATCTTAGAAAGACATTCCAGTATATAATATATTTCAATTTGAACTTGCAAATAATCCCTGTTCAAAACATTATGAAAACAGGATATGTGTATGATTGCCAATGAGAGAACTATCCACCAGAGTACAAATAACAAAGATTTTTAAGCAACTGGTATCACAACACAATTAGTTTTATAGGTATTCTGAAGTCTATACAGTTACATCTTTTTTAGTAAGACATTTTAATCTTGTTCAGAACCCATTCAGCCATTTGAGTTGATCTCATATTACAAATGTACCAATTGTATAATGAAGTGTTATACCGGTACTTTGATAGACCTATAGATGTGCAGATGTGCATGTGGGTGGGATGTCCCATTTCATGAAAACTTTTCACACTCACAGTTATAAATCTTTGTTTAAAACATATATCAGTACCAACCATCAGTAATTGGAACTCCTTTTACGTGATTTATAGTTTATACATGAACACCTGAAATACTGATGTTGATACTGGTTGGATGTTAAGTAAGATATGGTATTTGTTTTCCTTAGAAGACTCTTTTTGAAAATTCACTCAATCATACACATCTTTCGTTGATATTTTGTAAAGATTATTGTATCGGTTTAACTTGCATTCATATTTGGACATTACTATATACTGAAACTTCAGTTGAACAATAATAAGGAATAAAATCACTAATGCATACCCCAATTGCATTCTATATTAAATTCTGAAATTTTAAGCATCCATAAAGATTTTCGTTTCTGTTTTTTTATATATATTAGACCGTTGGTTTTCTCATTTGAATGGTTTTAATCTAGTAATTTTTTGGGGCCCTAAGAAATTATAGCTTGCTGTTCGGTGTGAGCCAAGGCTCTGTGTTGAAGGCCTTATTTTGACCTATAATGGTTTACTTTTATAAATTGTGACTTGGATGGAGAGTTGTCTCTGATTGGCACTTATACCACATCTTCTAATATCAATATAGCTCCTTTTCAATTCAAAACGGTTACCCTAATTTGTGCTGAAAATTCAACATACCTTTAATAGCATATTAGAGCACCTAATTTTTCCTGGAAGATTGGTAGTACAAAACCAGCCTTGCTTCTGATCTGAGCAACAAGGCAAATAGGCCCTCCTATTAAAATTCATTTTTAGCTCACCTAGCCTAAAAGGCCAAGTGAGCTTTTCTCATCACTTGGCGTCCGGCGTCATCGTCCGTCGTCTGTCGTCGTTAACTTTTACAAAAATCTTCTCCTCTGAAACTACTGGGCCAAATTAAACCAAACTTGGCCACAATCATCATTGGGGTATCTAGTTTAAAAAATGTGTCCGGTGACCCGGCCAACCAACCAAGATGGCCGCCATGGCTAAAAATAGAACATAGGGGTAAAATACAGTTTTTGGCTTATAACTCAAAAACCAAAGCATTTAGAGCAAATCTGACGGAGTTAAATTGTTTATCAGGTCAAGATCTATCTGCCCTGAAATTTTCAGATGAAACGGACATTCCGTTGTTGGGTTGCTGCCCCTGAATTTGTAATTTTAAGGAAATTTTGCTGTTTTTGGTTATTATCTTGAATACTATTATAGATAGAGATAAACTAAACAGCAATAATGTTCAGCAAAGTAAGATCTACAAATAAGTCAACATGATCAACATGGTCAGTTGACCCCTTTAGGAGTTATTGCCCTTTGTAGTCAATTTTTAACCATTTTTCGTAAAACTTAGTAATCTTTTACAAAAATCTTCTCCTCTGAAACTACTGGGCCAAATTAATCCAAACTTGGCCAAAATCATTTTTTGGGTATCTAGTTTAAAAAATGTGTCCGGTGACCTGGCCATCCAACCAAGATGGACGCCATGGCTAAAAATAGAACATTTGGGTAAAATGCAGTTTTTGGCTTATAACTCAAAAACCAAAGCATTTAGAGCAAATCTGACAGTGTGTAAAATTGTGTATTAGGTCAAGATCTATCTGTCCTGAAATTTTCAGATGAATCGTACAACCTGTTGTTAGGTTGCTGCCCCTGAATTGGTAATTTTAAGGAAATTTTGCTGGTTTTGGTTATTATCTTGAATATTATTATAGATAGAGATAAGCTGTAAAAAGCAATAATGTTCAGCAAAGTTAGATCTACAAATAAGACAACATGACCAAAATTGTCAATTGACCCCTTAAGGAGTTATTGCCCTTTATAGTTAATTTTTAGCTCACCTGGCCCGAAGGGCCAAGTGAGCTTTTCCCATCACTTTGCGTCCGGCGTCCGTCGTCCGTCGTCGTTGTTAACTTTTACAAAAATCTTCTCCTCTGAAACTGCTGGGCCAAATTAAACCAAACTTGTCCACAATCATCAGTGGGGTATCTAGTTTAAAAAATGTGTCCGGTGACCCGGCCAACCAACCAAGATGGCCGCCATGGCTAAAAATAGAACACAGGGGTAAAATGCAGTTTTTGGCTTATAACTCAAAAACCAAAGCATTTAGAGCAAATCTGACATGGGTAAAATTGTTAATCAGGTCAAGATCTATCTGTCCTGAAATTTTAAGATGAATCGGACATTCCGTTGTTGGGTTGCTGCCCCTGAAATGGTAATTTTAAGGAAATTTTGCTGTTTTTGGTTATTATCTGAATATTATTATAGATAGAGATAAACTGTAAACAGCAATAATGTTCAGCAAAGTAAGATTTACAAATAAGTCAACATGACCAAAATGGTCAGTTGACCACTTTAGGAGTTATTGCCCTTTATAGTCAATTTTTAACCATTTTTCGTAAATCTTAGTAATCTTTTAGAAAAATCTTCTCCTCTGAAACTACTGGGCCAAATTTAACCAAACTTAGCCATAATCATCATTGGGGTATCTAGTTAAAAAAATGTGTCCGGTAAATCGGCCAACAAACCAAGATGGCCGCCATGGCTAAAAATAGAACATGGGGGTAAAATGCAGTTTTTGGCTTATAACTCAAAAACCAAAGCATTAAGAGCAAATCTGACAGGAAGTAAAATTGTTGATCAGGTCACGATCTATCTGCCCTGGAATTTTCAGATGAATCGGATAATCGGTTGTTAGGTTGCTGCCCCTGAATTGGTAATTTTGAGGAAATTTTGCTGTTTTTTAGCTCACCTGGCCTAAAAGGCCATGTGAGCTTTTCTCATCACTTGGCGTCCGTCGTCGTCGTTGTCGTCGTCGTCGTCTGTCGTCGTTAACAATTTTTCAAACATCTTCTCCTCTGAAACTACTGAATGGATTTGAATGAAACTTAAAATAATTGTTCCTTAGATTATCCTGCACAAAGTGTGTGCTTCGATTTTTGATCCGTCAAAAAACATGGCCACCGTTACTTAAAATAGAACATAGGGGTCAAATGCAGTTTTTGGCTTATATCTCAAAAACGGAAGCATTTAGAGCAAATCTGACAGGGGTAAAAATGTTCATTAGGTCAAGATCTATCAGCCCAGAAATTTTCAGATGAATCAAACAAACCATTGTTGGGTTACTGCCACTTAATTGGTAATTTTAAGGAAATTTTGCAGTTTTTGGTCATTATCTTGAATATTATTATAGATGAAGATAAACTGTAAACAGCAAAAATGATCAGCAAAGTAAGATCTACAAATAGGTTAATATGACCAAAATTGTCAATTGACCCCTTAAGGGGTAAATGTCCTTTAATGACAATTTTTCACAATTTGTTCATCATATTTGCTAACTTTAAAAAATCTTTTCCTCTGAAACTACTGAATGGATTTGGATGAAACTTAGCATGATAGTTCCTTGAATTATCCTGCACAAAGTGTGTGCTTCGATTTTTGATCCGTCAAAAAACATGGCCGCCCTTACTTTAAATAGAACATAGGGGTCAAATGCAGTTTTTGGCTTATATCTCAAAAACGAAAGCATTTAGAGCAAATCTGACATGGGGTAAAAATGTTCATTAGGTCAAGATCTATCAGCCCTGAAATTTTCAGACGAATCAAACAAACCATTGTTGGGTTGCTGCCACTTAATTGGTAATTTTAAGGAAATTTTGCAGTTTTTGGTCATTATCTTGAATATCATTATAGATAAAGATAAACTGTAAACAGCAAAAATGATCAGCAAAGTAAGATCTACAAATAGGTTAATATGACCAAAATTGTCAATTGACCCCTTAAGGGGTAAATGTCCTTTAATGACAATTTTTCACAATTTGTTCATCATATTTGCTAACTTTAAAAAATCTTCTCCTCTGAAACTACTGAATGGATTTGGATGAAACTTAGCATGATAGTTCCTTAGATTATCCTGCACAAAGTGTGTGCTTCGATTTTTGATCCGTCAAAAAACATGGCCGCCCTTACTTTAAATAGAACATAGGGGTAAGTTTTTGTGTTTTGGTCTGTTTTTCTTATACTATATGCAATAGGTCTACTAAAATTGGTGTATAGAATGATTGTAAGGTGTACATGTCTAGCTGACAGGTGTCATCTAACCTTGACCTCATTTTCATAATTCAGTGGTCAAAGTTAACTTTTTTAGTTTTGGTCTATTTTTTTAATACTTTATGCATTAGGTCAACTATATTTGGTGTATGAAAATATTTTATGATCTATATGTCGGTTACGCAGGTTTTATTTGAACTTGACCTCATTTTCACAGTCCATTGCTAAGTTTTAAGTGTTTGTGTTTTGGTCTCATTTTCTTTATTTATAAACAGTAAGTCATATATATTTGTAATATTGAAGAATTGTTAGCTGTACATGTTTGCCTGGCATGGTTCAATATGTTCAATAAGGCATTGTTTACCAGGTGAGCGATTCAGGCTCTTGAGAGCCTCTTGTTTTTAAGAGAGATTCAACAAGAATTCTGTAGTGACCTCTAGTCAGAAAGCGTTCATTATCCCAGTGTTTTACTTGATGACAAAAGTTACAGCTATGTGTAAGAACTATTTTGTTAAAAATATGGACTACCTTTCTTTATGTTCTCTTTGACAGGGCAACAAATTAGTGGTTCCATACCATAAAAACATAAACATGAAAGGGGCACATAAAGTTTAACCTATTGCCTAACCATTTTGTTTGTTCCTCTGTCCTTGGTAGTGTAAGTTCTTTGACTGTGTTGGTGAATTTTCAATCTACTTACTTTCTGATTATCAGTGCTTTCCACCATGCAGTCTTCTAATGAAATATGGCACAACATAATAATTTGGTCACACTGACCTACATTCTACCAACACAAGGTTCTGTTGAATATTTATATTTTTTAATTATGAACAAACCTGAGATTATCCCCAGTTTTTTGTTGGGTTCGTGTGCTCAGTCAATGGTTTTCTATGTTGTTTTGTATACTTTTGTTTTAATTTTTGTCTTTTTATTTTCTAGTCATGACATTGTCAATATAAGAAAAAAGATGTGGTATGATTGCCATTGAGACAACACTCCACAAGAGACCAAATGAAACGGAATACAGTTTATTTTTTTTTACTTATTAGTGTGAATGTCCCTTTGGTATCCTTTGCCTTTCTTCAATGAATTTTGTTATAAAAGAAACCAAAGGATAGACTTGTCTTCAGCAAATTATCAACTTTTGGCCAAAGCAATAGATGTAGTACCATCTGCAAAATGTTTCTAAAGCTTCATCTTAAAACTAGATGTTTATTACATAATAAGTGGTTCTGTTTATAATGTTCAGTCTTTAAATAGAATTGTAATACCAAAGTGAATTGATAAGACAAAGCTGTGCTGACCAGAATAAACATAACAGGTGATTTCAAAGTTAATTAAAATTTCCTGCCAGACTCCCACAAAATGATTATCTGGGATGATAATAAGAAATCAGTCAATGATAAAAACATTTTTTTTCATTTTCCTTTCATTGACTTAGATTGTATACATCTTTTTCAAAGAACTAGTGAGTAAATGGATCACAGCAGTCATGCAAAAAAATAAATGCTATTGTATTTTGAAAATGAATGTCAAAAATGAAATAAGCCTTTTTTATGAATAAAAGATATGTGTTTTGTTTGTCAGTTTAATTCTCCTCAATTTTTACATCTACCGATTATAAAGGGAAAGAAATTTAAAAAACTACTCCCTTTTATTTTTAATTTATATATAGTTTGTAATTTGTTAATTTTAAAGATAACCTTATAAACTCTCTCAAAATTGACAATTATTACATGATAATTGCAGAATGGTGTCACTTCGGAAGAATAGGGAGATATGATTGCCAATGAGACAACTTATTATCAAAGTAAATATAAGCTATAATAGGTAACCCTATCCAAACTCATTATCCATATGTACTCAAACCCATAATACATATATGTACCCAAACCTATAATCCATACAGTATAGTCTGCTATAAAAGTTCCAAACATGTGGATACATTATTATTCATTGGAGACCAATTTTTGTGGGTTTTGTGGATATATTTAAACCACGAATTCAAAAGTTCAACCAATAACTTATTTGCAATAGGCTTTTATATATACAGAGATTGACAAAACCGCAAAATCCAATATCCAAGAATATGCAAGTTTTCAGCAATCCACAAAAATTGATACCAAGGATTTGTATAGTATACTATACAAATCCTTGTTGATACCCACGAAAATAAATGAATCCACAGTATATGTGTAAAATTTCAGAAGGATGAAGCAGTTAAAACTGAAATTTGTCACTTTATTGTCACACCCATCATCATAAATTGAACTTAATTAGCAAATTAACGGAAGTTGATTACACATTTATTGTATAAACATACATGAATAAATCAAAATTTAAGTTTTACTATATATTGAGCATCATTTTGGCAACTTCAGAGGTTGTCACATGCACTTTGTGATACCACATGAATCAAGGTCTGATGATATATTTTGTTTAAGGTCATTATTAAGCTAATCCATGACTACACCTTACTTTTCAAAGTTGTACATTCATGTAATGTTCTTCACAATGAGGTAAATATGTACTTAGATTATAAGATTGTCTTCATATTGATATTGTAAAATATCAGCTGCGA
The DNA here is from genome assembly GCA_037788925.1 of Mytilus galloprovincialis. Lineage (NCBI taxonomy): Eukaryota > Metazoa > Mollusca > Bivalvia > Mytilida > Mytilidae > Mytilus > Mytilus galloprovincialis. The sequence goes on along the minus strand of CM075340.1, from coordinate 55,053,924 downwards.
GTCACAATATGAAGCTTTTTGTTGAGTGAGTGCAGCATCAACGAGTTCAAAAAGGCTTCATAAAGGACCTTTCTTTTAACAATATAAATATGATGAAAATCTGATAATAAATTTATCTGATTGCGTTTTTGTATTTTGCACGATAGAAACAAGTGTTTTTCTTTGTTTCACCAGCAAACGTGAAGACGATTTGATAAGTTCAGGTCAATCGTATCAATTTCAGTTCATTCATTATGATGTGGATGCTCTGGTCAAAGTTATTTAGGCTGCATTAACCTAATTTTGAGCTGTAATTATATGCCCTGAACTTCTAAGAGTTTAAACTTACACTAAAATTATCTACCTTGACTTTATAGGATTTCCACAGTTTTTAATATGACTGATATGCATATGCATATTTACTGGTAACATTTCCAAGTTATGTCTCTACGAGATGAAACATAGAGATCATAACTTGGAACCAGTACATTAACAAAATTAACTATCTATGAATATTATATATCTCCCCAAAAGAGGGGTTGTTTTAGAAACAGCTGTATTTACAGAGTGCAACCTTTAATATCCCCCTTGCAGATTGTGTTTAGAAATCACAATATTGATGTAAAAGGGCATACTTATTGTTTTTTGCATGAATGTATTAACCTTGTACAATAGGTTATGTGCATTAAAATCACTAAAAATAAACAACTAGAAAAAATGTTCATGTTAACAGTAGTTGTCAGAAGAAAAGAAAAATATATAAATGTGTTTCTATGTCATATCATTAACTTAGTTCAGTTCGAGGCAAAAAAAAACAAAAAACAAAAAACCTAAAACAACAAGAAAATAAGTTCATGATAGCAGAGTTATCTTTCTTGAATTTGATGATAGTGCTTCAGACCTACATGAAGATATATGGTTTATTTTCATAGTAAATAAACTTATCTAATTACATACCAAAGAACAGAGTGGAAAATTGATAAAAAAAAAATAAAATTAATGTATCTTCTAAGATCTTATATTTGGCTAGATAATATCTGTCAAGGAAAATAGGATGGATTTATATTTATTGAGACTTGCCAACTTTTATAACTTCTACCTCTTTAATATGACAGATATGCAATGATAGGATACTAAAAAAATCGGTGAACTTTTTATTTTGATCACACTTGATGCCAGCTTCTCACTTTACATGGGCAGATTAACACAGATATGAAATGATAAATGAGCATAAAATTGGGGTAATAATTCTGTAATGCATTGTTTTGATTCTGCAAATTATTGATAATATATCAGTATGGGTTATAGAAGTTATAATATGACCATACCCATGGGTCTTAGATCTTTGATAAATTTTCTTTTGAACTAGATCTATTGTTGTGAACATATTATGTCATCGCTTGTATGTATATCTTTCTTTGATTTACCCAACCGAAGAAAGTATTTATTTTAGCTCTGTTATTCCACTTTGATAGGGATTTCAAAACGATGTTGTGATGTTGTTACAAGATTGAAGTACAAATGTGATGTCAAAGTTTATTAGATAAACGTAAAATGAAAAGACACAGTGGTGGATCCAGAGGGGGGTTCTAGTCACACTTTGACAAAAAATTATAGAAGAAATCAAAAATATATTTAACACATTAAATCTTGTATTTTATCTTTTATATTTAGTTGTTGTATCATATCTTTATTTTTTGTGTTGATATGAATTTCATCTTTTCCTGAATTGTATATAATAACCTTGATGGTTTATGTCACTGGTTGCATTCATTTTACAGTAATTGTTTTATTTGAAATGAAATGTAAAACTTTTTATTGTGTTTGTTGATTCAACCTAGAGAAATTAAGTCAGGATTTTTTTGTCTTGTCTGCCATTTGGGTCCTCATTGCTGAGATCAACTTAGTAATATGTTTGGCCTTTTTAAGGGAATGATTGTATATTTGGTCTGCAGCATGACAATGTTGAGTTGTAGTTCTAGGTTAAGCAAAATTACATCCACTGTGCAGCCACATCCGTTTGCAGATAGTTTGAAAATTTTCAACACTCATTGTAAAAAGAAAATTCTAGTTAAATTGTCTTATTCCTTCTAAGTAAGGGAAATATTTTGTATTTAGTCTACAGCTTGATAATGTTGATTTGTAGTCTGTAAGCAATTTTTACATATGCCTTGCAGCCACTACCTGTTTGCCAAAAGTACAAAATGTTACAACACTCACTGTACAACGAAAGTTTATGTTAAATTTGGTTTCATAATGGATTGGGATTTTCATTTATGCTTTAGTTTTCATGTAAGTCAGTTGGATATAGAGATGCAGGTCCAGACCTAGTTTTGGTCTAATCAATTATTGGAATTTCTTGGCTATTTTGAGTAATAGGATATCTATATTGGGTATGATAATTTCAGATTCTTCATGTTTGTCAGAGCTTGGCGGAATATCATGGGTAAGTTATTGTTATTGTTGACCTTGACCTTATTTTCATGATTCATTGGTCAAAGTTAAGTTTTCTTGGTTAGGTTTTTTTTCTTAAATACTATTAGAAATAGGTTGATTGTTTTTGGTTTACAAATGTTTCTTATTTGTGCATGACCTTCAAACAGGGTTTATCTGACCTTGACCTCATTTATATGCATTCTTTATTATGTTGGATGTATATGGCAATTTAAGAAACTCAACATTCAATCATGTCAGTAAAGCTTTTTTAAGCATGTTCACAGGGGCCAACTGAAGCCAGGCCAAGGTGCAGGATTTTCCCCAGTTGCGCTGGTAACCTACATAGTATCAGAAATCTTAACTAATTGACTCACTTTTTATTCTTTGGTTTTGATAAACTATTTGATTGTTTAAATTCTTTTACTACTGATCTTGTCTAGTAATGATCGGAGTTTGTCTTACAGTTACTATGTTGCATCATTTTTTATCCAAGGTTACAATGAGAGTTGTCTCATTGGCACTGATACCACATCTTCTTATATGTATTTACAGTATAATGTTTAAACCCATGTTTAAAGATGTCAAGTTGTCAATTTAAGTTCACTTCTGCTGTTTCTTGGAAATAAAAACACAAATGCCCTTTTATAGTTTTTGTCTCTCCTGCAACTTAAGTGGTGGAAAGTGAGACATAGGTCTTTCTTGACCAGTTGGGACAGTGATTAGCAATGTTGCTGTTTATCAGAATGTCTTATTTTTGGAATTTTCTACAACTGGCCAAACATAATCTCTGTGTCTACAGTTTATAAATAATTCCTGTTGATAAAAGTTCATTGAAAGTGCATAGATTACTGAATCTTATTTGTTTTAAGAGGAAATTAAAAACATAGATATATCTTGTACAGACTAATATAATACATGTAGCATAAATAAAAGGGAACACATATCATATGATTCAGAAGTGGAGTTCACTATTCACTTATATACATCATGTCATTAGATATAGTAACTTAAGTACATTAACATGTATGGCACTTTAATGTGAAAACTGAAATTTATTAAATAGTGAAAAGTTCAAAATAATGTCACTGAAATTTTCATAAATATGTGATAGATTGAATTTCACAAAGTATTATATGAAGGTTAAACGCAGAGTTTTAACATGGAATATTTAAAAAGAAATTATTCTCCCATTATAAGATAAATTATTTTAATATGATAATGGGCCAATTAAAAATGTTGACAAAAAACAAATTGCAGTAAAAATATGTAAGTGATTACTAAGAACTCCATTGAACCAATCCCCAGGGATACTGGTCAACTTTATTGTTATAATTTAGTTTAAGCAATCAATATATTATATGTTTATTTTGAATGTGGTTATAGTCCAAGTAAATCATAATTTAAATGCAATTTTAAATTAAAATGTAATTTAAATTAATATGTATGATAATAAATATTTTGATAAAACATAGTCCATATGTCTAAGTATATTGGTTCCCACTTACAGAAGTTCCTATGGGGAATTTGTAATAAACAATTCTCTAATAAACTGTTCCATATATAATTTATTTCGGTTAGGAACAACATTTGAATACTGTATTAATTCTTACAGGGGAAATGATGTTGCATAATATTATTTCCATTTGGAGATAGTATTAGATCTGTGTCACATAAACCAAACAGAGTGATCTCCCATATTGTGCTAACTTTTTAAAATTTGAGCTAAATATTTTTGAAAAAAAAATAAAATATTTTGCTTAGATAAGAATTGAATATGACTAGATGATTAAAGATTTTAAATTCCAAATGTTATAACATAATTAAAGATTTTGTTATTTCAAGATTTCAAAATTTATTGGAAAAGTCTCGGACATATTTACAATGTTCAACAAGAAGTGAATAGGAATACCGCAATAGACAAAATAAATGAACAAATGATTAGTTGCAAATAGATATGGCTATTATATAAATTTAGGCTTTATTGCAGCAAATAACTTAAAAGATATTATTTGAGGATTTTAGATACTGGGATGTAAGTAAAGTAACCCGGAGTTACTTCCCTGTGATATCACCAAAATCAGTTGCAGTTATCTCCCATATTGTGCTGAAATATGAAATAAATATATGTGCTTTAATCTTTATTTGAAGAAGTTGTTTATAACATTTTGTTTCTGATTATTCCAGATCAAAGTTGTAAACTAATATAAGAGTTTAATATAGTCCATCCCTTGCCTAAAACCCTAGAACATTATCTTGTAAAATAACTTAATCAATCAGGCCAGAAATCTCTGATATTGTTTTTATTTTTCAGTCTGACAAGCAATTACTACATTCCCCACCCCCACTAATTTAAAGTGCCTTAAATATTTTTGTTATTTTTCTTCTCAGAAAATATATGGATGTTTGTAATATCTAATGAGACAGTCACCCAACAACACAAATGACCAAAAGTCAAACCTTTTACTTCTTTTATGAAGTTTCAGCAATTTTGACAAGAATCATTTTAAGATAGAACTAACATAGGATAGATACCCTTGATGACATGTCATAATTTGATAGCTTTATATGTTTACAACACTGAATAGTTCTCATACATCAGATCAAAGATCAAAATGGCTTCTTTTGTCAACAGGAGTGAATTTCAGATTCAGGTTGTTCAATTATATATGTAGTGGTTTCAGTTGGTGTATTTCTCTCTATGTAAAGATATCTAAACCAATTGGACTACATTCAGAAGTTGACATCAGTGCTGAACATTTCTTTAAACAACAGCTATGCCCCTTGAAAATAGATATAATATGGAAAATATCATGGTTAGCATAATCTAGATATAAAAAAGAAGATGTGGTATGATTGCGAATGAGACAACTGTCCCTCGAGAGACCAAACTGACAAAGACATTAACAACTATAGGTCACCGGCCTTCAACAATGAGCAAAGCCAAAGCCTTCTTTTCTTGTAAACAAGATATTTATTAAAAAAAAATCAAAACGTTTTTTGTGCAGTTTTTGACCTTGTACAAGTAAACTTCATGAAACACATGAGACATTGCAACACTGTTTATTTCATTTTTATGTATTTTCTCATTAAATGTGTTTGTGGTATAAAAAATTCCTGACATTCCAAATATTTTTTTCTGGATTGTTTGTTTATTACTTCTCTGTAATGATATATTATATGAGCAGTATTTTAGTGCACTCTTTAATATATTCTTTGGGGAGTATTTTTATTGGTTTCATTGTATTTCTATTCTTACTACCGGGTATTATTAGATAAGTTATTTATAGATTTCAGCAAAATCAAACCAATGAGAGAATGAATTCAGATCAATTCACATTTCCTGAAAAATAATTATGAAATTATTACAGAACTTGATCTACATTTGTTCATGTAGGAATCCATCTAAATGTTTGTTTAATGTTCAGTGGCAAATCAAATGCATATTGATTACAAGAACATGTTGATGTAATGTAACCCTATTTTGTACAAGACCTTATTCACATCCGGAACATGCATGAAGTATTTGCCACTGGATGTTTAAGCAACGAAAATCAATTAATTGCACAGGACCCATATTCTAGGTAAGGTTTTTTTTAAGTGCTTGCTCAAAAAGTAACAGTCTGCAGGAAGACATTCTACCTTTCCTGGAGTCCGTTTCACAAAACAACTTATGACTTAGATTGATCATAAATATACGGAGCCTGTAATTCAGTGGTTGTCGTTTGTTTATGTGTTACATATTTGTTTTTTCAGTGTATGTAAAGTGCGGATCCTAAAATACCATTTTCACTGTATATGCCATGCATTTCTGATGTAGAATGGTAAATAAACAGACGAAAAAATTATGATTTTTGAAGAAAATGAAGAAAATTGTTCACATGTATTATATTTAGTGATAAATAATACAAGTTATACAAAGTAAGAGATGGGAACGGGTTTTTATCGCGCCGAGAGCCATCCATACGTGAAATATATACCGAAATAGTTGAACATTTAGGACGTTTTACGAACAAATCGTGCAGGTGATTAAAAACTAGCAGGAAAGATGTAGTTGCAAAAAAATATTCATTACAACACAATTATTAATGTTGTATAACGTAGAATAGCTTTTGTTATTCAGTTTGCCCATATTGTATTGAATTCCACTATGATGCTATCTTTATGCAAGTAATGTTTACTGTGGAATAATGATACTTTACTTTCATTTTCACTGTAGAGCGATTCATTAGTATTGTATATGCGGTGCATTTTCACTGTATGAATTTTATTAATTTTTATGCATTAAATTCCAAATTCAGTCGACTTGCACAAACAATAATTAAAGTAAGAAAAGGATTTGATAGTGCTGACTTTGAGATGAAAAGTTTGATTGAACACTTCAATAAATTCAATAGAATTAATATTTATTTCAAATAAAACACATCGTTGTCATAATATAACAATATGTGGATCATTTCAGAGTTGAAAGTGTTTTTAGATTAATGCAAAATATTTTCAAATGCATGCCAATTTGATAAAATTCATGTTTCTGCAGTAGTCATTATACACATGTGCAAACAAATGTTATCATTGGATTTCGAGTATGGGTCTATTTACCAATCAGAAGAAGCATGTCATAGAATATTTTATAATTCATCAGAATATTTATTTAAAGTGTAGTTATATCTATCCAATGCATTGAAACTTCACCACTGAATACGTACATCTCGCATGTCTATCGAAATAGAATGGGATAAAAACAACAATACTTTTTAATATTTTTTTATAAATCACTTCTTGACCAATTTCAATGATGTTTTCAAGTAAGATTTTTGATTTTAGGTCCGGTTTTAAATTGGCCCACAGGGTCCAAAATAAAATTTGAGGTTCTTTGGTAGGCTGAATCCATACATGATTGTGTTTATTATTATTTTTTCAATTTTTGGCCCATTTAACAAGTTTGTGGGGTCCAAACTGTCAAGAAATAAATTCTTTTGGATTTCAACAACAGTTGAATATTTGGGGTACGTTGGAATGCTGAATCTTACTGTGTTTTTAAATTTGGGATTTTGGTGTTTTGGGCCAAGTTATCGAAATGGTCCACATTGAAGCCCAAAAGGGTCCGAAATTCAACATTTTTTTTATTTCATCAAAAATGAAGTCTAGCTTGAATGTTGTGTACATGCTTACCCCAAACTGTTCATGGAAGCAACAATAGAGGTAAAAACCATCTTTCCTTCAGAATATGGATGTTGAAACATTTGGGGCTGAACAATAGGGGAGGCAAGTGAAGATGAATCACAGAAAAAAGAACTAAAATTAAGGAGGGGTCTTCATACCAATGCACGTATTGTCCCTTCAAGACAAAATGGGTATCTAGTTTTCCCAGGCATAAGAAGATCCACACCAATGGGTTAAAAAAATGTGACCCATGTGAATTAAAATTTTAAGACTTCTCAATAAGCATAACAACTGATAGCATGGAGAAAGCCCGATTTGTACTCATTGTTCCAAACATTTCAAAAGCAGAACTGGGCAGTGACGGATCCAAAACGTTTTGTATGGCGGGCCCGATGGCTGACCTAAAAGGGGGGGGGGCTCAAGTCATGCTTCAGTGATTCCATATATAATCAACCAATTTTTTCCAAGCCCCCCCCCCCCCCCCCACCTGGATACGCCTATGCTGGCATAGCTTACCATATGAAGAAAGCAACAGGAACTTTTAATCACATCTGCTTGTTTTATAGTAAAACATTAAAAATGCTTCGCTGACCGCAGAGATCGAACCCTGAACAGTTGGGGCAAAGTTGGACATAATATTAAAGCTTGATACTATCTGCATTTGATTGTGATCAAATTTATGACGTTATATAGGTTTCTGACACAAGGTTAATTTGGTCGGAGATCTTAAATCGTATGCGCAATACTGTGCAACTGAAGGTTTCTTCCCGCCCATAACATTTTGTTTTCCTTCTAGGATAAATAACCATCAAACCAAATCCCAGTCTTTCCTTTCTGGTAAATGAACCTTGTAGTACAATTTTAGAGAGGTCCATACACTTGAACACAAGATATTGTCTGGAAACTAGAAAAATGTTTGTTTTGCCATTTCTTTTGCCCCTAATTTCTGCATGTTTGGGGCAGTTATCCCCGAACAAAATCCCAGTCTTCCCTTTGTGATAATGCGAAAAAGATAAAAAAAAAAACGTACATGTAATTATCCGGAAACTACAAACATGATTGTTTTTTGTCCCTTTTTGTTGCTTCATTCCTAAACTGTTAGTACCATAACCCCAAAATGAAACCTAACATTCTACTTGTGGTATTGAACACTGTGGTACAATTTCAGAACAATCAAAATTCTTATACACAAGTAATTATCCTGAAACTAAAAACATGCTTCTTTTATGCCCCTTTTTCGTAAACGGTTGGAACCATCATCCCCAACATTATCCCAACCTTCCTTTTGTGGTATTGAACCTTCTTTAAAATTTATATAGATACATTCACTTAAATTAAAGTTGTCCGGAAACCAAATGGGTCCTCGGACGACGCAAACGATAACGACATCATAGCAATATACGAACCGGAAAAAAAACATTGCGGGGAAACATTTCAGTTTACTGTTCACACATGTCAATGCTGTGGGAAAACGTATAAATGGCCAGCCAGTTTCTATAGACATATACAAGTTATAAATAGATATAAATATCAAAGTAATCAAATAAGTTTTTCATTTGTTGCAAGTCTAATTATAACATTAATCTACAATAAAAATTCATCGCATATTCGAAAATTCTACATCAGAAATGAATGCCATACAGTGATAATTCATCGCATCTATAGTGAAAATGGATCGCTTTTAATAACTGATAATCTATGTTATGTTGCTTTTATAACACATATTTTCACTTTAATACTGTTATTTTACATTAAAAAGACACATCATAATGAAAATATGTTAAAATTTAGTTTCAAATCAATTATTTTGGTATTTTCAAAACGTAAACAAATAAAGTTTTCCCATGATCCTTTATTCTACAATGAACATACTCGCATACAACAGTGAAAATGAACTGACTGGATTCGCACTTTATATACACTGTTTTTTGTTCATTTTTTTTTACATAAATAAGGCCATTAGTTTTCTCTTTTAAATTGATTTACATTGTCATTTTGGTGCCTTTTATAGCTGACTATGCGGTATGGGCTTTGCTCATTGTTGAAGGCTTTATGGTGACCTATAGTTGTTAATTTCTGTGTCATTTTGGTCACTTGTGGACTGTTGTCTCATTGGTAATCATACCACATCTTCTTTTTTATATGTACTTATTCATGATGTAAAATCAATCTTGGTTGTAAGTATTTTTGTGAAATTGACTCCTGAAACATTATACAGATTCCAAGCCAACCTGTCTTTGCCCTTGCTCATTAACTTGGGTTGACTAAACCAAAAAGCAGCAAATACCAATTTTGAAGTATTTTCTTTGAATCCAAGACCTCACATACTTGAGGTGAACATGCTACCATGAGACAACTTAGGCAGTTCAGAGTAAATGAAGGGAATATACTATCGCTAATGTCTTCGTTGTTCATGTTTGTAACACCCACATAGACTTAATAGAGCCTTAATAATTTAACATCTTATGGGAAAAATACATTTTACTGCTACATTGTATTATGTATGAATAAGTGATCGAACATATTAATTTCTAAAATAGATAATAAAGGTAAGTTTTCTCAATGAACAATAATCTATTGAAAAAATTATATGCTGCTGAAAAATCAATGGAAAATATAATACATCAGTAAAATTGAAAAATTATACCAAATAAAATCCATTTTTGTAGCATTGATATTACTTCTTATTTCAAGGTAAGAATGCTTTTGTCTTTGGAATCACTTTTGATGAAAAAAATTCGATTTTGTATATTTTTTCATGAAAAACAATTTGACAAGGAGATTTTATGCATAATGTTATAAGTGTGAATAAAAGAGAATGTTGGGTATATGTGGATTTATATGATCTATTGAGTATGTGTGTTCGACTTCAGTCGCAGAAAGATTGACATAAGGATAAGTGATCCAGTCAGGGGGACGGCAGTCTCAAAGCTTTAACCAGCTACTTAAAAGCTATATATTTTAAAAGTTGGAAGACCTGAATGATTCATACTGTGTATAAAAATGCCTTACATTATGAAGTTTCTGTCTGTCATCTGTCCATTGTCCTTGACATCATTTCATGGTTCAGTGACTACTTATCCATGTGCCTGTCAGACAGGTTTCATATGATTTCTAACTCATTTCATAGATCAGTGATCAAGGTTAAGTTTTTGTTGTCAAATCTATATCTCAGATACTAAATGCCAAAGATTTGCTATGGTTCATTGTTCAGTGTTATAGAATTTATAGAATGATAATTTGTAATAGGTGTATATGCAGCATCTGACTTTGACCTCATTTTATGGTTCATTACTCAAAGTTAAGTTTTCATGGTTAAGTTTCTTTATTAGATACTATAAGCAATATGTCAACTATATTTAATGCATGGATTGATTGTACAGTGTTCATGTATGTCTGGCATGGTTCATATGACCCTGACCTTATTTTCATGATTCATTGGTCAATGTTTAGTTATAATGTTTAAGTGTGATCCTAAAAATCTATAAGCAATAGGTCAACTGTATTTGGTGTATTGAATGATTGTAAGGTGTTCATGTATTTCTGGTTTGGTTTATCTGACCGTAACCTCATTTTAATGGTTCATTGGTCAATGTTTAGTTTTCATTGTTAAGTTTGATCATAAAAAACTATAAGCAATAGGTCAACTATTTTTGTGTATGGAATGATTGTAAGGTGTTCATGTATTTCTTGTTTGGTTTATATGACCTTGACCTCATGTTCTTGTATCATGGTAAGGTTTTATGATACTTGGAGTAAAGCTTTAATTTCTGGTTAGGACTAACAACACAAGTCAATAGTCAGTAAAGCAGGCAGGACATTTCAGATTGTGCACTCTTGTGTTACATTTACTTAAAAGAGTTTTGGAAGGAGTATGATGCTGCCTTACTGAAGATTTCAAAAGATGAATGCTTTGACTCTAAAAGTTCAACTAAATAAATAAAAATGAGGTCATTATAGGACAGACAGGTTAGAGATTAGATAGCCGACTTTTATAGTCTCCTGGCCCAGTCAGTTTTCATCTATTTATTCAATTGTTCAGCTTGTTATGTGTTTTTTGTAAAAGTCCAGAGATCTGAGTAAAACATCTACAATTTATAAAGGAATATCTTTTTGTCTGTTGATGCATCATGTCTAATGTATCAAAGGTCTACACTAAAATCAGATAACTTTTACCTTTATTTTTCATATAAATGGCATCGTTTATGGCTTTTAAGATTCAATTTAAAGTTAATAAGTTGTCTAAAAAGAGAAAAATTATATTAATATTAATTATTGAATGATATATTTGAAATTTTAAAGTTCTGTCTTCTACATAAAGTGAATAGGAATATTTTATTATTATATGTCTTTATTACTAATACAAAATGTACTGTCTAGAGTCAAATCAATTGTTGGTATTGTTTTTGATATAGTCACATAAGTATATTTAATGTATATGTTATCTTTGATGATAATGATCAGGTGTTTTACCTGTACAGATAATTTGAGGTGTGACAAACTAATACACATTTTATTTCTGATCTGTTACAATTGGCTCTTGATCTGTTATGATTTGCTCCAGGCATCCTATGATCCGATTAAAGCATAGTGATTTTCTATGGACAAAACTTTTTCAACAAATAATTGGCTTTCTTAATTCTACTTGACCGAAATAATTCAATTAGTATATGAAGTGTCCACATTATCATTATTCAATGAGGAGGAAATTGGGAAATTTTTACCTGGCATATCTATAGTTTTTCATCTATGTATCTTAGGTGTTATGGATATTTCCCTCATAAAATTGATGAGAATGAGATTTGAAAACTGCCACTATGGTCTCAGGCCCTGATTTCACTATGTATAACAGTCATTATAAAAGGGTGTTCCCATCCCAGGATAAAAGGGGGGGGGGGGGTCCAACTATATGTCCCTATTCAAATGCATTGATTGTTCAAAAAGATAAGGGGTTCCAACACCCCAAACCCCTCAAGATCCACCACTGTATAAACTGAAGTAAGCCCCAGTCCTTATAAAAGTTGAAGATTTTCCACCTAGAATTACATGACAAAATGGCTAGTTTCAAAATAATAAAAAAAATAATGTAAATGGCTACAGACAAATATCTTTGAATAAAGAAACAAAAGGTTTGTTTGTTAATACCTTGTGTTAATAGATTGTCATTGGTAAGCGGTATGTTGATCAAATATCTCTTGGTGTTTTGTGAGGTTGGGTATCCGTCTCTTTGATACATTTAGTAACCCACAACCAGGTTTATCATACCCTATATGGCTGTTGCTGTATTTATAAGCTGTTGAACTACTGAACTAATTAATCCTTTTAAACTAGTAGTCATCTTTTTGTATGTCTTACTTCTATTAGATAATAATTTAATTTTGGATGTAACACGTCTTCTGATTGGCTGATGTTATTTTGTTATCAGGCCCATAGACATAATTTATAGTCATGTGACCGTGACGTCATCAACGTTTTTCGTGGTTTTCTACAGTTTAAAATGGAATTTAGAATTAAATTATAAGAAATGACTGTAATATTTTTTCTGTTTATTCGAAATAACATAAAAAATGTGGTGCACACTGTTAAATAAACTGCCCTTTTGCTCTGAATGCCTATGATTGAAAGAAATTGTGAAGTCAACATAATGTGATTGTTTTTATTGCCAATGTTGAAAAGAAAGGCCGACTTTAAATTTTGCAGTTTAAGCATCCTTTTTAGGTGTTTCTAAGAAAACAACCAATAAAACTATTATTTTTAAAGGTTAGGGTTAAGTTTTCATCAACTGGTCAATAAATTTAGGCAAAGTGACCAATCGTAAGAATGTTATGATGAGGTTCTTATTGTTATAAAACCCCTTTATATAAATGTGCAGTCTTATAGAAAATCAAGATTTTCTTTGGGTTTATATTTTTGTATAAATTCCAACAGAAAAAATTATCTTAGGCTTAAACAGAGTGCACAAAACCTTAACACTTTGAGGAAAAACATTTTGACTAGGAGAATTATCCATTCAAATAAAACATTAAAGAGCTGATTCATTCTACGAGTTGGTACAATTTTGTATCAAAAGTTCAATGTTAAAACTGTAGAATATTTTTAAAAGACAGTTTTACCATTATGCAACATTAGTACATTTAATCTTGTTCATCGCTGAGATAAAAGCCATTGTATACTTATATAAAGAGTGTATACACTTCCCAAGTTTACAAATACCTTTTGTGGTATACAGTGACTCTGTCTAATTAATAAGCTACCCCACTGTGACCCCCACAGGTAACCTATCAATCACAAAAGCAATACACATCACTTATTATACCTGAACTGACCACATGGATAAAGTTTAATGCTTATTGTCATTTGTTACTTGTCCTTCAATTTCCTGATTTTTATTCTGTTTTTTCCTGGATTTTTTTTATTTATTTTCAAACTATTTACCTGATGTTTCGAATTTGGACATAATTTCATTTCTTGGTAAGTTGTAAATATTTATATTTGATTTATGTTTGTTTTTTCAACTTTTATAAATTTGTTTATTATCTTTTGATTTAAAAAAAATCATTGATATCTTATATATTATAATTATTTTAACTAGGAGTTATTGACAATTTTCAAAAGAATAAATAAATTGTGAAAGTTGAAAATAATTTTTCATAGGAAAAAACCCAGAATGGAGTTATTGTGACAGTTTTTAGGAAGAAATTTTACATTCCAATTTTTAGATACACATTTTTGAAATAGATTTACAATGTATTAAAAAGAGAAAATAAATTGCAAAATGACAATGACTGCCTTGGCTTGGATCCATGGAATTCATAACTGATCATTTGCAACTATATATGAATTAGAATTAGAAGACTTATTTAAAATATATACCGTCACATTATTAAAATATCTGAAATTAGACCGTTATGACAGTTATATACTACATCACACATTACTTTAGACATAAACTTTGTTTCTTTGTAATGTTAATTTTTGCACAAATGTAATTGATTTGTGTTATATTTCACTGCTTAATAATATACTGTTATAATTTGTATGGTATATCGTAAGAAAGACATTGTAGTTTGGGTACTGGAAGGGGGATGCTAGAAAAATTATGGCAATTTATAAATCATTGATACAACAGAACATTAAATTATATGTTTGTTGGAACTTCACATTGTCTCTTAAAGCACTAAGGGGCAATTTTAATGCTGGGGACTTTTAAGACTTTGCCTGGGTCATGAAACTTTCTTAAGAACCAAACATGTTTTAAAGTAAGTTTTTTTTTTCTCATTTCTATTAAGTTATTGCATCTTAATCCTTTCATAGGGACTTTCCATTTAGAATTTTCCTTGTAGTTCAGTGTTTTTGTGATTTTACTTTTCATAATGAGTAAAAAACACATTGAGTTCTTTAATTTTGTTTTGCTACTCTATTTCATTTTGATAGTTACAATAACCATAATATTAGGGGCCAATAATGATCGACAAGAGGGACAGACACTACATTAGTTTAGTGGGTACCAGTTGTGTTGCTTTAATGATACATTAATATCAAATGTCATAGCCATTGATCAACTGTGTTTAATGACAGAGTCATGATAGAGAAAAGGAGTTTCGAATGTAATCACAACAGACTGAACACATGAAACGGATATTTTTGTAACAATGCACCAATTCATGATGGTATCTTTAAACATTTCTAGTGATGATGTCATCCTAACCTTTCATACTTTTAACTTTGGTTCATATCTGCAATGAAAGCACCGCAGTAGCATATCAAGGCATAATAGCATTCAGTACACCATATCGCTATTTGGAAATATGTCCCGCTTGACCCGAAAATATGTCCTGCTTAAACTTTTGACGTCATACAACAATCACTTTTCCATTGTGGCTTCAGATACTTTCTAATGACATAAAAAATTTACAGACTTTATAAGAAACCCACAGTTACTTTGAATTGAGGTTCAAAATACATAGAATATTTATTATTCCAATCATTAGCCCTTGATGGGCAGCAATTATCATGTACACATAAAACAATACATCATGATTTGTAACAGAAAAACATTTTTATAAACTAAAATGAAACATTAAATAAAAAGTTCAGACAGATGTTATTATCTTCATTCTATAAAAATCATATACATTTAATTCCAGGCATGATCAGAACCATAAAATCATTACAATTATCATTGTTATTACATACATTAATAATGTATAATACATATGTATTATAACACCGGTAGAACATACTGTAGACCAAATTATTTTTTGTGGATACTTTATGTTAAACTCTCATGGTGATCTAATTTAGGAATTTTGAAATTTACTCGTTGTAGTTATAAGGAAAGATCCGTGTAATACAGATTCCCCACGATTAATATTATTCTTCTTATCACTAAAATTGCAAAAATAAATCACTTGCAAAAATTAGTTGGTTTATAGTAATGTGACCTGAAAAGAAGACAGAATTTTGATTTATAGAGATGATATGGCTTTAAAAAGCAGGTTTGTCTGTGTAAGAGTATTTGCCCGTACGAAATTATAAGGCGTATTACGCCTGGAAATAAGGCGTAAACCAGGCGTAAGTGGTAGTTACGTGTCTAGATCCAAGCGTAAGGGAGCAGGAAACGTAAATTTGTAGTCCTTACGGGCGTAGAAAAAAGCAGATAACCTGGCGTAAATTGAAATAAGCAAGGCGTAAGTTTTCTTACGGGCGTAAATTGAAATAAGCAAGGCGTAAATTTTCTTACGGGCGTAAAACTGTTGGTATGGCGTAAATAGAAATACCCATAATGCTTTGTTTAAAGGATCATGGGATTTTTTTTCAAAATTTGGCTCTTTGGTTTTAGTTTGTAAGTGTTGGACACATGGCAGCTTCATATATTCAGGGATAATTTGCTTGTTTTGTGGTTTTTGGAAGAATCTGAAATTGGAAATTACTGAATCAAATAAATTAATGAAAGTTGTGAAATAAAAGGAAAGTAGTAATACATGGTAAATAATAATAATGTGAGTATAACTAAGTTATTAAGTATTATGTTCTATCAGAATTTTTGAAATCCCAAAACCTTTATCCTTAGATAATAACATTAAAATGTTTTACTTTAAGTTAAATTGCAGTATTATCATTTATAAATTAGTTCAAAAGACAATAATTTTCAAAAACAACTTAGTTAAAATGCTACTTTTATTTCAAGAAAAAATAATTGTAACAGTTATAATTCTTATTTAAACTTAAACTTATTTGAGCCATTGTCTGCATAAAATGTATTTATTTCTATATATATTAGCTTCTTCAATGGCTAATATTTCAAGTTTTTTGTCAAACAATAAGAAATAAAAGCAACAGTACAGAAGTTTGTATCAAATACACAAAAGTACACAGCTTAGGGTTAATACACTGAACTAAAATAAGTGTAGTATTATGTAAGGATATTACGCCTGGTTTATTTATTGACCAGGCGTACTCATTTGCATATTACGCCTATTTTTTTGTGAACCAGGCGTACTCATTTAAATATTACGCCTAATTTTACGCCTGGTTTACGCCTTACTTACGCCTAATTTACGCCTGGTTTACGCCTGGTTGACGCCTGGATATGTATTTTGTAAACACTGCAATGCCGCCAGGATAAAGTATGATTTTTACGCCTGGTTTCCGTGTCATATACGGGCGTCACAGTTCGTACAGGTAGTTTCCCTTTTTTTGGTGTAGAAGAATTCAGTTTAGTATAAACCTAGCATCAGGAGACAATAACAATGCTGACTGGCACCTCTGAGGTCCCATTCCATTTGGAGTACATGTAATTCCCTCACTTTTGTTCTAGTGGATGGTACATGTATGTTCCTAGTGGATATAATTTGGTCACCTCTTAAAATTATTTTTTAAAATAGATCTGTTACTGATTTGTTATATACATTTGTATTTGATGTTTGTTTTCTATATGAGTCTTTTGTGAATCATTAGACCACAGGATGAGCCCTTAGTTAACTGCACTACATAGATGTCATATGTAACTACAAACTTAATACATTTATAATTCTTTATAAGATCAGGAAGAGAAGTGATGCAAAAACATATACAATTTGTTTTACATTTGGCTAATTGTTTCTCAGAGATCAAAGAATTATCTAATTAATGAGTTACCTATGAAGTCCTGTTCTAACTTATATATGTAAGATTGTAAAAAACACAAGAAAATTGGGTTTTTACTGAATAAGTTAAAAGTAAAAATTCTGGTAAAGTTATTTGTTTACAGCCTGTATTTGTATTAAATCATCTATAAGAAACTAGATTTTCACCAAAAAATTCACTCACCCAATGATTTGTATAGTAAAGCTTACTATACAAATCCTTCATTCACCTAAAAGACATTTCACTTAAAGTTCTCCATTCATAATTTCATTGGCTAATATCTCACTTGTTGTTTGTCATAATTTCTTAGTGATGATGATCTTAATGATTTATTTGATTTTTGAATCATTTTCATTAAAAGTTTTATGAATGTTTTAAAAGCATGAAATGAATGTTAACCCTTGCCATGCAGGGGCCGTTATATTACAGCCGTACCCAGACCACTGTTATTTGGCACCATGGCGCTCCATACATTTGTAGGTCATCGTAATGCCATTTAATTCGAAGTGTATGCATGTTTCCTCAATCTGACACTGTTGATTGTCATGTTTCTCACTTTTAATATTCATTTTGAGCTCAAATACAAACTTCAAAAATTGAAATCGGACAAACTTTTTTTTTTTGAAGGGGTGGGCTTACCTTCGAGGTCTGAAACACGACATTATGAGGACTGAAACCTTGACAAATACTGTTAACCCAAAAGACATAATAACTACTGATTGTGTTTATTATCAAAATACGCAAAGGAAACGACTTTTTTAAAAATTTGATACAAATGACCTTCTTTAGACTCAGATGTACCCAAATCAGTTTCACTCCAACCTAACAACTTTTGTGATGAATGTGTTCACTTGGGTCTATTCTACATGTAAACTACAGTTGGATGCATCTATTAGCATCCCTTGGACTTCCTTGTCCAGAAAAAGAACGAAAAAACATCAAAATTGACGCTTTTTGCACATGTCAGGAACAACTTTGGGGCAAATTCCTGCCCACCCTTCCCCGCCTCCTCATCCTGACTAGCCCACTCGTCATCCCCTATCTTAGATTTAAGGCAATCAATATCCAATAGCATCAGGGTACAGCTCATTTGCATACAATTTGCATATTTTTGCAAATACTCGTAATTTAGACAATTTTTTAAAACAATTCAGCATTGCAAGGGTTAAAATTGAAAAGGTCTTAATGAGAGAAGTTATAATGGACTCAAGAATATGCAAAATTGTGTTTCAATATCAAAGCATACATGAACCCATAGAACTTATCAGGGCTTGTCTACACGGCACACTGAATTGTTAAATACTGCATGCAATGCATGCATAAACTCATGTTACTGAAGTAAATTCTTGAGAGCACCTCCTTTAAAGTCAGGGCCAGCACAGGTTTTAGTCAAATAACTATAAATTCTTAGCATTTCAGAATTCCTAGGGAGTAGAGACACCATTTTTTCCAGACATTTTTAGTAAATGATTCTCAATAATTGTTTATGTTAGATGGACAGTTTTAGGTGACAGAAATGATTGTTATAGATGAAAACATCAGTGTTTTTGGTAATAAATCTATATTTTATTATCATAATATGTTAATGAATACTCAATAGGGGGAAAATACAGAAATAAGTCCATCTCATTTGGCAATACTTGTTCCAGGTCATACATGTGATTCTTCCGGCGGGAGTTAAAATCTCCCGCTTTTCAGACCCTCTTCCGTCCCTCCCGTTAAAATTTGAAATCTTCCGCTCTTTGAAAATGTCAATCTCGAAAAAATTTCAGTAGACATTTCTGTTTACAAAATAGATACGGACAGGGAAAAAGTCCGAGAAACTCTAAATTGATATGGGAAAAGTCCGAGAAAAACGGAAGTTTCCTGTAATGGAATTTGTGTCAAAAAGGTAAATAGGAAAATAGCCTCAAGTAATCAATGAAGGTGTTAAGGATTATAGACTGTATATACAACAATAAAAGATGATTGGCATTAACCTAGTAATCAACTAGCTAGTTAAATATACATGTACATGTCTGGAACAGTTGTATAAACATCGACTTTATAAATTGTGATGCTGTTGAAAACATGGAACAGACTTAGTTTATACTGAACCTCAAAGACAATAAAATCAACTCAAATATGATATTTATGTCTTGTCTTCTATCTAGGCCAATGGAATACCTATATAAGTGTGTTTGTCTTATAATTTGACAAAATACAAACTGTATCATGTTATCACCATGCAAATACATGTATCCCAGCATAATATTAAAGAAGACACAGTAATGAGTATCTAGCCAAATTTAAAAATGGTGCAAGTCTAGTGCCAATGGTCAAGACAATGCTTACTACACTTCATGCAAAGCTGACTATGGGGCCCTAATTACTTGACCAAAAATATGGAGACAGCTACCCACCAGAAAGCCCACAACTCTATCAATTCAACACCTTCTTTCACAAACATGTTCAGTAGTGGTACTAAAGTTGACAATGTGCGGCTAAAGCAGAGGTACTTTTTGCCAACTATGTATGATGGCTGATCACTTTATCTTTGAACTATATATGATGGCTGATCACTTTAACTTTGAACTATATATGATGAATAAATATTTGACACCCCCCCCCCCCCCCTTTATCTTCTATTTTACTAAGTAAAAATGGCTATGCAGGTGCTTGAAGGTATGAAATCATTGGGTTTTTTTTAACAAAAAAGGAAGATATGCAGTTTAAACACACACGAAAAAACAATTGCGTACGTCGATAAAAAATCTCCAGTTATGAGGCCCAAACTCCAGCTGAAAATTTCCAAATCTCCAGTTGTGGCTTGACAACTCTGTCACATGTATGCCAGGTGATATTTACTGGTTTTTTCTGCAATTTATTTTACGAAAGGAAAAGTAAGAAAAATGTTACTGATATCTATTTCAAATTCAATAAAGATCTGTTTATAATTCATTAAAAGTTTTTATCATTGCTGACTAATAAAAACCTAAGTAAACCATCTTTTAATTCACAGTAAGTTACAGAAATTGCCTTAATTGGCCATGACAATCTTTGCTAAAAAAAAGTTAAAGAAACATAGTTTTACATCAAATAAAAATAATATTTACTGGCAGTGTCGTGTGAAATGATGCCATTAGAAACCTATTTATAATTAATACCTATGGTATTTTTTTTATAGATGTAATAAAAAAAAAAATCTAATGGTCAGTTTCTATATAAAAAAAAATAAACAAATATACTACATCTCACCATGACCTGAGATTAATCATAGATAAAATACCTTACCAAAAATAGTGGTAAATTATGACAGAAATGTGTTTTTCATATGAAAAATAATTTGTTGTTTTGATATTTTTATTGTCATGTTGACATCTTAGTTTCAAACAAAAACAAAGATGTATGGTGTTGTTGTTGAAGTACTGTCATTTACAATTTCGTATGTGTATATTTATATTTTGTATAGGGAGTAAGAATGAACTAAATGTACCAGGGCCGTAACTAACCTTTTTTATTAGTGAGGCAAAATTTATTTATTAAAAAAATGTTGGCGAGGGGTCTGGGGGCTGCCTAATGCCCGAGAAGCTTTGAGAAAAATAACGCAAACTTGTGCATTCTGAGCATTTTCCGGACTCTTTCTTACATTGAAACGCACTTAATATTTAGCTTTTTTTTTCAACAATATTCTGGTCTCAAAGCAAAAACATAGATTGATTTTAATTTAAGATTTGTAGGTTTTAGGGACAACATTAAAAGACCTATATGTAGGATAAAGCAAAAATTGTAATTCTCAAAATCATTTATACTGGATCTGTCTGTCTGTTCTTGTATTGTGCTTAGACTTTGTTGATTTTTTTTTTTACTAAATTTAAATATAGTGACAGTGCAGTATTATACTTTAAGTTCTAGTACTGCTTAAATCGACACTAGGTACCATCTTGACCTCGTTTTACGGTATTAATGATTCTTTCATGTTAAATACCCTCCAGCAACTATCAAGATTAAGAACAGAAATAAACACCTTGACCATTGATCATTTGTATTGTTTCTATGCATTGACATTGTGTGTTCCCATGCACGTTTACTTCATATTCCTTTATTTTCTGTTAAAGGGTCTGAACACATTGTTGTTGTTTTTTCAAATGATTTGATTCCGGGAAATTGGTGGTCTTACTTTAATTTGAACCATGTCAGCTATCAAGTTCAATTCTCCATGCAGAAACGAGAATTTTTTTGTGTCCAGTAGCAATGTTTATTCTTAAAATATTTTCTCGCACAATGTCTGGACAATGGTGGACATGCAACATTGCAAAACTACATGTTTACAAATGAAAATCAACACTCAGATTCTAGTCATAAAGTAGGACAATAAATGAACAAAAGACAAACACAGAAGTACAAACAATAGACCATCAACTCTGAAAACTAAAAGTAAGTTAGAAACATGGATCACGAAAAACATGCAGGGGCAACATCAGAGAGAGAAGAGAACTTGCTTCTTTTAAGACACTTTCTGTGAAAACAATTTGATATGAAGACAATCTTTTGTTTCAGTTTTTTTTTTTTTAATTTCCAACATGAGGCATTTGCCTCATTTGCCTCCATGTAGTTACGGCCCTGTGTACACGAATGATTGTATTTTTTTGTGAAGATATAGTATTCTGAAGATTATTTTTTATCTTTTTAATGTCCACAGTGTACTTTATAGTATCTTTGTGTTGTCTAAAATATACACTAGAGTTTGTGTTATCTTTGTGTTATCCAAAATGTACACTAAAGTTTGTGTTATTTTTGTGATGTCCAAAATATACACTTAATTAGTTTGTGTTTTTCTTTGAGATGAATAAAATGTAAATGAAGCTTGTGTTATTTTTGTGATGCCCAAATTGTACACTAATTCAACAACCTTGTATTATTTTTGTGATGTCCAAAATGTACACTTAAGCTTATGTGTTATCTTTTAGATGTCTAAATTCTTCACTGAAGCTTATGTTATTTAAGCTCATGTGTTATCTTTGTAATGTTTGAAATGTACACAAAAGCTCATTCTTAAAATAAAATATTGTTTGTTTCCCCAAAATAGACCCCACTGCAGCAATCCCGACCGACCCTGCAAAAATGGTGCTACTCATAAAATTTTATTGTCAAAACTAAGTCAAATATTATTTTATTCATTTCTGATTTTCAGGCTTGCTGGATCGTCCGATAATATTCAAGCTTTTTGGAAAAATAAAATTATTTCCCTACCTACCTACACACACCTGGCTCAGCAGGGTCGGGATTGGGGGAAACAAACAATATATTAATCTAGGCCTCATGTGCTACCTTGTTGATGTCAAAAATGTACACTTAAGCTCAAGTGCTATCTTTCTGATGTCCAAAATATACATAAAAGCGTGTGTTATCTTTATGATGTCCAAAATGTCCATGAGAACTCATCATGAAAGCTCATGTTCCATATTTATGATTTTCAAAAGGTAATATCGAAATCTCATGTGCCATATTTGCGATGTCCAAAATGTACACTAAGGCTTGTGTTATCTTTGTGATGTCAGACTTCTGTTATCTTTGTGATGTCAAACTTTTAAAATAATAAACAAAAAGATTAAGAATACCGGTAGTCATATTAATATTGGCAAATATTATTTCTGTGGTATTAAACTTTCATCAAAATATCTGAAAATTATAAAAAAAACAAAAAAACCATGACAAAATATCGATAGATTGATGTATGTTTTTCTGGTGTAAACATTGGTTTGATGACCTCCTGAAACCTTGTCCTCTGACTATCTTATTCTGTATTAATTGTAAACAATTGAGACTACTCTTTAAATGTTATGGTATTTTGCACCTTTAAGCAAAAACTTGTGTGCTTTAATTTAGAATTGTTAGATCCTACACTTAACCTTAGAGGTTTTAGTTGCATTATCAGATTGGCCTATAACTTAAAAAACAGAAAACTATAATTTAATCTAACCTTGCCTCTTTATGTAAGACTAAAACAAATGTGTGATATGATTCATTTGACCCATAATTATGTTGTTAAAAGGGAATGAATTACTGTTTTTAATTCTGTATATTAAAAATATTTGATATTAGAATGAATGGTAATTTTACTAACTCTTTTATTGAGAATGGTGTCAACATATCAATCCTGGGCATGCTGTGTTCAAAAATAAAAAAAGAAAGAAGGAAACAATTAACCAAAAGAAAAAAGAAAAAAAAATTCTGGTTTTTTTTAATGGTACATGTACACAAGTATGTTTTTTTATTCTTTCAACCAAACATAAGGAAAAGATGTGGGCAATTTTTAAAAAAATTTAATCTGTAAAATGTAAAGTCACAAATGTGTGAATAAGTGGACCTTGGTTCAGTAACATAGCAAACTCAATAGTTTTTCATTGCTTCATTGTCGAAGAGGCATTATCTTGAGTTGTCAAATTTGATGCTGCACTGAACAGCTGTATATAAATAAGAAGAACATTCTACTCAATTTAATTTTAGATAAAAACAAAACAGTATTTTATTTGTTTAAAGAGTAACAGTCATGATAAGGACTGAACATGTTTCAATGGAAACTGAACCTTCCTGACATTACAGATAAATATACCCCTTCACAATGCATTGCTTGAACAGTTAAATACTATTGTATATTGTTGAATAAATTAATTGGGTATTTAGGCTTAAGATTGACGAGGGCTTTAAATCTACAATAAAATCAGTGGGAAAAAGTAAATAAAAACAATAAGAACTAAGGATTAATTATGATAAAGCATGGTTTCTGGTAATTTCAAAGAAAATTAATGATTTGGGCGGGAGACAATATGTGTGATTTTCTACCGATAAGGTGAGAATTATGTTATAGGAACCTTTATTGTATTTTATTAACAAACGGTTTTACCGTAACTGTCCTACGCAGACCTTTGACCAGACACCTGATACCATTTGTTATAAAAGTTATACAAATTACGAACCGATATGGAAATAATCTTAACGTATCAAATCATCTGGAACCTTTCTCTTGTGTTTTAGTGGATCATTTTCTCTGATAAATCAACTATTGTTTATCAAAAACAATAAGTAAAAGTACTGTATAATAATTAATCATTGACAACGTGCCAATGAGACAGTTATATGATTTTATAATTTGGTAATTTGTTTTATTTACTACCTCTGTTCTAGACAAACAAGTATTTGTGTAAGAAAGATTCTTTCAAACAGGAATTATGTGATGTTTCTGATAAAGAAAAACTTTAAAAGCTGTATGTCAAAATTTACAGATACAAATGGATTATCATATAATTGTTTTAGACCTGCTAGTGATGTAAGTAAGCTATATAAGTTTTGGTATAATGGAACACAAAAAAATTTGAAAACACAGAAAGGTTTTAAGGTGTCAAGTCTATCTGACAGGAGTCTTCTGACCTTGACCTCTCTTCATGGTTCAATTTCTTAGTTACCGGTTCTATGTGTATTATATTTGGTGTAGAAAATCTAAGGGAATCACAGAATACCTTTACCCCATTTTTGACAGGACTAATTATAGTATACAAATGTCCGGTGTCCGTCTGTCTGTCTGCCCAGCGTATTACATGTGGCAGAGTAACTTGAGTACAACTTATCAAAATTTCATGAAACTTAACATAGTTGTTTCTTATGATGGTCAACAATCTGTACACATTTTGGTGAAAATAAGATTAAAACTTTTTGAGTTACTGGACTTTGTAACTAAAACAGGGGGGGGTAGGTTTCACATGTTGCGCTGTATCTACAAAATGATTTATGGTTATTGCTTAAAACTTTACACACTTCTTACTTATATTAATCTAAAGATCTCTACACTTTTTGGTGATGATTCAAAATTTTGTTTTAGAGTTGTTGAGGTTTTTGTTAAAAAAAGTTGTTTTTTTCACTTATCGCACTGTATCTCAAAAATGATTTATGATTATTGCTTAAAACTTTACACACTTCTTAGTTATATTAATTTAAAGATCTCTTTACTTTTGGTGATGATTCAAAATTTTATATTAGAGTTATCATTTTGTACAAAAAGGGGGGAGGGTTTTACATGTCACGTCTTATCTCAAAAACGATTAATGATAATTGCCTAAAACATTACACACCTCTTAGTTATATTAATCTTAAGATCTATATACTTTTTGGTGATGGTTCAAAATTTTATTTTAGAGTAATTGAGTTTTTTGTAAAAAAAAAAGGGGGGCTTTTCATGTGTCACGCAGTATCTCAGAAACTATTCATGATTATTGTATAAAAATTCACACACAAGACAACATTGTATCATGGGCTCATGGCGCAGCTGTTTATTCTTTCATGCAATAAGTCCTCTCAGAGTTTGTCAATATATCATTGATTTAACATGGTATGATGAATTATGCAAGCAAGATATTTGACAGTGAGAAGAGATTTTTGTAATGGAGTCTTCATTGAGTCTAATTGTTGTTTACGTAATTAATTAATGCTTAGTCTTTGAATAATTTTGATTATTTGACTTGAAGATCTATTTGAATAAATTTTACCTGATCATTATGTTCATAAAAATACAGTTTGCAATTATGTCATTGAATCAATTGACTTGTTAACCTATATAAACCTTTGGATTTGGTTTTCTATAAATCATAGTAAACTTTAAAAAATGTGAACCATTTGCACTATATTTGATTGAAGAATTTTTACGACTAGGTCAGTGGCGGATCCAGGAGGTTCTAGGGGTTGGAACCCCCTTTTTTAGGACGATCAATGCATTTGAACAGAGAAATATGGGTGGATTCCCCTTTATCCTGGGTTGGGAGCCCCCTTTTTTAAATGGCTGACTTGCACCTGTAGGTTGACATTGCCAGTATTTGGCTGACAGGGGTAATAGAGACCACTTGAAGATTTGGTGTAACTGATTTGTTGGAACTTATTTTGAAACCACTTTATTAATTTGGTGAACTGCTGTAACTGATGATTATGTATATTATGGTTGTCTTTTGACCTAATAAACAGAAGAAATCTATGCTTTTGTGATTCTTCATAATGCATAGATATCTCAGTGGATTTGATAGATATATCTTAATTCATCTGTACTTATGTTTTGTTATGTTCTATTATGTATAAATCTGTTGCAAATTGGTCATCTGAGGTTATTAGTTCTGACCTTTTCACCTGATATAGTAGTACATAGGAATGATGATTCTTAATTGCATCATCATAAAAAACATGTCAATACTCTCCAATCCAGTGCTAAATTTGAGAGGATACCTGATGTTTTACCTGGAATTCAGGTATTCAAATAAACAGATACTTCTGTGCCAACTGATAAAGGGTAGGACTGTGTATTTTCATGGTGTCAGATTGTTATGCTAATCTTGCTGAGACTGGAATTTAAGCAATATGTTTGTTTTCATTAAATTATTTTGGGTTTTGTAAACAATTTTATAAAACTCAGTCATATTTCTGATGATTCTAACAAGTGAAGATGCCTTGAAAGCATGTTTTTTTAGATATAGAATTATGGTGTAGTTTTAAAAATGTCAAATCATTGTGCTAGATTTTGATATGTGCTCTTGGTATTTTTGGTATTTATGAGGATTATTGTGTTGGAAATTGATGATTATGATGAGACCATTTAAGAGGCATTTGTTTAGGAGGAGATGTATCTCATCATCCACTACAGTGTCATCATCTGAGTCTGTAAGTTTTTACTCTAATTCTTATTCTCTGAAGAGACTGGATCTGTCAGTCAAAATTTTGTTCCACATATGGAAATAGAGCTCAATACTGACAAGATTTTTACCCAGAATATGATAGAAATTCAGGGAAATAGTCAAAAACTCCTTAATTTTTCTCTGAAATTGCATAAAAACCTCTTAAGATTCATAACCCAGAAAGTGATAGAAATTCTGGGAAATTGTCTAAAAGTTTTTATTGTCTTCTGAAATTGCAATAACAATAAACGAATGTCAAGAATTTTACCCAGAAAATGATTGAAATTCAGGAAAATAGTCAAAGACTTTGTAATTTTTCTCTGAAATTTCATAAAATAAAGCTCTCAAGATAATTTTACCCAGAAAGTGATTGAAATTCAGGTAAAATGTCTCAAAGTTGTTATTGTTTTCTGAAATAGCATAGAAATAACTGTCAAGAATTACGTCAACAAAGTGATAGAAATTCAGGAAAAATGTCTAAAACTTTTGAATTGTTATCTGAAACTGCATGAAAATAATTTGTAGAAAGTGAAATTTAAACTGTTTCATATTAAATCTTAAAAGTGTTGTATTACAAAAAGTGACAATTTAGGTCGTTTGATTTTTCATTTCTGTTGTTTGACATTTAAAAAATAATTAGTCATGTTTATGAAATATGACTATTAAAATTTACATGGAAAAGTAAATAAATAAGAACAAAATAGTTAAGATGTGAAAGATTATGACTGGGGTAACATTTACCATAACAATAGTATTAGCAGGATTAACGACAGGTATTTATATCTATTAAAATTAGCCTTAGATTGTGGAATTAGGCCATGCCTATGTCATTATTAATTTTAAGTAGATGTTTATAGATTTTTATACCCATTCAATTTCATACCCTATACATTGATCTGATTGTCTTCATGCAATACTGTAAATTCTGAAATTTGAAATTTTGGCAAAGTTTTTGTAACAATGCTTATGACATTAAAATCAAATTCATTCTGTTTCCTTACACTTTTTGTTTTGTATGCAGCATTTCCTGGAATCTCATTTATTTTGTTGATAAGGTTGACAATGATATAATCTTTAAACAGTGTCTGATCCACACAAAAAAAAAAGGGGGGGGGGTCCGAGGGTTGGTTCCCCCCACTTATTTTGGATGATCAATGCATTTGAATGGGGACACATGGTTGAAACCCCTCCCTCTTTCTCCTGGATTGGGAACACCTTTTAAAAATGGCTGGATCAACCCCTGTCTTAGCACAACATTATACCACATTGTTTGTCTCTGAAATTTCATGAAAACACCATAATTTTTGCTGAAATAAAGCAAAATAAAAATAAAAGGTAATAAAGCTTAATAATAAAGTTAACATGTAATTTATTATATTTGCCTTTATTTTATTTATTAAAGATTGAATACTATATTTACTATGGCCCACATTTTGTTTATAATTTGACTTTTAATCCCTGATTTTATTGAGCCAGGGTACAACTGAGAAAGTGATACACATATAACTGTTGATTTTATTCTTACTTAACAACTAAATGATGGCTTAATGTCCATTTAATTTACAATTGATGATATTGATAACAATGATTTTAATGGAGAGATTGAACTCTTTGGTACAATCCAATACATTGTTTATTTGTTTTTAATTGAGATTTATGCTCATGTGGGTCATTTTATTTCTAATTTCATGGTATTAGAAATGTCCAATTATAAATTGATCTAGGTTCAGATGACCTGCTCAGGACGAAATTAGTTGATTTGTATTTAATTTAAATGTAACACATAATAAAATGTTATATAACTAAATAATAATATATTTACAAATGGAATTAAAAATATAATAGAAAAATAATACAGAAATTAAAATGAATGAAAATGAACCAAAATGAACTCAACATTACCAAATTGTACTTGGCATTTATTAAAGAAATTGATTTGATGTTTGATGAATTATTGTCTTTACAGGGAAGACACAGTTCAGAAACAACCTCTGATAGTTTGCTCCCGTCAGGTGTGGGAGTTTTTGGGTTCATAAATTAGTAATTAAAGAATCTAAATTTTTTCTTGTCATCTGTAAAAAAAATGTTTGAAGTAGTCAGGTGATTTGTTCCTGCCATGCTCCTAAGACTTTGACTGTAAATGTCCTATTGTATGGTCTATCCAGTGCTCGGTGTATGTCATGCTACTGGACTGTTAGTCCCCTATGGTATGGTTTATCCAGTAGTCGCTTCTTGGTGTATGTCATGCTACTGGACTGTTACTCCTCTATGGTATGGTCTATCCAGTGGTCGCTGCTTGGTGTTTGCCATGCTGCTGCACTATTTCTCCTCTAGGGTATTGTCTATCTAGTCGTTTGTGCTTTATTTCTGCCATTCTGCTGGACTGTTACTCCCCTAGGCTATGGTTTGTTTCCAAGTTGCTGCTTGGTGTTGGTCATGCTGCTGGGCTATTACTCCTCTATGGTATGGTCTGTCCAGTAGCCAGTGCTTTATTATTCCTGCCATGATGCTTGTCAGTTTACTCCCTCATGATATGGTCTTTTCAGTAGTCACACTGCTTTGTTACTGCCATGCAACTTAACTGTTACACCCCTATGGTATGGTATAGCTTTAATCACTGTTTTAGTTTTAGCTGAGTTCCATGTTGCTGGGCTGTAACTTCCTAAGGTTATTGTCTGCCCAGAAGTCAGTGCTTTGGTAGTTCCATGTTGTTGGACTGTTACTACCCAGAAAAGTACTTTGAATACAAAAACTAGATTTGAACACAATAGCACCTAAGGGGTAGTTCAACATAGTACTCAAGTTCCTTATTTTCACACTGAAATGTTGATACCCTGCTTACTACCTATATGTGTATACAATTGTAATAATTTAAGATAAACATTTTGATATAATCAGTTATAACCTATTTTTGTGATTAGGTAAGATTTTTGATAATTAATCTGATTATATTTACCACCATAAAGTTATTAACACTATAGGTATTAATAAGATTAGGAGGCCTAGACTTTTGCTGAATGTCAAGATCTTTGAAGTGCTTCACACTTGTGAAAAAGGTTTAAATTATAATATATATATAATATGAGTTATTGTGTTCTGTGAGTTTCTGGACTAGTAAAAGTCTCAAGATTTGATATTAGAAGCACTTTGTTGTATCATTTTGTAAGACAGGATTATCAAAGGTTGGAATTTATTATCGATCTTCAATACAGGTAGGCATTTTATCACCGGAGACAGTGACAGTGGCAGATCCCGAAATTTTCATAAGTCGCTCCAGTCATGCTTCAGTGATTCTCTATATAATCAACCAAATTTTTCCCACAAAAAAAGGGGACACCCTAAATATGCCTCTGGAAGATGGAGGCCTATGCAAAGATACCTTATTCTTATTATGAAAATATTATTGCACACAAATTACATTTACTTTATTGCCTATAAACTAACTTTAAAGACACAATATTCTCTAAACAGAAATTGATGTGTATGGAAACTATTTGGATTATTGAAGTAAGAATATTCATAAATTTATTTTTCATGGACAATTATTCTATATCAGGCTACTGAATAAAGGCTTGTTTAGTCTGTGGTTTTATTGTCCAAAATTGAACCTGCCAGGCAGGGGTGTGAACTTATAAGAGTACAATAAATGAGGAATAAAATCTAAAAGAAAAAAAAGAGTATTTAAAGCTCTGTTTAATTTTTTTTTCTACCTCCCACTTTATTTAAAATGTCACCATTTTAGGGGAGGGTCCGCAAAATGACCCAACCTAATACTTGGGTACTGTCTATTGTCTATTTATTTTTTTTACTTTAATATGTTGTCATTTCAAATTATTTGTTGGAAAATCTGTATTATATTTTATTCTAAAGTAATAGGCAAATCTTCCCCATAATACTTATAATAAAAACATTGTCCCTTGGAAAAACTAGATACTAGATTTAAGTACATGAAAATTACCTCTGTTTGGTTTAAAGGGTTATTGTTTGAATATTGTTGAAAATTGTCTAGAGAATTTTTTTTTTTTATTGCACTATTTTACACTATTTTGGACCTTTTAGATTATAGCTCTTCATCTTTTATATAATCTTTGGATTTCAAATATTTTGACCACGAGCATCACTGAAGAGACATGTATTGTCGAAATGTGCATCTGGTGCAGAAAAATTGGTACCGTTAATGTTATTACAGTAAATACTGTACATCATTATTGAATCGATATCCATCTAATTACACCTGTCCTGTATAGCAAGTATTGAAAAAAACTTATTAAAAGAATATTTATGTCTCTGATTACACGACTTAAATTTTGTGCTTTATTTGTGTTAGTGCAATATGATATATTATTGCATGCTAATTTTTTGTTAGATTCTGCCAGAGACGTATTATATATATTATGTCTCTGATTCTGCATAAATATATTGAGCTATACTATAATGTAAGTAATGGTTTTATCTACAGGTTTATTATCTGATATAGACAAAAATTATCATTTATTACATTGGGTGGAGTTGTCAACTGAATTATGATTGACCCAATGACCAGTATCTGTGGACCAAAATATCTAGGAATGCCTTCCATCATCCCTATTCATTGACCAGTATCTTAAGGTCATTATTTAAGTGGACCAAAATATCTAGGAATGCCTTCCATCGTCCCTATACATTGACCAGTATCTTATGGTCATTATTTTAGTGGACCAAAATATCTAGGAATGCCTTCCATCATCCCTATACATTGACAAGGGGACAATTAATTGATAAACATTACTAAAATTGGCATAGATAGTGAGTTCCATCATCTTGATTTATAAAAGCCAATCTGAAATTCCTTCTCAAGGTTATCTTTAGTGAGACATTGCTGTGACTTAATGTCAGTGGTTTGACAAAATAAATTAAAGAATAATATTATAGTTTACAGAAGGTAATAAATATGAAACGTTGATACCAGGGGAGGATCCAGCCATTTTCAAAAGGGGGTTCCTAACCTAGGATAAAAAGGGGGGGTTGAACCATATGTCCCCATTCAAATGCATTGATTGTTTCATAATAGAAGGGGGTACCAACCCCTCAAACCTCTCCCTTGATCCTCCACTGGATACCAAAATGTAATGGTACCCAAGGCTACTAGAGGCTTTCCCTTTTGTTTCTTTTTTTGGAAACAATACTTCTGTTGAATAATCATTCAAACTGCATTTGATTTTTACTTCTGGTTAAATATCTGCTAATCTTATGTTGTCCTATCTTGTATATCTACGACTGTAGATAACCTCTTTATTTGATTTATCAGCCAACTTTTTATGCCCAATCTACAATAGTAGAGGGGCATTATGTTTTCTGGTCTGTGCGTCCGTCTGTTCGTTTGTCCGTCCCTCCGTCCGTTCATCCCGCTTCAGGTTAATGTTTTTGGTCAAGGTAGTTTTTGATGAAGCTGAAGTCCAATCAACTTGAAACTTAGTACTCTGTTCCTTATGATATGATCTTTCTAATTTTGAAGCCAAATTAAACCTTTGACCCCAAGTTCACGGTCCACTGAATATAGAAAATGAAAGTGGGAGTTTCAGGTTAAAGTTTTTAGTCAAGGTAGTTTTTGATGAAGCTGAAGTCCAATCAACTAAAAACTTAGTACACATGTTCCTTATGATAAGATCTTTCTAATTTTAAAGCCAAATTAGACTTTTGACCCAACTTCCACGGTCCATTGAACACAGAAAATGAAATATCGAGTTTCAGGTTAAAGATTTTGGTCAAGGTAGTTTTTGATGAAACTGAAGTCCAATCAACTTGAAACTTAGTACACATGTTCCTTATGATATGATCTTTCTAATTTTAAAGCCAAATTAGACTTTTGACCTCAAGTTCACGGTCCACTGAACATAGAAAATGAAAGTGGGAGTTTCAGGTTAAAGATTTTGGTCAAGGTAGTTTTTGATGAAGCTGAAGATCAATCAACTAGAAACTTAGTACACATGTTCCTTATGATACGATCTTTCTAATTTTAAAGCCAAATTTGACTTTTGACCCAACTTCCATGGTCCATTGAACATAGAAAATGAAATAGCGAGTTTCAGGTTAAAGTTTTTGGTCAAGGTAGTTTTTGATGAAGTTAAGGTCCAGTCAACTTGAAACTTAGTACACACGTTTCCTATTGTATGATCTTTCTTATTTTAATGCCAAATAAGATTTTTTACCCAATTTCATGGTCCATTGAAAATGATAATTGGGTATCCATGTACTTTGGACACATTCTTGTTAATTTTAACATCAGCTGTTTGAAAAACACCAAATAACTTTCATTGGACATAATTTTATATGTCCTAAATATATGCTGACCTTTCCAAAATTAAAACAAAACAGTTGTTTCATACAAATCAACCACTTACTTTACTAGGCTTGTTTTCTCTTTTGTACTTTTTGAAAATTGTTTTGATATTGTCCTCTAGAAATAGGAACTTGGGGTGAGGGTGGGTTTATATTAAGAGAGCATTGTATGGGGAACCCTTGACAAAATGCTGTAACATGATGACATTTTTAAATAACTCGTATAAGGCAGAACTTTATGAAAAAACATCCTGTTTTATCAGGAGTCACCTTCTTTATAATAACACTCTGGACAGGGCAGTAGTAATGGTCAAAGCATACATGTCTTTGGTACATTAATTCAATGTATTATACACAGGAAAAAATGTGATGACTTAAAAGCCTTGTAGAGACTTTGTTATTGACTTAGGAAAGGACCGACTAACAGTGAGTATATAAACAGTGGATGTTTGTGTCTGGTTTATCAGTGGACAATCATAACATTATTGTAATAGATGATAGCAAGGACATTCATCTGTATCACTAGGGTACAGGGTGTAGGAGTGCAATGGAAAATTGTTTTATGGATGAAAACTTAGTCTGGTTTATGTACTTAACAATAAACCATGAAGTAGATCATGATGATGGTTGATTTTATGTTTTTCAATTTGTATTATTACCGCCTTCAACATTGAGAAAAAACCTTTCTTTATAGTCATTTATCCATTTCTATTTAATAGGCTCAATCCTGTTAACTTATTCAAATAAACAAAAGTTAGTAGATATCATTTATTCTAATGAATAACTATTCAATATCATGTCATGATTCTATCCTTTGTTTGAGCACTCTCTCTGACTGTGTTTTATTCTCTTTACAGTTGAGTGGTGAGGATGGAATTGGGATAGCAGATTTATTGACTCAGGCCACCATGGACCAGAGAATCAACAGCTATCGTCTGATTATGGCCTCTACAAGAGCCATACTGGACTCTGACGGTAGCTCTGGATCGCCATGTGTGGATCCTGATTTAGACGATGTGTTTGAAGAGCTTGGTTTACAGAACGATCAAGAAGAAGAAGGTAATGTGCAGGAGCCAGAAAACTTAAGTTATGTTTTTATTTCAAGAGCAATGAGTTGCAAACATAGAAAATACTCATAACTTTAAAATATTTCAGTTTAACTTACAATCAATACCCACTGTCATTTTATTTTTTTATTTCCTTCCCTTGAAGTAGCACTGATCAAACAGTATTGGTCAATTTGTCCATTAGTCCATAAGTCTGTCAATCTGTCAGTTATTTTCATTTCCAGATACTAATTCCAATACTTTTTATCTGATTGAACCAAACATGATGGTCATAAATTATTGGAGGAATATCCCTATTGACCTTCAGGGGTCTGTACAACCAAGGTCAAGTCACAATTTCAAAAATAGGCTGACAAGTACATGTATGCAAATGATGTCTTTTCAGATACTTAATCAAATACTACATCATACTTTGACAAAATAAAATATGGTCACATATAATAGTAAGAGGAAGATTCCCTTTGATTTTGAAGTCAACACACCTTGGGTCAAGGTCAAAGTTACTAAAACAAGACTTTTGAAACACAATATTACAGTACTACTTGAAATCATAACCAAAAGAATCAAATTGAAAGTAAAACGAAAAAAACAATGCCATCAGGTCATTATTAATTTTTGCCCAGGAATAATGTTTTGGCAAATAAGTTTTGGTTGACTATGGTAACTTT
Source organism: Mytilus galloprovincialis (assembly GCA_037788925.1). Classification (NCBI taxonomy): domain Eukaryota; kingdom Metazoa; phylum Mollusca; class Bivalvia; order Mytilida; family Mytilidae; genus Mytilus; species Mytilus galloprovincialis. The sequence goes on along the minus strand of CM075340.1, from coordinate 55,018,476 downwards.
TTACATTTTTTTTAATAGATGTATATAGAAGGAATTAACTTAAAATTGCTTTATTTTTGTAATAACATAAATTTTAAGTTATCTTAATAATTACTGAACTGTAATTTTAACAGTTCTATGTAAAATATACTGTTTTAATTGAATGCCATGAGCTGGACTATTGAATAAAGTAAAAAGAAGTGATTTAATAGTAAATACCATAGATAGAAATCTTTGATGTTATCGTGAATGAATCTTAATTTACAGTTTTTTTACTTTTAAGAATAAAAATTTACAACAAAGGATTATTTTAACTGCCTGCATAACAACTGAATAGTAAATAAGATATGGGTGTGCATAATTTGACTATTATAGTATCATTTTTACAATAAAATATTCTATTTTATTGTGGACGTGATATTCCCAGTAGGCTGATGTTTATCGTATAAACTATAGACAAGTATTAAGATGTAAAGTGTCACCTTTTATGGGTATAAGGGCATTTATTGACACCCACATTTTTTTTTATCAACTGACTTACTTTTCATTGAAAATATAAGGTTGTCATTATTTTCAGCCTGAAATAGTTCTCATAAATTGCTGGACTTTGTTCCCCAAAAAATCAAAACAAAACCTAAAACTTATATCATTGTCCTTAACTTTTTCGCTGCACTCCGATATTCACAGAAATATTATGATATATATGATTGAAAATTATGATTGTTAAAAGACAATTTAAAAAAATATTTGCAGAGATAAGTTGTCCCCTTTCTTTTGACTGTCATACATTAATGCTGTTTTCTTTCAATGAATGATGTTATGAGCTGTAAGAAGACAATCAGTGACTAGAAAATGTATTTGTTACATATTTGATATATTTCAGATTTGTTTTAGTTTAAAAGATAGATTGTGTTGTCTTTGCAAAATTAAGTATAAGTAAATAAATAGGTTATTTCATAATTGAAAACAGAAGATATTAATTTTGTCACTGGGAACATCACACATCTATATTAAACTGCTTCAAGTTTGCCTTAAATCGAAAATTTATAAAGAAAACACAAAAACTTGAAAATGACAATTTTATTGAAAAATGACTGATGCTTCTATAATGGTCAGTAGCAAATATTTCAGGAATATTCAGAATGATACAAGTAACATACAACTTATCAACCAATGAGATTTAAGAAGACCTATGCTTTTTGAAGCCTTAATTCAAATCCCTTAATGCCCAGTGATTATAGTTGCACTTTCTGGTAAAATATAATCTAGAACAAATTGAAAATTTTTTATGTATACAATAATGTTGAATAACTATGGAAATTGTTTTAGTTGAATTTATAGTAATGTTCATCCAATTTTTTCTTCATTTTCTTTAGAAGACGATCCACGTTATGATGTGGTGAATGATTTACAGAAAACTGAGCGGGAATACTGTCGTCTGCTGAGGAGTATACTGAATACATATGGTGAACCACTCAGGTATCTTTATATAAATTAGGAAATATCGATAGGGTTTGGTATTAGCAGGGCACTTCTTCTTATGATTGTTGTCCATAAGAGTATTACCATTGCCCTCAACATGATTGACACATGGAAGAATGAGTTATCTCCCATAGTACAAGTTTATAGCATACTGCTACATCAATGAAAATCCAAATTTCATCACAATTTTTTAATATTCTAATTTGATGCCAGAACATATACAATTGACTGATTAAAAATGTTCAATGTTGAAAACTATAGGATAATTTTTTGATACTTTATTGGATTTCTGTCTCATAGACACTTCTTCTATTATTATTTATAACAGATTATTTCTTTATTTTATAAGTGTATTCTGCTATCTTTAACATATATGTTTTACTGAATAAGAGATCAGTTTTGGGTTTGTTTATGTAAAATTCGTAAGTTAACACTTAGATGAGGTTTGAACGGTTTGTTTTAAGAGAGACTTATTTACAAACATTAAATATATATTTGTAACTAGTTATAAGCAATTTAGAGTTATCTCCCATGGAATATAGATTTCTTTTAGGTTCCACCTTTTTAATTCTATAAATGTAGAAAGTAATTTCTAGTATTTATGTAAAAGAAATTAAGTGCTGCGATTTTACTCATTATAGACTTGTGTGATTTGTTTTAAATTGACACAATTAAGGTAAATTCATAACATTACATTACCAATCTAGGTAAATACCTTTATTTAGCTGATAAGATATGTAATTCATCATAATATGCCTATATTTCATTATTTATATATTTGTTGTCATTCTCCACCAATGATTCAATGATTCAAACTTGTTTGTAATTATACCCCACGCAACGAAGTTGCGGAGGGTATAATGTTTTTGACCCGTCCGTCCGTCAGTCCGTCCGTCCGTCCGTCAGTCTGTCCGTCCGTCAGTCAGTCCGTCCGTCAGTCCGTCAGTCCTGTTTCTTGTCATCGCAACTCCTCTCAAACCACACAACAGAATTTCATGAAACCTTTTCAGATAATAAGGACATACTATGTAGTTGTGCATATCGACGGGAAATTGCGATTCAATTTTTTTTCTAGGAGTTACGCCCCTTTGAACTTATTTACTTTAATGTACTACTGCAACAGTTTGTCATCGCAACTCCTCTCAAACCACACAACAGAATTTCACGAAACCTTTTCAGATAATAAGGACATACTATGTAGTTGTGCATATCGACAGGAAATTGCGATTCAATTTTTTTTCTAGGAGTTACGCCCCTTTGAACTTATTTACTTTAATGTACTACTGCAACAGTTTGTCATCGCAACTCCTCTCAAACCACACAACAAAATTTCACGAAACCTTTTCAGATAATAAGGACATACTATGTAGTTGTGCATATCGACGGGAAATTGCGATTCAATTTTTTTTCTAGGAGTTACGCCCCTTTGAACTTATTTACTTTAATGTACTACTGCAACAGTTTGTCATCGCAACTCCTCTCAAACCACACAACAGAATTTCACGAAACCTTTTCAGATAATAAGGACATACTATGTAGTTGTGCATATCGACAGGAAATTGCGATTCAATTTTTTTTCTAGGAGTTACGCCCCTTTGAACTTATTTACTTTAATGTACTACTGCAACAGTTTGTCATCGCAACTCCTCTCAAACCACACAACAGAATTTCATGAAACTTTGTAGATAATAAGGACATACTATGTAGATGTGCATATCAACAGGAAATTACGGTTCAATTTTTTTAGGAGTTATGCCCCTTTGAACTTATTTGCTTCAATGTACTTCTGCAACAGTTTGTCATCTCAACTCCTCTGAAAACACACAACAGAATTTCATGAAATTTTGTAGATAATAAGAACATACTATGTATATTGACAGGAAATTATTATTCAATGTTTTTTCTTATACAATTTTTTTTTCTTATACTTATTTAATTTCTCCAATGACAATGTGGGGACGTGGGGTATGTGAGCGTGCTCACTAAGGTTCTTTAATTGTAAAACACATATGTAATTAGTCACTGATGCTTTTTTATTTGTATGTAAATTCTATAAGCTGCATTGCTTTTGATTAAATGTAAAAAGAAGATGTGGTATGATTGCCAACGAGACAACTCTCCACAAGAGACCAAATAATATTGAAATTTACAACTTTTGGTCAACATACAGCCTTCAACAATGAACAAATCCCATACTTCATAGTCAGCTATTAGAGGCCATAAAATGACAAACGTAAAACAGTTCAAACAAGAAATTAACTGCCTATTATTGTATGAGAAAGTTGAATTAAATTGATAGTATTCAGGAACGACATGAATGAGATCAGAATGTCTTTTGAGCTTGTGTGTTTTATATTTATTTAGATATTTATTATTTTTCCAGTTTACAACTTTTATAAATTCAAAGTATGTATGATTTGATTTTCTTTAGTCTATATTGTTTACATATGTATTTGTAGGAAATTTTCCTCCTTAACAGCAGAAGATCACAAAGTTTTATTTGTTGGTATAGAACCTATCCTCTCCATCAGTGCCATGTTAACTTCTAAAGTAAGTACACAACACACATCCTTTATACATACACAATCTAACTGCCACTGGAAAACAATACTGTTTGGGATATGGTCAGATGGCCTATGGTAACTGATCTGATGAGTTGCCATTTTGAAAGTCATCTTCGAGTATTTACTTACACATTAAAATGACAAGTGCCACATTTAGAGCAGGATCTGCTTACCCTTCCAGAGCACCTGATCTGACCTGGGTTTATATTAGTGCATATCATGTTGGTTAGTCTTTAAGTTGGTTAATGTGTTGTTTTTCGTTTTTTCCTTGATATATTTATAGTTTTAATTATTTTAGACTTTAGAATTTAAATATCTGTTAGGAGTCTTCAGCCTCTCTTTTGTTCTATAACTTAATGAAAACATAGCATTAATCACAACACATTTTTCGGAAAGAACATCCAAAACTAAACCTTGTAACTTTCTAGGTGATTTTTTTGTGCCTTTAGGTTGCTGTCTCATTGACAGGTGCCCCACACCTCCTTTTTATCTTCAACACAGTGAAATATTTTTTTTTTGTATATCAGAAAACATTTAATACTTAAATATTGTCCTTGTGAATATGTAAAGTTCAAGAGTTTATCTTTAAACATATCTTCCAAAAAATGACTAAATTTAAACAGATATTTAAAAATATTTCAGATTTTTATCATCAAAATGGGCTTTTATTTGATTATTTGTAATAATAAGTTCTCCTAGGGACTGATATTGATGAGTTTTTGCAGTAACATTTCAACTCTCTATTATTCAAATTTTCATGAATATTCATATTTGATACATATACTGTTTATTGCACTTTTATTTTCATGATCTAATTTGTTTTTAATCAGATCAGACAATAAAGTCAGTCACTAAAAATATTAAAAGAGAACTAAATGTCATTTCCCTAAATATTTTTTTTCAAAATACTTGGTATGTCCAAAAACCAAGTAATAAGAATAAACACTGATCAATCACATTATTGTTACAAGGATATGATGGAACATATGTTTTATGATAACTTTTTTCATGGAACCAAAATAAATTTATTGTCAACAAAGTTATGTATTTGAAATCAATCCTTGGTGACTTTGAATTTCTTTTTTTTGATTTCTTAAAAAAAAGATGATGTAAAAAAGAAAATATAGCACTTTTTGGTAATGCAAATGTTTTGACACAATACATGTTTTATTAATTGTAGAGGAACAAAAAAATCTTTGCATTTGAAGAACTGCATTTGAAGAACTATGTTTAGAAGATTTTTTTGTTTAATCGTTTGATTCAACAATTAAATACCTAGCTTTGAGACTACAGATTGTTGAAACAATTTTCATAACTTGAATTTTAAATACTTTTTTGTTTTGTGAAGTATATTTGATTTCAAAACAAATATTTTATTCTGAGTCCAATAACCTTTTAAGTCACTGATATGATTATCTTATTCTGAAATATGAATATATTTTTTATTTCAGTCGATTGAAACAAATAAGCATTTGTTGAACAGAAATAAGAAAGTTTTCTAATAATATTAAACTTTCATATTAGAAAATGCTTAATCATTTATTTTGGTTTATAATTTCCTATTCAGGGTAAGAAGTACAACTATCATTTCCGCCAAAAGAATTAAGGACAAAAATTGAAAAGTCTTCAAACAAAGGATCATTATGGGATTGAAAGCTAAACCTTTCTTTAACAATTATTTGATACAGTCTTCTTGATAAAAAGTCACCGAAAAGTAAACCACATATATTAAGACTTATTAAAAGGAAAACCAAACGATTAACTAAAGTACAAAGATCATATGGTGACATTAAAGTTCAGATTGTGACATTAATTTTGACAACCACAAAAATCTTCCTACGAAATTGTACTTTTGTTGAAAAAGATTTCTCCATTCATCACACTTCCGTTGTAAATAAGGGTGCACTGTTGTTTACAAATACATATTTTAATGGTGAAATGGTACCTTTTATGAAAAATTGGTTCAAAACCTGTCATTTTTGGGGGGAATACAGTAATCTTATATAATATGGTAAAACTAAAAGAATTTAATTTATATTAAATTATTATACGACAGAAAATCATGACCTATTAAATCAGTTCACAATTACAACATGTATATGATTTTGAATCCTACAAATATTCACAAAATACAAATATTATTTTTTGTAATTATTTAGTAATAATAATTTAGTATCCATGTACCATGGGTTGAAGTATAAGATTTAAAGGTATTATACCCATAAAACATCGCTGGACAAAGTATAGGTTGACTCTTAAGTAGTCTTTCCCTACAAATCTCCAACAATTTTGTGATTTATTTGGTTATTGACATATTTGCTGTCCCTCAACTTGTTTAATATACCATAACAGATGAGAAAATAATTTTTGTAAAATTTCCGAAAATTATGAAGTAGATAATTCATGCCAGTAATTTTAAACAATTACTGCAAAGATTTTTCGGTACATTCTCTGGTCATCAACACCACCACTGGGGTCAGGGGCCTATAAGTCTTGAATGGACGGAAATATTGGTCTTTTGTTATGCCGATTGTTGTAATGATTATTCCATTACAGCTAGTATTACCGTAAGCAGACATTAATCAAGTCAGCGGACAAATATAATTGAAAGATTTGTTTGCACTATTATCTCGTAAAATTACAAGGACTTTTTTATACTGTAAATATTTATTTAGTTTTTTTGGTTAATACATTAGATAGTATTTCATCAAGCAAATGTTTAATATAAGAGCATGCTTGATCTTATGTTAGATCAGGTACTCAAAATATAAAAAAAAAGGATAAAAATATATGACACAATTTAAAGAATTTAAAAGAAAACCTCATTAGTCATAACTGCAAATCATTAATAAGTGTAAGTGCATTTAAACAGTGTTGACAATTTTTTCAGACTTACAAAAACAATATAATATTATCTTATTATCTTAACATTTTAAGTACTTATTGCTTTTAGCAAGAAGTTATTGATGTAAACAAATTGTAAAAGAAGCACCACCATGCAGAGGCGGATCCAGCCATTTTAAAAAGGGGGGTTCCCAACCCAGAGTAAAGGGGGGTTCCAACTATATGCTCCTATTCAAATGCATTGATCGTCAAAAAAAGGGGGTTTCCACCCCCTTCCCCCTCCCCCCCTGGCTCCGCCTCTGCCATTTAACAATATTTTTAAAAGAAAGCTTTTGAAGTTTTTGATATCATTTTTATATAATATTGTTAAATTGTCTCCCTTTTGTTGTCTAAAAGGAAAGATTTAAGTGGATGTTTTCGCTTCTTTCTTCCTCACTCGCAGCACTAAAATGTTCTAGTGCAAACAAAATAAGATTATGTTGATTTTGTAAATGCAATGTTTCAAATCAAGTAACTCCGAGATTCCTGTTAAAAAAAATCAAATTGTTATTACAGTTTTTACAAGCTGATACAAAGATGTTGAGCTGATAAAGACCAAGTTAAAAACATTGCACTCATCAAATCAGGTCTAGTTTTTCTAACTGACAGCTTTACCTTAAAGGACCTTGTCCTCTAATAAAATTATATATAACAGTTTTTATGACAAAACTGCTGTCGGCACTGGGGTCAATTGAGGACATTTTTGGACTTCCCTCTATGTAAACAAGCTAGTTTATTATTTTTATCAGGTGTCCAGACATTTGATTATCAATAACAAATTTGTACATGTTAATGGAACTCACACTTGGTTGCCTAATCATTTCTTGAAAAGTCAACAATATTGGTGGAGGGTCATCAGAAAGTCAAGGAAAGTTTTTATCCCCTTGTCAAATTAAAACTTTTCAATAAAACTTGTGAATTTTAATTATTACTATCAGTGTCAAGTGTGACAGTATTAAAATTGTTACCGTGGTTATTCAAAATTACATCTCTCCGTGAAGCGTCAACTTTTGGTGTGGTCATGATGCGAATCAGATTAAGTTTCTGACATTGAATTGGACACTTGCAGGTGTGAAAAGTGTATAATGCTGACCATAAAATGAACATAGAATCGATGAACAAAAGATACGAAATCTATTACTATAAATTGTTCTATTTGACCGATGTCCTGTCATAATTTTATTTGTCCATGAAAATTTATTAAAATTAATATATACTGATATTATATGATGACCATTCACAGATATTTCAAAGAATATATACATAAAATTTCATGGATATTTACCTCAGCATGTAACATAACTTTGTACCTGAAAAGATCAGAAGATTTAATACGATTTTAAACGACTGAACAGAAGTTAGTCAGGACACAGTAAACGCATGGCTGAAAAAAACTTTGGACAGTTTTATTCATAGTTTGTAAAACCCACTTTCATTGAAGATGTATTACTACATTCAGAAAAGTGTTGTATATGGTATACCTTACAACTGCAGTTACAGTGGAAACATTTCAGAAGATTTTAATTATATTTGCAACAGAAACACAGATGTTGTTAGTTTCTATAAGGGGCCTTGGTGGCAGAGTGGTCTAAGTAGCTACTACAGTAATAACTAGGCAGTCAACACTGAGGTTGTGAGTTGGAACCCCGCTAATGGGTGTGCACTCACTCTTCTCCAATCTTAATTGACTAGGATTGTCAGTTTTCATATTGAAGGTTGGTGGTTTTCTCCAGGCACTGGGACTTCCTCCACCAATAAAAACTGGCCACCACGAAAAAGCCCAAAAGGGGTGTTAACCCCCCCCCCAGTCTAGAAAAAAAATCAAATCTATAAAGCCCTCTCCACTGTAGTAAACCATACTGACATCAAATAAAGCCACAATAGTCAATTAGGTATAGTCATTGGTCAATTGTATGGAATATTAATAACTCTCATTTAAGTATGGGAACGATTGATTGATTGATTGTTGGTTGCTTAACGTCCAGTGGCAAATTGTATGGGAATGAGGAAATGTGGTATGAGTGAGGATGAGACAACAAGCCATGAAGACCAATTGACTAGGATCTGACAAATCAATATCTGGTGTACTGCCTTCAACAATGAGCTCTCAAACCTGTAAAAACTAATTGGGTAGAGCTGGAGTTTGCTCAAGGTACAATAAGTTTATATGGTTAGTAATTAATTTAAAGTTCTGTCAACAACAATGTCATCTCTTAACAAGGCCATCCTCTCTTGCAACTGGTATCTTATTTTATTTATTTTTCATTTTTGTTACCTTTTATACCTATTTTACACATTTAGTGCCTTTTCTGTACTGTGGTATGTTATTTAATGTACATTTTGTTGATCTACTTATCAAGATTAAAGGGGTATCCTTGGCCAAGTGGTGTTAGTAATTCAAGCTCAAGCTGCTCATAGCCAGTTGTGTTCAACTGTTTTTGATTGAAAAATTATTATCAGTTTAATATATCTTTATGCCATTTTGAGTTTCTCTGGGTACTCTAGCCTTTTCCATAAAAAAAAATTCTGATGACAAAGGTTGCTGAAAGTGGTGTTAATCTAATCAAAAAATCAAAACAAACAAAGGTTAAAAATGGTTGGGGGTGGAAGTTGAGACCTCCAAAAACTGGTTTAATCATTCAACAGTAAACTCAAGAATATTTAGTGTTTTTTGCTATTTCGAGAATAAGGACCAGTTAGAGATAGAATGACAGATATTTGAATATTTTATAGGCTTGGTATAGATTTGGAGATTGTCATATTGTTCCATATTTATATGGTTATATTTAATAATATTTTGGACCAAAAAAAAGCTCTCAAAGCCCCATGTCTTTTTGAGACAGTTACAAGTTTGACAATACCTCTCATAGTACACTTTTATAAATTGCTTCATTTTGGATGCCATAATCTATATTTTTCAATCAGAGTATTAAATTTATCATGACAGATCAAGGAAACTTGTCAGGAAAATGTCATCAATTAAAAAAATCTTTTTTGCAAAAAAATGTGCACTTGCATAAATTGCAGTACTTTGATATATCGTAAGAAGAAATCTGTAGCCCTCAGACAAGTGACCATTTTATTTGACAATGTCACAATAGCCTAAGAAATTAGACAAATATATCATTAAATTCCAAAGGACAATTTAATCTGAATAGATTTAAAGCTGGTCCTTTTTCAATGGAATACACACAATTTTATTTAACCAAAGACTTTTTCGCTTTAATTCTCAAATTGAATGCAAGATAAAGTAGATATAGTGGTATTTTTGTCGTTTTATCTGTCGCGGGTGTTGAGATGGCCATTGTCCCGCTGTCACAATACAAAACCCAAATTTTGTTTGTTGAATACTTTTCCTGTCGGAGAACTTTAATTCACAACTAGAAGGAATTTATTAATTGCATTTGATGGAATGACTCATTTTACTTATTTTCAATTTAATCAGATCGATTGATTACATTTTAATAGTAACCAATATATTGATAAAAGACAGATTTTCACACCTTGCATTTAAAAAGTTGACCACTTCTCAGTTTATTCACAATCGGTATTTGGTCATGTGATTTTGAGCAGTGTGTTTGGTGAACCAGATATAATAAACAGCGGTACTGATGATTTTCATTGTAACTCACACCGTAGTAGTTTACTTTAATGTGTCAAAATAGCGATCATAAATTCAAGCCATATTTATTATTAATTTAGAATTTGTGGATTTTTCATTCTTGAGATTTCAAGGTAGGAATGTATACTATGATAATATGATTTTGATATATAAATGAAAATATAACACTGAAAATAAAATTAATTTTCTTTTATATTGCTTGAGGGTAAAATATATTATGCAGTTACTGAGCACTAACATAAATGCCTATAAGGTTTTGTCAATATGATTTTAAGAACTCCATTGATTTTTAAAAGTTTTAAAACTTGTATTTATAAATAAAAAGAAATGTTATACTCTTTCTTTCAATTAGAAATATAAAACAGTTTATAACCAAAAACACATTGGTTATTTTTTGGTCTTTTATGCTCAAGCGACAAAATATTAAACATATAAAAATAAGAAGAAGTGGTAGGATTGCCAATAAGACAACTATACTACTCCTTCAACAATGAGTAAAACCTGTACCGTAGAGTCAGCTATAAAAGGCTCCTAAATGACAAATGAAAAAACAATTCAATCGAGAAAACTAAAGAACCTGATTTATGTACAAAATATTGAAAGGAAAACAAATACGATAGTAACATGAGGCACATTGGTTATTATCAGCAAATCCTAAACTATTCATTGCTATAAGCATGTAAAAACTTTTAAAGCAAGGAAATTTAATGTCAGATGAATGAATAGAAAATGAAGTGTAGGAATTGTTATTTTCTGATTGCTTGAATGTTGTATCCTCTACGCCCCATCAGCACAAATAGCCTATATCCTAGCCAGATGATTGTTGGTCTAATTGTCACAACTAACAGCTTAGAGAGAAAGAGAATGATATTTTTTGGGTCAAAGAATTAGACCTTACAAGCTTAAGGTACAGGGCCAAAAAACACACACACTTCTAACGAGCTACCTTATTTACCCTATTTAGTGACAATGCACCCTATTATCACTCTCTTCTGGGCCATCTTAAGCTCAACACTTTTTTACCTACAAAATATATGAAAATGTATAAATTTTTAAAATCTAAATTATATGAAAAGAGTGGGGCAACAGAACCCCAGTGTCACCCCTATCAATTAAGTATTGAAGTCCCCCCCTCCCCTTAGGGTTTTGTTTTTGTTGATCCTTGTTTGGTTCTATATAGTTTTGTTTTGTTTTGCTGTTCTTTGTTGTTTGGTTCTACATGCTTTGGTTTGTTTTGCTGTTCCTTGTTGTTTGGTGCTACATGGTTTTGTTTCGTTTTGCTGATCCTTGTTTGGTTCTACATGATTTGGTTTGTTTTGCTGTTCCTTGTTGTTTTACTCTACATGATTTGGTTTTGTTTTGCTGTTCCTTGTTGTTTTACTCTACATGATTTGGTTTTGTTTTGCTGTTCCTTGTTGTTTTACTCTACATGATTTGGTTTTGTTTTGCTGTTCCTTGTTGTTTTACTCTACATGATTTGGTTTGTTGTGCTGTTCCTTGTTGTTTTACTCTACATGATTTGGATTTGTTTTGCTGATCCTTGTTGTTTTACTCTACATGATTTGGATTTGTTTTGCTGATCCTTGTTGTTTTGTGCTAAATGGTTTTGTTTTGATTTGCTGTTCCTTGTTTGAGGCTACAGGATTTGTTTTATTTTGCTGTTCCTTGTTTGGTTTTACATGGTTTGGTTTTGTTTTGCTGTTCCTTGTTGTTTGGTTCTACATCAATGATTTTAGTTTTGTTTTGCTGTTCCTTGTTGTTTGGTTCTACATTGCTTGGTTTTATTTTGTTGTTCCTCTTTGTTGGTTGAACACAGTTCCTTGTTGTTTGGTTCTACATCAATGGTTTTAGTTTTGTTTTGCTGTTCCTCCTCGTTGTTTGGTTCTACATCAATGATTTTAGTTTTGTTTTGCTGTTCCTCCTCGTTGTTTGGTTCTACATCAATGGTTTAAGTTTTGTTTTGCTGTTCCTCCTCGTTGTTTGGTTCTGCATTGCTTGGTTTTATTTTGTTGTTCCTCGTTGTTGGTGGAACACAGTTTCTTGTTGTTTTATTCTTCATGTTTTTCTGCTATTCCTCTTTGTTGAGTGAGTGTATTGGATTCAGATATTTCTCAATGTTGGTTTGTACACAAAATATGCAATTTTACATTACTTGTTGGATTGATCACATACAAGACTTTAGAATTAGTATTTGCTGCTCTTCCCTAAGCGCATGGCATAAACAAGTTGGAGTAATGTTTTCTAGGGTTCTTACAACAACTCAATTTCCATGTGGTTACAGACTTTCGTACATTTTTTCAATTTGTAATAGGTTTACTGATACTGATGAATTGATATTTGCTTAAGGTCCATTTCTATCAACCTTGCTCATGTCTTTGCTATGGGGTATTACCTTTTGAATAAGCATGTTAAAAATATGGCTTAGCATGCCTTTGATTAGCTGTTGGATTGTAACAGTCACCCAACATCATCTTTGATGATGATGAAACATACTAAAAGCTTGAACAAATCAGAGAGATTGAAAAGTGTAAGGGTGATATGCTAACACTTCAGGAGCTAGGGTTTTTCGGGGGGTTTATACTTTGATATTTATTGTTCTCATTTAACTTTTGTTGTTATGCATGCAATGTATGCATCTGTATTGGTCTGTCTAAAGTTGTTTCCTCTTTATTTTCTCAGCATTTCTTAAACTATGCTGACAGGATAGATTCCACTGTTTTCTGCTCTCTGGTCATGTTGTTATCTCTTTGACACATTCCCCATTTCCATTCTTAATTTTATGTGGTAATTATTCATTCTATCTATGTTTAAAAAATTTGCAGAGACTTCCTGCTTATTCAAATCCTTATAATGTATTTTTCTTTTTTTTAGGATTTTAACAAAAGTGTATTATATGATATTTTATGATGAATAATGACCCCATATCCTCATTTTTTCCCTTAGCATTAAAAGTTTAGAAAAGAAATCAATTGTATACACATGGTGACATGCATTGATTGTCAGATTTGTAAAACTTTAATGCATATACCTGATGCAGGTGTGTAAATAGTTGTTATATCATTTTATAATTTATTGTCAAAGTTTATGACAGGATAGATTTCCAAGGTTTATGGCTGAAATATCCTTTTACTTCCATAAAAGACATTTTTCTCAAGCTTAAGATGTTATGACAGAGAGGATTACTATGCAGTTTCATTGTTTTGCAACATTTAAATGAAAACGAAGAATGGGGAATGTTGAGCTGGAGCTCATTATTTTGATCTTTGAAATCGAATATTTTTTTTTATTAGTCTGCAAAAAGGATATATTACGAATTAAGAAGGTATCACAAAATTTTGCATTCTCATTATTGAAGGAAGTTTATGCTACTCTGTTTCAAATTACAAATAAACAACAAACGTATTTCATTAGTGAAACTTAAATAAATAGCAGAACAAAATGATGGTTCTGTGTCCTTGTTTTCCAGATATATGATATACATTTACCATGTTGTATGGTACAATTGCTATATCATTGATGTACACCTAACTTATTTTACAAGGAGAATGTCTAAATTGCAGGGTGCCATTCTACACTTTTTTTATGTATTCTTTGAACTTCATAAATGGGAGGCCTTTACTCCTGTGTACCAATGAATTGTTAACAAGGGTGAAAGTACTGAGTGCATCGTAGTGATCCCTAAGATGTATTTCCATAAGATAATTTGGTAGATTTGTCTGGAATTAACTATAATATACAAAAAAGGTGATTTTGTGCTGTCTAATTACACTATCAGATATAGACAAGGTTTAGATTTATGTCATCAAACCTTGAACATATTGTTCTATAACTATGAACATGATAATTGTCCCATAGTAGATTGTTTTATGCTAAGTTGAACCTAACTACTTGAAATTATTATGACAAGATATAAGTGTTAGAAATTTAAGAAATTGTTATTTTCTATTTTATAACTTTAATTATGGATGTATTGTAAGTTTTATTTTTACAATGTTACACCCTTTCTTCTGGATATAGCCTGTTTGGTATGACAAAGACTATAATGTCTTAGTGTGAACGGGGTCCTATTCAAGGAATAGTTAACTTGAACTCTCTGAGGGCAACAAACTGTTTGATGTACTGATAATAAAGCACATCTTTCCCTTAGTAAAAACAGCTCTGCAACAATGCAGAAACAGATCATAGATTCATGACTTTTTCATTTTTTTATGTCCTGAATATTGCATATACCATTTGCCTATTAAAAAGAAACAGAAGAAACAAATCATTCAAGTGCTTTTTTTCCAAATTTGACAAGCATGCTTTTTATAAAGTTAAATAGATATTTTTATCTGCAGTTTACTTCTTAAGGTCTATCGTGACATTTGAGACAAGTAAGGATTTAACCCTGGATCACAGATAGACATTCTACCAGTAGAAAATATGTATCTTTAATTTCTCAATTTGAATTTAAATGGCTTTATCAAAGCTGATTAACCTAGTTTAGTATTTATAAAACCCTTTTAACCAGAAAAGTAAATCATTAAAAAATATCAGTTTTGTTATATGAGAAGACTGGTTATTGTCTTGTTAAACTTAATGATTGGTGTAATTCATAATAACTGTCTTATTTTAAAAAATTATAAATCATTTTAACTTTTAGGACAGAGTATCAAAGTTTAAGATTTATAAGAGAAATATTTGCATTTGGATCTGTGTTTTGATGAGTCGTTTTTTCAGTACATGTATTAGTAATTCATTATGATATTATTTTGCTCTATACATTTTTATACGCCCGTCAAAATTTTGACGGGACGTATAATGGTATACAAATGTCCGATGTCCGTCCGTCTGTCCGTCCGTCTGTCGTACCGTCTGTCTGTCTGTCCGTCTGTCTGTCCGACGTAAACATGTCGCACCGTAACTTGAGAATGACTTATCCAAATTTCATGAAACTTAATATAGTTGTTTCTTATGATGGTCAAATGATCTGTATACTTTTTGGTGAAAATAAGATTTAAACTTTTTGAGTTACAGCACTTTGTAACTAAAACAGGGGTGTGTTTTTTTCACATGTCGCACAGTATCTCAATAACGATTCTTGATTATGGCTTAAAACTTTAAACACTTCTTAGTTATATTAATCCTAATATCTGTATACTTTTTGGTGATGATTCAAAATTTCATTTTTGAGTTATTGAGTATTTTGTAAAAAAGGGGGAGGGGATTTTTACATGTCGCACCATATCTCAAAAACCATTTATGATTATTGCTTAAAACTTTACACATATCTTTGTTATATTAATGTAAAGATCTGTATACTTTTTGGTGATGATTCAAAATTTCATTTTTGAGTTATTG
This sequence comes from Mytilus galloprovincialis, assembly GCA_037788925.1. NCBI lineage: Eukaryota > Metazoa > Mollusca > Bivalvia > Mytilida > Mytilidae > Mytilus > Mytilus galloprovincialis. The sequence continues at coordinate 55,002,606 of CM075340.1, read as the reverse complement.
AGTATTTTGTAAAAAAGGGGGAGGTTTTTTTTACATGTCGTGCCGTATCTCAAAAACAATTTATGATTATTGCTTAAAACTTTACACAAGTCTTTGTTATATTAATCTAAAGATCTGTATACTTTTTGGTTTGATTTTAAATTTTATTTAAAAAAAAAAAATAGGGTGGGGGATTTCACATGTCCCACCTTGTCTCAAAAACAATATATGGTTATTGCTTTAAACTTTCTCAGAAACTCATGCACTCATGGCGCAGCTGTTTATTTCTAATGCTTTCTATATTTATATATACTTTAGTTATATCATAAAAGATTGTAGGTATTTGACCTGTTTTGATACCCATCAACCCAATAGCTTTGAAGCAGGTTTGGCATCAGAGTACACAATTTACGATTGTCTTTTCATGCATAATGGTTTAATATAATCATGAAAGCATTTCCTCCTTTTGAAGATTTTGCTTGTTTGATGAATTGAACACATACATTTAACTATATTTTTTTTTTACTTTTTCAGTTTGAAGATGTTTTAAAGACCTGGGACAGTTCTGCTTCACAGATAGGTAAGCAACAGATATAATATGTATGCAAGGAGTCAGTCTTGTGGAGATTGGGTATTCTGTCAACAATTTTACAGGCTTGCATCATCTTTCATTGTTTATCTATCTTATTCTTCCTGTCATTTAGTCTTTTGAGTTCTGCATTGTCATCTTTTGTGATTTTCAAAATAAATCGTAAACAATTAACAATATCTTCAAAACATGCAGTTTTAACATTTGTTTACAGTTTTGATTATTCACATCATTGATTTATTATGGTTAATTTTCGTGGTTTTTTTTTAGAGTTATGTCCCTTGAATCATTCAAGTTTCTTCATCCCTGAAAAATAATTTTCCACATTATGGTTCATTAAAGCAGGAATATCTTCAATGAAATTAGGTTAATGGTTGTGTCAAGTTTGGTTTATTGTTATGTTAGGAAAAATCAGTCAAGGAAAAGTTGGGACAACACTATTTGAAGTCCTTTTAATATTTCATACTTATGAAAAATCAGATAATTGAGTCATATAGAATATAGATTTTTATCTTTGAGTTGGTAAAATGTGATAAGTTTTTCATAATAAGATTTTTTTCAATTTGACCTAGAGTGTTATGAGTTTGACCTTAAAGTGTAATTTATCACTGGACCATGACAACATAGGCCTAATATCAATACATCTAATTATATAATAAAGTTATTGACATGGAAAACTATTTTATATCACCTATTGCTGTGTTTCCAGCTGCTAGCAAAAATATATTTTACAAAGAAAATTTAGGTTTATTTCTTTTTAAAGAATGCGCAAGAAGAAAAGACCACCTTGAAAAAGTTTTTATATGTGAGCATTTTCTAAATCAAAGATGCTATTTTTACATAATAAATGGAATATTTCATAAAATATTATAGAAAGTAAAATTGTATTCAGAAATATCAAGGTCATCTCTTTAAAAATATATGAAATTAACATATAATTGGCATAATTTATGATATATATGTAATATTATCTCATTCACAATATTGGGCTGAAATTTTTGAATAAATTATAAATGTTTGAAATCTGCTCGCATATCTAAAATTTGTAAATATATTAAAATTTAGGCAGTTTATATTATATTGAATACATTGATATTTGTTGCAGCAATAAATTTTGGACTGCAACCTTAGATTTACCACACCCTATTACTGTGTTCTCAATTTGCTATAAAAACTTTTGTTTTGGCTATTGGGTACAGCAAATCTGGATTTATGTTACCTTATTGCACCTGCCTTGTAGGGTGTGTTTTGAAAAAGGAGACTTTGCTATCAAAATTTATTTGCTTATAACTACTTGAAACATGTTTATGAATATTCTTATTGCAAAATGAGTAAACAAAGTGCAGGATTCATTCAGTTCCACATAGTGGAAATTATGTCATGGGATAATATGTGGGTGGTGTGTACCATCATGACGAATAACGGTAAAATTCTTGCAAAATGACATTTACAGACATTTACAGTCATTTTTGGTGCATGACAATAAAATGTACACTTTCTTTTCGACGATAAAAAAAAAATTAACTGATTTTGACTAATCACTTTAATTTTTTCTCAAAAATAATGGTAACAAGGATATTTTGACAAAAAATGGTAACATTTTACCCAATTGGACGCTAATGGTAGCTGAAAATGACTGTTTGATGCAGACGTGAAAGGGCATTCCTACTTTCTTATATCATGGAAAAAAATGTTGGTCTTTCCGTCATAATGTCAAATCATACAGTTTTGGTCACATAATTAGTGTCTATGTCATGGCATACAGTGTCAGTCCATTAGTGATTATGTAATGGCATATAGTGTCAGTCCATCAGTGATTATGTCATGGCATACAGTGTCAGTTTATCAGCTATTATGTCATGGCATACAATGCCAGTCCATCAGTGATTATGTCATGGTATACAGTGTCAGTCCATCAGTGATTATGTCATGACAAAAAGTCTCAGTCCATCAGTGATTATGTCATGGCATACAGTGTCAGTCCATCAATTATTATGTCATGACATAAAGTGTTAGTCCATCCGTGATTATGTCATGGCATACAGTGTTGATCCATTCATCAGCAACTACGGCATGGTATATAGTTTTAGTTGGTCAGAGATCATGTCATGACATAAAGTGTCAGTCCATCAGTGATTGTCATGACATAAAGTGTTAGTCCATCCATGATTATGTCATGACATGCAGTGTTGGTTCATTAATCAGTGACTATGTCATGGCATACAGTGTCAGTCCATCAGTTATTATGTCATGACATAAAGTGTTAGTCCATCCATGATTATGTCATGACATGCAGTGTTGGTCCATTAATCAGTGACTATGTCATGGTATACAGTTTTGGTCTGTCAGTGGTCATGTCTTTTTGTCCTTCCATCTTGTCTAAATCCAACAAATGCCAAGACCTTTTTTCCCCATACTTTTAGGTATCAAGTTGATTTGTATGGCCCCGTTGATTTGTATGGCCCCGTTGACTACAGTATGGCCCTGTTGACTACAGTATGGGCCATATAGTGTTACCCTCATTATTCATACCACAACAAACAATTATACAAACTTGTTTTTAAAGACCTCCACATTCTTGCTCTTCATATTTTTGCTGTGGAGTCTTTGGTTTTTGTTTTGTTGTTGTTGGGGTTTATGGATTGTGTCTCAGTGGGACAGAGGGCTGTCTTCCATTGCTTATACCAGACAGGTTGATTCATACGAAATGAAAACTTAGTAGACAAATGAACAACTTAAATCGAGGTTTTGTTAATCTTTAATGCTGAAACTTTTCAGGGAATAGAAAGTTAAGAGTAATATAAATTTACAATTCAAACAAAGATGGAATAAATTGGTAAACAACAATGGTGATATGTTTCTAGACTGTATAAATTGGTAAAGGACAATGTTAATATGTTTCCTCACCTTTTTCATTCAAATTAATTCAAAGGATTGTTTCACCGTAAATGGGCATTACAGTGAAACACTTGACCTGACAAGGCCATACAATTGCTATCATTCCCTAGCCATTAAATTCTCCCTTTAACATCTAAATGTATTTAAAATTTAATGCCAGCTTTATAGACTATTCATTACTAATACCATCAACCAATACACTTTCTGATAAGCCCATATAATTTCTCTGATTGTTAAAATGTATCACCCCAGGCATACATTTCTATAAATGGACATAGTTCGATTGGAAATCAATTATCAATAAACGTCCATTACTTAACCATTCTTTTGATAAATATGTGAACTTTAAGGTGATAAGTCAAGATATGGCAGCTATTGTCCAAAGGATAGGACGATCTTACTCGATCATAAGGTAATTTACTTTACCGATTAGAATGCAAATGATTGAATTTATGAATAAATGACTTTCTTGTCATGGTGCCAAAGCAGGTCTGTTTTTATTTAATTAAAAATGTCTTTCTACCCTGAAATATATGTGAGTTATATAATAAACTATTTAAAATTCAGTTGTTTAATGAAAATGCAGTTTTATTGTCAAAATACTCTCTTGTAGCTTGGAAGTATAATATTGATATAACACTTACATGCTTGTAGTAAAGGACAATATTAAGCCTAACAACTGGAGAGTGTTTTACATATCTATTTTGTGATTTAATTATCAAGAAGAGTGTTTAGCTGTTATAAAATTGAGAATGGAAATTGGAAATATTTTCAAAGAGACTAATACCCTTCCGAAGAACAGATAACAGACGAAGGCCACCAATTGGTCCTCAACACAGTGAGAAAATCCCCCACCAAAAGGTGGTCGTCAGCTCGCCCCTAAATAAAATTGTGTACTAGTTATGTGAGAATGGACGTCACACTAAACTCCAAAACATATAAATGAACTAAAATTAAGCAACATACAAGACTTTCAAAGGCCAGAGGCTCCTAACTTGGGACATATCTTTTTTGTTAATTTTTTTTTCAAACAGTTACAGATAGAAACAGGAAACTACAAATGACTTTGGAGACCAAGTGGTCTAAGTATAAATAAGAAAATGTGGTAATCAATGCCAATGAGACAACTCTCCACCAAATGACGAAGGAGTTTACAACTATTCTTTAGTGTAGTAAAAGTAGTTTATCTGTTCTATCACTAGCTTCATATCCTGTGTTGCCTGTTTGAACACCTTGCCTGGCATGTTGCATTTTACTCCAATCTTAATTGACTAGGATTGCCTGTTTCTTTACCAGAGGTTGGTGACTCTATCTTGGTACTCCGGATTTCTTCACCAATTAAAACATTTGGTCATCATATAGTTAAAGTAGAAAGTGGCATTAAACATCAACTATCTGCCAATCAATCAATAAAATAACTGTTATTGTAATATTTATAATTGTGTTTATATGAGAAATTTACAAATTTTCTTGTTTTACAGGGAATCTTTTTTCCAGTAAATTTTGGAATCTGTATGAAGATTATCTGAAGAACTATTCTAAAGCAAGGAAGTAAGTATACAAAAAGTATTCAAATATGAAATCAGTTTAAAACACTACTTGATTTAAACAATAAATCAGGTCACGGAATCAGACATTGTTGAGAACATTCATGTGTAAAAGTTATATAAAGTGAAAAAACAGCACTAAAAAACTAAAGAAGACTTTCCCATGATCAAAATTCAAAAGATGAAATTATTTTATAATTTTTGTCGAGGGTAGGTATAGTGATCCGGTGGCGGCGGCGTTAGCTAACTTCTTAAAAGCTTTATATTTTAGAAGGTGTAAGACCTGGATGCTTCATACTTTGTATATAGATGCCTCATATTACGAAGTTTCCGTCAGTCACATGTTCAATGTCCTTGACCTCATTTTCATGGTTCAGTGACCACTTGAAAAAAAAGTTCAGATTTTTTATAATGTTGAATTCTCTCTTATTATAAGTAATAGGATAACTATATTTGATATGTGCGTACCTTGCAAGGTCCTCATGTCTGTCAGACAGTTTTCATTTGACCTCGACCTCATTTCATGGATCAGTGAACAAGGTTAAGTTTTGGTGGTTAAGTCCATATCTCAGATACTATAAGCAATAGGGCTAGTATATTCGGTGTATGGAAGGACTGTAAGACTGGCAGTTGTCATTCGACCTTGACCTCATTTTCATGGTTTAGTGGTTATAGTTAAATTTTTGTGTTTTGGTCTGTTTTTCTCATACTATATGCAATAGGTCTACTATATTTGTTGTATGGAATGATTGTAAGGTGTACCTGTCTAGCGGGCAGATGTTATGTGACCTTGACCTCATTTTCATGGTTCAGTGGTCAAAGTTAAGTTTTTGAGTTTTGGTCTTTTTATCTAATACTATATGCCATAGGTCATCTATATTTGGTGTATGGAAATATTTTATGATCTTTATGTCAGTCGTGCAGGTTTTATTTGACCGTGACCTCATTTTCACGGTTCATTGCACAGTGTTAAGTTTTTGTGTTTTGGTCTATTTTTAGCTCACTTGGCCCTTCGCTTTTCCTATCACTTGGCGTTCGGCGTCCGTCGTCATCCGTCGTCCGTCATCGTCGTTAACTTTTACAAAAATCTTCTCTGAAACTACTGGGCCAAATTTAACCAAACTTGGCCACAATCATCATTGGGGTATCTAGTTTAAAAAATGTGTGGCGTGACCCGGCCAACCAACCAAGATGGCCGCCATGGCTAAAAATAGAACATAGGAGTAAAATGCAGTTTTTGGCTTATAACTCAAAAACCAAAGCATTTAGAGCAAATCTGACACGGGGTAAAATTGTTTATCAGGTCAACATCTATCTGCCCTGAAATTTTCAGATGAATCGGACAACCTGTTGTTGGGTTGCTGCCCCTGAATTGGTAATTTTATGGAAATTTTGCTGTTTTTGGTTATTATCTTGAATATTATTATAGATAAACTGTAAATAGCAATAATGTTCAGCAAAGTAAGATTTACAAATAAATCAACATGGCCGAAATGGTCAGTTGACCCCTTTAGGAGTTATTGCCCTTTATAGTCAATTTTTAACCATTTTTCGTAAATCTTAGTAATCTTTTACAAAAATCTTCTCCTCTGAAACTACGGGGCCAAATTAATCCAAACTTGGCCACAATCATCTTTGGGTTATGTAGTTTAAAAAATGTGTCCGGAGACCCGGCCATCCAACCAAGATGGCCGCCACGGCTAAATATAGAACATAGGGGGAAAATGCAGTTTTTGGCTTACAACTTAAAAATCAAAGCATTTAGAGCAAATCTGGTAGTTAAATTGTTTATCATGTCAAGATCTATCTGCCCTGAAATTTTCAGATGGACCCGACAACCGGTTGTTGGGTTGCTGCCCCTAAATTGGTAATTTTAAGGAAATTTTGCAGTTTTTTGTTATTATCTTGAATATTATTATAGATAGAGATAAACTGTAAACAGCAATAATGTACAGCAAAGTAAGACCTAAAAATAAGTCAACATGACCAAAATGGTCAATTGACCCCCTAAGGAGTTATTGTCCTTTATAGTCAATTTTTAACAATTTTCATAAAATTTGTAAATTTTACTAACATTTTCCACTGAAACTACTGGGCCAAGATCATTATAGATAGAGATAATTGTAAGCAGCAAGAATGTTCAGTAAAGTAAGATGTACAAACACATCACCATCACCAAAACACAATTTTGTCATGAATCCATCTGCTTCCTTTGTTTAATATTCACATATACCAAGGTGAGCGACACAGGCTCTTTAGAGCCTCTAGTTCTTAAACTATAAGTAATAGGTCAACTATATATGTTGTATAGAAGCATTGTTAGCTGAACATGTCTGCCTGGCATGGTTCATCTGACCTTGACCTCATTTTCAAGGTTCATTGGTCTTTGTTTAGTTATCTTGGTTAATGTTAAGTTTATGTGACAGTTGTATTAAAGCTTAGCTTTATACTTAGGACTATCAACATAATATCATTGATTAGTATAGAAGGTGAGACATTTCAGTGTGTGCACTCTTGTTAAATTTTTGGAAGATTTTATAAATGATATATAAAAAAAAAGATAAAAACCCTTCAAAAGAGTGAGAATTTACACATATAAAAGATAGAAGCACCCATCAAACAAAAGTTGACTGCGCTGCTTATTCCATGAGAGGCAACAATAACAAAGTTTATTTTAGTAATTGTATTCTTGTTTTGATAGTAGCATACAACTATTAGATTAAGTATAAATAACTACTCTTGTAAAAAGGGGATGAAAACATAGCAGGTAAATAATAGTTAAATATCAAGCAGACATTAGAATTTTAACTTTGTATGAATCCGGGGATAGAAAAGGGTGGAATAACAGTGTGGAGGCCTTATGTGACTTCTGGTGGGAGAGAATTAAGGTTAAGATAAGGATGAAACCAGGGAGATGTGGGGTGTACATCAAATAGATATTAACCTGACAACAAAACAGTGCTTTTCACATGATTAACATGGTTTTTAAAAGTCTAAATGCTTTGATGTACATGTAATATAACTGTTTCATTCTCTAAATCATCCCTACAGATTACTAGAAGACAGATGTACAGAAGATCAATCGTTTCTAGAATTTTGTAATCTTCGTAAAGGGCAGACAACTTATAACTTACAAACCTTGTTGCATCTACCTGTGAGTACATTATTTTATTTGATCAACTCACTCTGTTGCCCGCTGCACACCTGTAATATCAAGGGGAATAAAACACTGCTTTGGTGTAGAAGGTTTCAATTTTTTATGTCAAATCTTTCACTTGTCAACATATATGTGTTCCGTCTAACAGAAGTCCTCCTGGAAATCTTGGGAAAAACATTGCCATAAAAGTTATTCCTGTAGGAATAAAAAAATCAAAATCCTTATCTGTAAGGAACAAATTATGTAATATTTGTTGTTGACAAAATATTTTTTCTATTTGGAACTTATATTAGGAAAAAACTTTTTATTTCATGGCAAGCTGAAATAAGAGTTAATTAAAGCTTTAAATCAAAGACCTAAGGAACAATTTATTCCCCCCCCCCCCCCCTTTGCACCCTGCAATGCGTTCAATTTTTATTGATTATTTCCTATGATAGTGCAGGTTTTCTTTCATAAATAATCACCACCCTTCTAAGAATTGCCTTCCAACTGCTAGAAAAGAAGATGAGATAGAGTTATCTTTCTTGATACAGTTGTTATTAAAAAAAATATAGTGTACTTACGGAATTTCATGCTCTGTCAGCCAACTTTATATAATAATAGGGAAAAGCAATACTATATTATCATGTATCAAATTTTCATGAATAATATTTCTAAAACACAAATAAAATTTTCTGCTTAGTTAAATTTCTGCTCAAGGGTATTTTGATTGTAAATATATGGAGATCTCGGTACATTTAGGATAACAGAGTTTCTATTAACTAATGTGTGGTCCGAGTACGTCCAGTCGGGTGACAGTTTTATTGTAAGTTTTATGATGAAAATATTTTGTATCTGCTCACTGTTTACATTACATGATGTCAAATTTGATGATCTGTGAAAAAAACCATAAAAAGTGGTGATCATAGATTTGAATTTTTGACTTTAAAAAAATATTTTTTATGAATAGTGTTTCATGTTTTTGTGATCTTTGTGGTTATGATACGAAGATAGAATTAGTTTGTAAAATGGATTTCTTATGTAAGGTTGAAGCATGAATAAAGTGACAAAGGTAACACAATAGGTTTCATGAAAAAATGAAATGATGGGCTTCAGGACAGTCATATTTCAATAGAATTAGGGAAACAAAAATCTGACTTTCGTCTCAAAGAAAAAGTGATTTAATCCCAAGATATTGATATCTAAGGTACCTTTTGGTATAAATCATAAGTTACAGTTATGTCGTATGTAAAATAAGACATTTGAGCTGTGTAGGATAGAAATCGACCTTATCCAAATCAACATCGATACATCTGTTAACATATTTCAGTTTTGAAAAAAAAAAACTGAAAATTTGGGATTGTTTGCCTGTGAATTATTAATTGAATGCTACAAAACGGAACGTTTTTCATCTTTTATTACATTGTATTTAGTATATGAATGTTCCAAAATCAATCAGAGTCCTCTACATGTACATATTTACGTACACTTGCATAAGGTCGATTTCTATCCGATGCAGCTCATTTGTTGACTCATTTCCATACTTTGCTTTGTGAGTAGAACATTTTTGAAAATAGACTCAATGAATGAAATATTTAACATGAAAAAATTAACAAGCTGAGAAACCAAATTGACACGTCTCACAATATTAAGAAGAAGAAATATTATATCACGCATTTGAAATAATTAAATGTTTGCATCATGACGTAGTTATCTTATACATAAAGAAAAGAATGCTGAGTAAATCATCCAAAACAGGATTTAAAAGTGCAACCTGCTGAGAAATTTATGGGAATTTTGTTGATTTCGTTTTAGTCCATAAGATTAATATTTTTATTTACAAATGTACAGAACAAAACTCCTTCGCAATATACATACTGAAACTAATTGTTGATATCTTGTCTTAAATATCTGAAAACAACTGTAGGTAAAAAAAATGTTTAATATCTATGATGAAATTTGAATAGTATTCAGGTTATCCCATTTGGTAATGACGAAATCAGGCAAAATTTATACCAAATTCTAGGATGACTTTATTTAGTTTGAAGTAGTTTTAAACCTTGTTCTTGTAAAAAGTCATATATCTAAAGCTCAAGTTACTAAGATAAAAGGAAAGTAGATATGACTGATAAATATAAGACAAATTTAAATTTTATCTTTATAAATAAACACTCCAAATTTATTAGTTTTATCAAAAAAGATGAATTTCAAACAAATATGATAAATAGGTATTTGTTTTTGTTTTTATATTGAATGACCTGATGTCTTAAGGAAGTAGTCTTATTTTCTGTTAAGAGATAAGATATATATGGAAATGCTTCATCCTCCTTTACATCACCCTTTTCAGTCATTGCTTTCTGGGTCAGCTATGTTATGTTATATACTTATTTAATACTATTAGTCAGTAATTTCAGAACTACGAAAGAGTATCTTTGAAGTTCACATTACTTATCTTATAAGTTAGTAAATATATATATTTTTGTGTAGTGGTAGTTTGAAAACTCAAGTTTTCCTTGGACATTTGTTATATAAATTCAGAAATTATTGTGTTCATTTATTATTGCAATTTTTGAAGAAAAGACAAATAGTGAGATTTGAATTATTGTGATTTTAAAAAAAATGTGCAGACAGATATGTATTGATTATCAGAATGCATGTTCTTATTATTGTGGTACTCACTCAGTCCCATTATTCCCACTAATAAAATAAAATCTCTCAAATTTACTGAATTTTCATTATTATAATTTATTGTTTTTAAATTAACCCTGTTTATTTGATTATAGATACAGAGTTGTCCTGGTCGTGCTATTTCTCGGTGAATGTTATTAAGATAGTCCTTATCTGTGAAGTACATATTTGGCCGAATTGTGAAGTACTTTTGTTGTTATTGACTTATTTATTGTTTTGTTTACTTGCTTGCCAAATTCTTATGGTTTCATATCAAAGTGGCAAGGTTTCAATTGAGGACATTTTTTTTCAATAGTAGATATACATGTTTGATAACATGAGATAGATAAGATTACCACTATGCCTGGTGCTAGAAATCTGCAGTTCAAATTATGAATTATGCCGTCAGCTTCACATAGATTCCGATGTAGAGAATTTGTATCTGTGGACAATCCCCGACATCAGATTAGGTCAAAGTAACATTACAAAGTCTGCTCAATCCTCTCTGAGTCCACCAATATTTGGACAGATCTTTGTCTTAATACCTTTATGAAAATCCTTTGTTTTATCTCTGAATTCACACAATTGTATAGAAATATTTTTGTAATATCAAGTACCTGTTGATATACTATTTGGATAAACACTTGAATTTGTTTTATCTATATAAATAGTGTCATAATATCTATGATTAGAAAAATTAAGATAAACAAAACAATAGGGAGTAATCAAACACACCCAGGGACATCATGAAATATAGATTAATTATTAATTGTTATCAGCAGTATGATCATTGACAGTGCCACTTTGTTGATAGAACAGGACTCCAGTTTAAAGGGAAGGGTACCAGTTAATGTTGGAATTATACTCCCCTGATATTTGTGGTCATGATGTTGTTACGCAGATAAATGCGGTAAACTTTTTGAGAGGTTTGAAAATCCTGTTGGATAGAGATTACAGTTTTTTCCTTGTATCATGTTTGATCTATTTTAAGAATTATTTACCGAATAAATATAACATGCTGCAATCTTAATTTCTAGACTGTTCAATGTAAGCCAATGTTCTGTGTTGAAGGAAGGGTTGTCTCATTAGCACTCATACCACACCTTCTTAATTTATCTTATTATGAAAGATACATTAACTTAAACTCATAACACCAAAAAAAGCCCTACTACTTTAAACCTCAGTATGATTTCTTTTTTACTTCAGAAATGATGCACAGTTATTATCAAATATTTCATTAAAAAGCAAAGTATTAACATGTTCTGTGCAATTTTTAAATATAAACATACAGTGCCTATGACCACATATTAAAGTATACTTATGTATTACTTCATCTATAATCTACCAATGTTGTCCTTATACAAGAGTCAATTAAATTTTGGTCAAATGAGTTCATCAATTTCTTACTTGAATGACTTAATAAACCATGAAATGTTACAATAACTACTTCTTATATCATACTATAATTAAAGTTAAAAGTTAAAAATGTACCCTCTAGTCAATTCTAGGATATAGTGTCAGTTTCAGGTCATTGTGGGGTCAACATTCATTAATATTCTTGTTCTACAGAATAGGTGTATTATAATTTTTTGCTGATGAATTTCTGGAGTTTTTTAAGGAATTTGAAAAAATCTGGATCCCTTCTGGTATGTTTTTTTTTAAATTTCTTATTCATATACATCAATATTCTAGTTATAATTTGTAGAACATTATAATTTCAAGATTTTTAATACCATTAAAACAAAACATGTCAGAGAAAATAAATCCCAAATGTCTTGAGCCAAAATATAATTGTACTAAATAGTTTTTTTTTATAATTATTAAATATCGTATAAAAATGTACATAAAAACAGAAAAAATGTCTTCAGCAAATATTATCTTTGATATTGTTGTACAATTTTAGTGATTACGGTAATTTTATAATTCAGAAATCATTGCTAGGTTTTTATCATTGCGAAAAATGCGATAGAGTTGTAAATGCAATAATTTAAACTTCATTTTGAAATATTTTATATGAATTACTGTAAATTCAGAAATTATTACGTGCATTTATTATTGCGATTTTGTCAGTTTAGACTTAAATGCAATTTTAATTTTTACGATTGAGAGAAAAATCCTGTTTAATTCATATAAAATATTTCAAAATGCGAGTTTAAATTATTGCGTTTACAACTCTGTTGCATTTTTCCCATAATAAAAAACCTCACATTAATTTCTGAATTTACAGTATGCAGGATTTTTCTCAAAATCGTAAAAATTTCAAATGGCTTTTAAGTCTAAAATAACAAAATCACAATAATAATGAATGCACGTAATAATGTCAATATTTACAGTACTAAATATCAATATTAGTACAATTTTTTGCTCTCAAGTTTATCATAACTTTTCATTTCAACCATATGCATACAACTATATGTAAAGATGAAAACACAGATAAGCCTCTTGTTTAAATCTAAAATTCTTTAAATTGAAAATTTAAGCTTTATTTAATAGATTTAAATTAGATATACAGTATAAAAGAGATATTTATTTAAAGAAATGCAGGAATGTTGCAAGTTATAAGATAGTTATTGTAATATTTGTAATTTTGTGTGATTGTAATCAGATATGTATATCATAATTTGATTCTGAAATAAAATTCTACTATGAAAAAAGAAACTGTAGTTATAGTATGAACTACAACAAAATTAATAAAGTTCATATCTGACATTATGATTAAAAGAGTTTGTCACATCTTTAACTGTACTATCTAGAAGTTTTTTAATAGTCCATGATTATTTTTTTCACATCTTTTTAGACTAGGAACAAATCTGAGCTTTACCTATTGCATAGGCACCTGTCATTTGTTAAGACTATATATTGGCCTTTACACATCTTTTGACTATTTTTTAATCATATGATACATAACATCATGTTCATTTTAGTCAATTGGCCTCAGTGGGCATTGTAATATCTTGTTCATTTTAGTCATTGGGCCTCAGTGGGCCATGTAATATCTTGTTCATTTTAGTCATTGGGCCTCAGTGGGCCATGTAATATCTTGTTCATTTTAGTCAATTGACCTCAGTGGGCCATGTAATATCTTGTTCATTTTAGTCAATTGGCCTCAGTGGGCCATGTAATATCTTGTTCATTTTAGTCATTGGGCCTCAGTGGGCCTTGTAATATCTTGTTCATTTTAGTCATTGGGCCTCAGTGGGCCATGTAACATCTTGTTCATTTTAGTCATTGGGCCTCAGTGGGCCAGTGGTCTGAGTCTGCAATGATCAGTAGCTTGTCAACAGTAAGATTGTGAGTTAAACCCTGTTGAAGAAAGGTTTGTTCAACTCTGATCTCAGAGATTAACTAGGGTTTGTCAGCATTGAGTCCTGCTGTAAGTCTCTGGTTCTCTCCAAGTATCCCCATCATCCAATTCCTTCACCAGTATATAAACAAGGTATAACTGAGAGTGCAAAAAATTGTGTACCTGTTTTCTTGAGATGCCTGAATTTACAAATGGACTTGGCCACTTTTCTTATTTTAGCCACAGTACATTGAAAGTTTCACATCTGTGTGGTTTATTTATTACAGAAGAGTGAAGTAAGTTAGTCATCATTCTTTTTAAAAGCATTGTATAATTTGTGGATTTATAATAACACAATATCTTTCCAGGTCATCCATTACCTTTTAAGTTCCTATAGAAGGTTAATGCAGTCTTACTTTAAACAAAAAATTTAAATGTTAAATTCATGGATTTCTATAATTATTACTGAGAAATGAATATGTACTGGTACAGAAGTAGTTTTTAACCTTAGTTGATGTTTTCAGAAAAAAAATAATCATTAACAAATCTTGAAAGTCTAACAGTTTCAGAAATTTTAATGATAAAGTGAGGGTGGAAATTTGTGTAAAGGGAGGGGAACTAGAATTATAGTCACCAAATTAATGAGACATTAGATGTCTTGACAAGATAAGTAAATAAATGATACAGGAGAAGATTGTCAAGTATCCATAGGTTTTAAATGGTAAATAAGGTCATTATAATAGGTAAATAGTTTATTTATCAACCAAAATATTTGTGAATATATCAAAATAATTCCATGGTCGTCCCATATCAACATCTGTGTTCAAGAATTCATTTATTAAAGAGCCAGAGGTTTAATAAACAGATAAATATAAAATAAACCAGAGAGCTGGTACAATTTGTATGGAAAATAAATAAAGCAGGAACGTACCAATGTGAAATTGGTACCATTTGAAGCAGAAGTAAAAAACAATTAACTGAACATTAGAATTTTAACCTCAAGGTTATGAAAGCACAGTTGTTCATATGGAATTCAATCTGTTGGGTAATACAGGTGATTGAATTGAATGTCCAAAGATATAGAATAAAATATGTTTTAAATTAAAAAATAAAATTGAAACTCGACTAAGTGCTTACTTAAATAATTAATAATAGCAGGAGGTTAAGAAGTTAATTATCTCCCCTTTTCTGAGGTCAATAAAAGTTCTGTAAAGCACACAAAAATTAGCGGTAGTAAAACTTATAAGCAAATAGACCGTTCCTTATGAAGTTTAGGTCTGTATAATATAAAAGAAAAGTGTCTATTTCTGGTATAGTGAAAAATTTGATACTGTAATGACCTATAGATACTAAATGTCCTAATCGAGTCATCTAAGTGATAATCATATTGACTTTTATATTTACTACAGAAGCAGCACTGAGCAGACCCTGAATGACGCAATGGTGTAATCCCTTTCCCCACCACCTTTCCTTTTCTACTCCCACACACGAGTGCATGCATCTTATATTGGGTTTAAATTGAAATCCCCTAAAATACTAATATTTAATTTTTTTTGTGGGGGGATAGGGGAATAAGGATGCAACTTCTTGACTGTCAAAAAGACTTTTAATGAAAACAAACACAAAGTGATCTGGAAAATTAGTTTATGATTAATTGACAATAGTTCATTCTCTTGATCAAAACTGTAGATATGACATGAATACAATAATAGGTTTGTGAGAATGTGATTATAAGTAAATTGTTTGATAATAGATGAGTACAAAGTTAAAAGTGGAACAGTTACTCAATGATTTGTAACCTGTAGTATATTTGTACTAGTTATTATCTTATAATAATATAAAGAGAATACCAATAGATTTACATGTATATTTGGCAGATTTGTTCTTTAATATTTAAAGTCGAACTTCAATCTGATTTCTATTATTTTTTCACCATTAGAACACTAGTGCATTAGAGATATCAATAGGGCCTCCCAAAACATTTTTTTCTTACATTTGAAAGTCTTCTGAGGAAAGGTACCAGGAAGCTGAAGGTAAAATTTCCTAAACAAAAATACTTAATGATAATTTAATAATTAGTATATTCATCTTTTTGCATTTTGTTTTTTATTTAATGAAAGTGGAAAATGTAACTGTCATCTATGTAGATCAATGAAGATTGTAAAACTTTTAGAAATATACTGAAGTTTTGAATAATTAGATCAGGGATCTTGGGTCCTTCATGGTGCTGTTATTTGATCAAAGTATAATCAACCACAGCAGCGTCTTTTCTGTTATTCCTTTTGCATTCTTCATGGAGAGGGGAGAACTATAATAAATGGCCAATATAATGGTGTATACTCTCATTGAAAATAAATTTTGTTTCCAAATTTTTTTTGGTGGATTTTATATGTCCAACAGAGTCTTATTGATAAAGGAAAATTTCTCAGTGATATTCGTATAAAAAAATCGTCCAGTGTGTAATTAAATAAATGTCTAATAGAATAAGATATGACAAGATTCTAGACCAGTTGACGTCTTATGTTCAGATTAATTTATTAGATGGTTATTTAATTTGAAATCTTCTTATTTGTGAAATAACATTTATATGTGTACATATACAAACATTTCAGGGGGTCTTGGTAAAAATAATCTGAGTGGTCCAAATACTTCATATGCAGCAATCAGTCGCCTGTCAATACAGATGTTTTATCTATGGAGTTCTTAATAGACTAGGATTGCTAGTTTTCTGCCTAGTCATTGGTTCTATTTGTACACTCTGGCTTCCTCTACCTTTAAAATCTGGCTGTCATAAGATTACCAACAAAAGTGGCATTAAGCACCAATAATCATTCAATCAATCAGACATTTCTGTTGATTTGTTTTTTTTATGGCCCCGCAACGAAGTTGTCGGTGCCATATAGTTTTACCCTTGTCCGATATTCCGATATTCCGAAATTCCGAAATTCTGTAATTCCGTCATTCCGCAACAAACCATTATACAGAGTTTTTTTCTAAATGCCTTCAGATATTGGGATGGTTTTTAGTATGTGAGTTAACCATGATGAGTTACAGATCAAGTTTAAGTTTCGTTCTGCTCCACTAATTTTTGTCAAAATTACAGGCTTTGGAATTTGAGAAATTGTTGAAAATCACAGTTATACAGACTTTTTTTCTAAACGCCTGAAGATATTGGGCTGATTTTTGGTATGTTAGTTAACCATGATGAGTTACAGATCAAGTTTAAGTTTCATTCTGCTCCACTAATTTTTGACGAAATTACAGGCTTTGAACTTTGATAAATTATTGAAAATCACAGTTATACAGATTTTTTTTCTATACGCCTCCAGATTTTGAGCTGATTTTTGATATGTGAGACTACCATCATGTTTGTGTCTACATGTGTTTATAATGAAATTGCAGATTTTTCAACTTTTTGGGACGGGGCCATGCGTGTCGCTTTGACACATCTAGTTTGTCATTGGGTTGCTGCCTCATTGATGAAGCACCTCATATCTCCCATCTAAATATATGTTGTCAAGGGGATTGTATATCTCCCTTTTCTTGAATGCTACATTTCTCAAATTAGAGCTGGTGTTTACAGCACATATAACAAACATGAAATATATATTTTTTCACCATAAGAAGTAATGAGATATCCCAATAGGACACTTGAATAAGATAATATTTTTTGATGAATGCCAGGGGTAACGTGTAGTGACGGAGAATTCAGTCAATGTTATTCACAAGACACTTTTATAATCTTGTCAAACTCAAACTTAATTTTCATTACACGTAAATCCCTTCAATGCTGAAAATAGCATATATGTAAATCGACCGATTATAAACTCTATTGAATACATAAACATTGTAAAAGATCTGTTACATACTTAATTCTATTGATTCCAAATGTAATGTTTGACAATATTTCTTGAGTTGGGAGATAAAGTTATGAACCAAATGTGCGTTTAAGAACTGTATGATATCATTCACTTTATGTATGAAGAATATACAGATTTTGACCTTTTGTGCACTTTTCTGGAGCCTAATGGAAATATGATTGACTTTATAACTGTGGCGTGAGCGCATGTAATGAGTAAAGACCATCTACAAGTTTTCTTATCACTATCAGATATGTATATGGTATCATGATCATAAATTATTTACATTTAATTACTAAGTTTTAATATTAAAAAGTTATGTATCTAATGTTTATATTGAGATTAAAATAAAGTTGGTATTATCATTTCTGATAAACGATGAAAACTTTAAACAAGAGAAATTAATACATGATCTATGTAAAGGAATGAAATTCAGAACTATAATTCTACTGGGACGTGGCTTATTAAAGGTAGCTGATAAGATAAATAGAAGTCTATATGTTAGTGACAAAGATGACGGAATAAGACAACAAACTCATTGGAGGCAGAATTACAATTGGAGTTAAAAGATCTTAAAATGATACATGATATGGACTCTAAACAAAACAAATTAATTCAAAAGTGATGTCTAGACGTGGAGACTTTGTTAATGTTCCTGAGCTGTATTGTGAAACCATCGCTGATAGAATCAATGTTTAAAAAAGTAAATGATATATACAGAAGTTATGAACGAGAACCATAAGTGGGACTTCATTCCAGATAAAATTTATTTACATTTATAACAAGAGGGAATTTATAGATATACAAGTATTTAAATGACAATAGTGTGACAATTTTGAACATGTGGGATGAACAAGTTTGTTTTTATAATACTACAATTATACAGGAATATAGTATTTAGGATTTGTTTAGGTAAACATAAAATACAATAGGTACATATAACATTCCAAACAGATTATCTGGACAACCAGCTGGGCAGTGTTTTAATTTCATGGACGACGCGGTCAGCTGATTTGGTTAAAACGTGGTGTTGATTTCAGTCCAGAAAGTTTGTTCATGTCACAGAGGTGGAAGACCTATAAAGTCAGGGTTGAGATATTTGATCGGCAGTCAGATTTAGTGCTGTGCATAATTTTATTAAGCTTAGACTTCTTAAGGAAAGTTATGTATGAGTGAAAACAGTAAATAATCGAGGATTTTTTCTGACATACTAGATGTTTTTGGTTGACTGAACCTAGTTTTGTCCATATATAGATGTAATTTTGTACATTCATAAAAGAGTTTCATATTGTATGCGATGAACTTCCTAGATAAAGATCGACTTTAACTTTCATACGTAATTATGCTATTTCTTCAAAGTGCAATATTAATTTCAAATTTGAGGATTATTTAGTGACTGGAAAATAATCATAGGTAAATCAATTATCTTTGCCATGTGAAATAGTATATACTCAGTCAGATTTCTTACTTTTCTGAGACACCATTTTTTGACTAATTTGGTAACTTAATGTAAATTCATTGTAGTGTATATGGATAACCTGACATTTACATAGACTTCAAGTTAGACTGGTAAATATGTTTTCATGATTTCTTAACTTGGATGACAATATTGGGTTTTTTACCTGGAGGTGTTAATTTTGTACCTGTAAAAAGTTGTTTATTTCTTACCTATGATAATGACCAGGTGAGTTGTAATCACAATCAACATAATTGACTTTAATACTAAAACTTTTAACCATTGTATAAGTAAAGGACTCAGGAATTTTACAACTTTTATGTACATTTCAATGGATTTTTGGATATTTATAAATAGTTGGAAACATGTGACTTGATGGATTGATATATGTGTTACGTTTTGTGATGGAATTTAATTACAGTTTGAATAGAATGACTATAGGTTTGTAAACATGGCATACAGACTGTATGCTTCGTCAGAATCTCTGGAGGTGGTGGATAGCCCCACCCTGTCAACACGCAGCCTCCCAGGGGTATATAAAAAAAGGTATTTGCAGCTTAGTGATGAAGATTCTCTCTGTTCATCATACGAATATTTGAATGACATCAATGTATCTGGAAATCGAAGGTTACGACAGATATCCACGTCAGATAGTCAGGATCTGTCCGACATGTCACCGATGTCAGCTTCTGGTGACTCCCCACAATTACCCAATACCTCCGTTAACTATGGCAAGAAGCGTAGAGCCCCTCTGCCACCGGTTCATGTATCTATCAAAGAACCTGAAAATTCAAAACGGCAAACACAAGATGATTTCTATTTAGAAAGAAGGTTATCTAGGATTGAGGAGGATATAGAAAAGAGGAGACGTCCAATATCAAGCTATGATGCTCCATTAATAAATGTACATTCACCAGAAGATATATCTCCGCGTTTATCCTCGTCACAACGATTTCGTATGAAGGCAGCCATGATACTGTCATTACATTCACCCAAACTTAATCGTAGGGACACTCAGAGTTCAAAGAGAAAAGGAAAAAAGAAACTTTTGAATCAGTCGTTTGAGGAGCTTGAACCAGAAGATGTTGTGTTCTGTTATCTATCACCAGATTTACATGAAGAATATGATTTTGAGGTAGGCACTACCATTTTATAGAATGCATTTCAAGGTTAAACACTGACTGTTTGTTGATATCCAGGTCTATCTTGCTTTTGGTGTAGTTTGGTGACTGTTTCATTGATGTTTACTCAACATCAATAGGAATTCAGACATAATGGAAAACAAATAAATAAAGAGCTCATTTTTTCCCACAAGTCTTTTCCATTCAATACATTAATGGCATGTTCCAATTATTTTTTTCCTGTCAGACTCACTGCTGCAAGCCTAATCCATCAGGACACATATGTTCACAGTTATTCATTATATGCTTAATGAATGTATTGTGCATAAATTATGTGATGGGTGTGCAAAAAAGTACACTATACACGATGCTTTTAAAAGGTTTCATTATAAGAAAATTTAAAATGTAGTGTTGTTTAAAAAGCGTGGGATTGTTATACAATTTAAGGACAAAAGCACTGTCTGAAGTTTAATGTTTTCTTAAAAAAATATTTTTAAGATTTATTTTTCGAAAATATTAAAATTTTTGAAAAAAATCTGCACTTTCAAAAATGATGTTTTTTAAGAGGTCTAACACACTAAAAAGGGAAATGTGAGAATTTTTTAGAGCCATATTTCAGCTTTTTTTACAAAAACTTTATAAACAGAAAATGATACTTGTTCTTGAAATGTCCTTGAACCTGTGTCTTACTATTCTATCAAAGGTTGCACGAAAATTGTTTTAAGTTGAACAAAAATGTAAACATGTTGTGAGAAAGTCTGAATTAGTGACCAGTGCAAACATTTCAATACTAGTTGTGAAATTCTTCGTAATTTAATTTATTCTATACCTAACCATTATGTTTTAAACCTATCTTAATCTTGATCTAAATGCTAAGTACTCGGTTATAATGGAAATGTTGTTTTAGGAATTATATACTGAACTTTGGATAGAAATGTTTTACAAAGGTTTCAAAATAGGATTTCAGATTTATTATGGCCATTATAAGTTGTAATCATTTATGTCATCAAGAGTCAAAGTGGGAAACATGTCTGACATGGTATTAGGTTCCTCTCTTTTTAATATTTTTCAATGAGGACCAGTGTCCTCGATGATATTTTTGTTTTTAAATGATATTGTTTCTTTTTTATATGTCAGATAATCAGAAAGACCAGATAAATTGTCCTGAAAAAACTAGAACAAGGGATTAATCTGTTATGGAATAGGATAGTTGTCGGAACCTTATATTAGTCATAATGACAGTGTCTAGCATTGTTGCCTTTCACACAGTAACATCAATTATAATAATAATAAATGGCATAAGTTTTTGCCTTTAAACAACACCTATATTTGACATAATGTTAATCTGTTGTGATGTTACACTATTGTTTCAGGTAAGGGTGAAGGTTGGTACCTATTAAAAATGAGACTCTGTATTTATTTGCATATGTCCTGATGTTCAGTGTTTTTTTTTATGCCTCACCTACGATAGTAGAGGGGCATTATGTTTTCTGGTCTGTGCCTCCGTTCGTCCTTTTGTTCGTTTGTTTGTTCGTCAGTGCGTCCGTTCGTCCTGCTTCAGGTTAAAGTTTTTGGTCAAGGTAGTTTTTGATGAAGCTGAAGTCCAATCAACTTGAAACTTAGTACACTTGTTGCTTATGATATGATCTTTCTAATTTTAAAGCCAAATTATACTTTTGACCCCAATTTCAGGGTCTAATGAACATAGAAAATGAAAGGGGGAGTTTCAGGTTAAAGTTTTTGGTAAAGGTAGTTTTTGATGAAGTTGAAGTCCAAACAACTTGAAACTTAGTACACATGTTCCCTATGGTATGATCTTTCTAATTTTAATGCCAAATTAGATTTTTTACCCAATTTCACGGTCCATTGAACATGGAAAATGATAGCGCGAGTGGGGCATCCGTGTACTAAGGACACATTCTTGTTTTATATAGATTAGACTGTTGGTTTTCCTTGTTTTAATGGTTTTACACTAGTTATTTTTGGCTAGTCATTTTATAGCTTGCTGTTTGGTGTGAGCCAAGGCTCCGTGTTGAAGACTGTATTTTTACCTATAATGGTTTACTTTTACACATTTTGACTTGGATGGAGAGTTGTCTCAGTGGCACTCATACCACATCTTCTTTATCTATTTAGGTAATGTTGATAGTAGTATAATCTTGCTCTCTGGCACTTAAGATTGACCTTATATATATTGTAACTAGACAATTCATTGTGCAAAGATTGACCATATATATTGTAACTAGACAGTTCATTGTGCAAAGATTGACCATATATATATGTAATGATCTTATATTTACCGTGTATTGTCATTAATAGCAACACATTACACCAATTAACAGCATGGGAAAATATTGACAACACGGAAACCTCAGGGTATTTGTTAGGCGTTAGTTTGTTACATGATCAGTAAAAACCTATCAAAATTAGGAGAAGGCACCTGTTTTCTAAGAACCTGTCAAATAACTAAGATATTGGGGACTCAAAACTTCAAAATTACTTGGTATCATTGCCAAGTCTTATGTTCACCTGGAGATTTAGAACCCTGTTTGGACTACTTATATTGATGTGTTATCATCGGATAAAGGAATTATTAAACGATGAATTACTTAATTTAAGAAATTGTCATTTAAGGAAGTATGAAACATATGTAGTAGGTCATTGGTTGTTTAAAGCATGTAAATAAAGCAGAATTTTACTATTATAAAGGAGCAAAAAATCTAATAGTAAATAAAGGTTTGAAAGGAAATTACAAATTTTAATCATTTTTTTAATGACTTTGTATTGAAAACTAGATAAAAATTGTGCAACTATTATTTATTATTGCATAAATGACAAAAAATTTTGTACAATCAATACATTTGTTTGTAAATTACAACAGATTATTTCTATAAACAACACTGAATCGTCCAAAACGTCACGGAAGTGACCATATTTATATTTGGAGTTTCAAAGATGTTAATTTAAATGCAAATTAATGTTAATAAGTTAAAAATAATGAACTTCTATTCCTTTGAACATAAAGTTACGCAGTACATATTTCATATTTAATATTCTTTTATGTAACCACCATGAATTAAAATGCTTTGTTTTTTTGAACGCAATAAATGTTTGGTTGGTTTTTTTCTGTTGTGGTTTCTCAGTGTCTGTTTATTTGACCCAAGAGAAAGCAGAATCCTGTTCAGATTGCGAAATCCTAAATATCCTAAATTACGTAACATAGTCATGATGCATCTTTAAAGTATAAGCCAGTTCTAGCTAATGGGGAGGGGGGGGGGGGGGGCTCTTTTCACCAAAAATCTTACGATAAAAATTGATTGCAAGATACACTGAAATGTTTATGACTAACAAGAATGTTTTTTTTTTAAAGATTTATTGTGAAATTATCGCAATAATCTAAAAATGCTGTATGTGTTCCACCATTATCATACTAACACTTGACACACACAAAAAATATCTGATGTGAGTTTGAAACAGCAGTAAATTTACAGCTTAAGAATTTAACAAATTAATTATCAGTTAATTTGTGAGAGGAAAATCATAAAGGGGTTCATACATACGAAAAAAATTACACTGCTCAAATCCCCATTTTTTTTGTAAAAAAATGTCAGTGTCAGTTGCTTAGTTGTTCATCATCTTTTTATTTGTGCCTCTATTATTGTTGGTTTTCCACCAGTTCCCTCTGTTTGATATATAGGAGTAAGAATATAAATTAAGACCCTATATAATCTGTATCACAGCTATGTAAACTATGTCGGAGATATTAATTTTACTATGACAAATACCATCTTAAGTAAGTTACAGTCATATTTTTTTTATGATAAATGTATATGATGGAGTTATATATATAATCCATGGTATATGTACCTAATGTGATAAATGTTAGACTTTAACTGTTTCAATATGACATTTTTTTATTACCTGACATTAATCTTCTTAGTCTGGCTATGCATTCTAATCGGGTTTTTTTTAACGTGGATGTAAAAATAAAATTAAGATTTAGATCATGTTGATGTACATTCTTATTTTTATTGATAAGATAGAAATTAAAAAAAAACTATAACTATTCTATCATTGTAAAGCTCATATTCACCCCAAGATTTAATACCATATTTGGACTATTTATATTTTTGGGTTAATATCAGTAGATTAAGAAGGTATAAAAAGACGAAATACTAAATTTATAACAGTCTTCTTTTAAGGAAGTAAAATATCCCACAGTAGATCGATCTTTGGAAAATAAAATAGGCTCAAAGGTTATATGTTTAAGAACATCAATGATATTGCTTTCTGAGTAAATAAAGCAGAAATCTTAGACAAATTTATATTTTTTTCCCTGAACACTTTAAGTTTATATCTTTTATTACTATGAAATCAACTGGATTTGGTAACTTGACCTTATACATACAGTATATATTTTCATGGTATAAACTTGTTTCTTCCTTGAAGTGCTTTCGTACTTCTGAAAAGATTCTTGATTTATTTATTGACCAAGTAATGCATTGAATTGTGTGCCCATAAGTTTTGACGTAATATTTATGATGTATACAGGTGATACTAAAACACCTACACTTTACATTAAGATTCTTAAGTTTTGATAATTATGTAATTCTTAACTTTTGATAATTACGTAATTTTAGCTTTTTATTCCCTGTTTCATTGAAGGCCAAGATTTTAGCTGTCACTGAACAAAATTCATGTTTTATAATTGCAAAATGTAGTAATGGCAAACATTAAGTATGCATACAGTGAAAAGGTACACTCACTAGACTAACACCCATTAAGGGAGAGTTTTATTTTTTACCATGACATCAGTTAGGCATTGCTTTTATTATTACGTGTTGTCAAAATAATATTTTAATAGGACAAACCTAGAATTGGTAGTCCATTTTCACTAGACAGCTGTGTAACTTTCTCGGTTGTGGCATTGAAGTTAAAAATTGACTTATTTAACATGTATAGCAATTCAGACCTCCTTTCTTATTAGTAAAATTTTCAATAACCATACCATTGAGGGCTAATGTCAGGATTCTAAAATAAGGTTCATGCATGTGTTTGGGTTTGGAGGTAAGGAGGAACATAGAATTAACATCTGTGAGCATGATAATTTTGGACAGTGAGGAATCTTGTTTACGTGACTGAATATTTTTTTGGCATATTTTTATGAGTAAAGATATGTAGTTGTACCAAAGGGTACCCCTTGTGTCCTTGTACTGATAGATCCCACTATTTTGATTGTTTAGATTATAATGAATCTGTTATTGGTCTTTTAAATATTTTAGTGACATGAATATAAACCTTTTTTCTCTGAATCTACAATACCTGTTTTGACACACCGATCCATCAATGTATTGAGTAGATGTGGATAAGATCTAAATGGTATGATGATATCTCCTAAATCTAGATTTATATCACCAAATAATACAGTTCACAGCCTGGTTAGGAGAAGGTGTTAGTGTGGAGACAAATTACTGTTGAGATTAAAAAATCAGTCAAAAAATGTCATTACAAAATCTGTCCGCCCCATGAAAACAAGGTGGTATCATTTTAACTTTTAATACATTTTATGGTAAACTGTCCTTGAACTGTTCATTCAACCCTCGTTTGCTCCTCAGCATTTTTTTTTTGGTAACTTTATTGTGAATTTTTCACTCTACATAACTTATAAGAGATGTGGGTGTTCATCAAAGTAACAAAAATGGACATAAATGGCATAACAGCTTTTTGGTATGCCAAGAACATGAGCTAAGAAACTATTAAGTTAAAGTCATGAAATCACTGTATTGTTTAAACGTTCATACATTAACCTGTATTTGTTCAGAGCTTTGTCTTTTGGTCTTTGTGGATATTTGTCTCATTGGCAACCATACATCAACTCATAATTTTAATATATGTCTATTGTGAAGATTTTTGTGGATATCTTTTTTTGTGTTTTGTATTGTTTGGTTTCTGTCTTGTATCATTAATTAAAAGACCTGACAGCTTTAGAGTGGTCTGTTGCTGATGTTATACTTTTGGCTTTCAGCTAGCTATTTATGTCTTGAAGTTATTAATTGAAGAGAGTCTATGCAATATAGTTACTTTTTATTGACAAATTTTGTGGTGATGTTTTTTTCCTGACATACAGGGTAAATATTGATTTATTTATTTTTCTGACATACTTGGTAAAAATTGGAAGATCTATTTTTCAAGGAACCATCCTGGATTAATAAGTATTTGATGATGAAGATTATAATCTGAAATAGTTTATAATCACTATTAAATTTTCATGACACATTCATTTCATTCATAATTTTAATAACATCCTTATCAATGGAAGATATTAAATTTTAGAATTTGAAAAAAATATTAAAATGGTATGTTTAATCTTTTCAATTTTAATGGTGCACATATTTTTATAATATGTTTTTACAATAGAAAAGAAACCGCAATAATTTGCTAGGGAGGGTAATGAAAATTACATCAGCGATTGATAAAATGAAATGAACAACTTAATTACTGATATCAATTAAAAGTCTTGGTCATTGACTGTTAAATGAGTTTTATAAGAATGTGTAATTGTTAAGCATGTCATTCACATCTTACGACAAGTCCTTCACTTGTCCTTGAGATTCCAGAAAACATCAACTACACAATCAAAGCTATTGTTGCAGCTATCAAAAATATTTACTCAGTTGTGTAAACCAATTTCATCCAAAAAAATCAATTAACTTTATTATCAGATTGAATTTGTCCATTAATAGTGTTTATATGTCAAGCAAAGAAACAAGATATTATTTCTAGAAACTTGGCAGTTTGATCTGGTCAGCCAATTGCTATAGATTTCCCCGTCTAAAATTCTTCTTATTCTTCTTTGCTCTCTCAATAACAATATCATGGCCTGGGCGTTAAGATTTTGTGTCTGTGTTAATGATTGTAGAAGTATTAATACATGTACTTGGTCTTGTGTTTCCATGGATGTTTTAAACAAAACCTGAAAAGCATTCATTAACACTCATGAACTTTTCACTAAATTTGGAAAAGTATGTACAGAACAATAAAACATGAGAATAATCTTAATATAACATCACTATTACACGCTACTAAATTTAGTCCTGGTATCTATGATGAGTTTATTTACACTAAACTCTGACAGAAAAATGATTTTGTAGCAACATAAAATCCAGCTAAAATTTAAAGATTTTTAAGAAATTCTGATAATCATTTTTCAAAAATTTATGATAATAAGGGGAGATTGAGAAACTATAAAAACCCTTCAACTTGCAACCCCCTACTGTAATCAGATTAATAGCAATTGTCACCATTACAGCAATAAAGAATTTCAAGGGTTTGTTCATAAGTACATATGCTTATATAAGGTTTTCAATTATTAGCCGAAAAGCTTTCTTGTAAGTGTATTATTCATTATTAACTTATGATACAACTGAAAACCACTAGCAAATTGTACTGTTGATTTGAACTAGATAGGAAGCTAATTACAACACCATTCACAATTCATGGATACTATTTTAAGGATACAACCATGACATTTTGACTTAAATTGATTATCATTCTTTATGTTATGAAAAAGATGTTAAATTGATTATCATTCTTTATGTTATGATAAAGGAGGCTGCTATGATTTCTTTGGGTTGCTACCTTGGGTTGTTTTGATATCGTCTCATCTCATGTTGGGGTGTTTATACAAATGCGAAGTATGTCTGAAAGACAGTGAAACCCTATAATTTGGGTCTATGATTACTAACCTTTATATGGACTGAACAAATAGTTCTCAAATAATTGTCACATTTTATTTTACGTAGAAATAAATGATCACCATAAGACTAACAATCCTACTGTGTGATACTTTATGATGTTGGACATTATTATGACCAGTAGTCAGCTGTCAAATATCACAAAATCAAATATGGTTAATAAACACTCTGGAAATAGGCGTTGAATGTTTACATGGCATTAATTTCAGTCTTTGGTCATATTGGGTTACGTCACCTCTAGCTGACCGTTAACACATCCCTCTTTTATTGTTTTCTTTTTCCAAAAGCTAAATCATTCATGACGGTACTTTTGTAGTTGACTGGGTTTTGTTTCCTCCAAGTTTGTTTATTCCCACTGTGTAAATGATTATATGTCGGAGAAGAGATCAAGGGTTTTATTGTCAACTGTCAAGAAGATATGTCATATTGAAAAGATTTCTAATAAATAAAGATATAGTATTCTGTAACAAATACCTTTTATATTGAATTCATTATTGTTGTAATCATGATACTTAGTTAATTAAAAATATGATTCAGCTTTATACATCTTTGAGACATTCTGGCTCTAACTCTTAAGTTACAAATTCTACCACTTTGATATCAAAACTTAGGGTCCCTGCACCACATGATATTACACATGTATTCATACTATTAAAGCATTCCGGTTCTGGGGGTACACATTTTTTTGAATATCATAGTTCTGTCTGACCATGAAATTATTTAATTAACAAAATGTATTATTTCCGATGAGACAGGTTAAAAAAAAGGGGGGAGAGAGGATGTACTGAAATTGCTGCCAAAGACTAGAACTTGTGTGAGTTTTCCACACTCACCTCAAGGCCACCAAGGCAGTCATATTATGAACAGGGTTTTGCACACAAAGTATAAAGCTTTTGTCAGAAATATAACCTTGTAGTAAGTAACTAGATTAATCTCTCAAAGATTAAGGATGGTTTTGACTATCCAAGTCCTAATATTAAAGTATAGAGGTGTACATAATCCCTGGGAAAGGTTATAAAACAATACTTCAAAAGGTATAAGTTTTAATTCTGAGGGACAATACATCTGCTGCATAAGATTAAACATTATATAATCACATTGGGATTAAATGTAACATGCATTTTATATTGAAATGATAAATGAATTATTCAATTTCTATTGTATATCTTATTTGAAGTGAAAAGGGGGGAAATTATAGAGATGTAAAGAGTACAATCAGTTTGAAATTTCATTTTTTTTCTTTTTTGAATTGGAATAAATAAACTCTATTATAATTGTATAGTAAGGTTGAAGAAATTAATTGGGGCCCTTAAATGAAGCACGTGCATAAGCCATGTAAGCCTTTAAAGGTACATGTTCAACTGTTCCAACTCTTCATGATTTAGGTAATGTATTAAAATTCACTATTTTTCAATTAAATGTAATTTTATATAGATAAAGTAATGTAGGAATAATTTTGTTTGTGTTTAGATTCAGAAATTATCACAAAATTTTGGACAAAGTCCAAACACATGAACATGGAAAGGAGTAAAAAAAATAGCATTTCCTTCTTTTTACATTTACAGTGTGGTTTTTTTTTTTATTCCAAATGTTTAAAAAAAAGAAAGAAAAAACTTCAATGTCAGCAGGAAAGAAAATATGTCAATTTGTTTTTAAGAGAGCTACCGAATTCTTAAACACAAATGATATATGGTTCACAAATATAATGTTACTGTCTTTGACCGAGAAAATTTCTATAGGAGGGATAGATTCATGGTGTCAAGTTAAAAATTGGAGTATACTTTCATATAATTTGTCATGGCTTTCTAACCTGAGCTGAATACTAAAATGTATTTTTGTATGTTGATGATGTTATGACATGCTCTGTTACTGAGTTTACTTTGTGATTATGACTGTTGAGGGTCATTCAAGTCGAAATTTATACAATGCTAAAACAGCTAGAAAAAAAGAAAATTAGGTAATGTACAGTTTTGTAAGTTTTATATTGGACAGAATAAATAATATTCAGTCCTGAAAATGTTGTATAATAGTTGGCCATAAAACGGAATGCATTATTTTTAACATTTTATAGTCATGACACTCAAACATATGCTAGTATAATAGGGAAATCATACTAAATCTTACCAAAAAGACTGTAATAAAATGTTTATATTTAGAAAAATCTACTGTGAAACGAAATGAAATAGAGAAGGAGTTGAATTGTGAAATCAGATAACATAGAAAACAAGTGATCCATCCACTGGTACATTGATCCAAAAACACTGATAACAGGTCATTTGTAGATCCATCACCAAGTTTTAATAGTCCAGAGGTTTAAAGTGACCAATATTACCATTGTCCAGAACAGGATATAAAACTATTTGAGATCAGAGTGATATGCTTTTAATAGATAGCACATAAATTTGAAAATTTACTAGTTTGACTATTTCAGGGGTCAGACAATGCCTCTTATCATACTTCTTGTAATTTACATGTTAACCAAGGCTACATATGTCATTCATCATGTAATTTAAGTTTAAATTGAAATAAATGGACAATTAATCTTAAATTTTAATTTGAGGGGAAGTTAAGGTCAATGTGAATTTTTCAAATAGAATTTAAATATAATTGAGTTATCTCCCATTATATGCTATTTGATATAAGCATGTGAAATTATTAAAAAAAAATGTTTTGCTGTTACAATTATTTTGAAAGCACAATTTAGACCTGTATAATAAGTTGTAACATATATCATTAATTTGAATTATTTTTTTAATTTATGTTCTGCAGTTACTGATTTAAAAATATTAGTTATATACAATCATACAAGGTATAAAGAGTGACAATTGAAATCAGTTAATACCCCTGTAAATCAATTAAAACTTAAACAGAATTATGTCATTGAACCTTGTTTTTTTTATCATCTCATAATCAAAGGAAGAACAGAAGTAAAAAGTTTTAGTTTTATTGATATTTTATTTCTTTACAAATTTCTACCTTTTTTGACTGGAAGGCATTAGATTTTGTATTGTTACCTAACTATTTAACAATAAAAATCAATTTGTTGTAATAATTATAGGGGCCAAAGAAGGGTCTCAAATATTGCTTCA
This sequence comes from Mytilus galloprovincialis, assembly GCA_037788925.1. NCBI lineage: Eukaryota > Metazoa > Mollusca > Bivalvia > Mytilida > Mytilidae > Mytilus > Mytilus galloprovincialis. Next base: position 54,971,227 of record CM075340.1, on the reverse strand, counting down.
TTGTTTTTCAAGTATTTATTTAGGTATATTTTATTTTGAATAAGAACAAAGATTTGTGTAAAATAAAATTTGCATAAAAAGAGTTAAATATTATATTTTTTATCTGAAGAAAAATGCTTTACTTAATTATATAAAAAGTTCATGACCCCTTGATTCCCCCAAATTTGTCAAAAAGATGGATTACTCTCCCATTAGGATAGATTACTTTGTATTATGATATTATCATTATTATTCTCTTTAACTGGACAATGACCAAGGAGATTTTTTGTGGATAAAAATGTTAATTAAATTCCTATCTTCATTAAATCTGTCTGTAAGTATCATTGTTTTTTTAAGTTCAAGGTCAGATATTTAACTATGATAAATTTAAGCAACTTTTGTCTTCAGACTTGAGTGTTTTAGCTGTTGCAGGATACTATAGGAAACCAGTTGTTAGTCTTTATTTAAAGCATTTTAATTTTGCTGCATAATAATAAAGGCAGTTTAATTGAGAGTTGGAATAAGTATTTACAAATTGTATTTGTCATCTATTCTTGGTGAAGGTGTTGATGTTTAGCCTTATTGTATTTACCCTGTATTTCATTTTATTTTATTGTACATTCATTGATATTCCTGGGATTCCCTGTTTGTTGCTTTTGTTAGTAGGAGAACATTGTAAACTTCAATATGAGTAATATAAATATTGGCTACCTTGATAGAAACAGATGATTACACCATAAAATAAGGTACCAAATGCAAAAATGATCAATAGCATAAGTAACCTGTATATATAATTTTTTTGGGATCCATTGGTTTATTCTAATTGCTTCGTGTGACTATCTTGACATACAATTCAATTCAATATTTTATTTAAGTCTCATCTCTCAATGATATATAATAAAACATTACATTAAATGTAAAAATATATAGATATAAAAAGACAGCCGTTCTGTACAGAATTATAAGAGACTATAACATTAAAAACATTATATAAAGATTTCTTCTATTATAAAACATATTGATAAGAACATCATTTACAGTATAAAACATTTCTACGTCTATTTAAAATAAGATTACAGGCTTTGGCACAGCTACGAACCATATTATTATCTGTAAATAAAAACACTATAATTTCTGTTTATCATCAAAAGACATAAAATCATGATGTGTTACTTCATCAAATAATCTTTCTCTAAAATCGTCACATAGGACACGATAAAATAACATGGGCTTAATCTTCTAGAATATTCATACAAATATCACATATTCGATCTTTTAAAATTATTTTTTCAAATCTACCCGTTTCTAGACATACGTACATGATATGATTTGGTGTGAAGAATAAATTGAGGTTTGCTGATCTTTGATAAATTACCCTTAAAAAAGTATTATAGCCTACAGAACCAATAGAAAGGAATGAAATCTATATAAAATTTGCAATAAATACAATTGCAATTTAAGAAGCTGCAAATAGTTTCAATGGTAACAAGTTTAAACAAACAAAATGCACATTTATACATTCTAGGAATTTTAGAATCAAATTACCTAATCATTATTGGCCAAAAAAGATTCATTTGTTTGATAACTTCGCTTCAGACTATTAAAGTATGATTAAATACATGCAAGTCATTTATTAGTGTAATTTGGTAGCGATCCTGTAATTTTGATTAAAAACCAATAAAATATCTACATTATTCTTTGTTTAATTAGTATCACCATTGCAGAGAATTAATGCACTAGGTAAATTATTGAATAAAATTGACGTAAAACCAAATTAATCATTCAAAGTGTATATTTTTTTTCAAACATAGGTTAAGGAAATGTAAATGTATGGTGTAAGGGAGATAACTCTAATTCACAACCGTTTTAAATCTTAGGCTGTCATAATTTGATGGAATATTATAACTACTTAGGTGACAGGATTATTACCTTAAGGGTAATGTCCTTATTATGGACACCTGTGTTTGACAAAGAGGGATAATTATAATCTTGACAGGTCTTGTTGATCAAGGTGATTGATTTTTATGAAATTGTCATAATTTGTTAAAAAAAAATAGAAAATAACAATAAAATGTTATTGATTGCATAATCTGTCAAAAAAAGTTATAAAAAGAAAATGTTGGTAAATGTTGATTTTTGTTGAAATCAGTCACACAGTGTAATATAACATATTTCATAACTTTGACTGGAAGTTGAAAACATTTGAAGTTCACCTTCAGAGTACAGAAAACATATGAATTTATTATTGTTGTTAAAATGAATGACATTTAACATTGACATTTTATTCTTGTGTCCTTTTGAATAGAAAGAGAGCAACACAGAAGATTTGAACCAAAAATTGGGTTCTTCTAGTGGACATTTTAGCTTTATAGCCCAATTTAGCACCAAGTTATTCCATTCTAAACTTTGTAATTTCTGGCACTAAAATGGATTATAAACCTGGCTCTTATATAGGTTATTCTTTAGCACTAAAGCATTGCACATTTTTCACTCAATTGCCCAATGGATTTAATAACATGTCTACCTCTGTAGGAGAGATGTTGAAATATGCATTCCATAAGTTGAGGAGGGCTTTCACAAAATCCTATATAAAACTTACAAAAATCATGTTCAAATTACGGAAATGAAATGTAAATATCAGTGACATTGAAATGTATTATTTTACAATTGTCAACATGATCTTGCATAATATTGTAACTGTCGAGTCACAGTACAAACACCAAAACAAATATTACTGCTGTATATCTTTTTTCATTCACTAAAATTAAATTGTATGTTTTCTTTTTGATATGAACTGCCTTCCATTATAATTTATTTTCTTAAACATTGGCCGTGTTTCTCACTCCTAACGCACTAGGTATTTATTGACACAAGGCAAAGCTAACGGAGTATTCACAAATACCACCCCCACTTGGCACATATCTAATGAAATAAGAAAAAATCAAGGCCAGTTTAAATCTAATTTTTAAAATCACATTTGGATATTCATTTACCTCACAAAGATTAAAGCCAATATTTAGGATCGATTAACAAATTTACAACTACCAATTATTTCAATACAAATCTTACTCGTCTCTGGTGACAGTTTTCTATAGATATTATATAGACAATCCTTAATCTTTGTCGTCAGTGATATGAATGAAGATTTACTGATTGCTGCAATTAAAAAAAAAAATCTAGATCATATAAGGTTAAAAAATAATTGTATTTCTCGTATTTCCTATTTTTTGCCCTTGCCCTATAATTACCAATATCTTTTGTACAATTTTAGGTCAATCCTATCCTTCTAACAGTACAATTTCTCAATTTTCAATCTGTTTCTTTATATTCAAATAATCACCTTAAACAAAGTGCATCAAAATGTTGCTGTTCATCCAGAAAACTGCTTGAAGTTCATTTATCAAGAAAACCGCTTCCACTTGAAGAGCCTTGCTGTTGTTTGCCTAAAAAATTGCTGTAAGGATATTTCAATGCTGTTGTTTGGCTAGAAAATTGCTATCACATCATTGAAAATGCTGTTGTTCACCTAGAAAATTGCTGTTTAGTCAATGGAAATTCTGCTGTTGTCCAACAAACTTGATGTTAGGTCATTAAAAGTGCTGCTGTTCACCTAGAAAAATGTTGAAAATGCTGGTGTTTATCTATAAAGTTGCTGTTATGTCATTGAAAATGATAAAGTTAACCTGGAAAATTGCTGTAAAGTCATGGAATAGCTGCTATTCATCTAGAATGTTGCTTTAAGATCATCAAAATAGTGTATCCCTTTAAATTAGTGATTGACATCTAGTTTAAATCTGAATATGACATGGACAGATGGCAGACGGACAAAATCTTCACCAGTTCATTGGTGTAAATATGATAGATATGTAGTATAGTATTCTGCTCCTACTGGTGTAATTTGTTACTTCATATGAACTTTCAATGAGGTATGGCACTGTATGCTTTTACTTCAGTTTGAATTTTTTTGTGACTTTGAGATGAACAACAGCTTATAATACTAGTCTTACCCTTTGCCTTATCCTTTTTCAAATTAGTTGCAGAACTGTATTTCTTAGGTCCTTTTGATATTTTTTGACAATTTGCTGACCATATGGTCGGCACATAACAGAAAACATATTATTAAGGAATATGAATGTTCCAGTTCAGCAGCTATTTTCCAATAAGCCATGCAATTAAAAACTTACAGTTTGTTATTTTTCAAGAGTTTCAGTGAAACTGGTTAAAAACAAACAATTGAATATTAAATCTAACTTGCATTTTGATAAGTGCAAAAGGATCGTGAATTATGACGATTTGGACTGATGTCTGTATTCTTCCTTCTACGTGCTTCAGTGGCAGATATTGTATATAAAGGCCTTGATCGGGTTATATAGTTTGTAGATATAACCCCCAGCGGTTGTAATCTAGTTATTACGTTATGTTTACATAGACCTGATATGTATGATTTATAAGCTTTCAATATTGATCGCATGTTCAAAACATTTCTTAAAGTTTTCTTACTATATTTTACACACCCTGATGTATGAAGAAAGAACAGTTTGAGCAAGTGATCTGTATTCAATTACTTTGACTAATTTCACAAGATGTCTTCTATTAATTGGGTTTATTTGGACTACAGTTTTTTACCTCCGCCTTTTGTATCTCTTTTTTAATGTAGAAAATTTTAAAGGACACATTTCATATTCATTGTTTGAGACGTATTCAAAAATGAATAAATTTTAGCAACAGCTTTTCACTTCTTATATTACTATGTCGCATCCTAAAATATTTTGTTTGTGGACCTGTTTAAACCTGTTACATAACTTGATCTCTTTTTCTTGTTTTATTTGACTTGGGAAAGCTTTAAGAGGATATACTATCTTTGCTATGTGGTTAAACTTCTCTTTTACAAAAACGCTGATGAAACAATATCCTTTGTGAAACATTGTAGATATCTCTGCCACCAAGAAACAACCAAGATCTTGCTACATACACACTTTCTGACACTTTCCGATGAATGAAATTGTAACCTTTTTCTTGCCACCCTTGTGAAACGGTGTAAACTATCCCATCAGATTAAATTTCTCTCCAGCTATTTACATGTAATATGGTGTACAGAAATGCATGTTTCTTTTGTTTTTGTGCAAACTTATAAATTGTTTACCACATTTCTAAGTATTTTGTTTCTCTATGTTTGGCGTTGAATGATAAAAAGCAGCATTTAAATGAATCCCTTGTTTTTGTGTTTGGACATATTATAAACTCATCAGTATGTAAGTAATGGGACAAATTCTCTGAAGTTTTTCACCTGTAAGAAGATGTCTATAAGGGTATACTGTGCTTGGTTTCATGGAGGTCAGATTTCAAGGTCAGATTTCAAGATGTCTACGATTTCTCTCCATCTTTCTATAGGAGCACAAGATTTATGCATCTAGATATGAGCTGTATTTGAGCTAGGCAGACTTGTAAAAGGCTTTTTAAAGATATATTTAAATATAAAAAAACTCTTAAAAGAAGAAGCTATATTGAATTGAATGCAAGGTAAAACATTTGTGTCTATGAGTTTACTAACATGAGGCAGTTGTTGTTGTAGGCATATTGCTTTCACTGTACTTGTGTTTTTGTTTTCTTTCTATTGGTATTTTGAAGATTTAAATGTGCTTTTTTTCTGTACGGATTTTTATTTTTCTGTTCTTTTATATGCCTTTTGTTATTCCACTGATCCAGTTGAAAAGGAGGTTGAGGTCTGATTACATAATCACATGCCTGTCTCAAGTCAGCAACCATTCTATTCCTAATCAGGGTCTTTTCTTTTTAGTTATTTTGCAAATTTGATATTGATTACAAACTTTTGTTAGTCTCTGATGAATTTATTCCTAACTTTTCATAATGCTGAAGAGCATTTTCAGCATGACATATTTTGTAACCTCTTATTTTGATCTCAAAATGATTTTTGTGCTGTTGTTTTTGAGTCATAAATAGTCATGCACAAAGGACATTTTTTTGTCATCTTTCTTATTCATACATACAGATAATTATTTATGACTATTTTTATTGTAAGTTGTCAGATTTTAGGTAAAAAAGGAAATTACATAATAAAGTACATATGTAACTCATAAATTGAAAAGCATTTTCAATTTTGTGGAGCATGCAACATTTGGTTTCAGAAGTCGGACATAGCATCTTTCATTCAGCAGCTTCAAAATTTAGATTCTGTTTGTGGTTAAGTTTTTTAAACATCAATGAATTTTTTAAATCTTCATGGAAATTTTTTAAGCTTGGGCAGAATCTGATATATAATCAACTGACAGTATCAAGGGCTAAATTTTGAACATTTTGTTACCATTTATTAAATGGTATTTCTGTCTGATTTTCATAACATTCCATAAAGGTTTGACAAAGTTGTTGACAAGTTAAAGCCAAAAATAATTTTTGCAGTTAATATTGAGAAACAGTCTAAGGTTTTAACTCGTTAATAACTTTGTCAAACTGTCATGGAATGTTATGAATATCAGAAAGACGTTTCTTCTGATCAAGAAAAAAGTATATCTGAAAAGAAAATTTTGAACTACTTAAAATTGGCAGTGGCGGTTCCAGCCATTTTAAAAAGGGGGGTTCCCAACACAGAGTAAAGGGGGGGGGGGGGGGGGGGGTTCCAACTATATGCTCCCATTCAAATGCATTGATCGGCCAAAAAAAAGGGGGGTTCCAACCCCCGGAACCCCCCCCCCCCCACTGGATCCGCCACTGATTGGACTTCCCTTAATATTGGCAGTTAAAGCTTTTATTAAAACTGTCATCAGCAATGACATGGGAGACACTGAAGGCTGCTTTTTCTTAATTGTTTGTTTAATCTTTATTTGGTAGTTCCCTTTAATAACTGTCAATTAATATATTATTGTATTATAATGATGTTTTGTTTCTCATATGTTTGCCCTATTTATACTCAGAACTGAAATTCTTTTAAGCTTTTATAAGATGTTATATATAGATCAAATTTCTATAACAGTATTTCAAGTCTTTTAAAAAGACTTTCATCCCAAATTCCTTTTTTAAACCCCATAAAGTTTTAATTGAGAAATTATGTAAATTTGATGTCACTTTCTCTTTGATTTTGTTGAGCTAGTTTGAATAGTCAAAATTGTAAAAGAATTTAGGATATTTTTAATAGTTATATATTGCAACCTGATTTTGTCTTATCTTTATTCAAAGAAATCTGATAGCAAGACATTGGTCAACACAGGGGTGGATCCAGCCATTTTTAAAAGATGGGTTCCAACTATATGTCCCCATTCAAATGCAATGATCGGCCTAAAAAAAGGGGGGGTTTCCAACCCACTGCCCCCATCCCCCTGGATCTGCCACTACAAAATCTGTAGGATGTATTTTTTGTGATAAATTAGCTAGAACTTCTTGAAAAAAGAAGTCATATTGCCCAATGCTGCAGGAAGATGTGACATAGGACTGGACTGTTTCAGATCTTACATATTAAATATAGGACTCTGGTGTCAATGTCTGTGCCAATGGTTGGCAGACAAGTTCTCTTTGATAAACATACATAGCACAAAATTCAATTACTTACACGATTAAATTTTTTAATAGTTACCTGCATGTTTTTTTGTGTCACATGATATGGACCACATACTATATAATGACCCTTTTGATCAGGTAATCAACAGTTCATATATAACCACACCCATCACTTCTTTACTCTACAATTAGTAAATATTTTTATAAGAAGTTCAAAACTTTGATGAACTTTTAAGTAGTATGTCTGTCAATATCTAGACCACAGAACCAAAATATATATTGTATAGTTAGTATATATCTTCAAGTGTCTTGTTGTTTGGTCTGGAAATTTTGTTAAAATGTTGTTAGATTCTGAAGCCAACAGCCTTAAGTCCTGACATAATGTTCTGTTGGATGGTTGACAAAAGGACATGCTGGTCAATCACTTGAGATTTAGCTTGGTCAACCATTGTCAACCATGGTCACAAAGGTAGAAAACTATAGATGACCATAGTGTGCAGCACATCCAACCATGGTTGGACCATGGTTATCAATGGTGAGCAATGGTACCCATGATCAACCATGGTTGCATTTTAACAGGGGTGAAACCATTGTAGTTTTACATTATCCAAGACATTCACTTGTGAATAGTAATGTTCCTGATCAATTAATAATTCAAAAAAGGATAGTAAGCTTATATTGTCCGTGTTAAAGTAAAGTTATTCACATATATTATAGTGCAATAGACAATCCAGCATGTAACATTAAATACCTTTTACTTTTTTATCATAAAAGTATGTTAGAAAACTGTTATGATTTGAATGCTAATGATATAAGAATGAGTCTCTTTTTGATTCAAGTTTCTCGTAAACCATACAAGCTTTTGGAAAAAGATGGAATATCTCGGTTACATTTTTCATTCATGTTAGGTGGATGAACTTAACCCCAATTTTTTTAGTGATGATCGTAAACATCTCTGACTATTTTTCATAACATCATTAACGAGACCACAAATATTTCTACCTCATGAATACTAAAGGATATGCATTTAAACATTCATATGATTCTAATGTAATTCATAAATCTTCAAAATTCAGGTAGAAAATAGAGTCGCTAATTCATTTTTCTAATTATCATAAAAATATTACAGTATTGAAAAGAAAGATTGTAAAATATGAAATTTTAAGCTTTGATATTGTAAACAACACAAAGAGTCCTAGATGAAAGTCTCTGTGTCAGCTTATACCCTATCTTTTTAAGCCTCATATGGACATCATTTACTTGGTGTTCCAGGCAGTGATTAATTAATATGTCGGTGAAATTTCTTAGGTAAAATCCTGAAGGTGGTATATATTAAAATTATTTTTGAATTATTAATAAGGACTTTTAGAAATTTCTGGATTTTTTCACATTTGTCCATTATGATGAAATGTTATAAATGGATAGTTGATAGTTGTGAACATGTTATTTGAAACTAATCTGTGACCAGTTGGTAGTTGCCAACATGTTATTTGAATGCAATCTGAAGAGTTGGTAGTTGCCAACATGTTATTTGAAGGCAATCTGAATAGTTGGTAGTTACCAACATGTTATTTGAAGCTAATTTGTGACCAGTTGGTAGTTGCCAACATGTTATTTGAAGGCAATCTGAAGAGTTGGTAGTTGCCAACATGTTATTTGAAGCTAATTTGTGACCAGTTGGTAGTTGCCAACATGTTATGTAAAAGTAATATGTGACCAGTTGATAGTTGAAAATATGTTATTTGAAGGCAATCTGTGACCAGTTGGTAGTTGCTAATATGTGACTAGAAGTTTCTGCGACATTACTTGGTACTTTTCTTCATGAGGAATATTATATTTGGAGACTGGCTTTGTACTCATACTGTTGTGACTTTTATATATTTTTGGTTCTTTGTCTTGAGCTTGAGTGAAAATTTCAACACTGAAAATCCTCAAATCCTGAGATTTCTTAGGCTGCTTAAGCTTTCTTGTAACTTAGGTGTAGTCTGATATTGATGTCAATACGAAGGGAGGTAGAGATTCCTTGTCAGTTGATGATATTCTGTACTTAAAAAGTACCATGCTGTTGTTGTCACCATGTATAATAATTACATCATAATCAAATTCAGTCACAGACAGGTTTTAAGTACAATTTGATTAAATATTATGTTAATTGTTTTTATAATCATTGTTTTTCAATTCAGCTAATTGTTTGTGTAATTAAAATTTATTCATGTCTTTGAACTTATATTTTGATATTGACATTAAGGACACAAGTCACCAAGTACAGAGCTGCAAGTGCATAAAATGTAAACAATTATTTTGAGTCTAAAAAAAAGCTGCGGAGGTCAGAAATTGTCATGTCATACACCTCAAACATTCTGAGTTACATAGGTGTTTTATTGAAATTATCTTGTTCCCTGTCGGTTTAATTTCAATATGGTGAACAGTCATGTACCTCCCCATATCAAATTCTATGTACTTGGTCCAATTTATCAGTGGGAAAACTAGAAATAGGGCATTAGTGTAGGTTATAACATCACGAACTTACAATAATTTATATTTGCTTCATTTAGTAAAGGTTACTGCTGTGTATTTTCTTCTTCTAGACTTGAAAATCACATCCACATGCATTATACCTCAATCTTAAAAAAACTAGTCACCAGATGAACTGTCTTACTTGTAGTTTGTAACTTTCTATATTTTTGGATTAAGTCTAGAAAATATAGTGGTCATGCATGTGACCTATGTATTTTGGCCTTTGAAATGTGACCTACTTGGAACTTTGGTGTGACCTAATTGTAGCTTGGCTTAAAATCAAAAATTGGTCAAACTGACCAACATTTTATCTATGACTAAATTTATAAAAATTGCTTTTCTGTACTGACTTCAATTTTCATGTAGTCTTCTCCTTAATTGGCTGTTTCAGCTTTGAAGTTGACTTGGGAATTCAGTGTAAAAAAACCAGTAGACTGAAAAAGTATCTGTGTTATAAAGCTTAAACTGTTTGGATGAGTATTTAAAGTTAACATAAAGATTTAATTGACCTAAAATTATAATAATAGTATGCTAAATCAGGTTTCTTTTTTTCACCTAGTTTTTCAAGGATTATTATTAAAGTGACTTTAACTTGCTAAAGAATTTAGGACAACAAGAGAAGATTTTCTTGTTCATAAATTTGTGAAATTTTTTTGAGCCCTAAGGAAGATTTCTAGCCTAAATCGTGTCTTATTACACAGATTTTAGTTTATGATGAATATATGAATAGTTATCAAGATAATTGCAGCAACAAGTTTAGATGAACTCAAGTTACTGCCTAACGTACTCTTCTCATATAACTGTAATATATACCAAACCTTATACAATATCTTGTTGCCTGTTCAGATGTTTTCTGATTACAATCATTAAATGGGACCTGTTTTTTTTTTTAATACAAATTGTCAATGATACTTCAATTATATTATGAAACAACCATCTTTCAGTTTTTTATGTGAAAAAAATTGTTTCATTTAGTATATGACATAGTGTTTATGAAGAGGCAGAATCAGAGTTTCATCACAGTGCATGGTTGCTTGACTTCAACATAGCTTATAGTTTCAATACTGCATCCCTGGCAGACATGGTTCATAAAAGCAATACTGATGTACTGTTTCATGTTGGTCTTATGATTTCAACCAGGAACATGTATGAATTGCAACACATTTTATGTAAAACATTTTATGTAAAGAGCTTGGTCATTGTTATGAATTACATTTCATTCAAAAAAACATAAACTGTCTTCAACCTATAAAAAAAACCTGTATCAAATATAAAACTGATTATCGTCCAGTCTAGAGACTTTGTCCCGCTGACAGATGACCTGATAGATAAATAGATTGGTGTTAGTGGACCGGTCAGTTTTAATACTGTACAGTGGTCAGTTTACAATAATGTTTTGTTAAATCTGGCCAGAGGGATGATATTTATACTTGGTGTTAAATACATGTACCTTGCTACCGATAGTCTAAAGTATAATCGTATGTTTACAAAGCAAATCAGACGTTACGAATAAAAACAGAGGTGTATTGAACAAATGATACATGGATAAAAAAAATATAATTAAAATGTTTAGACTCATTTAAGAATATTTCACTATTCAGTAAAGTTCATGTTCTGGGCCTAATGAGAAGTGATCAGATCTACAAGTGACAATTTTCAATGAATGAAACACTTGGTTTTCAGTGTGAGTGAAGTTCCAAAGATCCATTAAATTCTAGTGCTGAAGTTTTTAATTCCACCATATATTTGACTGTTTTTTGAATGGCATGGAAGAGCTGTGTATAGTCTGCTTAAGTTATGGAGGCAGTTGTACCATCTACTCTCACATGTGTGCGATATTTGTAACTATAATAATTCTAATGTGAATGTTTTTATTAAACATAATAGATTATAACATGAGCTGTGGTTCACTTGTATGAATTTGTGGTCAGTATTTTGGACATTGTGACATATTGCATCAAACTTTCATTTGTCAAATGAAATAAAAAGACCTGAACTACAGAAAACCTAGTACAGTTTTTGGTGATTTTAAGACTTTATCCTAAAATACTTGTAGCGTGATCAATCATTTTACATAAAATGACATTCACATTACGTCAAATATTACATTGATTTATGTTTTTTCGAAGTTTGTGTTCACTCGTACTTTTGATGAAATTGGGTGTTCTCTCATTTCATACAGGTTATTTGTGAAATTGACAGATAGTTTTCTTTTTTTGTTTACTGGATTTATTACAAATATTAAGGAAATGTGATGTATTAGAGAGAATGGATTCATTTTTAAGGAACTATTATCATGAAGAAGACCTCTATTTGGATCCCTTTGTAAGTATATGTTAATTTTGGGGATAAAAAAAATACAATTGCCAGATGGAGGTGTGACAAAGACGGATAACATTTAACGGAAATGAAATCAATCGAATCATTGATAGAATCTAAATGAACAGTTACTATGTGATTTTGTATGTCAAATTCTTTTTTTTTTTGTCTCATGTATATTTAGATACGGTCTACGTAAAGATTAATTTGTCTTACTTCTATACGATTCTGTGTGATTCTATGCAGTATGAAGGTAAATGTATGGCTATTAAAATACTATTCCTAGTTGTTTTTGTTTACCACCAGTGTTTCGACTTTTGTGTCCAGTGTAAATACTTTTTCACAGTTTGGATATGGTACCTTTCAATATCTTTGATTTGTTTTGCTGATGTTGTTTTTATTTGTTTTTGTTTTTGTTATTAGTATTTGCCTCATCATCAATGAATCGTACTTTTGAATGTCTATGAACAATATATTGTTTACAAGAATTAGTTAAAATTAAATTTTGTTCTACAAGGTGAATTAAAATCAAAAGAAACAATATGAGTTGACAATAACAGACAGTTTAAATGCAGTAAGGTTCATATGATGTATAAAAAGTCCAAAAAATTACATTAAAAGTTACATCACTTGTAGGAAAACCATGAATGATGGGAACTCAGACGTTGTTGGCTTAAAAATTAACGATTTCATTATGAGCATTATTCAATATTTAAATATGATTTAATCCCTACAAGTTATTTTCAATTGACATTTTGATATGTAATTAGTGTTTTTACATATATATAGTCAATCTTATAAAAGTACAAACACAAATTTTAACAAAGTACTTATGCACTTTCTTCTTTCATACACTTTTTTTAAATGGTTAATGTATTCCTGCATCAAGCTGCGATTTCTGATATTTTGAGGGTAATTACCGAAAATTAATGGTGTCATATGTCACTTCGACAATTTAACGGAGAAATGGTTTAGGTCACATCCATTACACCATAATTTTAGTATCCATTTAAAATTTAGTTTTATGGTTGTGAATTTTAAAAAGTAGGACCTATTTTTAAAATTCATTGAAATTTTTATATGTCGCGGAAGAAACTGTGACCAAATGGTACATTTTTTATTGTCTGTTTAGATTTAGAGGTATATATGGGTTAAATATCATTTAAATTATCCCTATATAACCTTAGGAGGTCTTCTTTGCTATTAGATTGATAGCCACAGCAGAATTATATATAATATATTTATTGACACAGTATAAAATATAGCGGTTATGAATTGATCACTTTCGACTGACTATTTAAATCATCAATAAATAAAACTTTACCGTTATTCACAATTCTTGAGCTTGAGAACCTGCCCTTTTATTATACATGTGTGTTTGCGTAACTTTCTCTCTTTACTTTGACCGTGTTTAAATTGCCTGGAATATATATGTATATCTAAAACAAGTACCCCGGTACTGCATACATGTCTACAGATATAGAAGGATATTGCAATGTCTTGATATAAGTAAGCCGTAATAAGTGTGAAAAAATCAAACCTAAAATGAAGACTTTGTTTACTTCTAATCACCCAACAGATTACTTATGGTACTTACAGAAAGGATATTTTATAAACAAATATACCTGACAGTGTTAATTCTTAATTAGGTGTGAAAATAAAAAGTGATGTTGATTTTTGATATTGAAGCATGTACATAAGTATTTGACAGTGTTTGGATATATGTGGACAGCAAACAGTGAAAAAGATACAAGTCTTAATTAGGTGTTAAAACAAACAGTAAATATAAGTAGATGTTGAAGAAACAGTGGTAATGTGACTTGATTAGACATGAAGACACATCAGATCAGCGAAAGTTTTTAAATGTCTCAGTTACAAGTATTGTTTAAATGTTTATAACGGGTAGTAAACTATAAACATAGATATCAAGAAAAAAAATGGATGTTCTGGTGTAGAGACTAAATAATGGGGCATGCTATACAGAAAGTTACAGTAAGTTCTAGAAATCTTTTATGTGTTTTCTGTAGCTAATAGATAAAACTTTTATAATTTTGATATATTGATGATGCTTCATTTGGGGATAAAATTTGAAAAGAAGTATCATATTTTCAAAAGAAGTATATTTTTTTATAAGAACAAGCATCATATAGATCTATGCAAGATTAGAAATATGCACATTTTTTTTTAAATGACATAATTATTTTGTAAAAATCTATTCTTTTGTGAGTTTTTTTTAATATAATTATTTGAATGAAGATTATTTATAGTGACCTGTGAGGATGTGGTTTGGTTTGGGTTATTTGTCCAACTTTATTTTTTATTTTTTTAAGTTTCCTGTATATGTGACTTATATAATGTTTTCAGAAACCACTGATTTAAAATTGGTGATATAATTAATTTTATCTTGCTTAATAATTTATTGTGCAACACTCTCAGTATAAACCAAACAATCATTTATGAATCACAAAAGTTTTTGAAATTGGACTATTTCTTCATCAAATGAGTAATGTACTCATTAAAAGTAAAGCAATTGAAATCTCGATTAAAATTCACCTTTTTAAGTATAAAATAGACAGATCAGAAATGTACCTGTCCTCGTTTTTATCATGATGCACTCTTTATCAATTTATATATATGACAAAATCTGCAAAATCTGAACATTTTGTATTATATTTTGCCTGAAGAGTGACAACGATAGAATAACTTAATCAGTGTGACATCAAATTTTCAATGTTATAATGTGGTACTAATGTCCCTGTACTGAATGCTCTCGACATGCATTATTACATAACGTTACAATCTAAATAGGTATCAACAATTGTATTTGATATGAATAACAAAGAATGATTAGATTTGGTTTATTTATAGCCAATGAATGATATTTATGTCTGAACAATTGTGTTTTATAACTCGAAATCAAGTACACATCTTTTTTTTTAAATACCTGTCAGAGGAATGTTAATTGAGGGAGGTGAAATTGCAGGATTGTTTTAAATCTTCCTACGCATATTTTTTTCCATAATTTACAAACTTATATTTAAAATTTTAGACCCTTATACATCAGAAAAAAATTTGGACAAAAATGTTTCTTCATTAAAACAATGATGGCTTATAATAGGAATAAATGAGCTTAAAATCTTAAATTTAGGCAGTGATCTCCCTTTAATCAATTTTTGGGAAGATAGTAATTCTGTTGACCTTAAAGGACCCAGGAGAAAACTTAGGGCCATGGTGGATCCAGGATAGGTCACAGAAGGCCCCCAAAATAATCACATGTTTTTCATGTGATCTTTAAGTTAATATCATCCAACGAAATGTTCTTACTCTGCTCAGTAGTTTCTATAATGTTTTCTGGAATTGTGTTACCCCCGCCCTCCACCTTTTGAAAATCCTGGATCTACCCTGGTTGAAGTCCAAGGAGTTGCGTTAAAGACTGATGAAATAAGTTGGCACACTATGCCTTTTCAAAATACATTTTGTGAAAGCTTTAAAGATCTTTAAAGACCTACATAATTCAGTTTACTTATATAATAGACAGGGAGGGGTGGACTAAATGTCAAATTCCTCTCTGGTATTTGTTATTTCTCAAACACCTTATTTAATCAAGTTGAAATGATGGCAGGTTAAAAAAAGAAATTCGGTTAAACAGTTCAAGCAATAGAAGTGAGAAATTATTGTTCAACTCTTTAAATAAATTAATAAATAACATTTTAAATGGATTTTAATAAAATTGACACCTTTATTTTAGGATTTATGCAAATAACTGTATATACCTGTAAATTGTCAATTAACCAACATTTTGAAGTGATTGACTATTTAGGTGTAATTTGTTTCAGTTTATATTGATTAAAAACTGGTAATATTTGTATAACTGTAATAACAGACATTAGTCTGTCTTAGTCAAATTTTATTAATTTTAACTTGTGAAGCATTTCTTAGAAAACAAGAACTCCTGTAACCTTTTCAGAAACATGTATCATAAATATATAAATATCAAAATGAATAACTTCAGTTGAGTATTTTAAGAATGTAGGACAGAAAGTCACAGGACAAAAAGTCACAGACAAAAAGTCACGGACAAAAAGTCACAGGACAAAAAGTCACAATTCATTTTTTCTGATTATTTTCTTTGAATAAAAAATGCTTTATTTTACAAAAATATTTTTGTATTTTTCTTGATGTATTATATGTTTACCAACTTTGTAATCAAAATTTATCAAAAAAATATCAAAGATGATCAAATAATTGTTAAGAAAACAAAATGTCAAAGTAGATTGGCACTCAAATGGCTTCATGGTGCCAAGAAATATGTCCTTTGCATGATTAAAATAAAATAAATCTTCATTTTTCAAGTAAAATGATAAATTCCATGAACTTTAATATGAATATATGTATTAAAAAGTAAATATTTCAAGATATTTCTCTTATATATTCCAACAATTGTCAAAAAATTATTTGTGACTTTTTGTTCCGTGACTTTTTGTCCTATCAAATTTGTGACTTTATGTCCTGTGACTTTTTGTCCTGTGACTTTCTGTCCGTTTACCTATTTTAACACCTATATTTATATGGATGAAACTACCAAAGTTTGACCGCCCTCTTTTCCTGTCTATCTAATCCATAATTTTCATTTTCATAATGTTAAGAATCTCTCAGGAACACTTGAATGTGAGAATCATCGACTATAGATATATTCAAGGTTCTCATGTTCTTTGAACAATTCCTGAACAATATTTTCCGATATTTTCGATACTTTCCGTAGAACCAATGACTGCAAATACCGAACAATATTATGCATATTTAACCTATATTAGTAGGTGTCTTTGATATTAGTTTATTGGTTATAATGGTATTTATGGGATGTTACTAGACAAATGGAGCATTTATAAAACACCTGTGGAATTTGTCTCCATTCATAACAAGTCTGTTATATCAATCGTTTTACTTGATGAATAAAAGTTTTTGTACTATTAATTTTGAAAAGTGTTCGTCTTGCATGTAAACTTTCCAATTAATAAATTTGGTTAACAGCTTTAATTGGTCTTAGTAATTTATTCAAATTTTTGTAAATTTATGCCAAAGTTGTTAAATGTGTGATGTTATTCAAGAAATGGTTGTGGAGGTCTTTGATAATGGTTTCATTTATTGCCAAGTTTTTTTTTATGAAAGAAAAGGGATATAGAAAAAAGTGTTTTAATATGAAATAAATCAAATCATAGGAATACTTCAACATTTCATCATTGATGTGAGAACTGATTTGTATGCATGTGCAGTATGTGTAACTAAGGATTCCTTATGCATAAACATTGCTGCACTATTAGAGAACCTTCACAAGTGTTTAGCAGTTCGTCTGATTGGACACTTTTTCTCAATGATGACTAAAGTACTGTTGTTTTTGAGATTGGTCCTGCATGTTTATGTTAGATATCAGGAGTATTTAGCATCATATGAATGTTAACTTTGAATGGGCATTGTAACTTTCTTGAATTCTAATTACTGACAGGACACCAACTTTTTTCATGTGACTTATTTTGAAATGTTTGCTGCATTTTAACTCGGACATATACAATATTTCATTGGATTTTTATGACGGATGTTATGATTTCATGTAAGTGGAATATGTATTTTATCATTTAGCATAAGAAAGTGGCATGTTTTTATTGTGAAAAAAGCATTTGAATGGACATTAGAATGTTCTTCATATCGAATTCCATTTAGAATTTCTTTTTGATTATTCATTGGCCTTTGTTGAAGATTTGCAATGCACCAAATACAGAAAGTTGCTCCCACACCGAAAATGTGTAAATTGATAATTAGTTTGGTAAGATTTAAAGTCAAAGTTTATCTGTGAAGTTATGATTGATCAATTGCTACCTGCTTTGATGTCCAATCTAAATTTTCTTTAATAAGATGTACAATTTGATAATCATCAGGAAAAACTTACAAGCTTATAAATGCATTGAAATTTTAAATGGTTTGAATATTTGTTCTGAAAGTATTTAAAAACAGTTATGTATAAGACAAGATAGGATGAAAAGAATTTAAAACGGTGTCAAATCTATGACTGCATACTCATGGCCATTGATATTGGACAATAAATTGTAGAAATGTTATATTTTATCTTCTTAAAAGATTAGTTGCAAAAAAATAGATCAAATTGAAACTATAAACATTAGACTATTATGCTACTACTTTTCAAAACAAAATTTTGGGACTGCTTTCAACTTAGGACACCTGTAATTTTGCTTATCTAATTGTTACCTGTTAACTTTAAAATCTCATTATATGTAGGTAAAGATAGACAAACAAACTCTTCCTTTTATCTCTGGCCAGGTTTCAAAGGTATATAAATTTTAAGTAAATATTTGATAATTTTATTACCATATCTATAACTGATGTCAATTTCTGTCAATATTTCTATTACCTGCTCATGATTATAGTTATGATAGTAGACACATTAATTGCACTTTCTGCATTTTGAAGTGCAACTTTAAATTCAAGTAATAAATCCATTTTAATTAACTTCATTAATAAATGTCTAGTCACAAATTTGCAATTATGATTATGGTCCTCATGTTTTTATAATATAACAACCCACCTTAACTCAGGTATTTCTGTATTAAGCAGCATTAATTTTACAACGCTATATTTTTTAGTTTCATGAAGTTTGGATTTTATGTGAAAATTTATTCCATGTTTTGACGAGAAGCTCCTATTTTCAAGATTTCCTGCTGGACTCAATCATTTGGCTCATATGATCTACCAATAATTTACTTTCAACATGTGTTGCGAACATGACTTTAATATTGATAAGCACTTTTATGGCAATTAAGTGAAGGTTCCAATAAAATTTACTTTAAAAAAAAAATATGATTTATGATAATGATCATTATAATTATAAGTAGAATTAGAAGTAAGATTTATATATTTAAAATCAGCCTTCCCACTCAAGAAAAGGATATTTCAAAATCTAACTGTACGTTAATACTAAATCTTGGAATATATAAATGAAATCAAAGAATAAGCCTATGTTGGCTAGGTTTCACAAATGTAAGAAATAGGTACATGTAATGGTGTTGCATACTTTGTATTTAAGGTACTTGTAAGGTACACAAAACCTTTTGTTAGTATGTTAAGTCATGATTCCGAAAACTTTGATGGTGCATTTGAAGTACACAGACTTCTTATTCTGGTACATGTACTTATTAATATGTGAAGTTATGAGTCCACAGCTGTCAGAACTATGTTAACATGCATATGCTGAACTTTATACAATTAAAAAAAAATGCCATTTTTTGTCAAGCCTGCAATTTCTATTGCAGAAAGTAGTAATGATGATGGAAGTTTTTTACGACCTTCACTGGCTATACAGCCCTTGCATGGTCAGTAATTAGTAAAGATAGTGACATGAACACATATGTGATAGCTGATCACTACACATGTGTCACTAGACATGTAATAACCAACCACTAATAGATTCAAGAACACACTACAGACAAATTATGGCTAATGGTCAGTTTGATGGGAAATTTAGTGACAATTTTATGACATGTCGAACATTTATATGTTATTAATTACAATAAGGTTCAGATTATTGACATAATTATGACAGAATACACAAGTCAAACTCATTCTTGTGACAGTTTTACAAGTTTTACCAGAATTATTATACCAAATCTGCAACTAACAACCCCAAATAGAATCTTAATGGAAGCCTTTTTGACTACTATAGGGGTGTTAAATGACCTTGATCAAGGTGGGACATGGTTGGTCATCTGTTTTTATTGAATATGTTCTATTTTAACTTCCATTATTTTATGTCTCACAGTGATAAAGTTACAAAAAATTTTAAATTTCAAAAAAAAAAAAAAAGCTTTTTGGTCTGTTTTAAAATAAGTGCTAATGGATTATGTATATATATGTTCAAAATCCAACTTTTTGATTTAGAGTTGTCTTTCCTGTTCTTAACCGAAATACAAAAGAAACATTAAGATTATGAGAAATTATGTTTGTGGTTTATGGCATGTTATGGCAAAATGACAAAATACTCCTGATTCTGAATGAATGACCACTTTTTGACAACCAACCCAGATGGCAGGTAATGTTACCTGTCACAGAAGTAGGTCATCAATTTTACGATTATTTAGGATGGGTATTGGGTCACATCTTTATGACATTTAAAATCAGATAGTTTGAATAATTGTGGTCATGAAAGATAAGCATTAAATTTGTTAATATACATCTTCAAATTTCACAATCCTGAAAGAAAATAAGGGATAAAAGGTAAAGTAGAAAAGGTAGAATAGAAGACGGATTGTCAAGTGGTTTCTGTTTATTTCTAAAGAAAAAGTTTTTATGGTGAATAAGCTAACATGTGGTATCTTTCATTCTTACTCGCTTAATAATAATATTCACATTGGAAGAAATTGACAATGGGGATTGGATACAATTATAATTAACGTTCAGTAGATATTCATTTCATATGACTATAGAATATAGAATAAAGTCCGACTATTCCCTCAACCTAACTTAGCAAGGCTGAGTAGATTGTGAAAGTTTGTGGCAACATTTACGATCTTTAGCAACTGATTCCCAGAGGCAGATTTAGGGGGTGACCCAGGGGACCCTGGCCCCCTTTTTGGGGAAAATTTTGTTTGCTTATATTGGAAATCACTGAATCATGACTGGCGCGGGCCCCCACTTATGAAAAATTCTGGATCCGCCACTGATTCCAAACTGAGACTTATCTATAACACACAGTTTCTATATCAACAGATAAAGTACTTTGAAAAGTAAACCTAATTTACGGCAAGCATTTTTATACAAAATTTGCATTTCATTAATAATATTTTATTGCCTCTGTAATAAGAATATTATAGAGCTAAGTGGTTTTTCTAATCCAGTATTTTTCTATGACGTACAACTCATCTTATTATAAAGTTCACTGACAAGTCCATGGAACAGTTGGCATTAGAACGTTCACGTCCTATTTATGAATAAAGATTATATAAGTTTGTCTATAGATTTAACACAAGTGCTTTGACATATTAATCTTTGTCTTAATGAGTTTTGTAAAAGCCTTTAAAGTACAGTCAATATTAGGATGTCTCTTTCAGTATCTCAACAATCATAAAATACTCTTACAATTTAGTTCAGAAATGTTTTATGCTGAAATGCACACCCACTTTGTAAATACTTTTTGTACTCATGATAATTACTTAATTCATGCTATCTTAGTGCAAGATTCAATTATATACAAGTCACTGTTTATTTAGAACTGGGATATACAGTTGATACCTTTATATAGAGAGAACAACTCTCTAGAAGTCTTCTGTTGTCTGTAAACATTCATGTACTAATTTGCCACTGGATTTTAAGCAAACAGTCTTTATCTTAATTAATTTTGTCAATTTTCATATCAATCACATTCAGTGATTGCAGCCACTAAAAGATCTCAGCTGCCTATAAAAGATCATTTCAAAGATAAAAAGTCTTAATGTGTCTTTAAATTGACCTTGAAATTCATATAAGTAAGCGTTTTTAGCCTTTCATTGGTGCATTAAAATAAGGAGCTCACAGTTCTCATGGTACTGTATTGGTCATTGAGACAGCAATCAGCCAACGGAATTTATTGCAAGATCTGAAAGAAAACGTTCAAATTTAACTTGATGAGCTCTTACAGTAACCCATGCCATATAGTTCACTCTTAAACTAACAGGGAGGCCTGTAAACAAAAGAAAAAGAAAAAAAAGAATAAACATCCAGTACAATTAAGATCAATCAGTAATTGGGTTTAAAAGTTCATTCTGGGTTACATTTTCAACAAGATTGCTAGCTTCTTTACAGTAAATCATTGATAAATTTAAATTTTACAGTCCCAGGACATCTATCAATAGATATTTACTTTGCCAATATTTTTCATGACGTCAATAGTTCTATCATATCAGACTTATAGAAATCGTAAAACATGTAATCTTATTATCCTGTCTATCTACCAACCATTAACGGACAATAGACATAGGTACTTCATATCAGCCATGATTATCCTCTTATATTTGATGAAAGAAAAATCGGTTAATAATCTTCATTGATGAGCCCGTTAATGTTGATATATAGAATGATTCGTCCCTAACTACAAGAAAACTGACCTGACGTTTATGGTTATATTGCAAAAGAGAGAAAAAAGAATTCTCAGTAATTGTTGCGTAACATTTAATTCTGTTTAATCGAGAAAGAGTTTTGCACTTTAATGTTGTGCATAACAAAAATGTCATTGGAATTTTTGCCACTGGTTGATATTTTTAGTTTGTGGACTTTAGTTAAGAACAAGGTTTTGCATTGTACAAAGCAATTATTTTTTGACTTTGGAAAATATATTTATATATAGCATTATATTAAAGTGTGTAAATCCTTGCATGTAGAACAAAGTCCATAGAATTGTATTATGTTCCTAGCCTGGGAAACTCATATTAAACTTTCACAGGGGGAGGAAACTTCTTGAATTGAGCCCATGTAACTTCCAAATATAATGTAATGTTTAATCAAACTTTATCGAAAGATCGTAATCTTAAAAGATTAATAAAGAGAGAGATGATTTGAACATTGAAATTAAATAAACTGTATTGTTCTAACCTTTGTTGACAGTACTTTTCTTGATATATTGAGGACCACTTAATAAAAACATAATTTTTGTGTTAAATCTGTTTAAATATTTTCTCACGAACTTATCAAGACTATGTCAAGGATGGTTTATAGGTGTCTAAAAAAAGACACCTACCATTATATACATTTGTTATACAAAATCCATTTACGAGTTTGTAAAAAAAGATACGTTCATGGTAAAGTTACAATGGTTTTTAAATTAGAAAAATTCCTTGATTAAATTATTTTAACATATCTTATAGTAAAAAATACAGGTGAAATTAGATTTTGATTCACCAAGATTGTCACGCCATACCAATCCTAAGACATATCTTTACACGTTCACTCATCCTATACATCACTCTTCAATATAGGAGGTAAGAAATTTGTAAACAAATTACAAAAATTAATCACAATTTACCTGGTAAGTCCAACATTATTTGTTGACATTTTAACCTGTCCTATTTTGATTAGATAAAAAACATTTTATCAGATAGATTTTCCCGGAACTAAGGGATGTAATTGTTGACCGACAGTAACTTCATGGTTGTTTTTTATACTTGTATCCCAGAGCCTAATTGAACATTCCTGTAGGCATGTTTAATTGTAAAAGAAAAGTTTGTTTAGGGTACATTAAAGCAGAGTAATAGAGTTGGTGCTAAGAATTTGACACAGGACAGAGTCTGGTTCGGTACTTACTTTTAAGTACTGTTAACCTTTTCCATATTGAGACTAAATTCTTTGAAAGACGAAAGTGACTCGTAGTGAATTTTGAAGTTAGCTGTGTTTTTTTTATACAGATGCATTTGCTTTCTGGATTATAGTAGAGTCAAAATATATCAGCATATAGAAAATACATGTATTCATTTTCCGAAGAGTGTTTGCTGTAAAACTGTTTGCTAGTGACAAAAAAATCAACAGTCTTTATATGTTTGTGTTTTGTATCGTTGCAGGTTCAGAGGATACCCGAGTATGACAAGTACTTAAACGATCTTCTCGATGAAACAGATCCAAACCATCAGGACTATGAGGAACTCAGCCGAGCTACCTCAAGAGTCCAAAATGTAAGTTTTATTCACTAACATGTATAATTTTATCAACCAAAATGTTTGAACAATGTTTTGGATATTCAAAGATTTGTCCGCAGGCATCACTACAGAGACATTGATTGTAGAAATGCATATCTGATACAGTATTATTGGTTCCATGAGTGGTATTTTTTTATTCAATTAATATTCTGACATTAATTTTGGTTGTATAGTAAACTGAAAATCCCTTTTATTTGGACTTCGTTTCTAAAAACTCCTCATTTCAAACACATAATATGATATTGTATACTGTAATGTTAAATTATTGTCTTTTATGCATTGAATTTTTAAAAAATAAATTGTCGCCAATTTGGTTTATAAGCCAGACATGATGAAACCTTTTTTAATCCACCCCTTGGGTTAGACCTTGGGTTGAAGTCATAAAACTTTGCTCAGTGCTCGGAGCACAAAAATCATGCTTGAAACATGAAATCAAGCATTTTGATTGGTTGATTCTTGAGTCTGAGTTCAAAAATCGTGCTCGAAAGTTTTATGACTGCAAGGCCAGGATGTTTTATTGGAGTTGACTCAGTACAACAGTCCTTATTGTTTTGATCCTCTTTATAATTTTATTATTATGTCTCCAAAGCTATCTCCTGATAATTATATTATGCAAATGAGCCATTATCTATTTTTCAATTAACATTCTTTTTCTCTATCATACAATACTGTCTTTCATACTGGGTACCCTATATATTTAATATACAAAAGTAAAAGATATTTAGTAAAGTTTTGTGTAATACAAGTCGGTTTCTTTGTTATAAGTTCTCATTTTACCAATTTGGGAAAAATTTACCACACAGCTGTTATAGCCTGTTATATTTCTATTTACTATATAAGAAATCTATTAAAGACATTCAAGTAGGGTCATTATGACCATAAATAGTCAGAAGTTTATTCATTTCCTCACGGAACAATTAGATATTTTTTGTAAATTGATTTTTGTACACAAGAAACCTTTGTTCATTAGGACCTAATATGCTTTACAGTGATTCAGTTAAGGCACCACGGTTGCTGGTCGGGGTAGTTAGTACCTCTGATATTTCCTCTCTGTTTATTATGACCTAATATGCTTTACAGTGAATCAGTTAAGGCACCACGGTTGCTGGTCGGGGTAGTTAGTACCTCTGATATTTCCTCTCTGTTTATTATGACCTAATATGCTCTACAGTGATTCAGTTTTTCTGCATCATGGTTGCTGGTCTGGGTATTCCTGTTACCTTTGATTCATCTTAACAAATTGCTTTTAGGGGCAGTTCCAGCCATTTAAAAAAGGGAGGTTCCCAACCCAGGATTAAGGTGGATTCCATCAATATTTCCCCGTTCAAATGCATTTATTGCCCCAAAAAGGGGGTTCCACCCCCTGGAACGCTCCCTGGAACTGCCACTGACTTGAATCTATAGAAACACCCCATTGTTACACAGGCTTGGAATCTGATGGATGCATATGTCTTATAGCTTAAAGAAATTTTTTAAATATTCCCTTATATTTCTTTAAATCTATTCAATTTTAAGATAACAATTTATCTTGAATTTTAACTTTTACCGAATATTTCTGTAATCATCAATACCATAATGAAAATCTTGATATGATGAAATGGACAGCTCATCTTGAAGACACGTTTAAAATTATCACGTTTTTTATTTTTCGGTCTTGTTTGTCACACTTCAAGTTTACTGCACTTCTATCTTCAGTCATTGGTCTAAAAAGGAAAGTTCATAAAGATTATGGTCATTTATATCTTCTATTGTATTTACCTAGAGAGACACTAAAAGGGCAAAGCTTTAGTTCATTATAAAACTTTAAAAAACAAGTCACGTGTAAAATAAAAAGATTATAAGTTGTGTTGTCCTTGATCAGGCTTGTCCCTATTTCATTAATACTCTTGGAACTTTAATCCCTGAAGAAGGAGGTCAATAATTGCGAGAGAAAAACTTAATCCATATTTAAATTCTCATGTTTGAAATATTAGGTCTGTGTTCAGGATATACTCTGGTATCTATGTACACTAAAATGTACCTTTAATGTGTAAACAAATATGCTTATATGACATATCCATATTCAGTCAATTAAATACAAATTAATTAAAGGAAGATATTATTAATATAATAATTTGGCATGCACAATATAATATTCTACATAGTAGGTCATATCAATGAGCTCTCCAAGGGGGTAATATGTATAAAACAATAACGTCGCTGAATCACCGAATTACAATTCTGTAACTATCGGCAAGCATCACTAAAATCGTCCGTGTTGAACATATTCATATGGATGTCATGGTCACATGATTTTGAAAGGCAGGGTATGATATTTATTGATCTATTCATAAAGTATTCATAAAAAATCTCTTTTGGTGTCATGATACACCTTATATTGACTTCAAAACAGATTTTAATGATCTTAAGCTGTAGAATTGTTATAATATAAGTCTTATAAATATAAAGTTTTTTTATGTTGTCGACATGGGGTGGTCTTATTTATAATGTCAATGAAATAAGATTGATGACCTTTTCCCCTGATTTATTGAAATATTATCAGAAAGTTTAGCTTATGTAATGGATACTTTAATATAAACTATACACCTACTTACTGCAATTACTAGTGTAAATGGATTATACAAAATAGTAATTTTTAGATGAATCTGAAGTTTTGATTTGTTTATTTTTTATCAACTTTTTTGGTGGGGTCTCCTTGTTTATTGACTAGTACTTAGTCTTCCAACCAAGAATTTTCTGGGAAGGATATCAATTTATAAAACACAATAAACAGAATATTGCTTTGCAAGGTCAAGGTCAAGGTGACAAACTATATTCATATCTAATTTGAATTTTGACTGCCTTGAAAAGTGATGATTCCTTTTATTATATTTGCCTATCTGTCACTGTAAAATGGTGTTGGGAGTTTCTTTCTAAAATGTCAGGGTCTCAACTTTCACAATCAGAGTGTATCTCAAAAAGGTTAATCTTCCAACTGCAGTGTCAAGGTCACAAACTTAGTTCAACTAACATAACCCATATCCAAATGTACATTTATATCTAGATGAAAACATTTGAATGTCCTTAAAGATATTAAAGATACTTAGTATGATTTATCCACCATTAGGAGATGGTCATAAATTTCTTTTGAATGTTGACACCTACAAGGTATAATCTGTTTGTTAGTTAAATTCAGACTGACAGCAGCTAAGGGTTTGTGTCTATGCCTTTGGTGTGAAATATACAAGTTTTAAAATGGCTGTTGGAAATTCACATAAAAGTTACCAACTTCTGGTCAGCCTCCAAACTAAGGATGGAACTTCAATCTTGTTCTAATGTTCTTGATATTTCTATTGATAAACCATACATATACATATAAAGTTTGGCAAATTATATTAATATTAGCAAAAGGGTGGTCTTATTAAGATTCTTCCAAATAAATCCCTAAGTGTGGCAATATTTTGACGGGTGATTGTCACATCATACCAGTTAATCCTGATCAGCACTATACTTAACAGATTAAAGTCTTACATACTAATATTTAACAGATTAGTAAAACACAAGGCTGTCATAATAAGTGATCAAATCCCATTCATTTTACATCACCAGACCTTAATGTGCCAAGTCATGGTTAGTTGATACTTGTCCAATGTGAAGTGTGTCTCACTGAGGTCAACAATACAGTATCACTTTAGAACTCTACAAGTTTTTAGCAGAGTCACAGTTGTTGATAAATATCTGTTATCTTCCTGTTATATTATAACACTGATCAGTATTCACTATTACTCAGACCATTAACTTTTGTAAAACAACTTGGTCAGATTGTCAATTTTACTCTGAACTCTTGGAAAACCTTTTTGAATAACAACTTGGTCAGATTGTCAATTTTACACAGAACTTCTAAAATTTTTACTTTTTTAATTCATAAAGATTTCATCTTGCCTGTAACAAAGTCTAAGCGGGCAACTATACCTAGAGATGACAGCATAAACAATTTGCAAAGTACCTTAATTCATTGATTTCACCTTGCGGAACACAAATTGGAATGGTCCTCATGTTTTTCCTGATAAGACCTTGTCACTCATTCATTATGTGATCTGATCTTGACATCCTTTTCATATTCCAGTGCTATCATAAATTATTCAAAACTATTCATGATAGGTCAATGATATTTGGTATGCATGTTTGCCATTAGAAGTTTAATATATATGTCCATCTGTCACCTTTGAAGTATCCTTGCAACAACTTTGTGGGTTTATAGCTTGTGGGCTGCTTCAAGGCAAAGTTTCTAGCACTATTGCACATCCCTTTATTTTCCAGTGGCATAATAATTGCAGCCTTCATTCTCATTGCCCCACTTACCTTTTGTACTTATCGTTGATTTGTTCTAAAATATCTATGAAATATTTGTCAATGGATGTTCTGCAAGCAACAAACATTAATCAAAACGAAATGATATATGATAGATTGAAAACAGTTATTTAATTCTGATCTCTTTTTTAGAGGTAATAATTTATTGCAGCAGCAGCAGACGGGCAATTTTTTTTGTCTGTCATCCCAATGCTTTACTAACTGACTTTTGACCTTTGCATTCCATTCCATTGAATTTATTTATTGTTTGTTAGGTTTCTGTCTGACTTCATCCCATGTCTTTATTTATTATAAACATGAATTTGGTAATTTGGTCCAATGGTATGGCCTATATCATGTACATGCACAATTATATCAATTATATTTACCTGTATTTATATCTTACTCTGAAATTAGATACATGTAGGATTCAGAGACAATCATATTTTATTGTGAGAAATAGCATTCAATTTCCCAAGATAAAAATAGCTGGTTAAACACTTGTTTTTTTTTTTAATCACACAGCACGAAAGCCATAAAAAATTGAGTATTATCATGCAGGCCTTTTATGTTACTGACAACTACCTTATTTCTGGTCCACAGATCAAATCTTTCTAGCAACCTATGTATAGTTTTATTTCACAAATCAATAGCAATAAATGCAAGAACACATTTTTAGTGTTTTTAAAACATCGCCATAAAATATGTTTCCTTGCAAGTTTTTATTTCTTATTTATGAAAAATAACTTACGATGACACAGGTGACCTCTAAAGTTATTATGATTTATGCAACATAAATTTTTAGCGGAACCCATTACAAATTTGGACAATTAGAGATGTATTTTGGTTAAGTAATGTTTACTTCTCCTTTCACACTTGTATGCATCTTATTATATGAAAGAGTTTGTATTGAAAAGGAAGATCAAATCAGAATTGTATGAATTTAAAATTTGAAAAATCTGTGAATAGTTTCCCGTATTTTTTTTCCAGATGGTAAAGGAGCATGAAGATGAACTTGGAACGTCAGAGAATCAAACAAAAATGGATAGTATTCAGCTACGATTCCCAAATGATAACTTACAACTTGACGATAATCAGCAGGTAAGTGTTACCATGGAGATTATTTCATAAAAAGTAGTTAAAGTCTGGTGTGAAATAAGCTTAGATTGCCACTGAAAATTAGAGTACATTAGATAGGGACAGAAATTTTGCAATCAACAAACCACTCAAAGAGTTGTTTTAAATGGTTCATGTTACGATCAAATTGAGGATGGATACCAATGTTAAATAGGTTGCCTCATAGTGGGAATTACAGATTCTTTGATTATTTTTTGTTGATGTTGGTGTCGCTCAATTTTGTTTTTCTTATTATTGTTTTGTGGGCTTTTGTGTCTTTTTGTTATTTTTGTTGTTGTAAATTTAATAGTTTTGTCTTATCTTTCATTTATGATTTTTGTATTGCCTCTTCCTATTTTGATATGTTCCATCAGAAAGAAGTGAATCTATACAACATGATTTAGGCACAAGGTTATAAAACTTAACTGTGCCTGTATTTATACAAGCAGGCTGTCAGTTACAGTTTATGAGTTTTAAGAACCAAATAATGATCATAAATTTTAGATGCCAAAAAAAAATTAACATTCATGTACTTTCTCTTTTAGTATAGTTAGTTTATATGGGCAATTAACAAGCACTTTATCTTGACATTTCCTAAAAGTGTTTTTTTTTTTTTTTATTTTAAAAAGTGCGTAGTATTTTGTGTGTGGAGCTGACATTACCAATTTTTTTAAGAGAACCTTTAGTAGATAACAGTTCTATTATCAAAAGAAGGAGAATCTTGAAGAAATTCTGCAACAATTCCCTGAGCAACTTATATACATGGTTTATATTTTTTTTTAAGCAGAAAAGTAATGAAAATAGAAGTTGATGTGAATGTGTCAAACCTAAGGATAATATATTAAATGAATCAATTAAAATATAAGATCAGATATTCTCTGGAAAGGTGACATTATCCTGTTTTTGTACATTGTTTCATCATTGTTGTCCTTTTTTTGACTAGATAAAAAATAATGAAGTTTATAGGCAAAATTTTCTTGTAATTGTTTTCCATCATAGAATGGGAACTGAGTTTAGTATGATCTTCTTCTTACTTTGATGGTTTGCTCTTTAGAATATTTCTTTCCACTCATTAGTTTACTATGATCCATTTGTATAGTATTGAACGGTTCTCAGGAAAATTAATGTTTTGATCCGATTTAGTTTATCATCAATAAGATATTTATAGTAATAAATAGTAGATTTTGTACTAGTATGACTGTGACAGACATTTATAAATGATTGGTCTTAGTTGTTTTGATAATTTCTTTATATGGTACTGTTTGGAATATACTATTGTAATCAAATTGCATCTAGAAAATCTGAAACCATGCAAGCTTTTTGTGGTAAGAAAAACACTTTTTGATTATTTATTTTAAGATACTGTAACAGCTATAAGCTAAGAAAATCATATGGGAGACCACTCTTTCATAGCTGTTGTACAGTCAAGAGGTGGATTTAGAGGGTTTTTCAGGGTGCCTGGGCCCCCCTTTTTTTGGAAAAAATTGGTTGATTATACAAAAAATCACTGAAGCATGACTGGAGTGCCCTCTTAAGGCAGAAGATGGGCCCCCACTTAAAACAATTTCTGGATCTGCCACTGAAATCACTTCCTGTTACATATTATTACTATATTATTAAATTATTACTTTAATAGGAAGTATTAAAGAATTGTTAGATATTTGGTCTGGACCTTTGTAATGATCAGTTGATGTGAGTAAGCATATTTCAGATTTGCCAGGCTGTTATGTAACTTCCTTATTGACCAAACTTTTAATTTTTAACCGGATTTTTGTGACTTGGGAATGTACGGCAACTAAATGAAGGTCAAGTTCAATAATGGCGATTTTGACTTTTACCGTTCAGGAGTTATGGTTCTTGAAAGATTGAAAAATGGAGTTTTCAGTCGTGTCCGTGCATTTATGCATGAACTGTTCTACTAAAGCTTCCCAAATTTTAATATGTTGTTACTGATGACAAAATGGAGGTCAAGTTCAATAATGACGATTTTGACTTTTACCGTTCAGGAGTTATGGTTCTTGAAAGATTGAAAAATGGTGTTTCCAGTCGTGTCCGTGCATTTTCTCATAAACCATTCAACCAAAGCTTTTCAAATTTTAATATGTTGTTACTGATGACAAAATAGAGGTCAAGTTCAATAATGACGATTTTGACTTTTACCGTTCAGGAGTTATGGCTCTTGAAAGATCGTAAAATGGCTTTTCCAGTCGTGTCCGTGCATTTACGCATGAACTGTTCTACTAAAGCTTTCCAAATTTTAATATGTTGTTACTGATGACAAAATGGAGGTCAAGTTCAATAATGACGATTTTGACTTTTACCGTTCAGGAGTTATGGTTCTTTAAAGATTGAAAAATGGTGTTTCCAGTCGTGTCCGTGCATTTTCTCATGAACCATTCAACCAAAGCTTTTCAAATTTTAATATGTTGTTACTGATGACAAAATAGAGGTCAAGTTCAATAATGACGATTTTGACTTTTACGGTTCAGGAGTTATGGTTCTTGAAAGATCGTAAAATGGTGTTTCCATTCACATTGTTGCATTTACTCACGAACCATTCAATCTTAGCTTTTCAAATTTTAATATGTTGATACTTATGACAAAATGGAGGTCAAATTTGATATTGACGATTTTCACTTTCACCAATCATCAGTAATGGTTCTTGTGATATTGCCAGGACACAAATAAATGTTAATAAATCCTGTTTGCTGTCGTTGTGACAGCCTCTTGTTACTATATTAAGTAGGCATAGATTTTTCGTCAAATGTTTCTCAACTTCTGTATTAAGGAATGATTTGGAAAATTTATCAGGAAAACTTTATAATATTGAGTAATGAACTAGATATTAGTGATTGCATAGATACTTTGAATTTTTTCTATACCCACTGAGTATGTAATCTTCCATCAATGTCTTATAAATGAGTTTTTTGACAAGACATTGCACACAAATTCTTTTTGTTGTTGACTTTATAATTCACATATTCCATAATTTATATAATATTACTTGGTTATTTTAAGAATTTTCTCCCTATAGAAAACATATGGCCATTTTATGGTTTATATCAACTTTATACACCTTAAGGCATGAATTTTTAATATACTTATGAATACTATCAGAAAGAATGTTAGCTTATGTTCAATGTAAGCTTACTTTTCAGTTGCTAAAAGGCGGAAATACTTCCAATAATATTGTGTTAATTCATTCAATTAAAATGTCAATAGCTTAAATTAATCAATCAAAATTAATACCATGAAAGTGCTACCGTAAGGCAATTAGTTTAGTTAGTTGAATTATTGTTTTGTTTTATTTATTACACCTATATGAGGTTTAGACCAAGAAGTATTGAAATTTTAATCTATTTGAATTCAAAATTATTATTTGCGGGATTAAATTTAATATGTGACCTAAGGAAATGCAGTCGATTATTGTAATATAATGGAGTTCAGTCAGGCAGCATGCTAATAAAGGAAGCAATTGACGAGTCCTGTGAAAAGTTGGCAAGCTTCTTTGAAGTCTGGAGCAAATGACGTTATGAATAAATGCAAAGGCTTCATTTTGTTTAAATTATATAGCTATATAGACTTATTCAAGGAGTAAATGTGTAAAGCCTTCTTATTGTCATGGACAAATCTTATGTTGACATCTTCTAGTGAAACGTATTGAATTCCGAAGGATAAAATTGACACTTCATATTACCCTATACATTATGATTAAGTGCTTATTTTAGATTTAAGACATACCGATATTTATCAATCTTTGCATGGTATCTACAAATTTAATGTTGAACTTTTTGTTAAATGCTAGATCTATTTTGAATGTTATTGTTACATTGTAAACATTATTGTCTTGACAGTTTTAGTCAAGAGGTCAAACCAATATTCATACATAGTTTGGACCGTTTTAGAAATGTATGACAGTATAAAGATAAATTACACAAACTTTAAAAATGCGACAGTGAAAATTTGCTCATTTTTTTGGACATAGAATGTGTTAACCGATATAACGGGAGATATTTACGGGAGATATTTACGTGCTAAGGTGAGTGTCATAGCTTTTGTTTATATTTTTCTTTCAAAAACATGGTTTTGATGGATCATTATGGACTTCCTACTAATTACTTGTTGACTGCATTTCGTAATGGGAAATATGTTAGAGAATTAATGACTAAAAAGACAGAATCTGCATTTTTAACCGGATTTTTGTGACAAAAATGTCGGTTATTGATTTGGGGATGTACGGCGGTCGGTCGGGCGGGCGGCAACCAAATGTTGTCCGTGCATTTACTCATGAACCGTTCATCCCAAGCTTTTAAAATTTTAATATGTTGTTACTGACAACAAAATGAAGGTCAAGTTCAAGAATGACGATTTTGACTTTTACCGTTCAGGAGTTATGGTTCTTGAAAGATTGAAAAATGGCGTTTCCAGTCGTGTCCGTGCATTTACTCATGAACTGTTCAACCAAAGCTTCCCAAATTTTAATATGTTGTTACTGATGACAAAATGAAGGTCAAGTTCAAGAATGACGGTTTTGACTTTTACCGTTGAGGAGTTATGGTTCTTGAAAGATTGAAAAATGGCGTTTCCAGTCATGTCTGTGCATTTACGCATGAACTGTTCAACCAAAGCTTCCCAAATTTTAATATGTTGTTACTGATGACAAAATGGAGGTCAAGTTCAAGAATGACGATTTTGACTTTTACCGTTCAGGAGTTATGGCTCTTGAAAGATTGAAAAATGGCATTTCCAGTCGTGTCCGTGCATTTACTCGTGAACTGTTCAACCAAAGCTTTTCAAATTTTAATATGTTGTTACTGATGACAAAATGGAGGTCAAGTTCAATAATGTCGATTTTGACTTTTACCTTTCAGGAGTTATGGTTCTTGAAAGATAAAAAAATGGTGTTTCCATTCATGTTGTTGCATTTACTCATGAACCATTCGACCTAAGCTCTTTCAAATTTTAATATGTTGATACTGATGACAAAATGGAGGTCAAATTTGATATTGACGATTTTCACTTTCACTGTTCATCAGTTATGGTTCTTGTGATATTACCAGGACACAAATAAATGTTAATAAATCCGGTTTGCTGTCGTTGTGACAGCCTCTTGTATAACCTATAATAGTCTGGCCTATATTATGCATCTAGTCATAAAAGTCTTGTCTGACAAGAAGGTTTCTGATTATATTGCTGCATATTAACCTGCACCTATTCCTAGCACAGCAATAAAAGTCGGTTGAATGATATTCCGGACAATCACTCCAGCTCGCTTGGAATTTGATCTATTTTTTTAAATTTTGAAACTCACCCATATTAATACTAATAATTAGTGTCATTAGTGAAGCCAGTATTTTTTCTGGTAACTTAACTACATAGACATATATACTTTCTAAAATATTTTTAATGGATATCTGAATATAGGTATCACTTTTGTCAATGTTAAGGCCTTCTGAAAAGGAAAATGGTATCAATAAGTAAACAGGTTATGCTCTCTAGATCATATCCAATACACTAATAAGTCGTATGAATGGTTTTACACAAGTCATTTTTTTTGCGGCCCTGTATAGCTTGCTGTTCAGTGTAAGCCAAGGCTCTGTGCTGAAGACTGTACTTTGACCTATAATGGTTTACTTTTAAAATTGTGACTTGGATGGAGAGTTGTCTCATTGGCACTCATATACCACATCTTCTTATATCTATTAACACATGCATAGAATGCTTTTTTCACCAGTTCAATAGTTCTACTTTATTTAGTAGACATTATAAAGCAGTAAGTGGCCTATTTTATAACAAGCATCCTCTACATTGTTACATATGTTTAAATTATTGAATGACCCAAATCATCAACCTCACAGACATAACTGCTTTCATCCTAGGAGGAAAATAGAATTAGTATATAAAAATGATACCCCCCCAGTCGACAATATTGTACTGAAACATATCATATGAAATGAAGAAACATTTAAAAAAAAACAAAAAAAACCAGCCAAATGTTTCAGGTGGATCACGGCTGACCTGAGTATTTATGAAGTAAATGGGTGAGATTTTGCCAAAAAAGCCAACAATAGATTGAAGGAAAATGCAGCAAATTATGCGTAAAAATGTGCTAGACTTGACTGCTCTGGTGTAAGGTAGTTTCAAAGTTAGTTTCGCTGCAGTAAATTTGAATAATTTCATAGTCAAAATTTTCCTTGTAAATCATGCTTGAGTACCAATGCTTCAGACATTTGGGATTGGAGTACCCTAATTACTGGCAATTCATTTTGCAGTACTGGTCCACTGGTATTATAAAAATTATGATAGTTATTCAAGCATTTAAAATACACATGTTTGAATTCAAATTAAATGAGATACATATAAACATAAATGAGACAGTAACCCAACAACACAAAAAAACATCCGCAGTAGGTGAGACTACAGGGGCGGATCCAGCCATTTAAAAAGGGGGTGTTCCAAACCCAGGACAAAGACGGGGTTCCAACTATATGTCCCCATTCAAATGCATTGAGCGGCCAACAAAAAGGGGGTTCCAACCCCCAGACCCCCCCCCCTGGATCCGCCAATGGACTACTATAAGACCATTTTATAGTAGTCTCAGGCAGTAGAATTGTTTTCAAATTATCAGAAATAACATAAAACATTTATAATTTACTGCATTTTATTAACCATGGCTTTCATTTTCTGAAGTTAAAGTTGTTTTCAAAAAATCCTACAAACAGGTTTTTTACACCATATCATGAAAAAGTTGGCACAGGAAAAAGAGGGTGGTCCGTTGTTAATCATGTACTAAAGACATGATAGAAACATGACTTTCTTATATTTTTAACCAACCACAAAAATGTTGTAATCACTGTCCCTGTGTCTTTGCATCTATTTACGTCATTGTCTTAATACCTTCAAATGTCTGTTTCTTAAAGTGTTAAGATTTAGCTGTAAGTAATCATAGCATTAAAGTGTTGACTTAAGCAAAAAAAATATGTTGGATTAAGTGTTCATCTTCTGTATACAAGCATTAAATATGAGAAAGTGAGATAAACGATGTACCTAGTATTTGAATGGTTGCAGAGATATTTCAATTCTTTAAAATAAGTAAAAACTGACATGTTTCTCATGACACACAAAACTTCTGACGTCACCATTTGCAAAAGAAATATTCATTGAGTAGTGGGAATCTAAGGGTAACACATTTAACAGTTCTCAGATAGGGAAATTTTGACGTCACCATTTGTAATAGAAATGTTCATCGACTAGTGGGAAGCTGGGGTTACTTTTATTAGTTCTAAGATATGGAAAGATATTTTTGAAAGTAACTGTGTTTTGTAATATGAATAATGGGTTTAACAATTCAAAATCAAGAAGATCTTGCAGCATATGTGTTGGCCAAGGATAAAATAGGATTGTCAACTTTTTTCAG
This sequence comes from Mytilus galloprovincialis, assembly GCA_037788925.1. Taxonomy (NCBI): domain Eukaryota; kingdom Metazoa; phylum Mollusca; class Bivalvia; order Mytilida; family Mytilidae; genus Mytilus; species Mytilus galloprovincialis. The sequence goes on along the minus strand of CM075340.1, from coordinate 54,934,312 downwards.
TAAATTTAAGGTATAGTGTGATATAAAAAAAAAACAGTACAAAAATATGATGTCTGGCTGAGGATTACCTCAAGGTGATAGATTTTCTGGCTGCGTTGCAGACCCATTGGTGGCATTCAGCTGTTGTCTGCTTTTTAGTTGTGTTGTTGTCTCTAGACTCTTTGACAATTTTAATGTTCCTGGTTTAAAAATCTATTTTTCAATCCATGTCATAGTTTTTAAATTTTTCAATAATTCACATTTTTGTTTCCTTGTTCGTTGAAGGTTTGTAGTTTCTGTTGACAAAGGGTTACAAATGGAAATAAACCTTCATATCTTTTTAACAATAAGAAAATTCCAAACATGTTATATAATCAATTTTACACAAAAAGTTTGAAATTTTAAACTTTGGATTTTATTTATAGTCATCTTAGTGTTACTAAATAAAACAATGCAATGTTAAAATTTGTAAAGAATACCTGTGATCCAGGCTTTTGTGTTTGTAACATCTTTTAAGATATATAAACAAAAAAATTGAACATATGGAGCATGAACCGATAAATATTTCAAAAGGCTTCTATAACCAAAGGCATTCCGCTGAAAGAGGAGATTAAAAACCAGGAGGCGGTGGTGTATCGAAAAAAACAAAAAAAAAAGGTTGAAAGATTTTAAAACTATAGATTGTTAAAGAAGATTTTAATAGAAAGGAAGTTGAACGGTTTCACAGTAGGTGTTTAGACATATTTAAAATAAAATATTTCAATGGAGGATTTCGTAATTGTTGAGATTTATTTTGATTACAAAGGAAAGTGATGATAATAAGATGGATTATGGTAACCTATATATTAATTTTAAGACAACATTTCATGATGTTTAAGAAATAACAAATATTCATTTTTTAAGATTGAGGATGAGGTGGAGCAGGTTAAAAGTTAGAAAATTTGCATGCACATTTTTAAGGTTGAGATTATGAAATCCGAAATTTATGCAGAGATCATAGGGAATTGTATGAAGATCAGGATTAATGTGATTAAATTTCTGAATGTAAACATTTTTTTCTTTTCTTTCAGAAGAGAACTTCTTCAACAAAAAGAAGAAAGTCTGCACCAGGAGCTATTCTACTTAAAAGTATCGGGAAATCTAAAAGTTCCAGTAATTTGTGGTAAGTAAGGGATTAGTCAACTTTTAGTCTTTTTAAGATTGAGAGTGAGGTGGCCTTATAATGCCTAATTCCTTGTCTATCTAAAGGCCTATACTCTAGAAACATACTTATCAAGTCTTGCAGCACCAGACAATTGTTAAATGATCCATGTTAAGCAAAAGTCTGACATTGCATATGTTTGAAGCTTAATCCTTTAACTCTTGGTAGATTTTTGAGAAACCAATATAGTTCTTCTTGATGATGAATTTAAATTTTGGAATTCTGTTTATGTTTAATTTATAAGTGATAAGTAGGTTTATTGAACCTTCCAACAAAATTGTCAAAATTGTATGTGTATGTACCAGTCTAAGTACTGTAAACCAACATATTAAATTTTAAAACATTTCAATTATGGCAAAAAATGTTTATTAACATAATAAACAAATATGTTAGTACATTTCATAAATAGTTAAATAAGTTGAGCTAAGGAAGATTTTGAATACTAATAAACCTAAAAGCATTTGTACATGTAAGTCATTGCGCTCTGTAAGAACAGAAAGTTTAACACCGTATAAGTGGGGATACATCCATCATAATAAAATAACCATTACAAGACGTTCAAAGAAAATGGCTGGTAAAAGTTTACACAAAATATTATCATAATAACCGAAGTTTGTAAACAAACTTTCATCGTTTACTTGTAATCTGTAAATCTCTTCATCAAAAAGATGTAAAGAAAACCGTTAAACCTGTGATGATCTTCCCAAACTTAATGAAATACTCGTAAAGATTAATCTCTAACTTTCCAATGGTGGGTGTTCAAGCAAAGTTGCTATAAAGCAGTGGAATTTTACACATCCTCAGCTCTGTAGAGATAAACATATCTATCCCTAAGATTACCATATATAGTCAATATCATTTGAACATCTGCGATCCTTAATCTACTTTGTTTAACTAGGTATCATTGTAATTATATTGTCTTATTACAGTATGTCTCATTCACTTCCAAATTCCTGTCATTATCGGTTGTTGTTCTTAAAACCAAATCCATATTGACTTTTACCTAGTCATTGGTATATACAGATGTTGCTGCTATCATATTTTATATAACTTTCATGTAGAACCTTTTTATAGATGAAGCAAAAATTAACAAATGGTGCATGGACAGAGCAGTCACTGTGATATAAGAAATAAGAAAGAATGTATTAAATGCTAAATTTTATTCCTAATATGTAGTATTGTACTTTTGTTGCATATGCATTTTATTGTTTGCTCAGGTGAAGATTAAGATAGAGAGGGGATAGCTTAGTACTTAAGTACTTAAAAAGAAGTATTTTACCTTTTCACATTTTAATATGTCTGTCTCAGAACTGTAACTTTTTCAGCTGTAATTATTAAAATTATCTCCCCTTTTTGTCAGCTGGAGCTTCTATATATAACACCTCTTACTTGAAAAAATGAACTTATAATGTAGTGATATATAAATGCTGCCAATTTCAACCAAAATTTTATGTTAATTCTACAGCCTAACGAAATTTTCCTTTTCAGAAATTATTTTTTATAAGAGGGACATCAATTTTCATATCATTTTAAATCTATAAATGGTTGTAATATCATCCTTCTGCGTATTTGAATTATTTCTAAATAATCCTCTACCTAATTTTCAAAGGTTTTAGATTTGACAAGAAGACAGTTATTTTATGATGATTTCACAAACAGATTTATGACATGTTTATATTGTATAAGGAAATGGCAGTGACAAAGGTTTCATAACAAAATGTCTTTATGACAAATCATTGCATCATAACATAAACTATTTCCATATTTTTGTTGACATAGTGTCGTATATATAATAGCAAAAAAATATCCTACAATTCATTAGTTTCATTGGATATTTAGGATACCTCTTAGCAACCTACATGTATGTGTATAGTAAAGTAGTTGGATGGGTTATGTTTAAATTTAAAAGTCAAAAACCTGCATTTCTTACATATGATAAACAATATGAACTTTCTTAAAGAGGTTTATTTGAAAAGTCAACAAATAAGTTGACATGTTTAAAGTTCAGAAATCGCCAATATTTTAGTTCAAGTAGTTGCTATTTCCTCTCTTTTAAGTTCAAGGTTGAAAGTTTGAATTAAAGGGTATTGAAGAAGGTGAATTATATTATTCTCAAAGTTTCCTATGTACCCAGATAATTTTTCAAATAATTTTTTTTCAAATAATTTTTTTTTTAAAATTGTTATAATTCGTAAAAACAGCATTTGAGCTACATAAACTTCTTGCATCTGGCAGCATGGGTTAGGGCAAAACAACTTATCTAATGCCCTGTTATAAGCTGACCAAATGTTTTAGATGCATTCATATGCACTTTCATGTTCTAAATTTGTATGAAATATTTGCCACTGGACATATGAACTAACCTGCAATCACTTCTGTTTATAAGGGATCTGTCTAGCCATCATATAACATCATTCATAGACTTATTTATTTACATAGCAATTCAATCGTATACCTATGAATTTATAACCAAAATTCTGGACCAAATATCAAGTCAAATTAAGTCCTGATACTAATATAGATGGTCATTTCTAAAGATCAGACGAAGTACGGTACTATTGTAATGTACTCAACAAAAATGACAACAAAAACAATTTATGTTGGATGTTTATGTGAAATTACTCTGCAAATAAAATTTCCAATACATTTATAAGTCAAATACTTAAGTATATGTTCATATTATAAAGAAGTACATTTGAAAGGCAAATAAAGAAAAATTAGTACATTAAATATTGGAATAATATTTGACATAATGCAAGGAACTTCAAACATAGTCCCGTCAGGTTTGTAAATATCAGTCAGTGATCAAGATCTCGTGTGTTAAATTTCAATTTATTCCGTTTGATAATAAGACCTTTGGACTACTTATATTTCTATGCCATTGTCTTGGTGCTGTTTTATTGAGGTAAATTAATATTTACTATAATTTGATTTAATTGCTGTCAAATGAACATAACTTGGGCTTCATCTATAATTGGATTAGTTCATTTAAAGATTAATACAAGGTTGATCTATACCAAAGATTTCCATTGTTAAAAGTTAAATAATATTTCAACAGATATAAACATATAGTTTTTACTCATTCATAAAAATTGAAAGAATTATAAATAAAAAGAGATGTGGGGTATATGTAAATTAGACAGAAACCCAACAATGATCAGATGTCTTTAAAAAACATTTTGTTGTTAACATCATCTTGTTGGCCTGTTTCATTGCCAATCATACATCATCTTCTTAATATATCATCCCCTAAAAAGTTTTTGAGATAAGATTTAATGGACTATCAAAGATCTGACATCAAACCAAGGTCAGACATCAGAATGACATCTTAGGTGTGAGTAAAGTTTTTAATCAATCCATTGTTTGACCTTAGCTTTGTATTAATTATGTCAGTTACAAGTCTAATGAGATCCCTCAAGATACACAGACTGACATTGCTGCCTCTTGTAATATATCTAAATAGCACTTTATTTACACACTTTTTTTGTCCTTATATTTAGCAGATTGCCATAGCCCCTTTTATTTTAAATTGCAATGAATGTATTTTCTTTATTTTGACGGTATGATTCAAGTCTGTTTGAGAAGTAGAAAAACGTTTTTGTTTATTTTGACATATCTACTCTTAATGCTGTATTAAAACAGAGCTTTCACCCGTCACAAAGTAAAAATTGCTACTTTGCTGAATATATCTTCTTAAAATGAACTAACATAAAAGTATAATTGCGACATTAACAAATAAAGAAATAAAGATCTTTATCTGATTTGTTGATCTGTTTTTTTTCTGTTAAGTATATTCAATGGGTACGATCACCACATATTCTGAGAGATCACCACATGAACAGAGCGATCACCACATATACCGAAGTTATATATTTATTCTGTGCCAGACACAAATGATACCAGAAGAAAAGGAGAATATAAAATTGTCAGTCCATTACTGATATTTTACAGTAATTTTGTCCATTATATAATTTTTCAATAAAATTTTGTACAATGTAGTGGATTATAAAGTATCAAATAAGCACAGGGTTTTGGGCATCAAGTAATATTAGATTTTGATAGCTGATCATACAAGTGACTTTAAATTTATAAAATCCTTAATATTTTTCTCAGTAGCTCGATTTATTCAAGTTATCAATAGATATAAAATCATAAATCAACTAGGATATAATAATTTATTTTTTATTAAATCATGATTAATGTACAATTATAGTCCTACCCTTTAAGTATTTTGAGTGTAAAAGTATAAAAGTCATTTCTGCCTATGAGTTTAAAGTTTATTTAAAATATATCTGAACATTATCTTTTAAATGATGTACCAACCATACAGAAAAGAAGTACAGATTATTTTAGTAGATTAGTTTCTCATATTTGACCAGAATTATCAAGTTTTGATAAAGTTTACAAGGTCAAATTAAATGACTGATTATAGAACCTGATGTCCAGTGAAGGTAGTTTGTGATATCTACCAGTACAGAAGACTTAACCACCACTTACTTCAGTGTTTATAATGATTTTGATATTTTTACAAAAAGATGAGAGGGTGCTTTTTGTCAACCAATACTGTTTGATTGGGAAATTTTCTGAGGGGAGAAGGTTGATGAACTTTGCGAACAGATTGGTCCAAGAAATCTGTAAAATTTTAACTCTTCTTATCCAGCAAAAAAAAGAAGTTTTATACTATGTAAATGAATCATTTAATAAGTGCAAATTTTTTTTGGTTCTTCCTCTACTCAAACTGACTGCTAGGAAATTAAATACACATACTAAAGATGCAGTTCAGACCTATTCAGTCTGACAAAAGCATTCTTTATCATTTAACAATTAAAATACAGACATCACAGAAACATGCAATAGAGTTTTTTAAAGTAAACTCTCCCTGTACTGTAACTTAATATATACCTATTTCTTTTAATTATTTAGTTATCTCATAAAGGGGTGACATATGCACCTAAGAATGTAAAAACATTGTGATCGCACCATATTAAAACCAAAAATAGTTTTCAGTTGAACAGCGCCTTTCTACATTTTTACACATCTTGAATAATAAGGCCTTTCAGTATTAAACTTGTTAAAAAAAACCTGAATTACTCATAGTAAAAGAATGTATTTTTTTAAGACTCTCTTCCAGTGCTGCTTACTGCCCTTGAACCAGGTTTTCATGTTGTAAGATGCTTATACTGATTTTATCCTGGCAATTGAATTATCAGTTGCTGATTCTACTACAAGTCGGAATTATTGTTGACACAAACAATACAATCTGGTATATACTAAAATGCAGAGCTCTAACTGGTATCTTGCAATATTGACCTTATTTATTTAATCTTTTATAAGAAGGTTAAACAAATATGAGATTTAAAACCAGAAATAGATTAATTTTTCTAATTATAAAATTAAAGTGAGGATAATTACCAGATTTGATTTCAGATAGCCGTCATTCTGGAACCAAAACGATTTGTGCCTTTGAAGTGCATTTTATTCTTTAAAAAAATATTGTGATAATGGCTTAATTAGGGTCATCTTCTTTCTCGTTTACCTGCTAGGAAAAATCTACGTTTACCTGCTAGGAAAAATCTACGCTGGCTATCTTGTCTTTTGATTTTTTTTAAATCTTTCTGTGTAACCTTGTAATGTGTTACTCATTTAAAACAAGTAAAATTTGTAACAGCTGTTTCATACCTTAGTGAGATTATTTTTTTTCTGTCATTGAAAATATATTCATTTAATTTTTCTAAGTATATTATTCCATTAAAATTGTCTAGATATTTGGCCTAAATTTTTGACTAATAACAAAAGAATTACATTGTTTACATAACATGCTTTTAAAGTGATTATCCATTCAAAAATATTTTTCTAACAGAGTGGGGAACGTCTTATGAATGAAATTCACAGCAATTGTAGGATTACTCCTACTCAATTGTAAAAGAATTTAATGAATGAAATTTACTAAAGTAAGAAACAAACATGGGTCAACATTGTCGTTTGTTTTAGAATTGTTAGAAGTACAAGATTTCACTCCATCAAATTGATCATTCATTCCAAGTGACATTCATGTTTTGCTTTGTTATAAATATCCTAGACCACATAATGCATCAATACAAATATCAAGGTTTCCTAGTCCATTGAGAATCACATTAGGAATCAAAATGCATCTTTTCTTGTTTTAGTAGTGTGCTGAAAGTTTTTTCATGTTTTTTTTTATTTTTCAAAAAACAAAAGATATTTATGAAGTACATGTATATTTCAACAGCATATCTAGTGAGTGATCTGAGCTTATACTCCTAGTTAAAAAAAAAAAAACAATACAAAATTTGATTTTTATTTGAATGTAGTCATAAAATTTTGATTCATGAGCGGTATATTTTAACCGTATCTTTTCCCTAAAAGTAAATGAATTGTTTTAAAATTGATCAATTTTCTTCGATTGCATTTGGAGCCTTTTATACTTGTGATAATGCAGGGCTTTCAAAAAATATCTGAGGCAGCAGACATTATTTTTCTTATCCTGATTTTATTTCCTTTAGAAGTAACAAAAGGCTATCATGGTCAACATAATTTGTGATAATGACAAGCAAGCATCTGGGATAATGTTTATAAAGCACCTTTGAAAAAGGAAACTAAACACTAAGAATAATGTATACTAAACACATGGAACATTAGGGCAACTAAACACAACACTGTAACATTTCCAATGCTGTGATAGACAATTGATAATGTTCATATTAATGCTGACATTTATCAAAGTGAAATTTTGTAATTTATAAACTCTTATTTTTTTTTCAGGGCTGGTGCAAGCATGGGAAAAAAAGAAACAGATTTGGCGAGTCCTGCATCCAGACTGCCAAATCAAGAAAATCGTCAGTTTGTAATGGAAGGTCAAGTTCAGTTCGCTACAGTAAGTTCACAATAAAGTTTGTAAATAAATTTGATGTTAAACAATAGCTAGCATAAAATCTAAATCGAAAAGAAGTGACTGAATACCAACAAGACTACCAAAGATTATATGACCTTAAAGTGTGATAATGTCACAATACAAACATGACAGGATCGTAAGTTCAAATACCAACTCAAAAAGTTTTATTACAGGAATTCATCTTCATTATGACAAACCAGATAAAACAATATGTCACAAACATTTTATTGTCATTTGCATAGTAAAACAAAGAACAAGTTGTGAAACACACCTTGAAACAAAAAAATAAAAACCAAACTCCTAGGTTGAAAACCACAGGTACGCCTAAAAATATGTCCATAATTTATCTTCTGTGATATGTATCACGAAAAGATGTGTTAATTATCTTAAAGCAGTCATATCAGTTCTAATCTTTAGAAAAAATGTTTATAAATGAATGCCTCTGAATAAAGGACTCGGCTTTTGACCTAATTAACCATGATTTATGGGTGTCCGATGATTCCCGAACTTTTGTCCCATTGGCCATTTCAATAGTAATCCCAACAAACCGACAGAGTTAAGATTACAATATTATAATTCTGTGCTTACACGGATGACGTGAGACGCATATATTTTCTTGAATGGTTCATTGTGCTACATACATCATTTCCAGTGATTGATTTTCATATTTGTTGTTTTTTTACTTGTTTTTGTTTAAATTGCAGATTATGGGAATTAAAGTTGAATGATCATTTTTAACAATAGATAAATCATAGACGATTTTGGTATCAAATGATTTTGTAATAATGTCTTATAACCAAATAGATTATTCTCATGGGATTTCTAAAATGGCATGCTTATCAACAGAGGTCAAAATTGTGTTAATCATTTTAGTCTTTAAATGATTATTAAAAGAAAGAACACTCAGATAAAAAATAAGATAAAAAAAATTCTGCTTCATTTGCAAAATATGAATGAAGAAAAAAATGCATCTATTGGGATCTCATCCTATCTCTTTGTAGAGTTGTCTCATTGGCAATCATACCACATCTTCTTACTTTTACATTCTTTATTCAAAATGTTATGATTTTTCAGGGTGTACAGATACAAGATAGATATATGTTCCTATTTAATGATCTTTTACTGGTAGCTAAACAAAAGTGAGTATCAGCATCTTGATATTTTGACAAACATGTTGCAAAATGGAAACCAGACAAAATAAGCTACCTATATAGATATTAATATGTCACAATCGCATCATCCAAGGTGATCAAACATCCATAAACAAGGCAAGATCTAAAACACCCCATGTCAAAACAAGTTGTGAATTAATTCATGTCTTCAGAATTTTATTAAATGCATTCTTGGTAATAATTTTAACATGAACCCCTAGATAGTGCCATAATATTTCCTAACTAATGCTGTAAAGTTATTTTCAGTTTGGTGTATGAACAATTGGAATGAAGGAATTTGCTGTCTAATTCAGCAAATAGGACAACTCCAAATTCTGAATGGAAAAAATTCATAAGATATCATCTTTCATGATGTTAATTATTATGCAGCAACTAATTGAACTATTTTGGTTTTACGTCTGCCACAAAACTTAAGTTTGATTAATGTCACTCCTACAAAGGTCAACCACATTACAAAAACTTACTTGCCTTTATCCATCAAATTCATTTTGAATAAAGAACATATTGTTTCTATGGTTCAATCTGTAAATGTTAAGAGACCATTACCAATATGTTATATTTGATACTTAATATGAAGCACCCACAATTTAACAGACCAAGGTAAACATAACCACTATAGACTAAGGAAACTATCCACAAACTGGGGAAAAAATGTTTAATGGATAGTAAAGTACTTGTCTTGAATTGGTGTCATCCATGGGTAAATAATATCTAAACAAATAAATTGGTTAACTTATGAAAGTTTGACCTGTAGAGATAGATGACTGTACCCGTGCCTGCCTCTATTATCAACGTACCCTCTGTTTTGTCAATATTATTGATGATAACTTATCTTATAGATAAATCTCACAATATTATCATACTCACTTTCTGTTTTGATGTTAACTGTGTTCTCCTAATAATGGCAGATATCATATATATTACATGTCAGAGTCTTATTCCAGGCATTTGTAAATGGGTGTGTTGACTCCTTTGGAAACCTAAATACCTTTATGCTGTTTTAAGTCACAAGAACATTAACTGTATGGAAGGTAGATGATACAAACTACAGTATAGATTTTCTACAATTATGACAAGTATTCCAAATTTTTTAAGATTCTCTGCGTACCTATTTTCTGGCATTCTCATCTGTCAGATTAAAGACCATCCCATGGTCAATGAAAAAAAAACATACAAAATGAACACAACACATCATCTTCTTTATATTCAACTGACCAAATCACACACTTAAAGTTTACCTGGTACCCAAAACAAAATTCAGAATACCTTGATACATTCTGAACAATATCAATATTATTTTGAAATTTTTAAGTTTTAAATGTTTTTTTCTGATTTTTAGAACATCAACAACATTCAAGTTGAAGCAGAGAGTAAGAGTCTGTGAAATCTGGTTATCTGAATGCATAAATGATGTTACAGAATTGACGAGGTCCACAGAGCTGTCGTTTGTTATGGGATGGCCGTTGTGTAATTGTGTTGCCACATTCAAAACACTTGATCTGAAACAGCAATGGCTGACTAAACTAACTGAGTAAGTTTGTTATACATAGTTTATTTTGATCTTTGTACATATGATTACCAGATGCCAAGAGAGGTGTTCCCTGCAAACTTGTGTATATTTATTAAATTTATTTTAGGGGGTAGCTGTAATTCAGAAAAATAGGAAAAAGACTGAGTGTAATAGTTTTGTGTAATCATTGTATGTAACTTTGGTTGCTTTATAAAACAAAAACAAAAATGTTTTCAATATGGAAGCATAAAAAGGAAGAGGAAATAAGAAAGAAAAATAACAAGTTCAAAAATATCTTCATAGACCTTGCTATATCATGATTATGAATAAGAAATACATATTACGGACACAAACAAACAAGGAAATACAGATTCAGAACATGTAATAATGAATCATAGTTCCTCAATATGCTTCGCAATGTCAAAATCTGGACTTAATTTGGTAACAAAACATTTAAACCTTAATAAATGTCAACCACCAGATCTTCTGTAAGGAGCAAAAACAATAATGAGGAGAAATAAATGTCCAGGATTGAAATCTATTTTGTTTGTTGGGTGAATTACAAGTTTGAACTTTTTTTGGCACTACTTAACTTATTTTTATTTTGTTAAAAACATCCGGGAGTCTAGATTTTTTATTTCAAACAAAAACAAAAAATAATCTCAACCTATAAACTTATGGAAAAAAATATTTCGAGACTTCTTTTTAATCCTTGTCTATAAATTTCAAGATTTTTTAAACTTTTTTTGAAAATTTGTAAAGAGTAAGAAGTCATTTTAATTGAGATTGTTTTTCTTCTCTGTAATTGTAAATAAGATGTATTTTGCTTGGGAAAGTTGATTTCTGTAAATGTATAAAAAACTGTGGATTCATTAATATTCATTGGATACCAATTTTTGTTGATTTTGTGGGTACAGTGGAACCTTGTATTAAAATGTTCAACGAAAAACAGATTTTCTTATGAAAAGTATGCAAATATTGCCGACACCATGAATTTTGATATCCATGAATGTGTTAAGTTTTCCTAAATCCACGAAAAAATTGGTACCCCGAAAATAAATGAATCTACAGTAAGATTTTTTTTTTTTGTTCAGTTGGCAAATAAGAACTATCTTAGAGTGGGGATAAAGAGGGTAAACTGTCACTGATCAAAAAATAAAAATTAACCTAAAAGGATTGGCCACACTACTTTCACCACAAGTTTAAAAACTTTACATATTTACACCAGACTTTTCCATGAACCCTTGAATCACACTAGTTCAGTTAATATATCAAAATCTGCTGAGCACTCCACAGGTTGCTACTGTAGTCGCCCTATGTCCCCCTTGGGACGAAGTGGATTAAGTCAAGTAAGTCACTCCACAGGTTCAGTAAGAGTACTAACTTTTATCTTTTAACAAACCATCTGTCTCTTGGTCCTGTTTACATGTTGATTAAATGCAAATCTTAATGATATGGAGATGTACTTTATGTAATTTATGCATTTCTGATATTAAAACATCTATAAAGATTTTTCTCAACAGGTGTTCTGCATTTCAGATAAAAGTAACTCACCTGACCCCAAGTTTCCGAAACAGGTGTAATGCATGACAGATAAAAATAGCATACCTGACCAGTCTCAGTTGCTTACATAATTTTAGGCAGTTGTCAGATATGAACTTCCAAAGTACAAATGGAAATATTTCCCTTTGAACCTTCTTCTCTATTGACGGAAAAGGCACAGACATAAATGAAAATGGGGGAGGATAGAAAATAAAGTCTGGCCTAACATTGTTCATGGTTAAAATTCCTTAATATTACATTAGTTTTAGTGCAGTTTGTTACAGTAGTAAGCCATTAAACATACCCAGGCAAGCATTTCTACATGACTCCTTGGGGCCTCTTGATTTGCAGAACTAAATATAAGTACAAACAAATAGCTATGATGGATAATTAACATCCTGTGATATGTTTTTATAAATGATGATATTGTATACTTGTTTGTTTAAAATAATGAAAAGTGACAATCTTTTCTTCTGACATAAAACATTAATAAATAAAAGATAGATTGATGTGTTGTTTTTACAAAAATGCATTTTTTTCTCCCTGAAATGTGTGAAGTGGTCTCTCTAATAAAGATTGATATGTTTGAATTTTTATTCTTTCAGACAAATTGAAAATGAAAGATTGAAAGAACAACCAAGGGTGATCAAGTTAAAAGTTGTCAGTAGAGAAATAAGTGAGGTGAGTTAATTACCTGTACAGGTGAAAAACATCACACACAAATTAGCAATTAAGGTAGTTATGCACCTTTGAAGATTGACATATGTTAACTTAATTAATGCTAATTAGCCAGATATTTAAGAATATGTGTATTGTTTTGCACTTTTAAAAAATATATTAAAGTAAAATTTTGTTAATTTTACATGATTATATTATGATTTGGATTCAAACATGTGGATAAGTGAGAGAATATTTCAGTTGGAATAATATGTCAGCAATGCGTAGTCTTTGGAACAGGAAGGTAAAAGTAAGTGTAGAATATCTTCATTGGTTGAAATATGTGTTACTTCCAAATACCACAAAGATATCATGAAGGACTTAATATTCATATTTTCACATTAATTTTATTTGATGTAATCATTGTATTTTAAAAGTTGTTTTCTTATTTTAGCCTTGCATGGTTGACGTAGATACTAATATGGATGCTCAAAAAGTCCTTAAGGAATGTATGGCCCATTCCCATTTATCTGTAAGTAGACCATATTGGCAATCATTTTCCTCACTTTAAAATTTTAATGTTTTGTAACACACAACTTTCAAGCAAATATAGTAACATATATTCCTTGAGCAGGTACAAAATAAAATATATAACTTATGTTAGTTTAGTGATCAGATATTGAAAACTATTGGACAAGAAGGTTAAGACTATTTCAGTCCACTGACCCATTATGTATGCTTTGGTTATATCAAGTTTCACTGATATATTGACCAGGTTGTGAGATTTTCTGGCTGTTTGTCAAAATTTACATAAATTTTCATCAAAATATGACCTATAATGTTAGCGGCTATTTATGTATACAAACAAACATTGAATTTATCTGTGTATTGCCTTAAATATCCCTGATGGCCATCACAATTGTTAGTGATCAATTATTATTGAGGCCCTGTGGGTTTGTAACTGTCAAATGTTTCACAGATTACATTGAAGACAAGATGTGTACGCTGTGTTAAATTTTAAATCGCAATTTATACAATTTTATATGATTTGAATATGGATGAAATGTACAAATTTGAAATATTTTAGTAATTTTCCCCCCCTCAAATCCCCTATATAAATAGTTGCTGCATTTAACATAAATATATATTAGAAATCTACTTGGATAGATATTGAAATCAGATGGCAAAGATAACGATTAATGATAATGGACAGATACAAAAATAGTACTGTATTGTTATCTGTTAAAATTTAGTTTTCTTGACGAGTGTGCCGTAATTTGCTATTCTAAATAGAAACAAATTTTGTTTTTGGTCTCTTCTTGGAATGGGAAATTTATGTGATTTCAGAATTTAGGTATTTAATTTCTATTGGATGTCATTCAATGATTGAGAAAATTCTATATGGCACAAGTTTTTTCATCATGTAAATAATGATTGATTGGTTGTTGTTTGTACAATGTCCAGTGGCAACTATTTCATACTTTTTCATTATGATGTAAATGATGAATGCTAAAATCAAATTATATGAAAAGTGTACACTTGTACACTTAAATAAGGTCCTATTTCCTTTTTTCTTCCTTTAGCATTCAGCAAAATGTCCTGTACATTTTAATATGTTTTAAGAATAACTTCTGACACTTCATGGTTAATACAATACAAAAAAAACCTTCATTGCTGGTGAAAAATTTATAACCAACTTTGTGGTCTTATTTGTACGAAGTACCTGAGAAATACGATGTTGACCTCATATATTTTCTACATTTATTTTTACGAGTATGAATCTGACTAGTATATGTCAAGTTAAGACAGCTAAGAATTTTATCCTTCTCCACTAAATCTATATGACAAAGACTCAGTCAATCTGTAACACCTGAATTGAGGACAGTTACTTTGTGACTTCAGACATCGTAAGATAAAAGTCAAATTTGATTATTTGTGCAGAAACTGTTATCAATATGGTACAGGTACACAACCTTCTAATCTGGACGTTGATGACCAATTACGGGATAATGAATTCGATTACATCATGGTTATATGTACAAGTATCATCTCAGAGTGATAAACTATTTATCTCAACGTCAGATTTATAATTTGCCCTATCGTTTAATGTAATTAAAAATACTGTTATCAGTTATAAAGAGAAATCAAATTTACAACCGTTGCCAAAATTTGGATATATTTTTTAATGTTTACAACTCTTGGGCAAATTGTGTTCAGGCTATAATGCAGTTAGTTTGTCTTTGTGACTCAAGCTAAGAATGCGCACCTGTAAACGGATATAAGAAAACTTGTGTTTTATATCATAAGGAAACTAGGATTAAAGGAAATGTTAATCGCAGTGAAATTTCTGTAAAAATTGTGAACAGGAACTTTTTTGAAAAATTGAAAGTTATTATCTGTCTGTTTATGTGTCACTGGGAGTAAAAAAACACCGATCTATTCTTAGCCGCTGAACACAATCCTATATCATTATTTTCAGAAAAGAAAGTATGTGAGGTTTTATCATATTCAATGTTGATATCTTTCATTACATCGAATTACACAATTTCTTCTGAATACGAACTATTGTGTATATCTTACAAATCCTCAAATTTCACCATTCCTGTGTGTATTCATGGGTCAGTGATGCATAGACGAGGTAAATATGTAGTGAACGGAGAACCAGATGGACTATGTTTAACATGTTGTTTTTGCTCCCCACAGGATTCCGATCCCAAGGATTACCAGATGTGGGTGAGATATGGTAAAGAAGACAGTCCCTATCCACTTATTGGTGAGTAAGACAGTCCCTATCTTCATGGGGGTATAATATTGTTTTAGGTTGGGTTATATGGTAGGTATATTTAATGTCAATATAAAATATAACACTCACTTTTAACCAATGACAACGTTATTTCCTCCTGCTGAAACCAGTACTTTCTGATTTAAGGGTTCAAGGTGTGATTACAAATAACTTAGCTTTGATTAGGTTACAAAAAATTACCACAGGATTGAAATACATTCCCATCAAATAGTGACAAACTTTTATTTTTGGAAACCCAGTGTTTTATTATAGTACCTTCGTAATTTTTTTCAATCTTTTCCAAATATTTGAAAGGATGCATATTTGTTTGTTCAAAGCAAGCATTATCCAGTAATCATTTCCTTTCCTTTTGAACTTTTGTTATGATAAGGGATCTCAAAAGTTGAAAGCCTTTACTCACACTCGATTCTGGAATTATAAGTTCTAAAAAAAGTTTGAAAGGTTTAAAAACAGTTTCGTTAGGAAAAGGCACATGCTGTTATTCCTTGAAATGCAAAATAAAGCAAAGGTATAGATAAGTACCATGTGACATCCTCTTTGAATCTTTCAGTGTGTTCTTGATTGTTAGTGAGACAATTTTAGATGGTTCAATGGCTAGAATAAAATTAACAGTACCAATTTTCTTGCACCAGATGCGCATTTCGACAATACATGTCTCTTCAGTGATGCTTGTGGCCAAAATATTAGAAAGTTTGTGTTCTCTATTAGTGAGACAATTTTAGATGGTTCAATGGCTAGAAAGTTTGTGTTTTCTATTAGTGAGACAATTTTAGATGGTTCAATGGCTAGAAAGTTTGTGTTTTCTATTAGTGAGACAATTTTAGATGGTTCAATGGCTAGAAAGTTTGTGTTCTCTATTAGTGAGACAATTTTAGATGGTTCAATGGCTAGAAAGTTTGTGTTTTCTATTAGTGAGACAATTTTAGATGGTTCAATGGCTAGAAAGTTTGTGTTCTCTATTAGTGAAACAATTTTAGATGTATCAATTGCCAGAAAGTTTGTATCAATACTGTATCAGTTATAATAAACATTGACTCTTTGATTTATTTAATGTCTATCAATCATGTTTATTCATACTTCATTGTCATAGAATTCTTTATTCTTAAAAATGAATGTGTATTTGGTCACATTGAAGTAGTTGACACATGTCCTTCACTTCTAAGGCTTTATTGTCATTTCAAGGATTCCATTTTATTTGGGACAATAAGCGTAAATAAAAGAAAATCTGTCAGCAATAATTTATACATTCTAGTAACACTTTACAGTTCATTTTAACATAACAAAGCTTGTTCATGCGGATAAATTTGATGGTCAGTTGAAGAATTGAAATTGTTGTACCTTGAATTATGTGTATCTTCTTGAAATAAACTATACATTGTAAATAGAGTGAAAGTTTGATCAGGTGCTTGAGAAATGAAGAACTGGACACTCGACATGTTTACAAATGTCAGGAAATTAAAAGTTTCAAATTTTGTGCCTGTCAGTAGTCTCTCTATTTGTAACTATAAACAATTTCTAGGTTTGATGTCCTGTAATTTTCAAAAGCGTTGTCTATGGTTTGATGTCCTGTAATTTTCAAAAGCGTTGTCTATGGTTTGATGTCCTGTCATTCACAAAGTGTTGTTGTTATGATAGTATCATTGTATTGTTAAAGGTCCAAAAGTTTTAGCTACAAGCATATAGAAGTGTTTTAGGATTAAGGGTCGTCTTTATATATTCATACTTTTTGGCAATCGGACAATTGAAAGACAATACTTTAAACATATATATATATATATATATATATATATATATATATATATATATATATAAGATAGTATTTTGTCAATCAAATTTTTGTTCATTGAAAAAAAAACATTTACAAAAAAACTTGTGTTTGTTTGAGCACTCCTTTCCGATTAATTATCTTTATAAACCAATAACAGACGAAGGCTAATGTCCATCTTAGTCCTTGACAACTTAGAAAGAGAATTTTATCTTTGTTGTGAATTGTAAATGATTTTAGAGCCTAATCTGTGGTTTCATTAAAGTAAGACTGTTACTCAGTATTCTGGTATGAGTGAAATTAATTAGATACCTGTCCTTTTACCTGATTGCTGTACAAAAGGTATGAAATCATCTGTATAAATCAAATATACCTGTGAAATAGGTCGCATTTATTTGAAATCACCTTAATAAATGGCTGAAATTTACTATTTAATATTTGTATAATGACAGTTTAGGGCTTGACTTTATATTTATTGGCGATTGAAAATATAAAGTGGCAAGGTATTTTTCTTAGTTAAGAAATTTGTAAATAAGAATTAAATGGCATTCATCATAAATATGAAAACAACATTTTGTTGATGTAGCAGATAATATCTGTTATTTAAAAGGAATTTATGCTAAACCATGTATATGACCTTAATGGATTTAAGTTTATTCCCTCATAAAATATCGGTATGATTTCAAGAATTTTGTTCGTGAGGCATATATCTTAAAATTTAAAGAATACAAGTAGTCTTTTACTAATTTCTGTTTATGGTCTATCTATTCCTATTTCAAGCTATTTTATTTGAAATTATAACTCATGTGTAACTTGGGTCCTTTCCAAATGAAAGCTAAAAATTAGATAAATCCTTCCCAGCAAGTTTATGTTACATATGAACTAATTGTTTACAAACAAAATTGGACCCTGTGGCCATCAGAACCAACCTCAACTATTCCAGGAAGGTTTGTACATATTTGGTTTAGGTTATCAAACCAGGTGTATTCCATCAAGTGGGTTCTCATTATTTCTTAAAACATTAATTTTAGTTTATTTATGGATCTTAATTAATGATATACGAATAATTGTGGTCTACTTTTTAAAGAATGAAAAAATACTCCTTAATATAATTTATGCAAATGAGTTGTAGGAAGAAATTCTGATGTGAAGCCAATTAGTACTGAATAACCTGAAATTGAATATGTTTTTTGGCAAAATAAAATAATAATTTTGTAACAGAATACCGAAATTCTCAATATGTTGACAAACAGTCTGTAGTTTAATTGAAACTTTAGTTGACCTTATGTGGGCATTTCAACAACATTCTTTTCTAACAAAACAAAAGGAGTAACCTATTATTATTTGAAATGTCCAAAAATTCTAAGGGTGAAAAATATTTTGATAAAAACATAATAGGTTCACAAAATTGTGTAATACATAATCACTTGTTTGTTACCTGAATAGTTGGATTTGAGTGACAGGTATGCCTGTCTTTTGATTGGTTGAAATACTTTTTGCTCCACCTACATGTAAATTTCAGGTCAACACAGGTTGACAATTTTTGGTTGTAAAGTAGGTAGTTGGGTTAAATTGTGTGTAAACATCACAAGTATCTATTTACTGGGAAATATATCATATTCAAACCTGCCAACTTTCACGATTTAGGCGTGTACTACACGATTTTGATCCTTTGTCACGATTGCACGATCGTGTTCCTCAAAAACCCTTTAAAACACGATTTGGTGAAAATCTACACGAAAAATATTGTTGTTCCCGATTTTGAACTGTGTCCAATGGAGGACAATCGTGTTCAGCCAATCAAATTGTACGTTTCTCATGATCAAATTAATCAGCCAATCAAAAACGTTTTCTCTCAAGATTATTTTAACATGCTAGATATTGAACTTGTATTGTATCCCTCTGTTTGTTGGTCAAATTGTAAAATCATGAACATGGCAAATGATTTTTCAACTGCAAGGAGGTTCTTACACAGAATAAGAATAAAAGCATGGCTGATTGACAAAATTCAATGATGCAGTATCACCATGAAGATAATAAATAGTAGTTTATTCACTTATTCGAAATTACACTTGCTGTAACAAAATTTTATTTATGTATTCAATTAAATTACCCCCCTAAACATCAACATGAGAAATCCCTTAAATGAGGGACTACCCTTAGGCAGCAACCATTTGATTTTCTGGGGGGGGGGGGGGGGGGGGCTATGGTATTTTTTGGAAAAAAAAGTTTGTTTCCAGTTTTTGGAGAAAAAAATAATTTGTTTTTGATTCTGAGAAAAAAAAATTGTTTGTTTCACGCTCAGCTGCCACTATATGTAATGCTAAAATTGAAAGAAAAAAATTGTTTTCGACTTGTCGCGAAAAAAATAGATTGTCCAGAAAAAAAGACCATAGCCCCCCCCCAGAAAAACAAATGGTTGCTGCCTTAGTCAAGGGGTCATTTTACTCTTGTAAAAAAATAAAATAGAAAAATGTAGATTTATCAACTTTAAAATGGGAAATTCTGACATTATATTTAGAACAACTTTTCTAAATGAAGGGTTCAATTATTTTGAATAATAAAGAAGATATAAGGCCAATAACATATCAAAGTTCTTGGACATGTGTTGACCATATAATACCAGATAGTCTAGATCATAAGATGTATAGTTCTTTGGCAAAAGTTTCTTCAAATAACATGAACGTGTGCTCATTTGTACTTAAAAAGTGGTTTTTAATGTCCTAACATTGAGGGGGTATCCCTAGGTGTTGTTCCCAACCTGATAAAGGTCCTTTGTGTATAATTTTAAATTGGAAAAGTCAACAACTATTTAGTATCCTCACACATGAAAATAATTCCTGGTCTTACAGCTACATGTTCATATTTTCTGCTGATATAATAACTAGAATCATGCAAATAAATTCAAGAAAAAGGCATGTAAGCTCATCTTACAAATATGACACTTTTTCTAGACCACAAAACAGCACTTGCAAAATAACCGTCGCAAAGAATTGTAACCTTTGAAATTGTTGTCGCGCGCTAAAACCCCCATGGACATTTTCAAAAGTTGGCAGGTATGCATATTGATTAGGAGAATTTAATCAACAGTGAAAGTTTCAAATTAAAAAGCTACCTGCAGGAAAATGGATTTTTGTGAAGTTTTAATGACATGCTAATTTTCACTTGTGACAATTCTTTGGATTTTATTTCAAATGACAATATGTTACTTTTCTTGAATGAAGGTAAGTAAAATGTCTGCCATTTAGCCTGTGGTCATCTCATATCATACATGTATAGGTTTAAATTTTCAGAAATGATAATTCATACACTAATGCATTAATAATTAGAATAAAATTTTATAGAAAAAAAAAAAAAAAACTGTTTGTTTTTAATTTAAAAGTTTAATAACATATGCTTTTGTAGAGATTTTTCAATTAGGAGAGAAATCAAAATTGATTTTTTTTATTTATTGTCTTATTTATTTGTAGGTCATGAATTACCGTACAGTATTAAAATGAGTCAGTTGAGAGATAGTTACCAGTCAAAGAACGGAGACGTTTCCCTGCCATCAAATGGAGAAATTCTTGACCTGAATTCTGCGGGAAGCAATGTTGAATATATTCTAAAGCACAGGAAATCCACAAAAAAGACAAATTTAGGTAGATAATTTTAACTTTCACATACATGTATGAACGGTTGTGGTAGAGTTGCTGCCGTATTTGGGTTAATATTTTTTTTAACACTGTTTACTTAATTGTGCCAATAAATTTTTAAATGTGCCTTTAATTAAAACATTGTATCAATCGTAGTAAAATTCAACATAATATTCCACAACCAGTGTTCAAAGATAACAATCTAACTTGGTTAAATATTATAAAAATGCCAGTCAGGTGTGTAAAATTGTCAAAAATTAAATGGTCATTTTACAATTTATATTGTAATCCTATTGTCTTAATTAACACCTTAACGACTTAATATCTACAAAGTCATGAAGTAAAGTTCGACAAAAATATCTTTTAATCTTTGACTTTAATCACCGTCCTTCACAGTGTTGGGTAGTGCTACGATTTGCCTTTCTACTTCTTTTGTTTGAGTTGCCGATTTTATTATCTTTGATTAATTTTTCCAATTTAATGCCTCGGTAAATTTTAAAAGAAGAATTTTCCATAGAAAAAGTCCATAGAAAGTGAGAAATGTGATCTATCTTTTAGCACTGACGTAAATTTACGTAACATGCTAAAATCTTTGTCTTTTCTATGTTTAGACTAAACCACATTGTATTGAATTTGTCTAGATAAGTCAAAAATTAAATAGTGATAACAAGATAAGTATTTAGTTCTTTGATTTTAACAGAAAAACAAACAATATATATATTTATGTAAAATTGGAAATATTTACTCAAAGATAATCTAAAATCTCTTTATCATATTATGTGAAAGATTATTGTTAAAGCCTCTTGTCTTAAGCACGATAAAGCAGGTATATAAACAGCGAAAATATGCTAGTTAACAACAAACAAAATTTGACTTATAAGAAACGTATCCAAAATATTGTCATCATATTTGAAGGCTTTTTGGAATAAGTGTCTAAGGGATATCAAGTAGTAATTTTTATAGTTTCAAAAATCTTATTTATATAAATTAATTTCTAAAAGCCACTTTTTACAATTTTTAATGAAAATGGCATCAGATGGTAATTTTGCTTTCATTGCACTTTTTGATAATTACCTTTCCAATAATAGAAATGTGTCAAATTATGAATTAAGTATGAAGAGCTACATGTATATTTTTTTATGTTTTTTGTGGTCTGGCAGTTTCGTATTTTGTCTTGGCATTAAGATTTAGACATCATTACTGATGCCAGTACATTTCATATGAATGGATTCATCTAGCTTATAACACCTCCAATTACAAATGACCCTTGAATAAGAAAATAACAGAATAATTGTACTATGGACTGAAATATTCTAATCCCAAAAATTTAGACCTTTGAAGCTGTTAATCTCCTTAAAATCTTAAAAGATTTACACACAATGGATAGATAAAGGATTATTTAAATAAAAAGCCAGGATGACATTCAGTGAAAGGAATTAGAAAGTAAATTCTCTTATTGATAAACAACTTCGAACTAATTAGTACATGTATTCTTTACACCTTTATAATATACCTGGAATGAAGTAATTAATGTCAATTGTAATTGCTATCAATTAAAATATCAAAGGAAATTAATATGCAGATATATTCATATAGCGCAACAAAAACACTGTATGACGTTAATTCTGTGAATGTTTGTACTCCCTGTTGAGATCAAAAGTTTTACGTACAAAATTAAAATTTTGTCACTCAAATATTCATAATGATTAATATTAAAAGTACATGCAGTTTTATTGAAAACAAGTAAAATTTATTATATTTTCCACAAAAAAATTCTTGATTTATTTATGACAAGGCATAAAGATTGACAGCAAATTGAATGAAAGGTGATTTGTCAAATGCATTTGTGACAAGTTGCATGTCCAAAGCATGTTATACTATGTAATATTTATTGTGCATAGATGTCAAAATCTGTTTTGTCATGCTAACATAAAAATAGAACTTGATCAAGGTACATGTACATGCATATTAACCAACATGTATAAATATATGTAGCTAAGGGTTTTAAACATGCAAATTAATTACTTTTTAAAAAGATTTCGTGATTTTGATCTCATTATAAGATATGGACAAAACTATCTTAACAAAAGTGTTCAAACAAATTGTAAGTTTTTTCTTTGGACGTAATTAACACTTTTTTTTATGTGAATGGATTTGCCATGGTGAGAGTTTCATTCATGACTTTGACAATCTCAGTCACATGGGGGTAAAGTTACTATAATAATGATGTAATTGACTTATTTACTCAAATTATAGTTGATACCTCTTCATAGAAACATCAAAAGGGTCGTCAAATTTACCTGTAGTTACGTAGGTGTATATATACCTTAAAGGTAAAAATTGACTTCCTTAGATTGATTGATATAGGTAAACCGTACAAACCAAACACAATTAATCACCCCTTACAAGGACCAATACATAAATATGATTCACGGACATTTTACCTACCCCGTTTACTCATTTTGTGTATGATGTGTTGTGGTGCACAAGGCAGGAAATTGTTTCCTGCGTTTCGTCAATAGAGTTTGGATGGTTTAAATTTTTGTGTTTTAGAATTTATTCTTTTTCGAGAGTGACATTTTCGTTAAAAAAAAGATGAGATCGAAGTTACTTCATAAAAGCAAAAGTTTGGGTGACTTGGATTTCAGGAAATTGGGTAAGTTGTTATGTATACCTAACTGATGTGTATAAAAAAGTATTGTTTGATTTGTGATTTTTTATTTATTTTTTTTGGCAAAATTGTTCTAATAAAATTATTCTTTGTTTTTTTAGATGAAAACTCCTCAGGAAAGAGTATGAAGAAACCAAGACGTTCACCATTTAGTATTTTTCGTCGTGGTAAAGATGACAAAAATAATAATTCTTCTCCTACTGGAAAACTGTTTGGAAGACCTATAGATGACTTGGTTATCGATGGAGGTCTACCTAAAGCTGTAATGGTAAGGGAAACTGTCTTAATTATATTATCATTATTATTATTTTTTCCTTTAGAAGAAAATAAGAATTTAAAATATAAATATGAAAAAATGTATGCAAAAGAACTGACCAAAAAACAACAACATACATGTATTTGCAAAAGAGTTGTATCATTAATCTCAATCAAAGATAGAAGTTGTTATATTATTGTCAAAGGTTTTAAATATTTGTTTGAAATGAAGAGATTCTAAAAATGATTGTCAGTATTTTATATTTTTTTATTGTCATTTTTAGTGCCTGCTCAGGATAATGTACCGTGATGGTCCATATACAAAAGGAATATTAAGGAAATCAGCAAACTCTGTAAAATGTAAGGAAATCCACGACAAACTGGACGAAGGAGAAGAATGTCTAGATGATAACATTCAAACTCTAGTTGTTGGTGCAGTACTCAAGGTAAAGTCAGTTAAATATTATAAAAATATGAAGCTCATTTTTAATATTACCGTACAAAAATAAATTCTTAGATTATGAAAAGTACATATTAAACTTAATTAACAATTATGAGATAAATTTTGAATATGGTGAAAAAGTAGAATCTCAAAAATACTGATCTCTGAGGAAAATTTAAAACTGAAAGTCTAATCAATGATTGTGTAATAGTTTTCGATAAAGAAGAATGTATATTTTTTCAGGATTATTTAAGGAATCTACCTCGTTGTCTGTTATTGGAAGACCATTATAATGAATGGGTAGCCCTTAGTGAGCAGGATGACTCCTCAGCAAAAATGAACAAAGTTAAACAGTAAGTACAGCAGTACTGAAATATTTAGTTTGGAAAAAAAGGGGGAGAGACAGTTGAAGACACAGAAAATATTAGATAACTAAGTTTATATTTTGAAAATTGGTGGAAATATTATTTGGATTTCTATAAAGAATAAGCATTTTGGTTTTAGTTGATAATCTTATGGTGAAACTTGCCTGTTATGAAATGTTCTTAAATGAGATTGGACATGCAAAAAATATAAAAAATTTACTTACAGTGACCTTCAATTATATTAAAAACTAGTTGTTGTAATTTTACATAGCGTTAGCAATTATTAAATTTATTCTGCTTCATTTAATGTTAAAAATTGTATATTTTTACAAAAAAGTAAACACGAAAATTGGTGTTAAAATGGCGTGTCAATTTCAGGTATGTCAAGTTGTTGACATTTGTCAATGTCGATAAAATCATTTGACCCAACTGACCTTACCCATACCTGTTCAGCAGGTCACTAGGTTTGAAGTACGTAATTAAAGGGAGTGAATTTCAAAATTTGGTTTTAATTTAATTACTCTAAACATGGATCATTGGATAAGGGTATACTGATCAATATCATTGACGACCGCCTGGAGGACCTAGCTACTTCCGCTAACCTTAGTTTGTAGGAGTAACATAATAAATAATCAAAACCACAATCCTTAGAGCATATGAATAGTCATAAATAAATTGTTCAGCTTTAATTTAAAAGTCAGATTTGCATTATTGTAATAGTATAAAAAAAACTTTCATTTTTAGATTTAAAAAAAAAATTAACCACATTCGACAATTTGTCATATATTTCAAAAACAAAAAAATTATGAAGTTGATACATCTTTATATTTGTGTTATAAAAGGTCATGGGAAATGAATAATCATATGCAAATTGACTGTATTTTGATATTGTTTATTTGCTTTTGTTAAATCTGAAATTGAAGAAGTGTTCTTTTTATAAGATTCCTAATAAATACACAGAATAATGCTGAGACCTTCCAAATGTCACCAATGTTAAAAGCTACACCCTTATTTCATTTCAAAGAGTGTAACTTATGTAGCAATGTTTGAAAACTTTAAAGTTAATTTGAAAAATTTCATACCTAACAAACTTAATTTTATTGTTGCCATTTAAGTAAGTTTAAATGACGTTCAAAAGAAGATAAATACCAAAATTATCAAATAATACAAGTTTTTGAATCCTCCCTTTTACTTCGGGTATAGTAGGAAATTAAAGATAATTATATAGGTAACATTACAGTACATTACAAGATTTTAAATAAACTTTACATTAAAACTCTCATAAACAAAATAAGATGAAAAATGTTTTTTTGCTTTTTAAAAGTTTGCCCTCAGCTATTACTTTTGACAAATGGATATTTTTTGTTATCATAAAAATCTGTTCTTTTATGTAAACAAAGTGACAAAAGATTTGATCAACAGGATCTATAAATGTTACTTGATCTCAAAAGGAGGATTGTAATTATCAAATAATTACACGTAATTATAGCAAAGGTGTGTCAACAACAACAAAGTCAAAAAATACAATCGCAAAGACATTTTATTTTGTAATAAAATGGATAAGCGATTTTACAACCATATAAAATAGAATTTAAAAAGAAAGACTAAGGAAATCAAAGTAAACAATCTCTACAGAATAATTTTAATTAAAAGTTTTGAAAAATGGAAAAAATATGTCTGAATTATGAAAATTTAGTAAAAGTTTAAACAAAGGGTCTTACTATATACAAATCCTTGTTAAAGCTCTTAAAGTAACTTTGAATATGAATATACTATGCTTTTTATGTATCAGGGGAAGTAACTCTATTTTAATTGTATTTTCAGATTGCTGTTCAAGTTACCACCTTCACACTTTGACCTTCTACGACATTTAATCTGTGTTTTACATCATGTTCAGGAAAAACACAGTGAAAACATGATGACCTCGTATAATTTAGCTGTGTGTATCACACCTAGTATACTATGGTCTAAGGAGCAAATCAAAGACCCAATGGCCACCCAATCACCACATAAGGCAATAATGTACCTGATAGATAATTGTGGTTCCATTTTTGGCTTGGAAACGCTAAGTCTGTTCGGGGATGAACAGAAAATCAGACAAGACTCAAGTACCGATTCAGATAGCGTACACAGCTATCTTAGTACACAAGATTCTGGAAGTAAGATATTTATCTTTTATTTAAAGACTTTGCAAATGATATATTATTTATAAGATCACAGTAAAAGAAATTTCACAAAAAAAGACATAAAATTAATAATACAGTTCGAAAAAAGCTATACAACATAGTTTAGTCTTAAATAAACAGAACAAAAAGATTGTCAAGGGAGATAAGTCAATACATTTGTACAATGAGACATTTCAGTAATGGTAAGTTTTCCACAAGAGAGACATACTTGAATTACAGAAATAACTCCAAATTTAAAATGATTAGAGTAATTTAGTTTAAAACAGCTGAACTGTAACACTCGAAAAAAGTCAGCAACAAAGTGGATGTGAAATTATAGAAATAGTCCTATAAAACAACAATGAAAGCTCGAGATCTTCCTATGAAAAATAATTATTAATAATTGAATGCTTTTGAATATTTTGCTGTATCTTAAAAGATTTCAATAACATTAATTTTTTTGTCCACAGGTGGAATGCGTCCTGATAATTCTTCTATGGATAGCCTAGAACATGATCTATATGGAGAATTTGATTCAAGTCCAAATCTTGTCAAAAGTCATTTATCGCCTTCAAATCTAAGCCGAGATTCAGGACTTACTTTAAGTGACGCTCAGTTATATGATGATGATGGTAGCATGGAGAACTTAACAGACAGAAAAAATTATAATAGGAGTATATCGCAATATATGGATCGTGATTCTGACAAATCAAGACATTCAGAAAGTGTGAGTCGTAGCTATGAAACTTATGAAAATCCTAAACCTCCTCCCAGGAAAAATAAAAAGCGTGAATACTCAATTGAAAAGGACCAAGTGACCAAAGGTGTTAAAAATACAATGCATCAAAGTTATAGTGCCGAAGGCTATCAAAAATACAAACGTGCCTCCGCAGAGTCTTTACAGTCGTTAGAAGATCACGATGATCAACGGGTAACTCCATATGAATTTTTACGTCAATCAGACTACGGAACATTAATCAAATCATCAAGTGGTGCTCATTTATTTCTAGATGAAAATAATAGGGAATCAAGCAATAATAACATACGCTATGTATCAGAGATCGAAATTCAAACTCAACGCTCTCCGCAAGGAGGAAATGGAAAATTGACACGACAAGCTTCAGTTACTGAGAGTAATCCTCCTATGTCACCTACATCTAGACTGTCATGTGGAAGTTCTTTTGATAGTGGAATTCCCCATTCATTATCTTGTTCTTCATTCATACAAGGACAAATGTCACATGAAAGTGATTCACATTATTCAGAATGTAGCTCAAGTAGTGATCGATTACGACAGAGTCAGGACGATAATTCATTAAACAGTCAGTATTCTAGTGCTAGGAGGACAAGTCCCTCTAAAAAATATGTAAACTCTCTGATATCGCCACCTATCTCACCGAAAAATTCCCGTAAAGTGTTCAATTCAAACTCTAAGGAAAGTGTTTCAGTGAGGAGATCATTTCCTTTAGAACTTTCCAATCCAACTAAAGGATCTGGGTCACATAGTTACAAGGAAGCCGAAGACATTATCAAACCAAGATTTGAGCTCTCTACTTATGAATTTAATGAACACAAAGAAAACGATCATTTGTCCCCAATTTTACAAACAAAATATGGTTCTAGTGCTTCTGCAAATGATGTTCGACAGAATTTGCCTTTAAAGGCTTTCACAAAATATGGACTAGGAACATCACCGCCACCTGGTGTAGTATTAAAATTACACCAGAAACAGCAAAAACGTGACAATACACCGATGCGTGCAAGTCATGACAGTGCCATTATTTCACAAGTACGTAGAAATAGCACCGATAGCTCAGGAAGTGATCAAAAAAGGGAACATGAATTTCACCATTCAGAACTTAATATTGGAAAGTTAAGCACACCTCCATACCCTCTTGTGAAAAGTGACAGTGATAGTGATATCAATAGAACTTTATCGAACTCACCAAATCGACCAGATAGGCCTCCATCTTATGATGAGGCTTGTCAGAGAACTTTTATGCTTAAACATGGAATTCCATTAGAGATTTCCGAACAAGATAGCCAGAAACAAAAGGAAGCAAGTTTACTTGCAAAGCAATTGTATGAAGAATCCCTACGCAAATATATGGAGGAGCATTTAAATAGCCCAAGTGTTCAAAATATTGACCGCAAGGAAATTTCAAGAAAGGAGGAGGTAATTATAGAACAGGAGGAGGGTGAAAGTGATTCCTCTGAGGGAAAGGAAGAGGAAGCTACAATGACAAGGAAAGACCCAAAGAAAATTTGGGAAGAATCTATGAAAGCTTATGAGCAAATCAAAAGTAGTTCACTAGATACTTCTTCAGCCAAAAAATCATTGATTCCGGATAGTAGCCTTTTATCCCCTGTTACTTTACATCGTAGTGCAAGTGACTCCTCAGATAAAGCTGGAACACTAAGCAGGAGGAGTCCTACGCGTGAAAAGTCTCCTCTAGCTACTGACAGGAGAATACATGAAGTGAGTCGCAATTCATCACCAAATGCTCAGTTGAACTACTCATCGTCTAGTGTATCCAATAGTTCTTCAGATACTGTCACAGAGAGTCAACAAATACCACCATATCGACGGGATCGATCAGACTCGAGTCCTGTAACTAGTCGTCACTATTTTCCCAAAACTTCAGACAATTTTGCTCAAAATCGTAGTGCTCAAACTCAACAACGAAGCTCAATTGAACAAATTCAAAGTAGGGAATCATCAGTGGAGACTAGATACTCATACAAATCTAGAGACTTCTCACGATCTCAGGACCGTTCAAATTTATACTCTAGAGACGTGGAACAAAAAGAGACAAGTGTGATAAGAGACTCTGCTAAACCACGATTTTTCACAGGTGCTAGAGAAAGTAGTAAAAGTCAGGAACAATCTCCTAGTAAAACTGTAGGTGCTAATGTGACAACTAAAGTTGAATCTAAAAATTCAATTCAATGGAAATCAAAAAGAGAACCTGTAACTACTCCAAAGAGAGACTCATCTGCAGATTTACCGTGGAGTGTCAAAAACTTACGTTCTGTGTTTGTAAACTCAAACAGTTCGGGACAGTCATCAGTGAGTAGTTCAAGTGAATCACGACCTCCACCTCCTCCTTACCAACCTCCTCCTCCATTTCGTCGTGACAATGCTCGAATGAGTTCCTCGAGTAATAGTAGTTGTAGTAGTTCTAATACAGACAATAGTGCAAACATTCCACAGACTAAATCATCTCTGTCACATAGACGTTTAGGTGGGCCACAAGCCCATGACAGTTTCAGTGATGATTCTGATACTTCTAGTCGTAGCTCAGGACTTCGTAGAAATTCTACTAACAATTCATCAGATCAGGAATCGTGGACATATCTTGATACAGAAGTGACGTTTGTGTAATGCCTGTGATACATGTATCTGTTATTTTCTATCATGCCATTAATATTCATAAACATTTTTGTATGTTCTTCTCAGTATATTTGTATTCTATGAAGAAGTAAATTTGTTAAAACAAAAAAGATATTAATAGTGGAAATTTTTTAAAAACTAAATATATCAAAGAGATACTTGAAAAATCAAAAGCTCTTAAGGATTTTTTTTTTTTAAATTCAAGTTTCAGACATTAGGAGGAAGTTTATTTTGGCAGGGGTTTAAATTAAAGGGAAGTAATGCAGTAATTGTTAACATACTAAGAAGGTTAATGGCAATACCTCAGATTTTACCTCATATAAATGGTTGATATACTCTAAAATATTTGTATATCTATTTTATGTATAAATACAGAATAATACTCAAATTGTACATTTGTAATTTGTATATATGTATATCTGTCAAAATGTGGTATACTGTAAAGTATCAATGTGTACAGTGCTCTGTTTGTAGTTTTGTACATTTTTACGTCAAAATCTTGTAAAGTCTTCACATCTTTTCTCTTAGAGGGAATTATAAAGTGTATTGTATATAGGTGAATAAATTAATCAAATCTTGCCCAAATTGTATTTGGTAGTAATAAAGAAAGGGATGCCATATTTTAACTGTAGTATACTTTGTAACATTTCTTATATTCCAAGTGCCAAGTATATAAGGTGGACAAATAACAGTTGATTATACACAGACAGTATAAAGAAAAAAGTATGGCATGTTTATATTAAATTGTGAAAGTGCTATTATTTATTTATATTTTTATCACAAAACATACACTGACTAAGAAATTTCAAAGTTGTCATGGAGATTTTTCTGAATAGCAACATTTTTATATACCCGTATTATTAATGTCCTTACTATATAATTTATACAAAGGAAATTTTTTATCGAACTTCAATAGTATTTTTATATGTTACCTATTAAGCAAATAATGGAAAATGTATTGTATTTTCTACGATTTACTATGCAATTATATAAACGATGCAATGGTTTTATATGTGATGATATTTGTTACTGTAAAGTGTAGATTTTATTTGTTACTTTTGATACACTGAACATTTTGTATCAAAATGTCATCATGAAAACCATAACTTGATCAAAATAAAAAATAATATGAAAAGATTTGATGTTTTTATGTCTGTTGAGATTACAACTGTTTTTATTTGAGTAGACAGCGGTGACAATTCTTACATATTGATAGATCAGAACTACAACATAAAACCCATTAAAAAGTTGGATAGCTACAACATTCATTTACAAATCAAATATAAAACAACAAAACGTCAACTACAGAAGGGACAAAAGAAAAAGAGACCAGACTTTGTAGGGGTTTTTTTTAACAGAAAAAAAACAGCAAGCACAAAACACTTTTATAACTTGAATTGTTACATTTTTCTTATGAAATACAAATCAGAATTTCATGATGATGTGATCATGCACATTTTCTTAGGAACTAAGAACAAGAGTTTTCTTGAAATTTCGTATCAAGTTTCATATGAGCATTCTATATTGTGTGATAAACTATTCTCAGGAAGTAGGAACAAGAGCTTCCTGACATTTGGTATCCATTTTTATGTGAGCATTCTGTACTATGTGATGAGCTTTCAAATTTTTTTTTTCAAATTCATCACTCATAAACTAAAAACATTTAGGAGATATCATAAGTAAGCAACAGCTCACATTAACACAACTAAAGATATGACAACACTAAACATATGATAATCTTATCTTAATTAGTTCTTGCTTACTGTCAATAAAAATGGCCCTGCATCCTGTTGCCACTTGTATTTAGGAATTGGACAAGTTCATGCTTTCCCCAGCTTAGTTATGATGTCTTTTCACTAAATCTGATGAGGTGTAGATCAAGGACATGCAGATAAAACATGGTCTATTTATCTATTGAAGTTGGGCTTTGAACTAGCTTTCAGTAACTGCAAGTACTCTTTAAGAATGGTATTTTTTTATCATATCAGCTGATTTTTGTGCTTATTGTAGATCTCAAGAGTCGAGCCCTTTTCAACTTATTTTTACATTGTGTTCTATTGTACTGTTACACGACTGTTCATGGTAAGCTGGAGGGTTTACCACTTACAAACGTGTTTAACCCCACCACATTCTTTGTGTTCTTTTCCAAAGGCAAGAAACTATAGTCTAGAAGTGCTTGGTTTATATATGCCAAATTTGTTTTTCGTTTTTTATTGTCAAGCCTGCAACTTTTGTTGCAGAAAGCTCGACATAGGGATAGTGATCTGGCGGCGGCGGTGGCGTTAGCTCACTTCTTAAAAGCTTTATATTTTAGAAAGTGGAAGATCTGGATGCTTCATACTTTGTATATAGATGCTCCATGTTACGAAGTTTCCGTCTGTCACATGTCCAATGTCCTTGACCTCATTTTCATGGTTCAGTGACCACTTTAAAAAAATGTTCAAATTTTTTGTAATGCTGAATTCTCTCTTATTATAAGTAATAGGATAACTATATTTGATATGTGCGTACCTTGAAAGGTCTTCATGTCTGTCAGACAGTTTTCACTTGACCTCGACCTCATTTCATGGATCAGTGAACAAGGTTAAGTTTTGGTGGTCAAGTCCATATCTCAGATACAATAAGCAATAGGGCTAGTATATTCGATGTATGGAAGGACTGTAAGGTGTACACGTCCAACTGGCAGGTGTCATCTGACTTTGACCTCATTTTCATGGTTCAGTGGTTATAGTTAAATTTTTGTGTTTTGGTCTGTTTTTCTCATACTATATGCAATAGGTCTACTATATTTGGTGTATGGAATGATTGTAAGGTGTACATGTCTAGCGGGCAGATGTCATCTGACAATGACCTCATTTTCATGGTTCAGTGGTCAAAGTTAAGTTTTTGAGTTTTGGTCTTTTTATTTAATACTATATGCCATAGGTCAACTATATTTGGTGTATGGAAATATTTTATGATCTTTATGTCAGTCGCGCAGGTTTTATTTGACCGTGACCTCATTTTCACGGTTCATTGCACAGTGTTCAGTTTTTGTGTTTTGGTCTATTTTTTTTTAAACTATAAGTAATGGGTCAACTATATATGTTGTATATAGAAGCATTGTTAGCTGTACATGTCTGCCTGGCATGTTTCATCTGACCTTGACCTCATTTTCAAGGTTCATTGGTCTTTTTTTCAGTTATCTTGGTTAATGTTAAGTTTATGTGACAGTTGTAATAAAGCTTAGCTTTATACTTAGGACTATCAACATAATATCAATGATTAGTATAGAAGGCGAGACATTTCAGCGTGTGCCCTCTTGTTTTCTTAAAATAAGGCTGATTGCATTCTGTTGAATTGTTTTATATTTTGTTATCTCGAGGCCTTTTATTGGTTACCTTACACTTCTATTTATTTGTTAAAGGTCAAAGGGTGATCTGTAGTTGCTCTTTTTTCGTTGCAACTTGGTAGCTGTCTAATTACAAAAATATCTTTTCCTATTTTAGCAAGGTGCAAAGAACTTGTAGTCTTTTGTATACTAACTTAAGCACTAAGGGCCATCAGCATTAACATTTGTTATTGAAGTAATGTTTTCTAAATAAAAGAATGGTATACCAATTAGACAGCACCAACGATTTTTTTCAACAAACAGTCAACATGCTTTCTAAAATAGCAAATATGAGTCCATACCATATTACAATGTTTAAATCGCCAAATATGAGTCCATACCATATTACAATGTTTAAATCGCTATGATTCAAGACATACAAAACATATGTCATCAGCACTAAATCCTGAATTGACCAAAATGGTGACGATCTCCAGACCTTGCTGAAACACATCACAAATGACTACAAATACCACACAATGTCATATTTCCTCAGTCAGTTAAGATACAATAGATATCGTTAAGTATGTTATGGGAAAAACAATCTTGTTGTCCGATACTCTGGAAAACCGAATACAAAAAGCATATGACAAGCAACCAAACTGGCTGCGCTCACTTACAATAAATTTATAACAGATGCACTTACCAAAAGTGATAAATACCAGAGTTCGATAATTTCGAGTAAATTATGTATGTATGATACGAAGATGTATATGATCCAAACAAAGCGGTGTTAAAACTGTAGTGGGTGCATCGGTGTAGGAAAAGCTGCAATTGGGACCATCGTGCTCAGGAAAGCCTGTAAATTGGTCCATCGTGCGTAGGGAAACCTATCTGGAGTCCCGGTCCATCTTATGTAAAGGGAATTTTGCAGGTGGGTCCATCATGCATAGGAAAGACTGTAAGTGTGTCTATCCTGCGTAGGATAGCTTGCAATTAGTCATTAAAAAAAGTTGCATTTGCCCACAATTTTAAAGTTTGTTTGTAATGGACCAGGAATTTTCTAAGGAACAAACCTTTTTAAAGATGTAAAGATGTAAATGTGATAATACGATCAGGCATAATGTGAAAACATATTATATATACATCGGCAAATATTACATGCATATTCAGATAGATAAAGTCATAAAAATGGCAATGGTATATCGGCACTAGATTACCATACTACTTGAACGTGGGATTTTTGTTAATGTTGTAACAGTTCACAACTAAACTACCTGGTCAGAGTAACCTGAATCAAAGCCATTACTCCTCATGAAACGCTGCATGCTAGTTCACTAGAAGTAGCAAAAACATACCAACTTGAAAGTCATTTCGTGGTTTGTACGATTTCTTTCCCAACAACTCGAACATCATTGGACACATAAATGCTACACGCTAGGTGGAAAAATGGCAAAAAATACCAACTTGAAAGTATTCGGTTTGTCTGATTGCTTTTTCCGCATATTTCATGGTTTTACTTGTCAGAGTGATTTCCCACAAAAAGAATGTTTTGAACTTATTTGTACACTATATAGGCATTGTTTTAATAGCACCTTTTCATCATATATTATAGAATAACAAAACCTTTAAGAACTCATTTCAGTTTGTAAACCACTTTAAAGCACTGATATAGCATCACATTACCACGAATGTGGAGGCAAACACAGAGTCTGTTCAGGTTAGGGATCAAACCAAGAGACTTAAACTTCACTAACAAAAAATATGAATTTCAAGCAACAAAACAAAACACATAATCCCAAACAAAATAAAACATTTTAAAATTGAAAATACTTTTTTTCATTTAAGGAAACAGACTTTAAATTGTGACTTGGACGATGACCCCTAAATGACTGTTGGTTATTTGTGTTGTTTGGTTGCTGTTAACACAGGAAATTCGATTTTACATCCAGGAGGATAAAGGTGCTGGTAGTGTACGTGAAAATAAGGAGACTCCACAGTACATAAATCAGGAAATATGATAATACAAAGAAATATTTGGAAGCTCTGAGTATTTTTATTTAGACGTAAAATATTGCGCATAATTGTCGTTTTACTAACAATTATTGATCTTCATTTTAAAGTTACTTCAAAATATAATATATACAGAAAAACAAGAGGGTTCAAGTACTCTATACGCATATTATATCTGTCAAAAATCACTTTTGTTGGTTTGTCAATATTAAAACATATATAACATATATTCGAAGCTTCGTAAAAATTGGAAATATGGCTTAAACAACCCCAAAGTAATTTTAACAGTCAAAGAAAAGTAACTCTGATAATTTGATCGAAAACAACGTATGTGACACCATATACATCAGTATATATCTATGTTTCTCATTATCCCTATTCATGCCAACATGCAGTACCAAATGTGAGATCATTTGTATATAACTCCTACTCGTAATACTTTTAAAGTTGAGAAGAAATTTTTTTTTTTAAAAATCGAACAATTGCTGTTGGCAAGCATTTCAAGTTGAATTTCTGAAAAATAGTATGCCTGTTCGTTCTAATTTAGACGTAATATGATTTTACAGACAAAAAATAAAAACATGATATAATACCTTTAGAAATTGTCTTTTCTTTCAAAGAGGAAGCTATTTAAGTGGTCAGATGAAAGTAGGAGATGAGTCTGTTGGCAAATATTTTCTTCTCATGAAGTCATGTTAGTATACTACTTCGGTCACATTTGATT
Source organism: Mytilus galloprovincialis (assembly GCA_037788925.1). NCBI lineage: Eukaryota > Metazoa > Mollusca > Bivalvia > Mytilida > Mytilidae > Mytilus > Mytilus galloprovincialis. The sequence continues at coordinate 54,897,796 of CM075340.1, read as the reverse complement.
AAAAGTTATCCGGTTGTCTGACTCTCAATAAAATATTAATTGTGATTTTTTTTAAACTTAAAGTCAAAGCAGCAGTCAACAGAGACGTCCTATACCAATATGACAATTATATGTGTCTCGAGAGTGCTGCCTAGCTCATCCATTCAATATATTAGTCACTTTCCAATGATTATTTTTAGTGCATATTATAATAGCATAAACTCTATAAGACTTAATTAATGCAAAACATAAAAATACAAAAATACACTTTATCGCATTACACTATTCTTTTAGAGGCAAGACCCACTTCCTAATTTAGTTAGTGGAATAACTAGTCATTAATTTGTTCTATTTTAAAACAAGACATGTTGGTGTTACTTTATATTTTTTCTTAAGTTAAGAAATTAAAGATACCGACATGCAAAATTAACCAAACATTTCACTGAATTTCCTTGTTCTTTTCGGCCTTTCTATAAGATTGTTCCTTTCACCCACGAAATATTTAAGAAGTCCATTAAAAAGCATCGATAGAGAGTCTTGCTCTCGCTCGTACGCATGCATAACGGAAATCATGGACAAACTGAAAAGTGCAACGGAACTGTAACGTACATGTTTTATGAGTTTCCTTTGCACACCCCACTGATATAAAGCATACAACGTATGGGGAATCAGAAATAGTGATAGCTCTTTCCTTCTATTGGCTCTCTCAAGTAGTACACTTAGTCCACAGACCAGACCAGCAACAACAGGCACGTGGGTCTGTAATGGTGGCGGTCGCTGATGGAAGTTTCGTAGAAGACATATAACATACTTTGCCAGCATCACCATAGCTGCTAGGAAAGCAGTCGAAAACACTGTATTCTTCAACAAAGACTTCAACACTCTTTTGGGTCTGAAATGATAAAGAAAAGTAATGAAAATACGTCAAGCCATTCACCAAGTGTACTATATCATAACTAAATGAGGATTTTACTTAAATTGAAAGTGCAATATTTATTAACGAACATAGGTAGCATTTCTTTGAAATGATATATAAGTTCATATTAAATAACAGCTTTCGCATATATAAAACAAAAAAGTATGTTGTTCTCAGATCATCTACACTGTAAACCCTTTATAGGTTGGTCAGATACGCTTGATACGTAAATGAAGATTAATTTAGGTAGCTTCGTAGAACAACTCGGTAAACCGTCTGACAAAATAATGATGAGAGAATTTCTTACTTTTGGTAGCTCAAAATATTAAAAACTAAGGAAACCTAATATACCTTTCTAGTAACAGTTTTCTTCTAAATATCACCACTGGCGTTAAGTGGATGGGGAAATATAATTTTGCAAATGCTGGAATGCTGTGAAAGAAATCTTTTATGGCATGCTTTGTACAAGAGTCTTTGTGTAGTCCAACCTCACTGCATGTCAGAAATTTTTCTCCTGGGTTGCGGAAAAGAGTGTTCAATTTCTGGTCCGTATAGTCCCGAGACCATTTCAAAACTGAGTAGTAATACCCTGTAAATAAAAGTCTTGGATTTAAAGCCACTGCATACACGAGGAATCCACAGCATAGACAGAAAAGCAGCGTTTCACTGTATTCAATGTATGGAATTTTTCCGCGAACAACGAGTGTAGATATCAAGGCGCCAAATGCTCGTGCAATGGCAAACAAGGTTACAACTTGTCGTCTGGTAGGATCCTCTATGATAATGGTTAATCCTGCTAAACCTCCTGCTATACAGTTGTTCCAACCATCCTGAAAGTAAAATATATATAATAAATATAAACCTCTATCTAATAAAACTGAGTATGGAAAAGGGGAATATGTCAAAGAGACAATAACCCGACCAAAGAGCGGACAACAACCGAAGTCCACCAATGGGTCTTCAACACAGCGAGACAATGTATTTAGAAACTACAATAGATGTTTCTGTACTTTTAATTTAACTAAAACTCCGATAACTTTGAAATGGAGTACTCAAAATTATTTAAACACCAGGTAGACTTGCACATCATAGATCGTTTTGACTAGTTTCAATAATTTTTTTTTTAATTATCTCCAGTTCAGTCGAAACTATTACCTTTTTGTCACGAATATTTTGTAGCACCTCTCTGGCAAGTTCATACACACTTGGATACAGTCCAAAGAATCCAGCAAGACGAAGACAATCAGTTGATGCTATCTCTTTTAGAACTCCTGGAATTCTGAAAATAAAACCTTAGACACATACTCTTGTACGACAATGGATAGTAAACAATGCATAATTGCTTTAGGATGTTTTATAAAATAAAACCTCAGACACATACTCTTGTACGACAATGAATAGTAAAACAACGCATAATTGCTTAAGGACGTTTTATAGGTGCATAATCTGTTTATTTTATTTCTAAGTACTGTATACACAACTACTTTTGCATAGGTACTATTTCTGTAGTACAGGAAATCTACTTTTAAAGTTCAGTACTATTTTGTTACTCCAAAATTATGGTAATATTTAGGAACCTGTTTTTATAGTACTTGATTTGTACTTGAAATAGTACTACAGACTTTTAGTTACATCGTTACATTTTCAGCATTTTGAAAGTTTGTCTATATCAAATCTCTTTAAAATATCATATTCAAACATGGAAAATTAAGATCACTATTGGTATTATTTCTGTACCACTTTTTAAAGGTGTACCATTTTTTAAAGGTACAAATCAAGGTCAACTCGATAGTTAATTAGATGGCGTCCAGAATAAAATACACACAAAACGAAGCTACATTTTATCGAGCTCATACCTTGTAAATTGTTTATTTTAGACCTTTTATAATTTGAGTAAATGTTTTACATGGTTATAAATCAATTATGAGAATTTGGGTCAATTCGGTGAATACGACTTTGACAGCTAGTACCCCTTTAAGCGGTTGTTTTTACAATGTTTGTAGTAGATGAATTCCTACACTAAGGAATATTATTAACGAGGTTCTAAAGTTCTTATGTTTGTTACCAGTAAACAAATATTTCTAAAATAGCGATATAACATGTATACATAACTAACTATTTAATATAAAATGATCAATTACTTTGATACTTTTTCATTTAGTATTCACTGTCTTGTTTTAAACATAAATCTGGGGTTTTTTGGTGAGTGGTCGGCACATCAAGACTACCCATCGCCTTACGCCTTACAATAATCCCCCCTCCATTGACAAGCCGAGGCCTTGATACCATTTCTTCCCTTAATCGGGGGAATATCCGCTCCGAACGGCGTTTCAACTCTCCGCCTCATGCCAATTATACTAAGATACTAGCATAGATGTATTATTACATCTATGGTATTACATCTATGATATACTAGTTGCGTTTTTGTATCGATGTTTGTCGATAACTTTTAAATGAGACGTTTATAAATACTGGCAAACTAGTCGAACGCCTCAATGATATAGAAGTGCCAGTCCCAAACCAGGAACCTAGAGACGTTGATTGTGCTTTTTTGTTGTTGGAAATTTGTGTTGATGACATGTCTTTTCAAGTCTCAGTTGTATTCTGATTTTGTGTAGACTCTAAGCAACCGATTTGGTGATTGAAATACAGTACGCTATCTTCTATTTATGTATCGAAAACGGAAACGGATTAATATAACATGCAAGTTAGAAAATAGATTAATATAAGCAAGAACATATATATCGATATCCTGTTTCCAGCTATAAGTTAACAGCTTGTTTCCAGATCCTATTAATTATTCAATTGTATTATAAATATGTAAATGACAAATTGTGTACATTATTTAACTTGAATTTAATTAATAAAATATGTCTATACTATATTTATATCGAAAGGACAATGTGTTGGCCCTTAACTGTCGCTTTAAGTAACGTTAAATTGACGTTTATCCTCTGCTCTGATGAATGGTTGCTTGCTTAATTGATTAACATCCAATGGCAAATATTTCATGCAGGTGCGTGACAAAAATGAACTAATAAATATATACGAAAGTTAGTTGACAAAGACTGAGACATATATAGTATTCATATGTCTCTGACAAAGATGAAGAGCATACTAGTATGTTTTTTGGAAAGCAATTAAAAAAAAGAGTAAAGGCTGGAAGAGCAAAACAGTTGCCTGGTTACCTGAATAACTATATATGGACCATTTTAGCAAGCGGAACTATATGCTATTTTTACTAACCTCTCTCTAAAAGGATTCCGTAATAATGCCGACACAACTTTGACACCAGCATAAAGAACAACTCCACTACCAAAACCTTTACAGAATCGTTTGACGATTTGTGTCGTCAGTTGACGTGCCTTTTTCTGTTGTCTGGTTTCTTGAGGTTCATCGCCGTCCATTTTTGTTGTTAGTTTGTAAATAAATGATTAAAATGGTCATACTTTTTATCTATCGTCAAACAGAAATCCCTGATAACGCTTATCACGTGAAAATATTATCCATAAAATATAGATCTATACAAATCATGATATATACATGATTATTTTAACCCTTGAGGGACAGACACTGAAACCGGTTAGATCCCATGTTAGACCCGGACACGATGACGTGGATACATTTTACATGTCTTCCTAAATGTAGATGCCTACAGAGTTTCTGCTTTCATAAAAGTAGTACATTGTTTACTGGAAGAGTACAATAACTAGGTGTTTACATTAGCTTACTATCATTTAAGGCAGAAGTACATTTATGGAAAGGTTAACATTGAATTTCGGTGTACTCTATCAGTAGAACATCTATGGTTATGTTCAAGTTCTGTGTATTCTGTCAGTAGTATTGCCATGGTAAGGTTCAAGTTCTGTGTATTCTGTCAGTAGTATTGCTATGGTAAGGTTCAGGTTCTGTGTATTCTGTCAGTAGTACTGCTATGGTAAGGTTCAAGTTCTGTGTATTTTGTCAGTAGTATTGCTATGGTAAGGTTCAGGTTCTGTGTATTCTGTCAGTAGTATTGCTATGGTAAGGTTCAGGTTCTGTGTATTCTGTCAGTAGTATTTCTATGGTAAGGTTCAAGTTCTGTGTATTCTGTCAGTAGTACTGCTATGGTAAGTTTCAAGTTCTGTGCGTTTTCATTCAGTTGTACATCTGTGGTAAGGTTCAAGTTCTGTGTATTCTGTCAGTAGTATTGCTGTGGTAAGGTTCAAGTTCTGTGTATTCTGTCAGTAGTATTGCTATGGTAAGGTTCAGGTTCTGTGTATTCTGTCAGTAGTACTGCTATGGTAAGGTTCAGGTTCTGTGTATTCTGTCAGTAGTACTGCTGTTGTAAGGTTCAAGTTCTGTGTATTCTGTCAGTAGTATTGCTATGGTAAGGTTCAGGTTCTGTGTATTCTGTCAGTAGTACTGCTGTGGTAAGGTTCGAGTTCTGTGTATTCTGTCAGTAGTATTGCTATGGTAAGGTTCAGGTTCTGTGTATTCTGTCAGTATAACTGCTGTGGTAAGGTTCAAGTTCTGTGTATTCTGTCAGTAGTATTGCTATGGTAAGGTTCAGGTTCTGTGTATTCTGTCAGTATAACTGCTGTGGTAAGGTTCAAGTTCTGTGTATTCTGTCAGTAGTATTGCTATGGTAAGGTTCAGGTTCTGTGTATTCTGTCAGTAGTACTGCTATAGTAAGGTTCAAGTTCTGTGTATTCTGTCAGTGGTATTGCTATGGTAAGGTTCAAGTTCTGTGTATTCTGTCAGTAGTATTGCTATGGTAAGGTTCAGGTTCTGTGTATTCTGTCAGTAGTATTGCTATGGTAAGGTTCAAGTTCTGTGTATTCTGTCAGTAGTACTGCTATGGTAAGGTTCAAGTTCTGTGTATTCTGTCAGTAGTATTGCTATGGTAAGGTTCAGGTTCTGTGTATTCTGTCAGTAGTATTGCTATGGTAAGGTTCAGGTTCTGTGTATTCTGTCAGTAGTATTGCTATGGTAAGGTTTAAGTTCTGTGTATTCTGTCAGTAGTACTGCTATGGTAAGTTTCAAGTTCTGTGTGTTTTTATTCAGTTGTACATCTGTGGTAAGGTTCAAGTTGTGTATTCTGTCAGTAGTATTGCTGTAGTAAGGTTCAAGTTCTGTGTATTCTGTCAGTAGTATTGCTATGGTAAGGTTCATGTTCTGTGTATTCTGTCAGTAGTATTGCTGTGGTAAGGTTCAAGTTCTGTGTATTCTGTCAGTAGTATTGCTATGGTAAGGTTCAGGTTCTGTGTATTCTGTCAGTAGTATTGCTATGGTAAGGTTCACGTTCTGTGTATTCTGTCAGTAGTATTGCTATGGTAAGGTTCACGTTCTGTGTATTCTGTCAATAGTACTGCTATGGTAAGTTTCAAGTTCTGTGTGTTTTCATTCAGTTTTACATCTGTAGTAAGGTTCAAGTTCTGTGTATTCTGTCAGTAGTATTGCTATGGTAAGGTTCAAGTTCTGTGTATTCTGTCAGTAGTATTGCTATGGTAAGGTTCATGTTCTGTGTATTCTGTCAGTAGTATTGCTATGGTAAGGTTCAAGTTCTGTGTATTTTGTCAGTAGTATTGCTATGGTAAGGTTCAGGTTCTGTGTATTCTGTCAGTAGTACTGCTGTGGTAAGGTTCAAGTTCTGTGTATTCTGTCAGTAGTATTGCTATGGTAAGGTTCACGTTCTGTGTATTCTGTCAATAGTACTGCTATGGTAAGGTTTAAGTTCTGTGTATTCTGTCAGTAGTACTGCTATGGTAAGGTTCAAGTTCTGTGTATTCTGTCAGTAGTATTGCTATGGTAAGGTTCAGGTTCTGTGTATTCTGTCAGTAGTATTGCTATGGTAAGGTTCAGGTTCTGTGTATTCTGTCAGTAGTATTGCTATGGTAAGGTTTAAGTTCTGTGTATTCTGTCAGTAGTACTGCTATGGTAAGTTTCAAGTTCTGTGTGTTTTTATTCAGTTGTACATCTGTGGTAAGGTTCAAGTTGTGTATTCTGTCAGTAGTATTGCTGTAGTAAGGTTCAAGTTCTGTGTATTCTGTCAGTAGTATTGCTATGGTAAGGTTCATGTTCTGTGTATTCTGTCAGTAGTATTGCTGTGGTAAGGTTCAAGTTCTGTGTATTCTGTCAGTAGTATTGCTATGGTAAGGTTCAGGTTCTGTGTATTCTGTCAGTAGTATTGCTATGGTAAGGTTCACGTTCTGTGTATTCTGTCAGTAGTATTGCTATGGTAAGGTTCACGTTCTGTGTATTCTGTCAATAGTACTGCTATGGTAAGTTTCAAGTTCTGTGTGTTTTCATTCAGTTTTACATCTGTAGTAAGGTTCAAGTTCTGTGTATTCTGTCAGTAGTATTGCTATGGTAAGGTTCAAGTTCTGTGTATTCTGTCAGTAGTATTGCTATGGTAAGGTTCATGTTCTGTGTATTCTGTCAGTAGTATTGCTATGGTAAGGTTCAAGTTCTGTGTATTTTGTCAGTAGTATTGCTATGGTAAGGTTCAGGTTCTGTGTATTCTGTCAGTAGTACTGCTGTGGTAAGGTTCAAGTTCTGTGTATTCTGTCAGTAGTATTGCTATGGTAAGGTTCACGTTCTGTGTATTCTGTCAATAGTACTGCTATGGTAAGGTTTAAGTTCTGTGTATTCTGTCAGTAGTATTGCTGTGTTAAGTAAGGTTCAAGTTCTGTGTTTTCTGTCAGTTGTACATCTATGGTAAGGTTCAGGTTCTGTGTATTCTGTCAGTAGGACTGTTATGATAAGGCTTAAGTTCTTGGTATTATATTAGTAGAACATATATGGTAGGGTTCATGTTCTGTGTATTTTTTCATTATTAGATATATAGTAAGGTTCATGTTTTGTGTATTTTGTCATGTGTGCACCTATGGCAAGGTTCAGGTTTTGTGTTTTCTGTCAGTAGTACACCTGTGGTAAGGTTCAGGTTCTATGTATTCTGTCAGTAGTACATCTTTGGAAAGGTTCAAGTTCTTTGTATTCCCTCAGTAGTGCACCTATGGTAAGGTTCAAATTATGTGTATTCTGTCAGTTGTACATCTATGGTAAGGTTAAAGTTCTGTATGTTCTGTTGGTTGTGCACCTATGGTAAGTTTCAAGTTATGTGGATTCTATCAGTAGTACATCTATGGTAAGATTAAAGTTCTGTGTTTTCTGTCAACATTACACCTATGGCAAGGTGTAAGTTCTGTGTATTCTGTCAGTTGAACACCTATAGTAAGGTTCAAGTTCAGTAGTTCATCTTGCAGGTGTGCACCAGATTTTTTATGTTTATTCGAATAGACAGAAAAAAATTTAGTAACTCCTTATAATTAAGTCTCCCAAACAAAGTTTGGAGACTTATTGTTTTTGCTCAGTTCTTATTATTTTTATTATTCTTCTTTTTCTTTTTCTTTATCTTAATCTTTTCCTTTTTCTTTTTCTTCTGCCACATTAAAATGAACATGTCCGCAGCGTTTCTCAAAAACCCCTTGTCAGATTAACTTGGGTTTCATAGAATGTTAGACTAATATGTCTAGGTGAACCATCAATCTTTCGTTTGTGCATTGGGGTCTATTAAGAGGTATTTTGGGGGCAGAAAGAAGGGAGGGGTTTACTATAGAACCCTATGGGATTTTATTTTCTAAAATTTTCAAATGAATATAACTTGAAAACTGTAAGTGATAGATACATGCAATCTTCAGAAATGATTATAGGACAATAAAACAAATTACATGAAATATAGGAGAGTCCCTGGGGGGTCATCCCCACCCCTTCAATTTGAGAATGCTTTTATCTTGTAAATGGTCCAGATCCCCACCCCTAAACCATATATATATTCTTGAATGGGACAATAAAACAAATCAAATGAAATTAAAGAGAAGTCCCCAGGGGTCATCCCCACCCTGTTCAATTTGAGAATGTGCTATTATCTTGTAAACGTTCAAGATCCCAACCCTAAACCATATATATTCTTTTAGGGGACAATAAAACAAATGAAATGAAATAAAAGCAAAATCCCAAGGGGGTCACCCCACCCCTCTTGTTTTTATCTTGTAAACAGTTCAGATCCCCACCCCTAAACCATATATATTCTTGTATGGGACAATAAAACTAATCAAATGAAATTAAATGGAAGTTCCTGGGGTCACCCCACCCCGTTCAATTTGAGAATGTACTATTATCTTGTAAACGGTTCAGATCCCCACCCCTAAACCATATATATTCTTGTAGGGGACAATAAAACAAATGGAATGATATAAAAGGGAAGTCCCGAGGGGCTCACCCCACCCCTTCTTGTTTGAAAACTTGTAAATGGTCAACATCCCCACCTCTACACCATATATATTCTTGTATGGGACAATAAAACAAATCAAATGAAATGTAGGTAAATTCCCTGGGGGTCACTACCACCCCCTCCTGTTTGAATACTTGTAAATGGTGGAGATTTCCACCCGTAAGCCATATACATTCTTGTATGGGACAAAAAATCAAATCAAATGAACATGGGACCATATGAATGGCGAGTTATGGGAGCTTTGTTTGGGAGACTTCGTAACAGCATCCTGTTACAATTACTTCTTGTTGAATTCTTAATTCCATTTCAAGCCAGAAAAAATCATGAAAAACATTGATGGCGTCATAGTCACGTGACAAAATTATGTTTATGAGCTGATAGACAACACAGTCAGCCAATCAGAAGTCATGTTACATCCAAAATTAGATTATTAAAATGATAGCACCAGAAATACTGGATAACCTATTGTATGCTTTGGATATAAATTTGATTTGAGAAACAAGCAAAACCAAGGTAACTCAACATTGACTAATGAAACATGAAAATGATGTCAAGGTCATATCAAACTTGCCAGACAGACATGTACACATTACCATCATTCCATACACAAAATACAGCAGACCTATTGTTTATTGTGCTTTATTTTGTAATTCATTTGATTGTATAGCTCAAAGTTTTGGCACCATGATTGGTTAATTAAATTATCCATCTTTAGTATCAGATGGAGACATGCATGAGAAAACTAACCTTGATCATTAATCAATTAAATGAATTAGAAATTACGTTTAGACCTTGCAAAGATCCCATATACCAAATATTGTTATGCTATTGCATGTTATAAGTGACCATAAAATACAGTTTTTAACCAGTAGCTGAAACAGGAACAGAAACTTTGTAACATGGGGGGGGTCTTATATACAAGGTATGATACATCAAGGTCTACTACCTTTTGAAATTTTAAGCCGTTATCAAATGGTTAACTTCACAACCACCTGATTAGCATCCCTATGTCTAGCTTTCCGTGGCTTTTAACTCAGGCAAGACAAAAACTAATTTAACCCAACAACACATGTTAATGTACCTGTCCCAAGTTGAAATCTATTCTGTGGCTCTTTTTTTTCCTTTGGAGAATTTGGTGTTAACTACAGATCTCAATCTCTGATAGTATTTGTTAAAAATTAACAACTTACTAAACTAGGTGTGGTTAAGAGTATGACATATTGTATATGTATAACCCTGAAACATTACTTTTGTGTCTGTCTGAAGTATGGAGGATATAATTCAGTGTAAGTCATTGTTTCATGTGAGTAAAAAAAGTAAATAAATTTGTAAACAAATGTGTTATAAATTAGGTTGTTTGTTTTCTCGTTGTTAGTTTTCTCGTTTGAATTGTTTCACATTTTTCATGTTGAGGCATTTTATAGCAGCCTATGAGGTATAGGTTTTTCCTACTGTTGAAGGTCATAGGGTGACCTACAATTGCTTACATCCACTTCTTTTGACATAGCAGCCTATGAGGTATAGGTTTTTCCTACTGTTGAAGGTCATAGGGTGACCTACAATTGCTTACATCCACTTCTTTTGACCTCTAGTGGTTTGTTCGTCTCAATAGCAATCATACCACATCTCCTTATTTTTATATAGACACCCTTCTTTCATTGTTGAAGACCATTAACCTCTAGATGTCTGCTGGTTTAGGGGGAAGGATCATTGAGTTGTTGCTTCATTGGTATATACTCCAAATATTCTATTCACTTCCCAATGATTCTATAAACCAATTACAGTTATAGTTCTTGAAATACAGCCTTTACAAAAAACAACTAAATATTGATCAATGAACCATTAAAATGGATTTCAAGTCAAGCAAATCAAGTATGGTGAACTTCATTCTGTAATAATGAAAGACAAATCAGACTTGACATAATAAATTTATTAAATATATCACAAATATGATATAAATTTCCATTCATCAAATGCTCTTACTCATAACTCTATTCACAAGCAAAAAAAGTGGAAATTTACTCAAATTCTTATCACAATAAATAACATTTCATGTAAATAAATTGTTTATAAAATATAAAGTTTCTATCACAGCACATAGTATTCAACTTTTCTCTTCAGTATCATTAAAAATCAACAAAAAACAGTTTTTCTTTATAAAATGAAGAGGCATTAGATCCATGATATCATACAGTCATAAATTAAGTTACATATAAAATTCTGATCTTTAGAGGCAGGATGGAATATCACTGTAAAAATCACAAACACTGGACGGAATCTGGATAACTTTGATTTTAGTCTAGATGGTACCTAAAATAACAAAAAATATAATATATACTTTACTTCAGGCAGAAAAAAATGTATACTAGAAGGTTCAATTATCTAAGGATACAATACAAATAAAGATTTTATAAGGATAATATCCTTTGTTTAAAAAGGGTAACACAATATGCACTGTACAAAATAGCGTTCATGTCCTTCTTACAATTTCAACTTCAACTATCAAAATAACCATACTTTTGAAGGTTTTACGTTAAAAAAAACCAACATTTTAGATCAATGAACAGATGGACAAAGTTGAAACTATAAGGTCCTGCATACTTGATGTGGAGCCCTATTTATTCATTAACCTTATCTTCTTTTGTGTTCACAAGACTATATGAAAGCTAATTCGAAATAACTTGTTGATATTTTACAATTTCCATAAAAAAACAGTTTAAAACTTTTTAGTAAATTCATTTGCCTTCAGATTATCATAATCACTAATTTCTATGTACCTGAAATTAGTTGATCCCTTCTGGGACGTATAATACCAGATGATGCAGGTGGTTTTAGGGAAACCAGTTTTGTTCCTGGAGATTTACCTCCCTTTGGACTGTTTGGTTCTCTGTTCTCAAATTCATATGCAGTTAAAATAGGTAATATGTGTTAAGGAGAAATATATCACATAAACCAGTAAATAAAGGCTCATACAGTTCTAATCAAGATACATTTATATTTCCAGTATACATTCACTGAATTTTAAATAGTTGTCATAAACTGAACTGTTCAATAAAGTAATGCCAATGTTCTATTTGAAACATCTGTTCTCAAGTAGAAACTACAACATTTACACTTAAAATTTGCCTTTGTACTCAGCAATCAAAATCATATATATATGAAGGTAAGTGTCATCTAGTAGAAATACCAATTTTCATATTATTGACAAATCCTTTATAGCTTGCTGAGCCAAGGCTCTGTGCTGAAGGCCGTATATTGACCTATAATGTTTTTTTCTGTTACAAATTGTGACTAGGACGGAGAGTTGTCTCATTGGCACTCATACCTTATGATCTTATATCTACTAGCTATGACACAAAAAATAAGGAGAAGTGGTATAATTGCCTATTATTGGCAATGAGACAGCTATCAATCATATTGCAAAGCACATGAATGTGATAATCTTTGGCATATTTGTTTACATAATGTCAGAAAGAAATCTGTGCTAAATTTTTCATCATGATGGAAGCTTTATTGTTCAAACATAACACAGAGAATTCAAAACACATATATGTATAAATTAAATATTAATGAAATATTAAGAAGATGAAGCCTAGCCAAATGTGATGCAGCTGTATACCATGTAAAGTGATATCATTATTTCAAAAGGATATTTGCTGATATAGGTAGAAATAAAACATCTGTTTCCGTGACAATCTCAAGTTCATGACTTATTGACCCGACCCCAGACTCTCCTTCAACTCCAACAGCTATGGCATAAATCTCTAGGTTCAGTTCTGTCTTCATTCCCGCTGCAATCTGTAGGAAATACAAATTATTACCAGCTCACATCATTTTTAGACAGTAGCCTTTCACAGCTTTTTGAATTTCAACAACATTTGATTCTTGTTTATAGTTCTTTGTAGTATTTTGGATATGTAATTAAATTGCTGTCTTGTTGGTTCATGTTCAGCATTTTCTTTTACTAATATAGATGTGATACCTTAAATCATTTGAACACTGTACCCTTTGATTTTTCAATTAACATTTACACATATAATAATATAGTATATCTTATAATCGCTATTTTGTGCATTTTTCCTTTGATCTTTTTATGTGATAATTTTTCACATCATGCTACTCGCTCGAGATGGAAAATTATAGCTAGAAACTAAGGTGGTTAACGAAATTGGTATGAAATTGACAACATCATCATAGGTAAAATAGCGATCAACAGATTATTATTGGTCATCTCAACTTGATTGCTTTTCTCACTTTCGCTGTATCAGCTCAATGGAGAAAATCAATCTCGTTGAGATGATCAACAATAATCTATAATTATCTGTATATTTAGTTTTATGGCTTTACTGAATTGAAGTAATATACAATTTTCCACAATATCATAACTTGGTACTTTTTTCAGAATGTTAATTTGAGAAAATTCATATTTTCAAAAGATGCAACTCCTCTTTATGTAGCATTGCATATAAAACAAATTAACTGAATATATTTTGGCTATATTTCATGTTAACAAAAGTATAGCTAGCTATAGAAAACTCACTGGGCCTGGCTTGTAGACGACTCTGAGGCCTGTTGAAGGCGGTGGCTGTTTTAATTTAAATCGACCAGAGTCTACACCAGTATTTTTCAAGTGAATAGTAAAACTGTATGTATTTCCTTCCTTGAGAACCCCAAAGTCAACTTCCTGTGGTAACAGAATTAGTCCTTTCATCTGATTTAACTCCATCTGTCCTCTTACAGAAGATCCCACTGTTAGAGAATTCTTCACCTTTCTTTTCACAGGATCCTCTACCATCTGAAACTGTAAAAACAATTCATCATAATTACTACTTTAATATAGGAGCATAGAATGCTGGAACCCATAAAAATAAGCCTGTCATTGACACAGATTGATGTACTGTATTCAGCCATGTATAGTATGCAGTTATGTATAATATGCACCCTTCTCATCCCCCAAAATGAAAAGGTTTAGTAAAAAGAATTTGCAGCAGGTCACACCTTGACTTTAAATTTTAAATTATGCAAAAAACAGACATAAAAAAAAATGAAAAGAACTTAATACACAACTCTGATATACAATAATGAAGAAAAAACAAAATGAAATCCTACCTACTTAATAGGAACAGCCCCTGGTTTTCCAACTGTTGGAGGTTAAATCCTACCTTATTATTAGGGATAGCCCCTGATTTTCCAACTGTTGGAGGTTAAATCCTACCTTACTATTAGGGATAGCCCCTGGTGTTCATTCTTAAAGTTAAATCCTACCTTATTATTAGGGATAGCCCCTGGTGTTCATCCTTAAGGTTTAATCCTACCTTACTATTAGGGATAGCCCCTGGTGTTCATCCTTAAGGTTAAATCCTACCTTATTATTAGGGATAGCCCCTGGTGTTCATCCTTAAGGTTAAATCCTACCTTATTGATAGAGATAGCCCTTGGTATAACAATTTTAGGAGGTTGATCCTACCTTATTATTAGGGATAGCCCCTGGTTTTCCACCTTTAGGAGGTACTGGTACAGGATTTCTACGAGGTTTTCCTGTCACGTCCATTTTGAGACTTCTAATCATATATGCCTCTCTCTCTCCATTGCCAATCTCATCCTGAGTATCTGTAATGTAGGTTATACATGTTCATTCTAATTAAACAGTTTTAACAATTCAAATACAAATCTCACAAGGAACCATTTTATATTTATTTTAAAGTGTGCTGCCACATAAATCATCTACTGTGGATTCCTTAAATTTTGTTGAGCTGAAAGAAAAACTCTATTATTGTGGATATTAATTATGTTATTTTTTTTCTGTATCACAAGTCCATAGAAATTTGCTCTGTGTTGAACATTTAAGTTGATGGTTTACCTATACCCATGAATTCTAGAAAATTGGTACTGTCAAATTTGTGTCAAAAGCATAATTTTGAAAATGTTTTAAAAAGTTTTAATCATAATGAACATATGTACTATGTTTCAAGTTGATGCAACTACAACTTACTGGTAATTTAACTTGACCAAAAAAAACTTTAACCTGATACGAAACAGTCAAATGGACAGGAAATTGGACAGACATACATAAAATATTTAGCGCAACTACTATTAAGGACGGGAGAATAAAAACATCTACTCTACACTAACTGACATATCTAAAATACATTCATTGCATCAAGATGGTTGAATGTTAAAGTAATACTTGTAAAACTGAACATACAATGACTTGTCTGTTTTTAAGTCAAAGTGTATTATTCAATAATCATGGATGTTAGACACTTACAGCCCTCTTCAAGTGTGGGATGTTCCATTATTACTGCAGGGAAGTCAACTTGGGATGGTAGATCTGAAGGTGAATCTAATCCACCTGCCTGCTTTGGGGTTGGGTTTGCTGTAATATACAAAATGGTTACAATTGACAAAGTAGTTCATCAAATTGAAATTAATAAGTTTATTTTATTCATCTATGAATCAAGAGTTAATGTTTTGTGCTGTATTCAGTTTGTGGAATCTGAGATGGGTGTCACATGTGGAGCAGAATCAATTCACCCTTCAGGAGCCCTGAGTTTTTGGTGGGGTTAATGTTGCTCAGTCTATAGTTTTTTTATTTTGTGTTTTGTATACTGTTGTTTATCTTCAAGTTTTTTTTCATTTTAAGCCATGGCAGTGTCAATTTATTTGTGACTTATGAGTTTAAATTTCCCTTTGGTACCTTAAGCCTCTCTTAGATTATATATACTAGAAATAATAATTCAATCAAATTACATACTAAGAATAATGACAATCAATATGAAAAAAATCCTCTGATTTACAAGACTGCTATAATATAGATATATATATGTGTGTGTGAAAAACTGATCCTGCACCAAGTGAAATTATAGTGCAATGTGCAGTGACAAAAGCTTTTATATACTGTGAAGTTTAACTCAGGAATTAGGTTCTTATTCAATAAATGGGAAACTTATTATTTTCTTGACTTACTTGGGCGACCACCCACAGTTTTTCCTGCATGAACTGGTGTTGGATTGTCTGGTCTGATTGGTGCTGGTGACCCTTGACCTGCTGCATGTGCAGGGGTTGGGTTACCTGGGCGTATTCCTCCTCTAGAGGGCACTGTCTCTGGGTAAACTACAAAGTCATGTTGGAACATTTTACAGGGATATTCTGTTTTACAGAATTTTCAGGTGGTCAAGTTGAACTTGGAATGGTTTTGAGCAGTTAAACTTTTTTTCAGTAGAAATACTCTGTCGTTGTCATTCACAATAATATGTATTGCACTTATAAAATCTTCAATTTGGTATTTTTAAAAGGCAAAAGAATAATCTATATATATAGATTATATAATAATAAAATAAAGCATTTAAAGAAAACTGAGCAACAAAATGTATAAAGCTGTATATTCTGCTAAAACGTGAACCTTTTAAAGTGAAAATGCATCTAAAATAAACTATATGGTTAAAAGAATGTACCTGAATATGACATTGGGGTACCAGGACCTGGTTTTTGTGTGAGGGTCTCTCCAGGGGATGCACTTGATCGATCACTTTGACCTGACTTCACAGCTTCTAGTGCTAAAAACCAAAATAATATTTTTGTGCAACAAACACCAATGCAACCAATACCTTAATTGATATATAAAAAAACACATGCAGTTTTACTGGCGACGCGTAGTGAGACAGTAAAACGTAAATTTGCGACTGTCAAATCAAAATTGAGGGTGGCAACTCTTCAACTACAGTACTGTTATTCTGATTTTAATGCATTACAAAAAGAATAATATGTTAGAGCTTGTAAAAATGTATAAATTTGAAATAAAATTAAATTTCGCGAAACTTTATGAACGATTTTGGCACAAATACGTTATGGCTAAAAGTGATGTCATACGATTAAAAACTTACAAACAGGAGGTTATTACATTACCTCTATGATTCAAGTTGCCAACACTCTTATTGTCTTAAATTAAATCAAAATTTCTGTGAATCAAAGTCTTTGGCAAATAACAGTATGACGTCATATCTCCTTCTCTGGTGTCGGACTTTAACATCAGACATTTTCAAACTTTGAGTACACTTTCATAGGATGGCAATGATACTTACATCTAGCAGGATGAGCACTGGTAGCTGGGCTGACTTGATCTTTATTACTATGACTAGAGGAGTTTCCCCTGACAGCCTGGGTTCCATCTTTTCTGGGATCTTCTGACAGTTGTTGTAAAATCTCATCAACATCTTTAGCCTGAAATAAGAAGCGTATATTGTAAAAGCAGAAAATAGAAGGATTTGGTCAAATGCACCCTTACAGGATCTGGAATAACAATCTAATGTAACCTTACTCATTGTACTGAATGACTTTTAATTTCAATATTAAAAAGAGGTAATTATTTACTACAGGAAAAGATATTGGAAATTCACTCATCCTTCTCTTCCTAGCAAGGAAATTATACAGACTTGGTACAAGTAGCCTTGAACTATATCTATAAAAAATTATACGGGAATTTGTGTCCACACACCATGAAAATTGGAATTAGACATCATAATTCAAAAGGTCATAAACTAACAATTTGTCTTAAACCTAAGAAAGTTTAAATCCAAGTACAAGTATTTCCACCGGAATTATGTAAAGAACATGATTTTAATTGTGATGGTCAAGATTGATTAATTGATTGTTGGTATTTTAGCGCCACTTTTGGGCTGTTTCATGGTGGTCAGTTTTTAAAGGTGGAAAAAGCTGGATGCCTGGAGAAAACAAGATGTCACCTGTGACAATAAGAAAGCCTTTCCAAATTCACTGTCAAAATAGACTGGTATTTTCTTATTTCTGAGAGCATTTCTCCCTTCCTGCTCCTCTGCCAGTTCTCTTTGGTCTCTCTCCCAATCTGCCTTGGTCCTCTTTGGGGTTGGTGTTGGTGGAGGACTCGGAGCTGGAGGGGTCATAGCCTTTTCATATATATCTTTCACAACCTCTGCAACAAACAAAAAAAACATATAATATATATAACCTAAATCTGATTAAGTAATCAAAAAAACATGTTGGTACAAATGTAAATGGAGTTGATGATTGAAATAACTATTTGTTTACATTTTTCAAATTTAAAACCTTAACATATTTTGTTTCTTTTTTCAAAAATCAATTTACCTGGTGAAAATTGTGGATTGGTTGCGGAGTGAAGACCCATTTCCTGTAGATCAGCAGCATGGATTTTCTCCTCATCTGTTCGTGGATCTACTGGCTGCATGAACTCAGATGTTTTGTTTCTATTAATAACATACTCAGCATAATCCTTTAATCCAGCCTGTAATCTGTAATGCAAGATGTTCAAATTAGTTTCTAGAAATACATTGATGTTATTATGGTTGTTAAGTTTTCTGTATTAGTCGGGTTATTCGTTTTCATGGTAAACAATTTACGTGAATTCAGTAAAAATTGCATTTTATGGATTTGTCAAAGTCTGCAAATTAGACTATATAAAATTAATATATTATGAAGATTTAGTTAGCGGTTTCCCTATACCTATAAAATCAACAAAAATTGGAACCCTGATATAATAATGAACACAGAAATTAGCATCAGTATATTTTCAAAAAAGAAACTCAATGATTTGTATAAATCAGCATTTAAGTTGAGAGTTGGTAAATTGGAATAGCCACATAACTTGAATTTCCTAGAAATGAGATTAATGATTCAGACTGTTATCAGTATTGTTTAATATTAAGGTGGTACCTTACACTACAGGGAGATAACTCTGTAAAATCAGCTAAACGTTTTGATCACATTGTGTTGTTAAAGGAATACTAGATATCATTGAGATGGGAGCCATCTCTGTGGGCCCCGCTGTGAATAATGTGCATTAAAAAATTGTATCTTTACCATAGGACATGGGTTTGTCAACTGAAATCAAAGTTTTTGACCTTGACCTTTGACCTATGAAGTTGTAAATAAATTATGACACACTCTTTGGTGTTGGTTTATAAACATGTCAAGTATAAACTTTGAAATGATAAAGGTTCTCAAGATATAGAGCGGACACGATCTTTACCATAGGACAAGGGGTTGTCAACTGAAACCAAAGTTTTTGACCTTGACCTTTGACCTAGGAAGTTGCACATAAATTATGACACACCCTTTGGTGTTGGTTTATATACATGTCAAGTATAAACTTTGAAATGATAACGGTTCTCAAGATATAGAGCGGACACAATCTTTACCATAGGACATGGGGTTGTCAACTGAAACCAAAGTTTTTGACCTTGAACTATGCCCTAGGCAGTCGTTCATAAATTATGACACACCCTCTGGTGTTGGTTCATATACATGTCAAGTATAAACTTTGAAATCATAACGGTTCTCAAGATATAGAGCGGACACGATCTTCACCACAGGACACAGGGTTGTCAACTGAAACCAAAGTTTTTTTACCTTGACCTTTGACCTAGGAAGTTGTACATACATCATGACACGCCCTCTGGTGGTGGTTAATAAACATGTAAAGTATAAAGTATGAAATCATAATGGTTCTCTAGATATGGAGCGGACACAAAGTGTTACGGACGGACGGACAGACGGACGGACGGACGGACAGACTGATCACTATAGGGGACCGCCTTTGGCGGGACCCTAATTAAGCTTCTCAATGATCAAAATTAGTGTTTGTCAAACTGCTATATAACCAGTGTAATTTTTCTGATAAAACCATTGGTTCAAGTTTTTTGGAATTTTTATATTTTTGTCAAATGGTCAAAGTGAATACTTTGTCATAATTTTATGAAAATTAAACGAGCCAAATCAATTTTAGTGAAAGTGTTGGGTACCACCTTAAGGAAACTATAACTGTATCGCTATATGTTTTAAATTTGAATTTTACCTTTCATTTACTTGATTACTTACTGATCTCTAAGCTGGTTAGACACAGGTTTATACTGTATTATTTGTCTAAGCTCCAACTTGTTGGGACATTTCAGAATTGGTATCCTAGCTGCTTGTTTAGATACAGTTCCAACATTTAATCCTTGACCAAGAGTTGTTCCATATTTAGGTCCAGGAGTTTTGAATTCTTTGGGTGGAAGTGTTGTAAGATCTCTGCTCCTGATACCTTGTGGAATAATAGATTCCTGGTCATACTTTTTAAACCAGACATCTGATAGACCACCAACATAAGGTTTTAGAATGGTAATTCCTTGAACACCAGGATAATCTGGTAAATCATCACGTAAAACAGCCGTCGCTTGACTCTGTTCAGCATTGTTTATATATTCTGCCACATCCTGGTATCGCATCAGTTCAGTCCCACTTCCGTCAGCGTGACATATGAAAAACCGAGGAGCATGTTCTTTAAAGGAAGCCATTCTCTTGTCCGCTCGACTTTCATCCTGACTGGTGTCTGATAAGTCATCTTCATTGGCAGTCATTACAGCATAGTCCCCATTAGATTTGACATTAAACACATTACCTTCAAGGTCAACACTTTCAATAACAATGTCTGCATTATGACGTAACACATATTGTAAATCTCTCTCTGGTAACATTTGTTCTGTAATTTTGTTTGGTCGAGGGTAATAAGTTACAGTTCCCTCAGTATCTACCTCTAACCGACCGCTGTCGTAATGATGGAGCATGTAATAGCCATCTGGAAACACATTGATTGTTGTACCATTACCAAATATGGTCAGATTTTCACTGGTGACACTGTTAAATTCTACTGTGGCATAGGCTGGACACTCAACCTTTACAAACTTGATGGTCTGGACTTCTATTTCCTTTTCTTCACCTGTGTGTAGAGAAACACAAAATCAGCCATATCTTACAACTGAGTAACTTAATTCAAGGAATAATGTCCAGAGTCAGGAGCCTTTAGTTTTGCAATGATAAGGCCATTCGTTTTCCCGTTTGAATTTTTTACGTTTGTTAATTTAGGGCCTTTTATAGCTTTCTTTGTGATATGGGTTTTGCTCATCGTTGAAGGCAGTACAGTACAGTGACCAATAGGTTTTACTTCCTACTTGATTTGGTACTTGCTGAAGATGTGTCTCTTTGACAATTATACCACATCTTATTGGCTTATGCATTTTGATAAGAAACAGTCACTATAAAACAAAATTTGACATGTAAATGATCTTTAACTAAATCAAGGTATAAGAAGCTGTTATGTTTTTACCTTCATAAGATTCCTCTCCACTGCGAGTTATCTGATTTTCTCTGTAATATGTTGTAATACGGGTTCCATCAGCATGCTCCACTATAGTGGTGCCATCTGGATAACTTATTGTCATCACATGATCATCTCTTGTTGCCATGGTCTACAAACAAAGGGATCATAAAATATTTGTTATACTCTTATTTACTTTTTTTACTCGTATCAGCAATGAATTTTACGTCTGTTTCAATAAAACGTCACAATAAGAAAATGACTGGAACAGAAAAGGTATCTCAAATATGAAACAAATTTGTTCACTTCATATTAGTCATTCTTAATAAAACTAGTAACAAAGTCTATAAAACATGTACAAATGAATACTATAAACAATTTTGTTTGTTTTAAACTGCTCCATACAAGCAGAACAGATATGTAAGCCTACAATTATTGATACTAACTTGATTAGTTTCTGGATCCGTTGCCACACAGATCATGACAGGTTTTAAGTCTTCTGTCTCCACATTTTCTTTATATTGTATTTTCTCTCCACTGGGATATGTTGTGGTCCACACACCTTTCTTCTCCTGTTCTGGTGGTTCCTCTTCAGCTTTCTCCGGGACAGGTTTACCTCCCTTGGCGGGTTTTCCTGCTGCTACAAAAATATACAAATATTGTTTGTTTTATAGAATTCTTAAGAGTTAAATAAATAAGGTCAGACAATGGCAAATTTAAACCTTCATTTTTAGATTGCAATTTGCATACAAGTCATTTATCGTTTAGTGAAAATTTGCTTGGTAATATATACATGTAAAGTTGATAAGCATTATTTAATAATTATTTTCTATAGCCAGGCTTTAGATGTGCAGTGAACTCTTTTTGTGTTTTATCTTCATAATAGTGTTATAATTTGAACATTTTGGTGTTGAGAAGATTTTCCACCTTGTATTTATGGTTTTTGGTTACAATAATCATCAAAGACCATGTAGCAAGCGTCAGTTGCTTGTTCTAAGTTTATATTATCTTTAAACATATAAAACATAGCTGATGTAAAATATTTTGATTTCATTTCATAATCAATGGAAGATCTTAATACTTTACCTGTAACTAATTCAATATTAATTTGATATTTGAAATAATTTCTGTTAGTTTAACTTTTAGAGTGGATTTAAAAACATAGGAAGGGTGGGAAAGTTAATTATATTTATTTGAAATCAATCAAAATTAAAGAATCATAATGTCAGAATATATTGATCTCATAAAAATTTTAGTTGAATGAAAAGTCTAAAACATGTTAATATGAGATTGAATGTTGGTATCTTTGCTATGCCGTAAGTTTTGTAACCTTTTGTATGAATATCTGAACCCCTGGTCAATAACATTTATTCAATTAAAGTTTTAAAATATATTCTGACATAACCCTGTTTAACACATGGTAACAAAAGATGTAAAACCAAGATTTCCTGTATTTTTCAATTTATGTCAAAAAATAAAATCTGTTTCCTTTAAAAAAAAATATATATATCAAGCTGATAAGCAACATCAAAATTAATTTAACAAAATGAAGCACACATTTCAATTCAGTCATTATAAATAAAAGATTAAGGAAGTAAACAAAGGGGGAATAACTCAAAATACATGCATTTGTTGTTATACATACCACTGCCAGGGATACTTTCTATTTCACCTGACGCTGTTTTGAAAAAGATTATTTTTTGCATTTCAAAAGTCAAAACTATGATGTGAAAACTAGTGAATATCAATAAACTGAATGTTATTGTAAGTACTGTTGATTTGATTCAGTGTAAGTGAACTGGTTGCATTTTTTGACAAACTATGAATCTAAAATTGATTAAATTTTATTACTAGTAATTTAATCATTACATTTTAATATCTGCATATCAAAATGTAGCAAGTACACATTCATTCAGTTCATAGCTAATACACAGAAATCTGTTTTATTGACAAAATAAATTATATTTTAAGCAAAATACACAAAAATTAAAATTAAGTTAATATGTATTATTAAAAGCTGATTTTAACAATTATCACTATCCCTATGTCGAGCTTTCTGCAACAAAAGTTGCAGGCCCGACAAAAACCATATCTCTTTAAGGCAAACAAACTTCTGTGAATAAATTTGTTAAAAAAATCCACAGCTTTTTAATGCATACATGCACAGTGCTTTTGTGTCTTATCATTCAAAAATTATAAACACTGTTAATTTTGATTTTGATAATAAATCAGCAAAATAAAAAATCATACATTTCATAAAGCCTGACTGCTTGTGAATGATGAAAATTAGTTTCATCTGAAAGAATGAATATAACAACAATGTAAAATCTCTCCACATTATAGCAAAATAAAAAACAGTCAGCCTTTATGGTTAGTATCATAATTTGTTAAGACCAATACAAACTTTTCTTTGTTGGTGTTTCAGCTCTCTCTGGCTGGCTCATGGCACTGCCAGCGCGCCTTGGAGTAGGACTTGGACTACGGACAGGAAGAGGCCAGTGACCTGTGTGGACACTAATAGTACCATCAGCATACAAGACCTGAAATGATAAAAGGAAATTTAATTTCAGCTTAAGAGACAAATCAAGCTATAATTCCATCCATTAATATTCATAACAAACTGTTGTGTGATTTGAAGGCTGTACTTACAGTAAATATCTAGATTTTGTAGCAAAGATTTTTTTATTGTTAAGCCAACCAAATACATTTTTTTCACAACGCAACTGTTAAAATTATATGTGTTATTTACAAAGTTTTGTTGCAGGCATATTTAACATGAACTTAGTACAAAATAGTCCAGGTTTTAATTAAAAATATATTTACATCTAAATATGGCAACCATCCCATATTTGAAAGTTTTATTTATACATTTAGCCTTGCATGCAAATTGCTACTTCCATTGAGCTTCATACATGATTATTTACCTAACCTAAATTTCTCTAATTCTTACACGATTTAACTTTTTCTTGACATGTTGATTATTTTTATTTAATCAACATGTTGTTCATTTGATCTCAGTTCTTCAGTGGTTAAAACTCAATTATCAGGTTGAATTTTCTTGCAATCCTTTGAATTTTCTATTGTGACGGCATGCATGGAAAAAGGCAAACCCTGTCTGATGACGTCACATAGAAAGCACACATCTTTTTGCAGATCATTTGAAAAGAAGGGATAAGTTAACCTGCATATTATTTACATATCATAAGAGAAACTGATTCCACCACCAAATCTTGTGTAATACGATATTTATCCTCTCTCATTAGTTAAATCTTAAATATTTAACTGTCTCAAGTGGATAAATATCATATCACACTTGATGCAGTGGTAGAATCTAAATACACCCCGTAATTATTTTTCCTGTGACTTTTGATTTCTACTCACTTCGACATTACCATCCACCATGTTTTTAATGACCGTGCCCTCGGATGTAATAATTCTAGACACTTCCGACTGGATATATTTCTTCCTTGGAGCCTCACACTCCTGCTCACATCGTGTCTTAAATGGATAACTCTGTTTTACCAGTAACCTTCTGTCATCCTCAGTCATTGGTTTCATTCCTGGTAAAACATATAATTGATTGATTGTTGGTTGCTTTACGCCGCATTAGCACAAAAAGGCTATATCGCGGCGATGGTGAAATATATAATCATTATATTCTACAAAACCAAGGAAGATTTTAGCAAATGAAAGTAAATGATTTGGATATGAAGATTTTGTGATTTTGTAGAACGTAAACAGCGTTATTTAAATATTCAATGTGATTATTCAATATAAAAAATATTTTTTTAAGTTTTGACAAACACCAAAGAAAATTTAAAAAACATTTTGTCAAATGAAAGATTTCAATTACATTATAGTAAATTATGTGTTTTTGCTTCTTTTTTTCCAGTAAATATTCAACAATAGTGACTTATCTATTTTTAACCCCTGAGAACTACTAACCTACAGAACTTTCCAATATATATTTAACATTCAGACCATCAGGGCATGTAACATACAACTGTTGGAAGGGTTGTACAATTGGTTTTTCTTCATCTTTTTTCTCTTCGTCAATCTTTTCTCCATCATCTGGTGCCTACAAAAACAACAAGTTTATCAATAATTTGCGAAGGATTTTGGTAAAATTTTGGTAAAACCATTTAAAGTCAATACAATTTTGAAAATGTCATGTCATTTAATTCCAATTTAGTAGTCTTTTGATCACTTGTTCATTTTGAAAAAAGTGTTTTCCTTGTAAAAAGATGCACTAGATCTAATTCATGAAATATCGAGTCAGATGTCTCACCTGCTTTGCATCACAATTAGAAAAAAATCTTTTCTATATCTAAATTAACAATATATAAGTAAAATCCAAGACTAGCTTTGCTGTATTTGTCACAAACAAGTCAAAAACATAAATGACAGCAGGACAGCACTCTTTTTATTGGATTATTATATTACTTCATTTATTGTTTATTTGAATACAGCAAAAGGATAATTCTATTTCTAGGTGACTTACTGGAACCTGAGGTGGTGGTTCAGGTGTTGATCCTTTCTTATCTCCCTTCTTACTCTTTGCTGGTGATGGGGGTGGGGCAGGACTGGGTGTGGTTGGTGGGGCTACATAATCTTTTGGCTCATACTTTTTAGCTGTAATAAAATAAATGTTCATTAATAATAACTTGAAGTCAAAGACTTTTGTTGATAATATCAGTTAATAATGTAATATGTTATATAATTATGAAAAGATATAAGATTGGACTGCACACACACAAATACATATACATATATTAAACACAAACCAACAAATGTGTAACATATTCTTTTACTGTACTTTATGGCTTTATGATAATGGGGTTTTCTCATTGAAGTTGGTAAAGCCACCTATAGCTACATAAATCCAGTTCATAAGGACTTCAGTGAATAGTTGTCATATATACCACTATATGACATTACCTTATTTCATTTTCAAATTTATTTGTATAATTTCAAAAGCAATCAATTATTTTACAACTTATCTTTACAATACAAAACTTATCATTACATACCTTCTTCACAAGTTCCACTTTCTCCAAACTGACTCAGTGACATGGTCATGCCATCCATCAGCTGTGCTGTTATAGAACCAAATGCACTCACTGCTGTCTTTTTATCTTCTGATTTAACAGACATGTTTGTCTTAACACCAACACTCTCTGTATCTTTAACAGATTTATCTGCAGTAAAAAATATATTATTGATCAATGAATGCACACATATGAAATAATTTTGTATATTCCAATTTATTGTCATTATTAATATTACAAAAAAATCAAGGGAAATAACCAAAACAATTACTGTAAACCAACTTATTTTTTGGGGGATTTATTTTCATGACTTTTGGCAAGTTTTGCAAGCAGAAAAATAACAATTATGTAAAACTAAGATCTTTCTTTATCAATAGTACATCAAGTTAATAAGAAAAAATGCAAAATTAAATAGCAGCTAAATGTACTAGAAAGAATAAAACACTAAATAAAGTATCCGCGAAAATAAGTTAGTTTACAGCAATACAAAAGTAAATGGTTTGATCAAATCACTAGAATTTAACTGAAAATGTTTCTTTTTGAAATTTGAAATGAAATCGTAATTGTTCAAAAATATATTGTCGTAAATAAGCTAGTTATCTATAAAATTCAAGTGCATTATTTTTAGAGAAAAAATTCTGTTATTCATATATTGTTGTAATATTACTTAAATGTTGGAAATCCTTCAAATAGTTTATTTATAATATAAGTATGTTTGTGAATGATACTAAATTATTTTTTTTTTTTACTTTACACCAAATACAGAGCAAGCTATGTTTCACCAATATAGATGAGAATTTTACAACATGGTGTAACAAAATTTTTGTTTGAATACTGTTTGCTAAAAAAGTTGAATGATTAATCTCACCATCTTTTTCCGATTTTTCATATTCTGATTTTTCTTTTTCATCTTTCTTTGAATCAGTATCATCTTCATCATCACTTCCATTAGAGTTTTCTTTCGGGTCGAGGATGTGAACAGAGAAAATGTGTCCATCTTTTAATACGGTTGCTTTCACACAAGATGTTCCTGAAAAAATAATTCAAAACAGTCACTCAATTGTTTTCAATCAGTGTCTTAGGTTAAAAAAGGTCAAAGTTATATAAATAAAGAACGCCAAAATATAATCTAAAACAAACACTATTGATTAACTTTTATTTTTTTTTAAAATGAAAGTATCCTTAAAGGGGCACTAGCTACAAGATATATAAAAATATATATAAAAAATCTAATATATTTTTTTTTTTGCTCAATCATTAATGAAATGCAAACAGTGGAATAATAATTCGCTTTTAGGTGCAAGTATGGTTCAATTTTGTCAAAATAAGCTGAAAAACATTGATTATGAATTATTCACTTGCAAGTGATTAATTCAACCCCATTGAATCCATAATCATTTGAACTTCAATTTAACCCCTAAGCTTGATATGGATAACACGTGAATTGTATATGTCAACATTGAAACTGAAACAAAGGTAAATCATTTGATTGACTGGTTCGATCCACAAAAAAAATCATTCTTATAAGGTAAAAACAATGATAAACATTTATTTTTCATGTATAATATAAAATTAAATCGACCTAGAAAAATCCAACAGCACTAGTTTGCTTAACCTATTTATATCTATATTTATGTTTACATCGCTATATATATGGTCATCAAATGACTTTAGAGGTCAACTTGATGGTTAATACGATGGCGCTTTGACTAAATTATACACAAAAGAAAGGTATTTTCATGCCAGTGCCCTGTTTATTGTGTATTTTATACTTTTAATATTTTAGATAAATGTTTTACATTGTTATAAATCAAAAATCAAATATGAGAATTTGATTAAAATCGGTGAACATGAATTTGACAGCTAACTCGTGCCCCTTTAACATATCTAAAATCTGGATTCAAAGATATTTAGGGAACTGTTATATGGAAGATACAAACCTTGTACAAAATCTGTTCTTTCTGTTCTGATTTGTCCTCCATCAGATGGAAACAGAGTTGTTGTAATACCAGATACATGTATCAATTTGTTACCAACATCATAACCAGTAAACTGAAATGAAGAAAAATATCAATGCTTATGGTATATCCAAAAACACATCAGACTAATCTTTTAACAAAATAAAAGTTTATTATACCTTTTTAATATCTACAAATGTATAAGGATTATAAGCAGGAAAGTTGTTTTGGTCTTACAAATTCATTAAAGATGTATTGATCTAAAATAACTCAATCATTTTGCCGTAATTTGAACCAATTAATTCCTGTCTAACTTTTGGAAACATTAAACCTCTTGCTGTAAAAAAAAAAAGTATGGTATTTAACACTTACAGGCCAGAATTCCTCTTGCACTGGTGTAGACGGCTGCACAAACTCTACTGGTTCCTGTTTGTCCTGGGAACCTTTAGATTTGGCACTTCCTCTGGATCCTGGTCTCTTTTTGTCTTTGTCGTCACCCTGAAATATGCAATAAATAGGTATAACTATAAAATAATTTACTTTAAATTCACTAACAAATAATTTTTGTGGGGGAGTAAAAGTTGTTGTGCATTTCCTAATTCGACAAAATGTTATATCTGTTGACAAAAAAAAATAAGTATACAGAAATGAAAGTTCTTTATAAATTTCCTTTAAAGGGGCACAAGCTACGACATATAAAGAGGGCTATGGATTAGGCGTGTTATGCTAGTAAAAGGAAAAGAAAGTGAAACAAGGGTTAACCATTTGGTTGACTGAATGGATCTACAAAAACTTATTCTCATAAAGGTAAAAACGATTATTGACCTAAAATAACTCCAATTGCACGAGTTCGCTATCTATTAATATCTATGTTTATATTGGTTTATATATCCATCCGCAGTCTTTGTTTGGTCACCTCAATGGTTAATTATATGGGGTATAGACTAAATACACATGAAATGATGATTTTGACAGTAGCTAGCTAATTCTCTTTGAATCAGATAAACTTGTGAAGAATTTAAACAAGAGTGCATACGCTGAAATGTCTCGCCTTCTATACTAATCATTGATATTATGTTGATAGTCCTTAGTATAAAGCTAAGCTTTATTACAACTGTCACATAAACTTAACATTAACCAAGATAACTAAACAAAGACCAATGAACCTTGAAAATGAGGTCAAGGTCAGATGAACCATGCCAGGCAGACATGTACAGCTACCAATGCTTCTATACAACATATATAGTTGACCCATTACTTATAGTTTAAGAAAAATAGACCAAAACACAAAAACTTAACACTGTGCAATGAACCGTGAAAATGAGGTAACGGTCAAATAAAACCTGCGCGACTGACATAAAGATCATAAAATATTTCCATACACCAAATATAGTTGACCTATGGCATATAGTATTAGATAAAAAGACCAAAACTCAAAAACTTAACTTTGACCACTGAACCATGAAAATGAGGTCAAGGTCACATGACATCTGCCCGCTAGACATGTACACCTTACAATCATTCCATACAACAAATATAGTAGACCTATTGCATATAGTATGAGAAAAACAGACCAAAACACAAAAAATTAACTATAACCACTGAACCATGAAAATGAGGTCAAGGTCAGATGACACCTGCCAGTTGGACATGTACACTTTACAGTCCTTCCGTACACCGAATATACTAGCCCTATTGCTTATAGTATCTGAGATATGGACTTGACCACCAAACTTAACCTTGTTCACTGATCCATGAAATGAGGACAAGGTCAAGTGAAAACTGTCTGACAGACATGAGGACCTTGCAAGGTACGCACATATCAAATATAGTTATCGTATTACTTATAATAAGAGAGAATTCAACATTACATAAAATTTGAACTTTTTTTTCAAGTGGTCCCTGAACCATGAAAATGAGGTCAAGGACATTGGACCTATGACTGACGGAAACTTCGTAACATGAAGCATCTATATACAAAGTATGAAACATCCAGGTCTTCCACCTTCTAAATTATAAAGCTTTTAAGAAGTGAGCTAACGCCACCGCCGCCGCCATAGCCGCCGGATCACTATCCCTATGTCGAGCTTTCTGCAACAAAAGTTGCAGGCTCGACAAAAATACTTCAAAATGAAATTTTTTTATTTCTTTTTATCATGATATTAAACATTAAACTATATATAACTAATTAGATACTGACCTTTTTGTCAGGAGATTTTGATACTGACCTTTTTGCCAGGAGATTTAGATCTATATAACTAATTAGATACTGACCTTTTTTCCAGGAGATTTAGATCTATATAACTATTTAGATACTGACCTTTTTGCCAGGAGATTTAGATCTATATAACTAATTAGATACTGACCTTTTTGCCAGGAGATTTAGATCTATATAACTAATTAGATACTGACCTTTTTGCCAGGAGATTTAGATCTATATAACTAATTAGATACTGACCTTTTTGTCAGGAGATTTAGATCTATATAACTAATTAGATACTGACCTTTTTGCCAGGAGATTTAGTTCTATATAACTAATTAGATACTGACCTTTTTGCCAGGAGATTTTGATACTGACCTTTTTGCCAGGAGATTTAGATCTATATAACTAATTAGATACTGACCTTTTTGCCAGGAGATTTAGATCTATATAACTAATTAGATACTGACTTTTTTGCCAGGAGATTTAGATCTATATAACTAATTAGATACTGACCTTTTTGCCAGGAGATTTTGATACTGACCTTTTTGCCAGGAGATTTAGATCTATATAACTAATTAGATACTGACCTTTTTGCCAGGAGATTTAGATACTGACCTTTTTGCCAGGAGATTTAGATCTATATAACTAATTAGATACTGACCTTTTTGCCAGGAGATTTAGATCTATATAACTAATTAGATACTGACCTTTTTGCCAGGAGATTTAGATCTATATAACTAATTAGATACTGACCTTTTTGCCAGGAGATTTAGATACTGACCTTTTTGCCAGGAGATTTTGATACTGACCTTTTTGCCAGGAGATTTAGATACTGACCTTTTTGCCAGGAGATTTAGATACTGACCTTTTTGCCAGGAGATTTTGATACTGACCTTTTTGCCAGGAGATTTGGATACTGACCTTTTTGCCAGGAGATTTAGATACTGACCTTTTTGCCAGGAGATTTCACTGACCTTTTTGCCAGGAGATTTAGATACTGACCTTTTTGCCAGGAGATTTCACTGACCTTTTTGCCAGGAGATTTAGATACTGACCTTTTTGCCAGGAGATTTAGATACTGACCTTTTTGCCAGGAGATTTCGACCTTTTAGCACTCTTTACTCTTTCTTTATCATCTTCTTCTGCCTTAATTCTGTCCTGTTCCTCCTTCCACGCTTTCAATGAATTATTTCTTACAAAGATATTACTATTGGCAGATGAAGACCTTTCTTGACTGCTTGATCTGGATTTTGGACTCTTGGATCTACCTGTGATATAAAAAGGTAAATAATGAAGTTTTATGAAAAGCGTTTTTCATTTTTATATCAAATCCCTATCAAACACCTTTAGCAGATAAATCATCCATCATCAGAAACCTTGTCCTGGCCTGAGGGGTTGTCTTTGATCTTATTTTTACATATTGGTCCTTTAAGAAAATTGTAATTCATGGCAGTTTTTTTACGGTTCTGTTAAACACATCTACCTACTTGTCTAGAATTGTGGCTGTTAAGAGCTTGATATATTGTATTATAGCACTTATATATTGTTTTTTTTTTTACCTCTAGATGAGTTTTTTTTATGTCATTGGATTGCTATCTATTTGTGCCCTACATCTTCTAATATTGTCATAGTTCTATAATTATTTTTTTCTAAAATCTTGCTAATTTATACACTTTTATACTTTAACATAAATTACAGTGCTAGATATAAGAACATGTGGTATGAATGACAGTGAGACAACTCTCCATCCCAGTCACGATTTGAAAAGGTAAACCATTATAGGTCAAAGTAGGGTCTTCAACACGGAGCCTTGGCTCACACAAAACAGCAAACTACCATGTGTCAACTTACTGGGTGATTTTCCTGGTGATTTCCCTCTCTTTGCAGCTTTAGCTTCTGCCTTGGCTGCTTCCTCTTCATCGTTCCTCATTTTATCCAGTTCCTGTGACAGAAGACCAGCCTGGTATTTAGCCTCCTCTTCCTTGGTCCAGTCGGCTATTGATTCTTCTACATATTCCTTGTAATTTCTTTGAAAAATCAAAAGGTAATTAGCATGAATAAAAAACATATCAAACAATATTCTATTTGTGCTGATTTAAATTTATCAATGAATGCAACACTTTATCCAATAATTAATTCATGTACATTGTTTGATATTGTAAAAAAAATGTACATTAAAACCCAATGCCAACCTTAATCCTAGATTGCTGTGGAGTTCTGTGTGCCAGTCCACATGGTTCTGAAGTTCAAAGGAGTGTGGATTGTGTAGAACAACCATCATAGAGTGGTCTCTCTTGTTATAATAGGTGTCCACAAATGGTAAATAGTAAATGGCTTCTTTTAGGATCTAGATATAACAAAGACAGTAACAATAAGTATAAATTCAGGAGTTGTGGTATCATTGTGACAACTATAAAACAAAAGTCCAAATATTGTAGATTTACGTCACTGCATGGACTTCCACAATGAACAAAATCAATACTGTAAAGTCAGCTATAAAAGGCAACCATTACAAAACAGAATGTGCTTCCTTTTCATCTATTAGATTTTATTTGCTCAAAGTGAGTTAATAACAGAATGAAACTTTAATTTTGTTTTAAATTTAAAATGTGGAAATTTTTTAATCCCTAAAACATGTACCAGTTGCTTGCAAAATGATAAAAAAAAAAAAGAAGAGAAATTACAAATTTTACTTTTTACTATAAAACTTTAATTAACTTTTTCAGAGAGTTTATTATCAGATTTGACATTATGACCTCTAACCTGAAGTAGAGTTGGTTTCTCGTAATGTTCAGCAAAACACCACTGATCCAGTTTACGTTTCTGTGCATCAACAATTTCATGCATACTTTCTTCTGGACTTTTATATGGTTCTGGTTCAATGACTTCCTCTGTTTCCATTTCTACATGTCTGACTGGTTTACCAGTGTCATCTTTCTCAAAGTGAACAACTGTAAAACAGAAAGACACATTAATCATAAAACAGCTGTAGATATGACAAACATAAAAATTATGAAAAATGGTAATATTTGACTACTGTAAATTCAGAAATTATTGCGATTTCTTTTATTAGGAAAAATGTGACATAGTTATAAAAGCAATTGTTTAAAACTCCCATTTTTTATTTTTTTTATATGATTTTTCTCAAAATTGCAAAAATAAAATAGCAATTTAGATCTAAAATTACAAAATGGCAATAATAAATTAACGCAATAATTTCTGAATTTGCACATTCATTGATTGTACATGCATGTTTTCATTATTGTTCAACTTAGTAACTGAAACAAGCTTATATATACAACTTTTTTACTTTATAGTTTCCTGTCCATCTACATTTACTAGGACATATACAGCTTATCAATTTATTTCTCTCTAGAAAGCTGAGATATCCAGGATTGTTGAAGAATTTTGATTCAACTTCCATTTAAATTTCTGCTGCCTGTTATCAGAGTACATTATTCACTTTTCTGGTGAATTGGACCTTTAAGATGACACAGAAAGTCCCATGATACTATTTCTATTTACTAAATTACTACTAGATCTACTCCTGTCAATTGTATTTTCGATAAGAAAGGATTGAAAACTCCATCCCTTACTATCATGTTTATAAAAAATTCAATAAAGGCCTTAGCACTAGTCATTTTTGGAGACTTTTATAGCTTGCTGTTCGGTGTGAGCCAAGGATCTGTGTTGAAGACCGTACTCTGATCTATAATTGTTAACTTTTCCAAATTGTGACTTGGATGGAGAGTTGTCTCATTGGCATTCATACCACATCTTCCTATATATATCTATCTACAAATTCCTATTCTACCGTTATCAGGGTTGATCACTCACCTGAATTACTCCTGGACCTCCTCTTTTCTGGAGTACTGGACCTTGATGATGGTCTAAGAATTCCCTTCTTACTACTTGCTAGACTGCCACTATCAGATGACCCAGGACGTGATCTGTCATTCTGTATGGCTACATCACTCTTTCTGTGGACCAATCCCATCTCCTCTAATGGTGTAGGGGAGGCGGCTCCTACAAAATTGTTCAAATTTAACTTACAAACTATTTCAACAATCAATCAATTCCTTTTTTTCTGTGTAAATATATTCTTATTCAACATGTTGTCTTCTGAAATATGAAATTATCTATGTGCTAAATTTTTTATTATTTCATGCTAATTTAATGCCTTTTGAAGGATCAATTCTTTGCAGACAGCTAATTCATTTCTAATTGAACCATATAGCAGTTAAACAACACTATATACATTCCTAAAACAGTTTTAAGTTAACCATCTCACTATTTTAAAAAATACAGTTCTTTTAAAATATAAAAAATCTTGGGTAAATATTTCTAAATTCAAGAAAATAAAAATTTGTATATAACAACTGAAAATTTCCTCTTTAAACTGTTAAAATCATTTATGATGATATGACTAGTGTAAAATTAGCTTAAAAACAGAGAAAAAAGGACATTTATTGGTAAAGAATTATATTTCAAAAGGTATATGTGAACTGATATATTTATTTAAAGCAATTAGATACTGATTTATTGAAAGACAATTAAAAATATATATAAAAAATCTTTAAATCAAAACAGAAGCCTTAAAAATCTACACTGGACTATACAGGGTGACTTTGGGAGCCTAAATACAAATGGATCAGGCTAAATAAAATCTCTACTAGAACTATAATAAATTTGGTTCAAATAGGAATAACTAATTGTCCTTTTTTAACAAGATATCAATCTGACATTAGTATTTAGTCAAACTGGTTGTTGTCAGTTTCTGCTTCAATCTCTTATCAAAAATGTAAAGAAAATGAGGAAAAATTATTAAAACAAAGAAAAAAGTAAAATAACAAAAATATCAAACTCAAAATGTAAAGTTTCGGAATCATTGTTTGTCAAAATTATTTTCCTTTATGTTAGGAATATTGGAATCATAAAGAAGTTAATTTTGAAAAAAATATAATTATCATTGTCAGGAAATTGTACTATTTTTATTAATTAGCACTAATAGGATACAGTAAATTAGTACTTTTCTAGCATTTAGACTATTAATCAATTCATTTTTATATCATTATATTCAAATATAGCATCTAAAAACCTATGCTAAAACAGAAAAACTGTAAAATATAATCTATCTAATGTCATTCATAACCATAAAAAGCAGCAGCAAGAATGAATACAATCTGTTGATATAGAAACAGAATCTGCATTGTATTATATCGTCTTCTCATAATCCTGAAAATACTAAAATATAGCAAAACACACGATACTACATGTATAAAATAAAAGCAAGAGACTACATGTAACATGCCAGTAGGGACTAATGTTACTTTAAGCAAATCACGATGCATTTACGTTTAGGTTTCTTCTTTGACCTTGAAGGTCGTTTTTTGGTATCTGCATGCTGGCGAGGAGGTGGTGGTACTGGTGACACAATAGGTGTAACATCAGAAGACGTGCCAGATATGGAGTAATCAATTAAATCAGAATCTATTCCTGTGTAAAAAATATCAATAATAATCAGTAATCTACAATATTCTTCACTTCTGCAATGGCAACCCAATCATCAAGTAATTTAATCTGTGCAACACTGGATTATTAGAATTGCATTAAATGTGCAGATTGCACAGAAAACTACCTCTAGTCTTTAAAAAAGGTACATAAACCGAAAAACACACCTTTACAGGTTTGACACATAAAGAAAATTCCCTCATTTGAGAAACTTTATATGAGCTAAATAACATGTGTGTTTATCATTCTATGCATAAGCTGTCTTTCTCCTACTGTTCTATTTCAGTAAGAGTATCAGTTTTGGTTCAAATTCATAAAAATGTGAGACTTGGGTTTTAAATCTTAAAATCTTGAAATCTTTGTTTTTCTCCTTTTGGTCATAAGCATCAAGCTTTCTGAAAATGTCATCTGATAAAATAACTGATCCATGTCTTTGACATTACATATAACTGATGCAATAAATTAAAATTAAAAAAATCAAATTTGTCTATATTATTATTGCAGGTAAAAAAAATATCTAATGTGAATTCATCAAA
Source organism: Mytilus galloprovincialis (assembly GCA_037788925.1). Classification (NCBI taxonomy): domain Eukaryota; kingdom Metazoa; phylum Mollusca; class Bivalvia; order Mytilida; family Mytilidae; genus Mytilus; species Mytilus galloprovincialis. Next base: position 54,861,243 of record CM075340.1, on the reverse strand, counting down.
CACAAACCAATTTATGGATCATATAAATCTGCTAATTGTTCTAATGAATAATTTAAAAAAAAATACTAAAGAATTGTAATTTAAAAAAAAACTAACATGTGAAAAAAAAATTAAAATAAAATAAAAGCTTACAAAATTATATAAATGTAAGCCAATGTAATAAGAAAAAAGCTTGGTGTGCACAGGAAAAGGTAGAGAGTTAGAAAGACCACTGTAATAAATTATAAATATATTTATCATGCATTTGATTGAAGGATCTATTTCATGGTGCAATGTATTATTATTGGTTTTATTTTGATGCTTTTTAAATAGATTGTCAAAATATAATTTGAAAATTAAGTTGTTAATTCCCAACTTATTAAATATCAGTTTGCTGGTAACATTTTTAACAAAACAATGAGGTTTTTTTTTCACTTGTATAAAACTACCAAAGATCATTTTGGTATTTAACTGAATAAAATTAATAATCTTGTTTCTGAAAAAAAAATTGTATTTTCTTCAATATTGAAAACTGATATTTTTAATAAAGAAATGTGAAGAGAAATTGCAAAAAGTGCCTTTAAAAATGTGTATATATTATAGTTATTTTCTAATAATCTTAAAATAAGCCATGAAAATGGTCCAATGAGATATGTTATTTTGTGATAAGCATGACAGTCAATTAAAACCATGAAGTCTTGATAGTTCTATTAATGTTACGTCCAAATATTTCTGTCCACTTGGTAAGATTTGTCATTTATCCATAACAAATTAGGTTCATTTTATTCTATTATAAATCAATTTAAACTTCTTCTATATGAAATCAAACATTTATGAAATTCTCAATGACTTATATCTATAAATTTACAAATGACTGGATTCAAGGTCAACTAAAAATGGGGACTACAATTGTTGTAGGTCTTTAGTTTGACAGAAAAAGAAAAAAAAAATTGGATTCATTGGCAAATTTATCATATTTTTGTTTTTTTACTAGTACTTGTAGTAAAAGAATTTAAAAAGATGTCTCAACAGTAGTATGTCTACTTTAAATTTTAAAATGGATTACCATTTTATATCTAAAAATTACCAATGTAAAAATCTTAAATAAAGTAATGGTTGCCAACAATCATTTCTTAAAAAATCTGATCAAAATCTTCAAAATTTATACCAGTATTTATATTTCAAATTCCTGTTTTATATGTATTCTTATTTATTGTCTTATTAGTTTGAAACATATTGTCAAAAAATTATTGTATGATAACCATGTAAACATTATTGTTATCATACCATTTTCTTAACATTTCAATTTTTTTTTAAGCCAACTTAAATTACAGTATTTACTTTTTATAGATGAAAACTAAAATCTTTTGAAAGTTTTTAAAAAGAGTAACCTTACATTTAATGTTTTACAATACAGTACATGTTTCTGTTATTTAATCACGAAAACAAATCTATAAAAGTAGTTACAATGGCAGAAGGTAGGAGTAATTTTAGTTGACTGTCTATGATAGAAATTATGCTAGTACAATATGGTGAATGACTTACTCGGTACAGGATCAATTCGCACTGTACAAATAAAGCAACAATTGAAACACTCGTGTGATATGCATTTAACCATTAAAACACTCTAGTGATACCATTACCAGTTAGCAAACAGGGAACCATGAGTCATTAGAGAATTGCAAGAACAAATATACTGAAATTGTGCTTAAAACTCAAATATCAACACACAATAGTTTATTTTCAATGTATACATAGTGTGTGCTTTACCAATTCAAAAGTGTACAACATTTATTGCAAACACATTAAATAAAGCAAAAATCAAAACTGTAATCCATATTAACAACACAGCAACCATTTATACTGATATATTTGTAAGTTTATTTTATTGACCATGGGTTATTAATCTTGTTAAAGTAGTAATATCCAATGATACAAGTGTGCATGCAATTATGTTGTTTTTTTTCATGCTGAAGTTGTAAAATTTCATATATCATTCATTGCCTATTGTAAAATTTCATCTATCATTCATTGCCTATTGTAAAATTATCTAATATCAAACTAACAAAGAAACAAATGATTTATAGCAATACATTTCCCATGCAATATTTCAATATTGCTAAAAACTAAAATGATCAATACTTTCATTCATAAACCCTAAACATTTTGGACACCCTGAAACAAAGTTGCTTAGTTCTATATATACTACTATGTTGATGGGTTGATGGTAATTTCTGTACATTCAAAAAAAGTTTAACCAGTGACAGATATTTGACTATCATCATGTTAACCTTTTTTTTTAGATTTACATGAAACAACCTTACCTTCAGCTGAAATGAAACCCCACACAAAGTGTTAATAGTGGAACAAAACTTCAACCAAATCACACCATTGAAATAGAAGCCTTAATTACCTGATCGCTCCTCAGATGGTGTTGACATGGGATCTCTCAGTGCAGACTTTAAGTGATGTGGGATCATTCCTTTAAAGAAAGGATAAGGGTCATCCCATGGGATCACAGTGTGCACCACTCCTTCACCTTCTTTTGTCATAATGAATCCATTAGGATCGGTAGTTGACCAATCCATACACTCAAAGACAAACTGTTTGAAAGCTCTATCAATTTCTGAAAAGAAGAATAATCATTACATGTACTTATCATCATTCTATAAAATGTGATTTTGCTAGTTTTATGCTTTATAGATTGTGCATCGAATCCAAATTTCTTGATGAATACACATGTATTTCTGCAATTTTAAATAATAATTGCTACAGAATCCCTGAACAAAGTGATACCAGGGCTTCCAAAACGGTCATATATTCCGGTCATTTGTATAATGTCCGGTAAAAGTCTGGCTGGGCAAAGCATGAAACGGTCATCTATTTTTTAGTTTTCAAGGCTTTTTCGGTCATTTTAACATAATTCACGATTTTTTTTACCCAACCTTTTGCCTTAAACATCCACACATTTCCGGTCATAAAAGTGACACGATGATTAATTACTATCAAAACAAGCCCTACTTCAATCCTTTCTAATTTTAATCAAGGCTAATTAGTTGTTGGACAGCTGAAATCTACCTGTTCAGGTGACAGGTAAACTATTTTCAGTACTGGACATCGTAAAAATTATTGGTCTATTCACAATTATTTTCTTACATTTCAGCGGTTTGTATCTAATTGATTTAGTCCAAAAGATTAAAATTATAAGAAATTAGTTTATCAACATGATTTGATGAAAAATTAAAAAAGGTTTTAAGTGAAAACTCGTCAGAACAACGTTGTATGAACTAGAACACGTGTGCGCATGTGCACAGGTGGAAAATTTACTTATGTATCCTACATGTCTTCAGAAATGCTAAAATTATCATTGATACCTGTATCTAACGTTCATTTGAAGTATTTTGTTGAAGAAATAACGTGGAAAGAGCTACTTCACTCAGTCGTGCTTTGTAAACGTACACAGATTTTACGTATCCGTTTATGGTCCATGTTTTACCATTGTCAAGTCAACATCCGGTTAGAAAAACGTGATTTTAAAAACAAAAGTAAAGTTTTTGACAATGTCATTTTGCACAAATAAAGAGTCTAAGGCAGATATGAGCACGCTGATGTGCACACCATGAATGATGCACTGCCAATTTAGAAGTTTACATCCGAACATGAAATTCATATCAAAGTAAAGTTTAAAATCGGTTTTTTTTTTTAATCTAATGTGAATCATTGGAATGGCCATCTGATAACCATAATTGCCTTTTGTGACTAAGTCTTAAGGGATTAAAATCAGGATCAGATATAAAATGTCCGGCTGGCTTAAATTTTTTTTGGAAGCCCTGAGTGATACATGTGATTTTCAATTTCTGTTAAAAAAACTAAATATGAGTTCTCTAAGTGAAAAAAGTTTGTTTTAAGAATTCCAATTGGTACCAAGACTGTGTAGGTTATAGGCAAATACTGAATACATGACTTTTCTATGGTAATGATTATAATAAGTCAGATTACTATTGTCACTTCAATTATTTGATGAGTTAGACTTGAGATTGTTACCTGACTGGGACAGTCCACCTGTGGCACAGAAGTGTACCAATTCCTGCAGTCTAGCAGCTCTTTCTTTAGCCACTTCAGATGTAGGGCGTGGCAAGTCCAGCATAGCAGAGAATGGAAGACGTTCTAACATCTCCTTCTCGACTTGTTCTGGGTTAAAGCCATATATTGTTTTTAAATTCTGACAATTTTGTGATATTTTGTCATTTGCATTCATCAAAAGTGGACCTGATGGCTTTTCTGGTGGTCGGTCAGGGAGATCAAAGACATCGGATAAAATCTGAAATAGAAAGGAATAGATGAATATTATGATACTCTATATAAATTTTAACTTTATGGGTTGAAAAAAAGACCAACATAATACTCAGTATATAAAAGAAATTATCTGCCTCATTAATTTAGGCAAGGTTTTTTTTTTACTTTTGAGTAAGTTTTTCAGAGTTGAGGGGAGATAACTCACATTATGTTCCTCCTCAGTAAGGGCAAGTTTGAATGCCATTCCACTGATATATTTGGCAAGTTCTGAGTTGAGTCCATCTTTACGTCTTGGTGGCACTTGTTCACTAGGAGGCTCTTTACTTTCTTCTGTTGCAACAATCTTCATTTCAGAAAAGAACATGTGTTATTACACAAGAATATAAATAAAAAGGTTTTACATACATATTACACTTTCTGATGTTTTAAAAAGATCTTAAAACAACTTTGTCTCCTTCTTGAAGGTGTAAGTACATACTTAAAATATTCAAATAAGAAAAGATGATTCATCATAAGCCAGGCATCTAATTTAGTATGCCAGACATATTTTTTTTAATGAATAAATCATTTGGCATGCAAAATAAATTGAAGCGTATCAAATACCTTTTTTTTAATGTTAAAACTATACAATAGATGCATACCATACAGCTCTTTTGTTTCATGTTTATAAATGTGTATGCTAGGCTCATTTTTCATCTTCATAAATCAGTGATGATCATAAATTCGTAAAGTTGAGCTATATCAAACTTAGGCCATCTGATAGTGCCGAGGTTTAGAAATCTCAATGTTTCGATTGATTAAAAAGTTTCATTGACAGTAAATTAACCAAAAAAATACTAAAATGAATGATGACTTTAAGGACATTTGTCCAAAAGGAAGACAAAATTTGTTACCTGTTCTAGCATGCTATGCATGACTAAAGGTACACTGACAGATTCCTGTGGTACACAGTTCATCAAATCATTGTAATATCTCATATCAGTTTGTGTGACAAAATCTTGGTCAGGAACAACTGATGTTGCAGGAGGTGGGGCACCTTTGTCTTTGTCAGCAGCTGGTGTTGGAGCACCAGAAACTGGTTTCCCATCATCTGAAGAAATAATATCATCACATGAATCTTTACTAGTTTACAATTAAGTCAGAAATATTTGCATGTATTTATTACTGCAGACTTTGAACATTTACTGGAATTAAACTGATAATCGTAACTGGAATTACGACGATCCTAATATGGCAACGGCAGAAATAGGTAAAAATCTTTTCAGTCATTTTTCTCAAATGTAGCCTGTTGTTGTCACAAGTTACTCAGCTGCAAGGTTTTTCTATACCATTACATCATATTTGAAACGGTGCATTAAAATTGTCTAATCGCCTAGAATGTCGTCGAAAAACTTCAGATAATTTTGAAATGGGCACACACAAACTATGTTAAAATACAGAAAACTTCAACAAGGAATGATACAAAATATGGGAATGAGAGCAACTTTTAAAGTTATAAAAAATGTCATTATGATCTCTAAATGTTTAGAATAAAAAAGAAATAGTGTTGGTATTTTATCTAAATACGCACTTGGAAACAAAAGTCACACCCTTTGAATGTGTAAACAGTTGTATAGCCAATAAATACTATAAAATGCTTAGCTACTTCATGACCATCACTAACGTTGCGATATATCTCAGAAAATAACTATAAATTTTAACAACATCAATTTAATGATAATATTCATGGTAGAGAAAGGTTGGGATGCTTTGTGTGTTATGAAGTTAAGCACATGTTAACATGGAGTTCATTTGCAAACATGGATGTGTGTTCCTGTATAGTCAGAAGATCAAGAAATCAAATTGGTGTGGCCTTAAATTTTCTTACAAGATATATTTATTCAAAGAATGACTGCAACTTTAAGAAATCATAGTGCATATTCCGTCATGTCAGAGTCAGAAACACTCTAATTCAAGAAATTACAAATACTTGGTATATGAAAAGAATGCTGCATACATATGCATTGAAGTTATTGTTGAGAAAAAATATTGAAGATAACACGGAACTTTTTTGTACTTGCATAATTACCATATACTTAGTATTTTTCTATCTAATAAAAACAAAAGTCAGCCTTCCTAATTGTCATGCATTTTCCTGAAGCACAATATATTTGTTTGATAATCTATTAAAGCCTTTTTAATTAAACCAGTTACGACTGTGTTGATCTACATATAATGCTACTGAGGTAATTTATCAATACACATATAAATAGTATATATTTGTGTTTTTTTTTTGTCCTTCAAATGCTTCACAAGACTATACACGCCATGTAGTTAAGGCTAATAAAAACAATAAGCACAAGTAACAAACAATAAACAATAATAACAATAAACTGGTAACTATTCTAGATCCTTTACCATCCACACTGTTTAAAGACATTCCTATAATACATGGGTATTTAATCAAAACATTTGAATTTAATTTTTAAAATCATATATATTAGTGTAAAATAGAACAAAAGTGAATCCACTGGAAAAAATATGACTTGTTATTTTAACCGGGATACATTTCACTCCAAAATTAAACTTTATGTATTTCTATTGGAATATATGGAAAAGGGCAACGTCAACACCAATACAAGTATCAACTGTTTAATCCAATAATGTAGTTAAGATACTGATGGAATATTTTGTTCATTTTGTGCAGAAATTTAGTATAAACATTCAGTTAATAGCTAAAGTCTTATAGGATTGTAATTATGCTTTGTATTATCATCTAGCACTACCACGACTTGACTGTGGATTTCTTCAGCAGTTGTTCAAATTTATGACCAGTTGAACAGTTTGGTTTTATAAAACAAATTGCAATTTGATCAGAAGTTTGAACAAGTTGCAAAAGATGGAGAGCAACAGTCAAGTCAAAGTAATTACCTGCACCAGTTGAGGGAGGTGATGGCTGTCCAAATACTGGAACATGAATCAATTTCAGATTCTGTAAATAATTTTTGTACTGCCTCCTAGAATCAATCAAGTCATAAATCATACAGGCAATATCTTCAAACACAGCTGATCCAAATAAAGCCTAAAATTAGAATAAAAATATCTCAATAGTGCAATTTTAAATAAGGAATTCATGAAATAAAAGTGAGTACAATTAGCAAAGGCAACACCAATCATGAACAAAGTATTTCATACAGCAACATTGTTACATGCCACTGATGGAAAAGTGAAAATGAATTATATGGAGCAATCTAAAAGTAACTGTGATCCCTTGAAGTAGTAAAATTCTCATGAGTATAAAACCACATTGTTGTTCTCTGATGGTATCACAGTATCTAAAATGTTGATTTTTAAAGTTTTGTATGCTTCTATTAGTCTATTTCTGTTCTATTATCCTATATATATTGGCAAATGAACCAAGGTTTTTAAATCTTGGATTTTATGATGTATGGATTTCACAAGATACTAGTAAATTATCATTTGATCGTATTAAAGATTAAAAGATAAAAGATCAATTTTTACAAAGCTGGAATACAGCTTTAGAAGAATGTAACAAACTTTGTATTTATAAACGATATAAACTAGTCTTTGGTTTTGAAAAATACTTAGATTTTCATTGTAATGTATCTATATTAACAAAACTACGTAGCGGCACACTTAGATTAAATGTTGAAGTTGGTCGTTATCTAAATAAATAAGAGAAAACAGAATTTGTATATGTTGCAATATGAATGTTTTAGAGGACGAGTATCATTTTGTTTTATCATGTCCAGCGTATAGATCTGTGCGTATTTAATTTTTACCTTTATTCTACTGTTCTTGGCCAAATCGGCACAAGTTAGATAATTTATTACAAGCTCATTCTAAATCTCGGACAGTAAAACTATGTAACTATTTAAATGCAGCTTGAAAAATTAGATCACATATATTATCATAATATTATTGTATACTCTGTAACTACTGTTCTCTGCTGTCTTTTGTTTGTCATATATTGTATATATTTTCGTTCGCAAATAAAGTATTCATTCATTCAAATCTCTGTTGTAAAACTTCTCATTAACTAGAGTATACATACCTTTTGTTCTGGATCTTCCAAGTTTTCTGGGATGATCAGCGACTTCACTTCATATTCCATTCTTGAAATATCATGAAGTTTGGAATCATCTGGAGGTTTCTGTAAAAGTAGTATCACATCTTTCCAGAAAGTTTTCAACTCCTTCTTAAATTTCTTCTTTTGTTTTCTTTCCTCTTCTTCAAGAGCTAGAGTTGAAAAAAATAAACGATATGTAAATTTCAGTGCCTGATAAATTGATATGAAAATTGGCAGTGGTTGATAATTGAAGTATGCCAGATTGGATGACAGGTCTTCATATATTTTTTTGAGGTGATTTAACTGTATTTTCTAGTCTCTATTTTGCCTATTTATCTTTATTCTTTTTCTAGCACATTATTCTCCATTATATAAACCCCATCCAGACACTAAGGTATGGTGTGTATAACTTTTAATGACATTGACAAATAAAAATAACAATCAAGAGAAATAACTATAGCACTAAAAAAGTGTATACATTAATGTAGTTGTATATTTTAGTTTTGATGAATTTAAAATCATACATAACATAAGTTGCATGTTTCCTCCTTAGTAGTATAAGATTTAATATGGCTGCTAATGAGAAAACCCTAAACCAGAGACCAAATGATGTAGAAGATTACAACTATAGGGCCTTCAACAATGAGCAAAACTGATACAGCATAACAAGCCATAAAAGGCCAGTCAACAATTTAAAAAAAAAAACTAACAGCATCATTTATGTACAAAATAATAAACAGAAAACAAATATGATATATTGCAACAAATGGCAATCACTGAATTAGTTTGTTCATCCCTACAGCTCACAAAATATTCAATATTAACATTTTATTTTTCCTAAGGCCCCAAAAATAATAATTTATAAGTTTCCTATCTACCTTCCTACCAACTAATTAAAGGATTTTTTTAAAGCACAGTTAAAGTCTAGACTATTTCCCTATATTGTATATAAAAATATAATAAAAAATATAATCACTTCACCTCTTTTTATTTTGTTTACCAAGACAGAAAACAGATATACATATTTTGGCCTACATGTTTCTCAACAGAACAGACAGTTTTTGTTATTACTAAGACATCTTTTTAAATGCTGTGATTGTCTATTTTTCATAATGTGCATTAAAAAACATGTCCCCTGTGCATAACTTGTCACCATATTAATAACAATTGCACAAAATGTACTTAAATTATAACCTTTAACAATATATGAACAAATGCACATCAAACACTTCCAATATCTAGCTTGACTAAACCAAAATAGTTATACAAATAGGATCAGTTTGCCATGTTTAGATTTTTTGTTAAAATGAGTTTTATTTCCTCTTCATATATATATATATAATTCAATCAGAATACTTATTTCAAGGAATCTTCGGGGAACAAAAGACAACGAAAGGTATGAATAAATGGTAGAGTACATTTGAGTTGGAACAGTTTCATTAAGATGAAATATTGATAGGAGAAAATAAGATGATATAAACATGCTAGACAGTGGATGAACCATAATGGAATAATGAAATCTTCATAACCATGCCTGAAAAAAACTGAACAAAATGTGTCGTCTCTACCTACCCAACAGTTGTCTGCTCCTGCCTCTTCCTGAAAAATGCATTCATGACTGCACAAAATGGTTGTGTACAAAAAATGAGATGAGTATGAAACCTTTAATAATGTTTACAACCAATTAATCAACTACATTCTTATAAAGAAGTTGATAGCTATAATTAAGGAAACTCTGACAAAAAAAAAATGCATTAATGTATTTAGACACTGGTGATGTCCTCAAAATGTGTAGGCTGTGAAATGTGAAGAAACCTATATTTCCTTGCAATATTGGTTTACTCTGGTTGTCATTTAATGTTATCAAATATCATCCACCCTGAAGACACCCTATCATACTAGTAACACTTCAGGGGGTTGGTTCAATTGACAAAACTGCAAAATGAAAAATTTGAATAAAAAGAGGATTGTGCTATAAAAGTCAATAACAAGAGCTGTCAAAATGACAGTAAACTGGATTCTTTAACATTTATTTGTGTTCTGGCATTTATCAATATAACAAGGACCAAAACTCCTAATAGGAAATTTTAAAAGGTTTGGTTGAACGGTTCATGAGTAAATGCACGGACAAAACATTTTTTAAACTTTCAAGAACCGTAACTCCTGAACGGTAAAAGTAAAAATCGTCATTATTGAACTTGACCTCCGTTATGTTGTCAGTAACAACATATTAAAATTTTAAAAGGTTTGGTGGAACGGTTCATGAGTAAATGCAGACACAACATTTTTTAAACTTTCAAGAACCGTAACTCCTGAACGGTAAAAGTCAAAATCGTCATTATTGAACTTGACCTCCATTTTGTTGTCAGTAACAACATATTTAAATTTTAAAAGGTTTGGTTGAACGCTTCATGAGTAAATGCACGGACAACATTTGGTTGCCGCCCGCCCGCGCGCCCGCAGTACATCCCCAAATCAATAACCGACATTTTTGACACAAAAATCCGGTTAAAAACTACTCAGCTGTTACTGATCTGAAAGAACCAAACCTCAAAATCAGATGGACAGTTAGCCTTGACAGTAAGGCTTGACAGTAAGGCTTGACAGTTAGGCTTGTCAGTTAGGCTTGTCAGTTAAGTTGATTGAAACAAAATTTAAAAGATCTAAAGTTCACCATTGAACAACCTACCTAGTGTTTTTTCATCTTTTTCAATAGCTGGTTCATCATCTTTCTTTTCAAACCTTTCATAGTCCTGTGAACCTATCCTGATGACAGAGTCTACATTGATACCAAGTTCTGCCATCTCTTTAAACAAGTGAGGGTTGTTGTATCCACATACTAGGATATAATGGTTGGCACCGTCATCAGGTTCATCATCTGCAAAAGAAACAGATTTATTTTAAACAAAGTAGTGTATGTAAGTTTTCAATCTGTCTACATCTCCATAAAAACTTTAAGTGTACAAATTTTAGTCTGCATTTCAATTCTGCATTAATTTTGTTAAATGACATAATTATTGTTGCTCAGATCGAACCCTGATTTTAAAACAAAGTCTTTTATGAGCTTTATTATAGTAAAAGATGTGCAAAGTGACAAAATAATGTTCCTTTAAGATTTACAGCTTGTAAGTTGTGGAACCTGAAGCAGACCGTCCAGGACATACATGTGTCGTAACTGCAATAATGTAGTCATTTCACATTTTATTACCTTATTAGTTACTTAGGAAATGAATATTTATACAGATTTATCAAATTGCAATAGCAGTGTGTTTTCTTAAGGTATGTTTTAATGCTATCAAAAGATATTTATTCCTGCAGCTTTGTAGTACAATGTATTACCGATATATTTCCCTGTATCATCCTCTTCTCCTCTTTTTCTCAGCTTAGACCCTTCTTTAGCTGAAGGTGGTTCTGGGGTCTTTTTCCCTCCTTTTGCTCCTTTCCCTGCAGACTTTGGTTTATCTTTTCCTTTAGCTGACCCTTTCTTTTCTTTTCCTTTATCATTGGCAGCCTGCATGAGATTAGAATCAAATTATATGCCATTAAAACTATGGTCTATCATTAGCAGCCTGAATGTATCACAATTATTCTTTTGCTATAAAAATGTCTATTGGTAATATCTTTGTTTATAAGAAATGTCTTATAAGTAGTTCCTAGTTAATAAGTGCATTTTGATTTTGGAACTATTGTAACAAGACAATGCAAATCCTTAAATTGAAGATAAAACAAACATTAAAACTTCTATTCCAAGACATTTTCTTTCATTTTAAGAAAACTCTAGAAATAAGTTTTGATTTTCGAAGAGCTTTAGTTAAATCATTATAGATGTTATGCTACCTTCAATACAAAAATGACAGAAGATCTGCATTTTAAAATTTGTGCTTTCCTGAGGTAAAATATACTCTACAAACAAAAAACACACACAAATTACTTCTACCAGTACCAGATAATTAAATTGACTTTTCATGTACACCTTTTTTTTATTAAAGCTTGAAACCTAGTGCAATGCAGCTTGATAAATGCACCAACAAAAGTTGCATAATACACCACTGAAATATGTATCAGTAGCTTTAGTGCAACCTGAACCTATAATCTATATTTTTTGTGTTTTGTTGATCAAAGTGAATGTTGATATATGTGTTTCAGAGTAGCTGTCTAAACAGATGTACAACCTTCACATCCCAAATTCATTTCAAACATCTTACATCTAGGTTTAACTCTTGCTTTCTCAGTATATCTGCCTTTGTTTATAATAATAATAAAGTCAGTCAGTATTCAACTGTATTTGATACAATGAACTTGCTCCATGTTCAATATTAATTTATTATAAATTTTAATACGTTTAAAAATAGTGGAATAGCTGGAGTTAAAGTTGAAACAAAAATCCCTGTCTCTCTGTTTTGTTGTGTCCATGTTTGATTTACCTGAATGAACATTTGTTCCTTACCACTTTCTCCTTGTAAGAGGGTGGTAAAAGGGGGTACTAAACATGGAAACACGTGAAATAAAAATCGCTAACACGTCGCAGGAAAAATAAAAATCAGGAAAAACGAAGCACGAGAAATAAAATCGTAAATATGAAGGAAAAAAGTACCAGAAGTTATTACTCAGTCGTTCTTAGAGATCATGTAGCCTTAATTAATGGCCTGATATGGAGACCTTGCGGCCAACTTTAAGCTTCCGTTACTTGCTTCTTATTTGAAAAAAAATATATTATTCTTAGTAATTTGGTGTACTTCATTGATACAATACATACTGCAAAAGTAGAATGGTAACAACATACATCAATTATTAGTAGATTACACAAATTTCAGAAGGTATTATAACACACTGACTTTAAATCAAATGTGGGACATGCACAAGATATTTAGAGCACAGACACGAAACACAGAAAATAAATAAGGGGAAACACGAAGCACGTAAATCGAGCCAGACACGAGAAAACGAGAAATAAAACGTCAAAACATGAAAATACAGGAAATAAAAAGGCCAAAAACGTTGCACGAAAATAACCCTTTACCACCCTCTTGTAATAATGGTAATTTAAAAGATAATACTTTAGAAGCCTCAGGCCTTTGTTAGTCTTGTATGATTTCTAACTTTAGTTTCTTGTGTATATTTCTGAGTTTAGTACTGTATGAAGTCCATTATCACTGAACTAGTATACATTTTTGTTTAGGGGTACGATTGTTGTCTCTTTGACACATTCCCCCATTTCCATTCTCAATTTTATTAATGTCCATTACTATTGGTAATTCCTGTTACCGTCAAAATCAATAGTATCAGGTCCTCAAATACCTTGTAACCAAAAAGTGATAGGTTGTTCTACACAATTACTATAAAAAAATGTCTACATAGTTCTAGGTCACACAAAAAAAAAATCAATAGATTTTCTACTAAGAATAGCTTCACATAAAAGTTCAATTTCAAATATCAACTGACTACAAAAAATTGTAAAAGTACTACTTAGGCCCATGCACTTAAAACACAATCATTAACAGTAAGAAGTTAAAAAACCACAACCTCCAGAAATAAGAGAAACTAGTTTTCTTTGGTACCTAAAAAATAATGTAATCTAAAATATAACTCAAGGGTCAATCCTACCATGACACAGATTCTAACGATCTCACCTTTTTCTTTGATTTAGGTTCATCTTCGTCTATAAAATCCACCTGGAGGTGGAGCCATAAACAAAAGATGACAATGTTTCACATAGAATGAGCAAAGTTAATGTTTCACTTGAAACAGATATTTCAACATGTATTTTAATTTTAAAAAATCTTTTATGATAATCTTGACAAAGTTGACCAGTTGCAAGAAAATTGCAAAACACTTGAATGAGAATGATGAAAATAAATATCTCTAAGTGTGAGAAAAAAATATTCCAGCAAACACTATGCCCACAACTTGCCTACAGTTAGATTAATATATAGCTTGGCATAATGTATGGATATTTACCTATCATCTTAGATCATACATATTTTCCATGTTTTAGTGTTTGAGGTATTACCTACATCATGTTAATATCATTTACCAGCTTCTGTTTTTAATCATATATACATATAACTGATTTGTTATCAGAATTTTATGTTGTATTTAGACAACTACAAAAAACGTATGTCTAAATTTTCATATAAATTTGTCCAGATACTGCATAGTTTTGCATTAAAAATGTATTAAAAACTTTGGTTCTCCTCTCACCTTCCTTTCTTGTTCACGTCTCTTAAGATCATTGCTTTTTATCCACAATAACTTAAACTTGAGGAGTTTGGCCAGTAGTGGTAATGGGATTTCTTCATTGTTATCAAGTATAGTCTTTATAGATTCTGTTACTTCATAATGCTGAGGTACTTCTTTTGGTTTCTTTCCTTTTGGATTGCCAAGTTCTCTAACCTAGGTAGGATAAAAATGCAACTTTTAAATCAAATGTAATAAAACTATTTGCAATAACTATTCTTTGTAATTAACAAAATAAGATGAAAGAAATTGATGATTGGATTTACCTGAGGCAAGACTGAAGTGTTTAAAATGTCTATCAGTTACTTGTTTACTTAGAAATCATTGCTATGTTTTTATTATTGCACAAAATGCGACAGAGTTATAATAGCAATAATTTAAACTCGCATTTTGAAATTTTTTATATGAATTACGGAGGGTTTCTCTCAATATCGCAAAATTTTAAATAACATTTTAGTCTCAAATGACAAAAATCGCAATAATAAATGCACGCAATAATTTCTGAATTTACAGTATGTACAATATCCTTACCTCATTTTCCAATGTTTCTCTGGAGAGAACACTGAACAATTTCCTGGAACCAGCTGCTACTGTTTCTCCTAAAATTTTAATCCAGGAATAATCCTCTACTTTGTTTCCTACTACAAATGTTACATTTGGCTTCCAATTATCCTAAAAAGTAGTAGATGAGAAAATGGTTATCAAGGCATACTATAGAACTCCAAGTATAAATGCTTTAAGTAGCTCCAAAAAATCCAGGAGAGTAACTGATAAAATATTTCACTGAAGATTTGTTAGTTATTTTATCCAGTTAATGTGATGCACATTATATAAAAGTAAGAAGATATGGACTTTGGTATTGGTATGATTGCAAATGAGACAACTACACATACAGGGATCTCCATGGCCTGTTTAACGATGGCGCCCCGCCATCGTTCAAATGTCTTGCGCCATCGTCAAATGACTCGCGCCATCGTTAAATGTCTTCCACCATCGTTCAAAACTTCATCGTTTTTTGTAGCCCGACGCCATTTTTTTTATCAATTATAATCAAATGCATGTAATTGCATAACCCTTAGGCTTTTTATGTTATAATCCAATACAGTTCTAACGCCTGAGGGATATCCGGATTAAGATCGCTAATCACTTGTACCTGAGCTTGTACAGGTAGATCAACAAACCAGACAAGAGAATACTATCTGAGGATAGACAATCCATTTGTTGAAATTAATCAACTAAGTTCCAGCAAATGATTATGATAATTTAGATTAAATAAATAAATTAATAATCCAGTTACAAAGAAAACAGTTCAACAAGTCGAACACGTGCTTTATCATGTTTATTTTGACTTACGCAATCAGCATCCCCTTTTTTAAGAAGTACAAAATAAGACGCAAAACAGTAAATATTATTTCATTGCAAATACTGCTGTAACGATAATTTAGAATTATTTTAAAAGTTTAAAAGTAAAAATTTAAATATTTCCTGTAAAGAAATATCGTATCGTAATTCCGAAATCATTTCGTATATTACAATCAAATTGATACATCCTCGTTTCCGGTTTTTATTCAGACTCGAAAGATGCATGTTGCACAACATCAATTTGCCAGATAAAGTCATTAAAAACCTTTTCATTTGTCAACGTTTGCTTTACAAATCTCTTTAACCTTTTACATAACCAGTACGAATCATTTTGTTGTTGCTGCAAATCAGCCATACCGGTAATGGGTTCTGAATTTGACAGTGTCCATGAAAAATAAGCTCCACATCATATGATTTTTAACCCCCATAACAATTACCAAAAATACAAGAAATCTAAATGGGGACCTTCATGACAACTTTTGGTCATTCTCGACTAAGGTGGGACCATGAAGACTTGGCATTTGAATGGTTAACCAGATGCTCCGCAGGGCGCAGCTTTATACGACCGCAGAGGTTGAACCCTGAACGGTTGGAGCAAGTATGGACACAACATTCAAGCTGGATACAGCTCTAAATTTGGATTGTGATTAAATAGTTGACACAGCATAGGTTTCTGACACAGAATGAATGTGGTCTAATGAACTTAAAATATTTTTTTTGCCTTTGAGCACTTCACTATGCTGTTGAATATTAAACCTCTCAAAAAAATGTTTGAAGAAATTTTCTTTTTATTTATGAAATCTGAAATGAGAAAAATTTAACCCCCCCCCCCCCCCCCCAACCCCCCATTTTTTTCACATCCCCCTTTCCCTTTCTCCAAAACTGATCTCAATTCAAATTTCTAATGGAGTTTGCAACAATAACTACTCATTTAAATACATCATAAAATATTAAAATGTAACAAAAGGTGCTTGTTATCAATGAATGGTAAAGATTGTTTTAATTTATCAGTTGGTAGTAAAAGTGAATATACATTGTATATTGTATAAAACAATGATTTAAGTTGACTCAAGTTCAACTACTATTCTGGACAAAGAAAGATAACTCCAATCAATTGAAAATTTCTTGCTATTGCACAATATTGTGCGATTAGATATTTCTGGCTATTGCGCATTACTGTGCAATTGAAAATATTTGCTATTGCACAATACTGTGCAATTGAAGATTTCTTGCTATTGCACAATACTGTGCAATTGAAGATTTCTTGCTATTGCTGAATACTGTGCAATTGAAAATTTCTTGCTATTGCACAATACTTAATATAATAATTTTGGATCCTGATTTGAACCAACTTGAAAACTGGGCCCATAAACAAAAATCTAAGTACATGTTTAGATTCATCATATCAAAAAAGCCCAAGAATTCAATTTTTGTTAAAATCAAATTTAGTTTAATTTTGGACCCTTTGGACTTTAATGTAGACCAATTTGAAACGGGACCAAAAATTAAGAATCTACATACACAGTTAGATTTGGCATATCAAAGAACCCCAATTATTCAATTTTTGATGAAATCAAACAAAGTTTAATTTTGGACCCCGATTTGGACCAACTTGAAAACTGGGCCAATAATCAAAAATCTAAGTACATTTTTAGATTCAACATATTAAAGAACCCCAAGGATTCAATTTTTGTTAAAATCAAACTAAGTTTAATTTTGGACCCTTTGGACCTTAATGTAGACCAATTTGAAAACGGGACCAAAAATTAAGAATCTACATACACAGTTAGATTTAGCATATCAAAGAACCCCAATTATTCAATTTTTGATGAAATCAAACAAAGTTCAATTTTGGACCCTTTGGGCCCCTTATTCTTAAACTGTTGGGACCAAAACTCCCAAAATCAAAACAAACCTTCCTTTTATGGTCATAAACCTTGTGTTTAAATTTCATAGATTTCTGTTTACTTATACTTAAGTTATGGTGCGAAAACTAAGAATAATGCTTATTTGGGCCCCTTTTTGGCCCCTAATTCCTTAACTGTTGGGACCTCAACTCCCAAAATCAATCCCAACCTTCCTTTTGTGGTCATAAACCTTGTGTTTAAATTTCACTAATTTCTATTTACTTATACTAAAGTTATTGTGCGAAAACCAAGAATAATGCTTATTTGGGCCCTTTTTTGGCCCCTAATTCATAAACTGTTGGAACCAAAACTCCCAAAATCAATCCCAACCTTCCTTTTGTGGTCATAAACCTTGTGTCAAAATTTCATAGATTTCTATTCACTTAAACTAAAGTTATAGTGCGAAAACCAAGAAAATGCTTATTTGGGCCCTTTTTGGCCCTTAAATTCCTAAAATGTTGGGACCAAAACTCCCAAAATCAATCCCAACCTTCCTTTTGTGGTCATAAACCTTGTGTGAAAATTTCATCGATTTCTATTCACTTTTACTAAAGTTAGAGTGCGAAAACTAAAAGTATTCGGACGACGACGACGACGACGACGACGACGCCAACGTGATAGCAATATACGACGAAAAATTAAAATTTTTGCGGTCGTATAAAAACGGCAATAAATGAAAATATTGATACTTCTAATTCTATAATGAAAATTCAAATAAATATAATTTAAATAAGCAATGAATTAGCATGTTCACCATTCCTTGTATGGAGGGATAAAATACTTCTGATTGCGCTACACTGTACAGCGTAGACACGGTTTGTAATGGTGAAAGTTCCTCCATCGTTCAATTTTCATCCATGGAGATCCCTGACATATATATAACAACACAAGTTCAGATGTAGTGGATGTATTTGAATGATGAAAGCAATTATAGGCAATAACACAGCCTTCGACACTGAGAAAAACCAATACTGTATTGGCTATTAAAGCCCCAACTTAAAAAATATGAAACAATAGTTCCATGCATTTCCGTCAAAAACTGTGGTTTTAGTGAACATCATTCGTGGGTTTAGGGGCATCATCACTTCTTTTCAATAGACCCCTTCACAATACAACTTATCGCTATTTGTCCGCCATTACTAGACATTAAACAGTTTTCCCGTAAAATTTTGACGTCATAATAGAAAATATCTGATGCAAAAATGGAAAAGTGATTGTTGTATGATGTCAAAAGTTCAAGCGGTACAGATTCTCAGGTAAAGCGGGAATGGTGATAAGGTGTATTAGTTTGGTCATATTGAATAGGGGCATAATTTAATAATGGAGGTAAAAATGTCTGAAAAATACAGGAACATCATTAAAACAGAGCAGATACTTGGAAACATGCATTGGATTTCCCGTACTATCATGCTACATTTTGCATTTCTTCTACTTACTGGTACGGTGCCAGAATGTGGAATTTGGAATATCCCGTCTTATATTTCTACCTCTTTTAAAAACATAATCATCTGCCCCTATTCAATATGTAAACCAGTTGTGTAAACTAAAAGTAAATCGTGAAGTGGCTTAATAGAATGAACCAACAATTACTGACCTACAGACTCCTAACTTGGGACAGACACATGAAAAATGTGGCTTGGTTAAACAATTTTGTGAGTATTCAGCCCTCCCCTAAGATGGGACAGTGGTGCAAGTTAACAGTGTCACTAACAGTACAACATTATCTTTTAAATGTGTTATTTTTCATGTTTCATTGTCGGATAAGATTATGGATGAGCAATGTATGCAAAGATGACAGTGACTCTATGTATCTTTTTTGTATATATTTTAAGCCCTTATATTTATATGTCAATTTAACGTTATAAACACTGATAAAGAAGCGACCTTTCGGTTTTAAATATAGATTAACCTCTTCAAAAACAGCTGCAAGTAATCCTGCTTCCCATTTAGCTGGACCTCCTTGACCTCCTCCACTTTTAACTCTCTTCCCAGCCTTAGACATTCTGTTTTATTTTGAAAATCAGAAAATAAAGATGCTTTCCGCCATATCTGTTTGGAGGTTGCTAAGAATCTGCTTTTGCGCAACTCATACTTCCGGTTACTTTTTTTTTCCGTTCATTCGTTATTCTCTCGATTTATCCATATATTGTAAGTTATATGAAAAAATGTCAGGTCGGATTTTTCAAAGGATTACAAATGTATTAAAGAAACACCAATTAAAGAATTCTTTTTTTGGGAAGACAATCTCTTTACGGAATATTGGAACAAGTAAAGAAACTGAAGCAGTTATGCTAAAGGACTTTGGTGATCCTAGAAAAGTTTTATCATTAGAAAAAATCTTAGTACATCATCCCTCTGATGATGAAGTCTTGGTTAAAATGTTGATGGCACCAATAAATCCGTCTGATATTAACATGATTGAAGGGACATACCATATCAGACCAAAACTCCCTGCCATTGTTGGTAATGAAGGTGTAGGAGAAGTTGTTGATATAGGAAAAAAGGTGAAAAACATGAAACATGGTGACTGGGTGATTCCTGCTGAAGCTGCATGGGGCACATGGAGACAACATGCGGTGACAAAGGAAAATATGTTGCTCAAAATTGACAATGATATACCTTTGTTGAGTGCAGCAACCATAATGGTTAATCCATGCACTGCTTACCGTATGCTCAAAGATTATGTAATGCTAGAAGCTGGTGATTTAGTTATTCAGAATGGAGCAAATAGTGCTGTTGGTCAGTGTGTAATACAGCTAGCTAAAGAATGGGGTATTAAAACAATAAATATAATTCGAGACAGGCCAGATTTGGAAAGTCTAAAGAGCCATTTGAATCAACTTGGTGCAACTCACGTTGTAACAGAGGAGTTTGTTCGTACACCAGAAATGAAAGAACTTATCAACTCCTATAACCAAAAGCCAAAACTTGCTTTAAATTGTGTTGGTGGAAAAAGTGCTACTGAACTTATACGATTTCTAAAAGAAAAAGGTACTATAGTTACTTATGGTGGAATGTCTAAGAAACCACTGACAATTCCAACTGGTGCATTGATTTTTAAAGAAGTGAAAATAGTGGGATATTGGAATACACAATGGAACTTTGAACACAGAAATAGTAATGAGAAGAAAGACATGTATAAAAACCTATGCAATTTAATGAGAGATTGTAAACTTATACCTTCTCCTAGCGAATTGATACCCTTTTCAAACTTTCAAGTGGCAGTTGATAAATCATTAGAAGGTTTTCAAAACCAAAAAAAAGTTCTTGTAATGCAGGAGTGATTATCATCGCTTATAATATTCAATATAAACAAGGAAAACACAATGGTACAATGTATCTTTAATTTGGATTGCTTAGCTTTTGATTTTATGTTGTAACTATTTCATGTATTTAAAACTTTGCAACATTTTTGTACTACTATTAAAATGTACTGTGTAATAGTTCTTGTAGCTATCCATCCATCTATTCTCTTTGGTATTTTAAGCATATACTCATGCACTGTCTGCAGTAATGCACAATGTATTCTTTTAAGTCTTATTCAGGTTTACATGATAAAACAACTTAATCACTCTAAAGAAAAATGTCAACCACACTTGAAGAATAAAAAAGCTAATGATAACATGTATTAACAAATCTGTGGTATAATCTTAAAATTTAGAATTATTTTTGAAGCAAAAATGTGACAGTTTTAGGTTTACAATAATAAAAACTTGCATTCATAATTTCTGAAGCAATCCATTTTCTTTGGAAAAATGGAAAAAAAATATGAATTACTACAATACCAGAACTAAACCGAATACACTTTCATTGACCAAAATAATCTTCAAGATACCATGTATACCAATTAATCTGGATGGATGATTTCAATAAATTCATAAAATTTTTTATGTTTATAGGCAAAACTTTTTGAATATTTTGTCAACTGGGACAAAAATGCAAACTCAATCTGTATTTCATCATCACTGTAAGTAGTGAAAATCATTCTCAGATCTGAAAACATTTCTTTTATTCTCACAGCAGCTGTAATTCCATTAAAATTCAGTGAATTGGTATAAATGTAAACTTGGGGTGATCTGAGTTGCTCCTGAATGGTAGGCAGATCTGCTCCACATGTTGCAACTGAGTGTTGCCAATGCAACAACATGTACAAACTCAATGATATGTCTAATTCCGTAGGTCTCATTCAGGGAAAAGGGATTGTAAATCATCATCAAACACTAATGTTCGAAAAAGAAGCTCAAAATCTGCAGGAATTGTTCATGCTTATAAATAATGGTAGATAATAAGGTATATGTCAATTTGAACGCAATGAAACAAATAAAAGCATGGAGCCATTTGTCTTGAACAACAAACATTTCCAGAGATCAGAATTTATCAACTACAGCTATTTTAACAAAACAAACTTCTTTAAATTCACAACCAGATGCTCCGCAGGGTGCAGCTTTATACGACCGCAGAGGTCGAACCCTGAACGCTTGGGGCAAGTATCGACACAACATTCAAGCTGGATTCAGCTCTGAATTTGGATTGTGATTAATTAGTTGACACAGCATAGGTTTCTGACACAGGATGAATGTGGTCTAATGAACTTCAACATTTTTTTTGGCTTTTGAGTAATTCAATTTGCTGTTGAATATAAATTCTCTCAAAAAAAAAATGTTTGAAGAAATTTTTTTTTATTTCTGAAATCTGAAAAATTGAACACCCCCCAACTTTTTTTTCATTTCCTCCTTTCCCTTATTCCAAAAATGATCTCAGTTAAAATTTCTAATGGAGTTTGCAACGATAACTACTCATTTAAATACATCATAAAATATTAAAATATAAAATGCCATAGTTAAAATTAAGTTTAATTAATAGTAATTTCTAAAAAAATAAATGGGGAATGTGTCCAAAGGGACACAGATGATGCCCCCACTAGCATATAACGTTAAAAAGGGACATAACTCAAGAACTGTAAAAGTGAAGCTGCCAAAAATTTATCTTGAACTGAGTTTAGAGGTACTAAGAATTATATAAACATTTCATTAAAGTTAGTTTAGACAAACTTAAGTTAAGAGAACAGAAACAAAATTTTTCCACTTGTAAAGGGCTAACCCTAGAATGGTAATCAAAGTGCTTGTAATCACTGAATGGCAAAGATTGTTTTAATTTATCAGTTGGTAGTTAAAGTGAATATTGCATTGAATATTGCATATAGCATTGATTTAAGTTGATTCAACTACTATTCTGGACAAAGAAAGATAACTCCAATTTTCAAAGAATAATAATCATGGCTAAAAATAAACAAAAAATCTTCATCAGCAACATTTTATATTGGCAAATTTCCAATGAAGTTTATTAAAATAAAGTCATTGGCAAATTTCCAATAAACATTTTTCAAAAGCAGTTTAGGCGAGATAAACAAAAAAGCTTCATCAGCAACATTTTATATTGGCAAATTTCCAATGAAGTTCATTAAACTAAAGTTATTGGCAAATTTCCAATGGAATTTATTAATAATAAAGTTTTTGGCAAATTTCCAATATACATAATTTAAACGCAGTTTAGGTGAGATATTCAAATGAGCTTCAATTACCAACCTAACACTGCTTTTAAATTATGTTTTGTACTTAAGTAATTGTCCATTAACCTGGAAACCCTTTTCCCCCCTTTTTTGCACCTTATTCCTTAACAGTTTGAGCAATAACTCCCAAAGACAATTTTTACCATCCCTTTGTGGTATTCCAATATCCAAAATCTAAATACATGGTTAGATTCAGCATATCAAAGACCCCAAGTATTCAATTTTTGATGAAATCAAATAAAGTTCAATTTTGGACCCTTTAGACCTCACTGTGGACCAATTTGATAACCAGGACCAAAAATTAAGAATCTAAATACACGGTTAGATTCAGCATATCAAAGAACCACCATAGTTTTAATGAAATCAAACAAAGTTTAATTTTGGACCCTAATTTCTAAACTGTTGGAACCAAAACTCCCAAAATCAATCCCAACCTTCCTTTTGTGGTCATAAACCTTGTGTTTAAATTTCATAGATTTCTATTTACTTTATTATACTTCAGTTATTGTGCGAAAACCAAAAAAAATGCATATTTGGGCCCTTTTTTAGCCCCTAATTCCTAAACCATTGGTACCAAAACTCCCAAAAATCAATCCCAACCTTCCCTTTGTGGTCATAATTCTTGTGATAAAATTTCAGAGATTTCTATCTACTTATACTAGAGTTATTGTGCAATAACCAAGAAAAATGCTTCTTGGACCCTTTTTTGGCCCCCAATTCTTAAACTGTTGGGACGAAAACTTCCAAAATCCATCCCAACCTTCTTTTTGTTGTCATAAGCCTTGTGTTTAAATTTCTTAGAATTCTTTCAATTTATACTAAAGTTATAGTGTGAAAACCAAATGTCTTCGGACAACGACAACGACGGCAACATCATACCAATATATGACCGCAAAATTTTGGGGTCATATAAAAACAGCGAGATATGAAAAAGACAACTTCAATTTATTTTAACCCTGCTGCATTCTGTATGTGCATGACCTAAGTCAGAAGCCTGTAATCCAGTGGTTGTCTTTTGATGCTGTATATTATATTTGTTTTATATTCATTATTTCATACATAAAGCATGCTGGTAGTTTTTGTTTAGATTGTTTTATGTCATTTCTGAGCCTTTTATAGCCGACTATTTGGTATGGAATTAGGCCTTACAGTGACCTATAGTTGTTGATTTCTGTGTCATTTGGTCTCTTTGTGGAGAGTTGTCTCATTGGCAATCATACTGGATCTTCTTATTTTTATATTACTGACAAGGTTTCTGAGAGGTACATGTACATATGGTGTGACTAAATTGTCATAATCTCATCTCACGTCCAGGAGGTACAGTAAGACTAACACATGTTGATAAATCAATATTTGATCATTTTTCTGATATATTTCCATTGACACATTTCATTTCAATATTGGAGTCAAATTTATATCTATGTTTATGTTCATATCAGGTTATATTACAATCAGCAGTCTCCAGAGGTCATCTCGAAAGTTAATTAGATGGCGTCTAGACTTAAACACACACAAAATTCTGATATATATTATCGAATACATGCAGTGTTAACTGTTTATTCCAGAGTTATTGTCCCCTTAAATTTCTACCGATATTACAAATCTGGAAGATGAATGTCTATAATCCTTTTGTATACAACATGTACAATTAAAAAACAAGCACACATTAATGTAGTTTATTTTATTAAAAATACTCCAGATCAATAAACTTCTTTTTCAAACATGACCCAAATATATATGTATAACAAACTAGTGTCATGACATGTATCTTGATCACATTTATTTTCTACAAGTAATAGAACAAGATAGAGAAAATTTTGAACTATACAGAGCACTTAAGATTTCTACTGTATGAAAGAAACAAGTCAGATTGAACTTTTCATATTCAATTATCTAGTTCAACCATCTTTTTTAATAATAAATTATGATGTACCTATTTCACATAGCTTTAGAGTACAGTTTAAATTAGACATCAGTATCAGAACTCATAGATTCTCCATGAACAAAAGTACTGCAGATTCATTGTTATTCATTGGATACCAATTTTTGTGGGTTTCGTGGGTGGAGATGAACCCCAACTTCAAATGTTCAATGAATTACAAAATTTTTCCAGGCTTCGTATTCAGAGATTGGCAGAACCATGAAATCTAAACCAACAAAGTTTTCCTCAATCCACAAAAATAAATGAATCCACAGTAATAACCAACTATGTAAGAAACCTATTCCAGTGGCGGATCCAGCCATTTTAAAAAGGGGGGGTTCCAACTATATGCTCCCATTCAAATGCATTGATCGGCCAAAAAAAAAGGGAGTTCCAACCACCGGAACCCTCCCCCCTGGTTCCGCCACTGTATTCTATACTCTGTTGTAGTTTAATTGCACAGATAATGTTTTAAGAACACATTTTCATTATCATCTATTAATTAACAAATAATTTACAAATATCACATTTAAATACCACATACCAAAATTTTCCTACCAAAATAAAATTTTGGGAGTCTAAGCATGTACCAAAGTCTACCTAAACCTTGTTAAAGCTAACATTTATGTCCAACTAAATGATGATTTCTTTCAAAATCTTATTACATGTACATTAAAGTTTATAACAAACACCAGAGTTGTTAAATTGTGTTACTGAATACCGGTAGTTTGATTTAGACACACTTAATTGTATAAAGCTAAAAAGAGCATTATAAAAGTTTGGCACAAGAACTTATACATAAAAGTAGCATTATCTGTTGAAAAATGTCATAAAATAAAAGACAAAAATAAATATACAGACATACCAAAGCAAGATATCAAAAACAAAAACAATTCAGCTTATTTTCTTGCAACTTGTCAAACCAAGTAATATTTCATCAATGTAACCAAACAACACCTTAAAATATGTTATAGGAACTGAGATTCATACTATTTTTTTTAAACCAAGCAAATAGAAAATATGTTTATGATACTATGATACATACAAAAATAATTTCAAAGTATTTTTTTTCTAACTACCATTAGTTGATTCAAAGAAGATGTACTAACTGATTTTATCAACACAATAAAAAGCTGAGAATCAGAAAAACTTTGGAATAAAAGAAGAAGTAAATCACCTTGATGTAATAGTAACATTATTGTCATCTAATTAACAAAAATATAAACAAAGTCATGTGTTTACTGCTATAGACACACACACACAGTTGAAATATCAGTGGTGGATCCATAAGTTTTTACAAGAGGGGGAGGTGGGGGGCACTGACTGACCTTAAAGGGGGGGGGGCTTGATTCATGCTTCAGTAATCCCCTATATATTCAGCCCTCCCCCTGGATCCATCTTTGAATATTTCCAAATGGACTACAACTTTAAGGAAGTTAAAACAGCCATCAGTTTATGCAAATACATTGTACTTTAATAGTGTTAATTGGAAACCAAGTGAGGTGATTGAAAATGAAACAATGTTAGTTTAAACATTTTCATTGTTTTTGCATATTCTTGAGTAAATTATTGTAGCTAGACATTCTTATTTTACTTAGGCAAAAGAAACTTTGAATAAATGTAGTTTTTGTTTATTTCTCTAAAGTATTGTTATTCAGATGATATAAGTCAGCTGTGTTTTTTACATTATGTGATTTAACTTGTATCCTATGAACAATATATTGATTCAATGTCTTCTCTTTGAAAAGAACAAAATACCTAACACATAAAAAAATAATTATAAACATATCAAAGGCTCATCACATGTGAAAAATACATATAAAAAATAGTGATATATATATAATGATATGCTTGAACAATCACAAAAATACTAGGACGGATTCTTGGAACTTACATACAAAAAAACAGAGATACTTTTGAATAACACACAAGTCTGCCCAAGCAATAATTCATTTCATGATTTTTTTATTTTATTTTAAGTCTGTGGTTTCTCTTCTTCTTTTAATAACTAAAATTGCATTTAAAAAAAAAAAGTTCTTAAAAGCAAAGTGGAAAATAAATAGACATTTCTCAAGCACAATCAAGATTTTTAAGCTAACTGAGTCTACTGTGTACATAATAACAATAAAAAGTAAATCAACAAAATCTGAAAATAATTGTTCCTAGTTTCTTTACCATTCCCAAATTACAAAAACATTTTTGTATGAACAGTTTGAAGCATTATAATTCAATGTCCATCATGATTAAGCATTCTACTAGAAACTGTATAAGCATGATGGTATCTTGATTGGTGTCATGACAAATAGTTTCTGGTTGGGAAATTTCATGTTGGATATGTCTCACCTTAATTGCTGCCATTTAGTTGTTTGTAATAAAATTGCCATTTATCGTAATAATTTAAGTTGTGATATCATGCCTAACAATTTTTTTTTTAAAGTACAGTGAAACCAGATTAAACTGAACCCTGAGTAGTATAAACTTTCTTCTGATTGAAATCACTTAAAACAAAACAAAAATAAATTCTTCAAGTTATCAATCTTTTAAACAAAATTCTAAACACGACAAAAGTGAGATTCCATTTAAACATGTTTTACTCTGTATCATATATATCATAACATTTGAACAACACTGGAGAGTGACACAAGTTATAGCACTGTCTATGAAAACTCTATTTTATAAATTATGCAAAAAATAACATAAGTTTTATTTCTATCAAAAACTTGCTTTAATCTTCAAGTGTAATTTCTAATAAACAACTCTGAAATCGTCTCTTCGTGCAACTCTATAACACTTAACATATTGTTATTTTCAAATACCTTTTATAACTTGAAATGATAAAAAAATCATCAACACAATTAAAAAAACGGTTTTATTTATAAGGAGGTCCTAAAAAAAGATGTTGTTTTGGAATTAATTTTCCAGAGTGATAATATTTCAAATTCTGAATCCACTGTGTGATATAATTCCATTGAATTCATTATTCTACATTCATGCCATCTCTCTCTCATATTCTTATTTAACTATCTCTCTCTCTCACATTTCTACTTAACCCTCTCTCTATCTCTCACACACATTCATAAATGTTCCATAATACCAACATCAGCTAGGCTTTATCCATTAAATCTAACAAATTATCATTGTCATTAGAGGATCCTTCGTTTACTGCTAATTCTCCCATAATTCTACTTAATTCGTCATTCTTTTGTTTCTGAAATGTAACGAAATTTTGCATTAAATAGAAATGAACTAAAAGTGTTGGTACAGCAAAAATGCCAAAATCTACAGCAAATGAGGGCCATAATTACCTCAACCAGAAAAGAAAAGAAAACATCATTTACAACTTTTCAATTCATCTATATATTCTCAAGAACCAGTATTAGTCAAATGGCTTAATTTCAACCATGAAGTTGACAAAATTTCCTCCAAGATTTAAAAAAAAGGACATGGTTCTTTGACAGTGAACTGGGAAGTTGATGTCAAAGTATGAAAAAAGATACACGGAAAGGTACTTCTTATATAAAAGACACTATGGACACTGAAACCAAATTGTTGTCAAACTGAGATGAATTGATAGAAATGCAACTTTATAAAATATATCATTGTCTACCATAAGAAGTTACTATCAAACTAGCTTAAACAGAAAACATAACATTTGAAAATAATAATTGATTGAAAGTCACTGGACCATGTCTTATGGGGTCAGTGCCTGGAAATAGTCCTCAAGCTGATATAAACTGATTGTAATGCAACTTTACCGAAAATATTATAAATCTAACACAAGTAGTTCCTATCAAATTGACTGATGCATTAAAATAACATTGAAAATTGTCAATTAATGGAAAGTTGCTAGACATAGGGAACAAAGACCTCGAAATAGTTAATTATCAAACTGATGTGTACTGACAGTAATGCAATTTTATAGAAAATATCATTGATCTTCCACAAGTAGTTCCTATCAAATTCAATGAAGCAGAAAATTAACCATTGTTGATGCCTCTTTATCAATGTCGCCATAAAAGCACCACCTATGTCTAGTCCCTTTCAAGACTGTCATCACATGCGAGACAAAAATCAAAATAGCAATAAATTCCTTTTGGAAATCAAAGTAAAAATCTGGTGTTTATATATGGTAGTTACGTATTAAATGTGCATGAAGTATAATATTTCAAAAGATTTTTTTTCCATTAGTCAACAGTTTACAAATGCAAAAGTTAGACTAGTTATTTAAGCAGCTACATGCTTATATATCATGCTCTATGATAAGAGGAACAAGAATGAGAAATAAATAAAATCAAACAGAAAAAAACTTCATCAAAACAAATTTTGTATACACAGATATTGTGAAAGTGCAACACATCTATTTCATTGAGTGTAAGAACAACTATTTACCACAGCTTTAGTAACTTGGGACTTCAGATATAAGTTAAAGCAAAAATATGGCACAAATAAAAGTCTTTGAATATATATGAAATACTAGTAAATGTATCTTTATAATACTTGATTAAACCAACTTATTCAAGCAAGTCAAAATTTCCTTCAAAACCTTTTCTACTAAAACTGTAATTGTTTTTCAAAACCTTGTAAATTCATACAAAAAATTGTTTTCCTTGCCATTTTAACTTGGTAAAATAAGTGATGATACAAGACATTGAAGTATTCCCTATTGCAAAATAAATGCATAACCAAGTAATTTCTGGCTTGATATTTTGGGTTTGATTTCAAC
Organism: Mytilus galloprovincialis; assembly: GCA_037788925.1. Classification (NCBI taxonomy): domain Eukaryota; kingdom Metazoa; phylum Mollusca; class Bivalvia; order Mytilida; family Mytilidae; genus Mytilus; species Mytilus galloprovincialis. Next base: position 54,831,180 of record CM075340.1, on the reverse strand, counting down.
GCATTCATCAAATTTCATTGTCATTTACAGCTGGTGGTATAAAGTGGAGTTCCAAAATAAACTTCCAACAACTGGTAAGAAACTTACAAAGTTTTTCAATAAGATAATGTTTAGCTACTCAATTTTGAAAATGATCAAAGACAAGCTTGACCCCTAATACAGTTGTGCATAGATGAATGATATATAAGATCCAAGCTCAATTACCCAGACCACCCCATTCCATCAAATGAACCTCAGAGGTATGAACAATATTTCCCTATTTTACAAAACACTCTATTTTTGATCATTACCTTGGAAGCATCTATTTTGACAACTTTAGATTCAGCTAATTCTATAGGCTTCATTAAGGCTGCTTCAGCTTGTCTGTAAATACATGATAAAAATATTAATATGATAAAATTTTCCATTAAAATATATGGATTGTTATGACAAAATCTATGTAGTTTCTAAAACTATATATTGTTTTTCACATTTGTGTATGAATTTTTACTTTTGGCTTTGATGGTTTATGTGTATTAATCAGTAAATCTATTATAAGCTGTTCTCTTACTCATATAATATATGAACAAAATAATAGTGCCCATCATTTCTTAATTCTGTTTTTTTTTCATTGATAATCTTTGCCAGCAAAGCTGATCTTGATTATTCAATGTCTACCTCACAAGGTAACAGTCCACATGAAAAAATGAAACTTAATAGGAAAGCATTTTCCAGACTTTAGGTTGACCAGTCTTTGCTCTTATTCCCAAATGCTTGGCAGATAAGAACAAAATACCAATTTAAAATTCTTTTGGTTGACCCAGTCAAGAATCTAATCAATTTTCTCCACATATTGAAGTGAACAATGCTGCAAAACAACAGAGTAAGTTCAAAGGGAGAATAAGTTAGTTCTGATAAAGACAAGAATAAACAGACTTATTTCAATGTAACACTATACTAGACTTTGCTTTCAAAGTGTATTCTTATATACTGTGGATTTATTCTTATTCTTGGGATACCAATTTTCATAGATTCTTGGGTACAGGTGAGCACAAAATTTCAATGTTCAACATATTATAAATTTTAAGTGCGCTTTTATGGAGACTTTGGGAAAACCATGAGGTCAAAAATCCACAAAAATGCAAATTTTCTTCAATCCAAGAAAAATAGTGCAAATGAAAATAGATGAAGGGGGTCTCATTGGGGGGTTTCGATCCCAGATCCCCTTACTGCTTTGTTAGATTCCCGTATCCCGCTTACACTATGTGCGTAAGCAATTCTCATTTTTTTGTCATTTCCAGGGTCCTGCAAGACCTCATTTCCCGTTTTCACGACATAATAATTTGACTTTCATGTTTCACGCTTACGAAAAATCAGCAATCCCTCATCATTCTTAGACCCCAATGAGACCCATGATGAATCCACAGTACACATTATAACAATTTAAATCTTACTCTTCTTCTTTGTCATTTTTAAATAAATTCAATCTGATCTCTGATTTATTACTAGCTGTTTTACTTCCTATAAGTTGTGATAATAAATCTAATTGTGCTTTGGCTAAAGGATCAGGTGTACTGGATTCCTACAAAAAAAAGTTAATTCAAATTAAATTTTAAATTAATAAAATAAATAAATGGGGAACAGATGATGCACCTACTTGCATATTATGCTATAAAGGGACATGACTCAAGAACTGTAAAATTAACGCTACCCAAATATATTTTTATTTTATGGGAACCTGTGTGATATCCAGTAATGGCGGACAAATAGCGATAAGGTGTATAAGCAATGTGTATATGTTTCATAATATTTACTTGAGGCAAACTTAATTATAAGTAAGAGTACTGAAACAAAAAATCCAGCAATTTTTCCATTTGTTAAGGGACATAACTCTAGAACAGTAAAAGTGATGCCACCAATATTCAAAATTGAAATGTGTTTTGTGGTAATAAGCATTGTGTACAAGTTTCATCACATTTGGTAGAGGCAAACTAAAGTTAGAGAACGGAAACAAAAAATTCAGAAATATTTCCATTTGTAGAGGAGCATAACTCAACAACATTAAAAGTTACGACACCAAAATTCAACCCTGATATGAGTTTTGTGGTAATAAGCATTGTGTATAAGTTTCATAACATTTTGTTTTGAGGCAAACTAAAGTTAAACAACAGAAACGAAAAATTCAGCAATTTTTCCATTTATAAAGGGGCATAAGCCACATAACAGTAAAAGTGATGCCACCAAAATAAAAAGTTGATCTGTGTTTTGTGGTAATAACTCAATTAGCATTGTGTAACAGTTTCATAACATTTGGATGAGGCAAACTAAAGTTAGAGAACCGAAAACGAAAAATTTAGCAATTTAGCTATGTCAATTGTAATTTCTAACACTACTCACTATATCTGAACTTGTTGTTGTTCTTGTTGATCCTGTCGTTTCAACTGTTCGTGATACAGAATACCTAAATAATTCAATATAGCTCGGTTAAATACAAAAATATTCATTGTTTGTTCCTTTGCTACATTTTTTTGTACGTCATTAAATAATTATTATATACTGTGAAAGTATTTTTATTCGTGGGGTACCAATTTTCGTGGTTTTCGTGGATGACTTTATCCACGAATTTAAGTGTCCAACGAAATAAAAACAACCATTGTCCAAATCAAGACATGGAAAGATCCCCATCGGTAGGTTTGACTACTGATATAATCTAGAGAATATACTGAATAACGCCAAATCTGAGGATACTTTAATAGCAGTCACAGAACTACAACCGCATGCAGGATTATACCCATTTAATCTTTAAAAACCTAAACTGTACAACTTTTGATCTTTTAATTCTCAGAAAAAATATTTTTGATCAATGAAAGTCAGATTTCCAGTATTGATATGCTAGTATGATAAAGTGTTCATTTTATATCCTGGATAGTTCTCCTACATATGGGAAATAATAATTTCATGCTGGGCTTGATTTTGATAAGAATTATTTCACAATTCAAGATACGTTTATAGCTTTTGTTTATGTTACTGTTTTCCTTAGGTGACATGTTTATGGCCTTATTAACACCTTTGATGGTTTTTAATCTGTTGATCACTTTATCAGGTTTATTCCCGATTGTCCCACTTTTTAAAATTTTAGAGTTCTGATTGTCCCACATGAAAAGTTCTGATTGTCCCACATTATTTTATGTAGTGAAATGTTCTTAGATAAACAAGGTAACTGTTGTTTGTTTTGCTAAATAAACAAGAATTAATTATTGCACATTTAATATCAATTACACTTCATTTTTTTCATACTTTCAATAAAGATAGAGTGGACCAATCTTAATAGATCTAACTTTAAAAAAAACTAGAAGTAGGTGTTAATATAAGAAAGTTTTATAAAATTTTATTGCTTTTTTGTGTCAAATTGACCATTCTGTCAATTTGTAAATTTTGGAATTTTCTCTTTTTTTTTTACCCCCATCTATTTTCTCAAAATTTGCTTCTGTCTAGAATTTTTCCAGATCAGCCTTTCCAAGAATCACTATTAAAGGTTGTTTTCCAATTTTCCCATTGTTTTTGCAGTCAACAGGACTATTCACCAATTATAAAGAAGAGCCAGACTTCCATAAGAAATAAGAAGATGTGGTATGATTGTCAATGAGACAACTCTCCCAAAGAGACCAAATGACAGAAATTAACAACTATAGGTCACCATACGGCCTTCAACAATGAGCAAATCCCATATCACATAGCTACAAAAGGCCCCAAAATGACTAATGTAAAACGAGAAAACTAATGGCATAATTTATGTACAAAATAATGAACGAAAAACAAATATGATACACGGCAACAAACGACAACCACTGACTTACAGGCTCCTGGCTTGGGACATCACCACAACAAAGATACTAAGTACAGATCTGAGAGTATTCGCAGTACTGACTGCTAGTTCAAAGCCAATAAAAAATAATTTAAAAAAATATGCATCTTAGACTAAAATTTTTTAAATTTTTTAAAAGACTTCATATTATATTATATGATACTTCAATTGTACCTACTATGAGCAAAATAAAATATGTAAATATCATTATTTGTTCTTATTTTGTTCATATTTTATAAGTTACATCGATTAGTAACCTTTGATTAACTGCAACACGCTATAAAAACAAATTAATCATTATAAAAACAGTTCCCAATTGTCCCACATTTAAACTTCCCAATTGTCCCACAAACATATTCCCGATTGTCCCACAAAATTTCATTACCTTTTTACCTGTAATTTCAAAAAGTGGGACAATCGGAAAGACACCCTTTATCATGGGTTAATCAGTGCTATCACTACATTTACACTGGTCAATGTTTACTTTGCAATTTCCTTCAATCCAAACTATTTGTAACCTTTGTTTCTAAAGGCTTTAATTTTTGAATTATTATTTTTTTTTTTTACAAAACTAGAATCCATGAATTTAAAACCCCACGAACATGTAAATATTGCTCAAACCACGAAAATTGATACCCACGAATTGAAGTATTTTCACAGTAATCTGAAATCAGATTTTTCCCTTACATTAATGCTTCTGACATGGATTGTATTTTCAATGTTATCTGCTTGTAGGTTTGTACACTCCTTAATTCACCTATTCTCATATTCAGTATAAGATGAGTGGTTTTCAATATAGAGAGATCATATATACTTTTTGTACAAAGAAGATCATACAACATTTTTCCACAGTAATAACAATTTTCTGCATTGTAAATTTTTAACTCGGCAAACAAAAATTTCAATACAACAAATTAAACTCAATTTGTGGCCACTATCAGAATATTGTTTGTTTCCCCAAACCTGATAGATTACCTTTTACATACATGGTAATTTTCATGGTTTCTATCATTTCTTAACAATTCTGACAGCAATTCCAATTGAATAAAACTATTTAAATACTGCTTTAACAAAAAAATGTTTGAAAAACTGATCACAAGAAGCATTTGGCTTCTATTCTGTGCAGTATACAGGGAAAAATCTTCCATTGTGTGGACATTCTTTGCTCAATATACAATGAAGGATAAAATGTACGATACCAAATAAAACAGATTTTTTTCAAGATGTGTCAGAATTGGGGAAACAAACTATATGCTATGTTATGCCGACTTACAAAATGAACTGAAATAATCATGAAATAAATATTCTAACCAGAAATCAGACAAACTGTTCTGAAACACTTACTCACTAAAATCAAAAGCACCTCTCATCCTTGAAAATATTAATTATATTTAATAAATGGACATTTTTGTTGGAAACATTTCAAACAGATTATTTGAATTAACATGAAATTCATTTTGTGGTTTACTGTTTTTACCTCAACAAAGTTGTGCATCAAATAGAATAACTCTTTCCTTGCCCATTATAACGAAATATCATATAGATGAGCACTTTTTCTGTTTTAATTCCTGCAGTTGAAATTCTCTTTTTGCTCAAATAATCTATAGTGTTTTATTGTTTCTTTGGCAAAACAAAGGTAAAGCATGTCTTAAATTATACTTGAAGCTTTGTAGTTTTTTAATCAGAGAACTAACATTACAACTTTAACTTACATATTTGTTCCTAATTTTGTTACTCTACCGCCTTTCATGTCAAATGACCCTTCACCTTGTGACCCGGTATATGATCCTCCAGGGGTGAACTGTATTGTTTTAATTTCATTACCATTTTCATTATAATAACTGAAAAAGAAAAAATTATAATCAAGTTTGAAACTGTGAACTCAGGACATGTTTTTTTTTTTTGAAATCTTAAATGGTAGTGTAATTCATTATAAGTCACCTTTTCAAGTCAAAGGCATTCTGGATAATATTTTCAAAAGCATACACCAAATTGTTAGGATTGGCGTAAAACGTACTAATCAATGAAAATTCAATAAATGATGTGAAGTTATTTTCATTTTGGTGTACGAACAATGAGATTACCCATAGTCCTTTAGATTCTGAAAAGGCAAACCAAAGGAATTTCTCATATATCATAATGAATCCATTGTAAAAACAGATGTATTTCAACTGATCTCTCTTTTATTTACAATGTTCTGAGATAAGAACCTGACTTTTGACCTTGAAAATCAATTTTACTCCTTTACAATTCTTAGCCTCATGACATTTCACAATCAATTAATGAGTAGTTATACCTGCATTTGACAAGAATATTTTAAAGTCTGGCCTCAATCAATTTGTTTATGATAATAATGTCTTCCTTACTTAATAATATTCCAGTGCATCATATGAATTATTCAAATCACTATTCTAATTTATGATTTTATTTGTTGTATTTTTGCTTTTTTAACTTTTTCTTTCATTAGTATTATATTTTAAAATTTGATAGGACTTAGGAAAACGGCATAATTGTACAAACCGTATAAGACCGGGATTTTCTGTTCCATGAGGTAAACTTCCTGTTGTTGGTAAAACAAATCTACCATTACTATTTTGTACTTTGTCTTTAAGAAATATTGATACCTGAAATAGAAATGAAAGAAAAATAATCATTTACAACATGATGTGTTTACTGCATGGTAAGGAATAATGATTAATGGGGTGTTATGGAAAAGACTTGTCTACACAAACTACAGAGTAAAAATAATTGTATGTATGTCTAGAGCTCCTACAAAAAAAAAACCCAACCATCACACTGTTATTATTTTCAGATGTAAATATTTGAATACTAGTCTATATCTTCCTTATTAAACCTAATTGCTGGTAAATTGACTTTTTAGTCTATATTCATCCTGTTATTTTACTGCTAGCTAATTTTTCAATCATTGTTTTGGAGTAGGAAAGTGTATTGTAGAATATGCCAAAATAAAGGGGAATTCCAGCACTACATGTGCTCCAATAGACTTCACAACTGTCAATTTCTTGACGATTTTACATTGTAGAAAATATTTTGAAAAAGGGCAAGCTTTTAAAATTAATCTATTCCTAAAATTATATATTTAGTAGAGAGCCTATCACACATGTAATACTGTAGTAACAGAGTTGAGCCAGCAAAGAGTAGAACAGTTAAGTCATTCTTGAGACATTGGTTGAGTTATTAAACTATATGGATTTGAGATGAACAAACTTGAATACATTGTATTATAATTTTCATCCTACAGTAAACAACCTTATAAATATGGTCTCTATATCTTTGCACATATTCATGGATATCGACCACAAAAGCTAGAATTACATTTCCACATTTGTTTATGCATGATTATTTACATATAACTTTAATTTCTTTTAAAATTCATCATCTTTTGTGATACCCATAGTCCATTTTTTTGGCACAAAAATTAATAATACATTTATTCTTAAAAATCATGTATCACTTACACAGAGCAAAATCGATGGAAATTTGAATTTGATATACTTTATGAATATATTTAAAATAGATCAATACATTTCCTTTAAATATTTAAATCTATCAAATGAAAATAATCCTATAATTCTATCTGAACATACATGCAGAAGTATGTTAAGTGGCACAGATTTAGATAAGGATTTATTTTATTTGGTAGTTGGTGATATTTTCAATTTTCAATTTTAGAATTCTATTGCATACAATTCAAGCTTCTATTTGCAATTATGAAATAAAATTATAATTTCAAGTATCCTTCAAGCTTTTACAGATTTGCTTGTTTTAATACTTGTCTCATCCTTTTGTTCTGTTTATAAAAAATAAAATATTTTTAAAACTAACTACCAACAGGAACTGTTTGTAAAGAATATTTGTTTGTTATGCAAACATTGAATTGATCCAATGTGTAACAGAAGATCACAAAACACTTGTTTATTACTATGAACACAAAACATTTCAAGGATTTTAAATGATTCACCAACACATTGTACATGTTGTAGTAAGCCTTGGAACTAAACACATCATTTAAAATATTGCAATTTTCCAATGAATTGATGTTATGTTAACCATGGGGTCAGGTACCAATATGAGGGTCGTAATGGGGGTACCTTCATGATGAATAACTGTAAAAATTCTTGCCAAATGATTTTAATGGTAGTTTTTGGTGCATGATGATAAAATGTAACTGATTTTGATGAATCACGTTAATTTTTTTAAAAATATAAACGGTTAAAGATTATTATTTGAGACCTCTGAATCATAAGGATATTTTGATGCTTCACAGTAGAATTTGACGCTAATGGTAGCAGAAAATGACTGTTAGGCGCCTGACTGAAAAGTGACCTTTTTTTAATATTGCATTACTTGTAATAATACAAAAATAGTACATGTATAATAAATTGCTATAACTGTTTACAGTTTGAATAATACTGAGTTAATTACAAACAAACAAAAAAACACTTATTAATGTTGCAGAAATAGAAAAATTATCTTTGATTGTATTATCTGGGCCAACAGTCTGCAGATTTTGCTGGTTAAATTGATATTACTTAGTAACACATAAACACCTTATTGTTGTCTGTAGACTAGTGTGCCATCTTTTTTTTTTTAAATTTATAACTTGCATTTTAACAACAGTATGGATCGAGTCATGAAATAATGTGCTGAGTTTGAAACTTGTTTCTTAATCAAATGGAAGTTATTCTTTTCTATTTTGTCATTTTGAAATTTATATTATCTCTACAAAGAATCAATACACTTTTATGTTTCTAGAATCAAAGAAAAATTGACAAGTCAGGTGAAAGTAATATTGGTGATGTACTTTTCTGTATGAAATCAATGTCTGATATTAATAACATCATTTCATCAGTTTCCTGTAAGACACTACACCTAGGAAATTAATAATGGTTGAAACAAAGTTTCTCATTCAATTATTATTGACACTGATTAGGCATAAAAATAACTCTCACAATCATGACTAGTGGGTTGAGACCTTGAGATAGCATTTTCATCTTCATTTTGTGTGAAAGCATCAAATTTAATCCCAGAAACCAATACTAAAAGAAATAACAATAAAACTATATATACATTGGATCTGTGAAGACTTCAAGTATTTAGTTTTGCAAATTTCTTGGGTGAACTAATAGCAATGATTTTTCATTGACTCATATCTGTCTAAACTACAAACCATGAATGAAAGATCCTATTTAAAGATCAGTCTTTTACCTTTTTATCGGAAGGGCATCCATGAATAAAAGAAATTTGTCATCTTGTAAAATTGAGCAGAACAACAGTTATTATTTTATTATATACAAATGTGTATATTACCAATGGCTTTTTGACATTTCTTTTCATGCATAAGTGCAAGTAAGGAATACATGCCTGGAAAAATAGAAATCAAATGGAAAAATTCCCAGCTATAGTATAAAAGAAGAAATCTTATTTCAATGGTAGCTACAGAACCGTAGCTCTTAGGTTTCATGATATTTTTTGTCTCTTTGGTCCCCAAATAGTCAAAAATAAATAAAAGTACCTAAGAGCTACAGTTCCGCAGCTATTTCAATACCAGATCTGAATTCTTTTTTTAACGGTAACATCTTAACTTTGAACTGATTGTTCAACATTTGAATCACATAGTTAAATGATAGTATAATTAGGAAAAAGTGAGATATATACGGTAGGCCATATATAATGAGACAAAATTGCTTGTTTCAATAATAGAGAGAAGGACATGGAGCAATGGAAGGAATAGAAAAGACAAGTATAGTTATTAAAAATATTTTATATCACAGGTAAACATGTAAAAAAGTAAAGACATGATTGTTAAAAAAGTATATGTAGAGGTCCTTAACAACTGTATTTATATAAATATTGGAAAATATAAAGCTCAAAGCTCATCTCATTTCTAAAAATTTAAGGACACCGAAGTACTCAGTTCATTTACATTCTATAAATCTTTAAACCCCAGTTCCTTTCCTCAGTAAATATATGGACCCTTCCCAATCCAGTCTTTTCTATAAATTGATGCAACTCCTACAGTTCCATTCTAATATCTTTCTATGGAACCCATGTATCATAAATTTGCAATCCATTCTATTCTCCAATACATCCATATTCCTAACCATTCTCCTTATACATTTACTAAATACAACTTCAAGTATATTACACATACTTTCCTATACTACATCAATATCTTAGAGGTAATGCACCAAAGACCTTTTAACAACAATTTAAACAAGCAACTTAGTCACAATTGGGAGGGTTTTTGAAATGTATATAATATTAAAAAAAATATATCATAAATTGTAACAATTGAGATATAGATTCATTCATAATTAATATGACACATCCAAGTACCTGTTCTGCTCCATCAGAGTTCAACTTAAGAAGGAAATATATTTTTATATGTATAGTTAAGTGATTTTAAATACATCTAAATAATTTATCAAGTCTGGAGAAGTTGTTTTTTTAATCACCATGTAAAGTTAAAGTGATTTTAATTGTACATCTAAATGATTTATCAAGTCTGGAGAAAGGTATTTTTGTCACCATCTACAGTTAAATTTATTTTAAATACATCTAAATAAATAATCAAGTCTGGAGAAAGTTTTTTTTTTATCACCATGTAAAGTTAAAGTAATTTTAAATACATCTTAATGATTTATCATGTCTGGAGATAGGCATTCTAAACAAACTGGTTGAATATAAATAAAACAAGTGAAACTGCGAGCTACTGCTCACTGATCATACCCCCGTCGCAGTTGGATAATTTTGATAGTGTAAAATCATAAGTTTTCGGTAAACAGGAAATTAGTTGTCCAGTGATGAATCTGAAAACGCATCACACAGTGTAGCAGACTTATATAAACCCTGAAAACAAATTTCAGAAATCCTTGTAATGTAGTTCCTGAGAAAAATGTGACGAAAAATATTCATGGGATGGACGGACTGACGGACGGATGGATGGACGGATGGACAGAGGTAAAACAGTAAACACCCCCTTTTTAAAAGCGGGGGTATAAAAAAAGCTACTGGTATCTTGTTTTGAAAATTGATTTTTAGAAAAAGTTAAACACCATGTATCCCAAAAAAGTTCCTCTGTCAGTCAAAATGTTATAAAATTTGAAAAGGTTTGATAGAATTATTGATATCTAAAAAATTTGAAAATTTAGACAATATCTAAAAGTTATCTGCAAAGAAATAAAACAAATTCATTTATCAGTTAAACGCAGAAAAAAAATAAAACCAAGAAGTTATACATAAATGTTGACTGCCAAAAACTTAGTTCAACAATTTTACTTAATACCAGTTTTAAAACTTTCCAACAACCTGCTTCACCTAAGCAACGTTTCATTTCAAAATCTAACATGTCTAACTATTTTTTTAAATAGTCTGTAAAGATTTGAATAAAATAGAAATAATGGCAAGCAAGATAAATTGCTTGGATGAGCGCAGCTGGATACAACCGCAGAGGTCCAACCTTGAACAGTTGCGGTAAAAATGGACACAATATAAGCACTTGATACAGGTCTGAATTTGGATTGTAATTAAAGATTTGGATTTCTATTTACTTATATTAAAGTTAATGTCCGGAAACCACCTGTCTTCGGACCATGACAAGTTACCGATACATTATACAAAAAAAAATTGTGGTCATATAAAAATTGAATTACACATGAAAGATTTCTGCTGTGACAATTTTCCTATACTGTATGGGTTTGCTAATTGTTGATGGTCTTGTCATATGGTATTTATGGATAGTTGTCTCATTGACAATCATACTTAATTTATTTGCTTTTATCTGACAATAAAATCATTCCAACAAAAGAAATTTAATAGCATTTTATACAAATCATCTTAACAATTCACCATTGATTTTCAATTGTAGACAGTAAGCAAATTTAAATTGAAGACAAGTGTACCTTTGGGAAAAATCAATCATTTCTACCATTTTAACATGTAATATAATAGCTACAATTGTCCATTTATACACATCATCAATTTAAGATGTATTCTTTTCAAACATTTTTTTTTTTTAGTTGTTTTTTTGCTAAGGAATTGTTAATTGTTTTCTAGTCCCATGTGTTATCTCGATATTGAATCAATCAGTAAATTTCTGGAATATTACCTGAATTTCAATGATTTAATCAATTCAAGGTAGAATTCTATACAAATATTATCAGAAATCCAAAGAAGTGCATCTCTAGGGACATTTAATCATAGAAAATATTTCAAACAACGTAATTATTGAATTATTAATCAATTACTGAGCATGAATGTGAGACTGTTGAATAACAACATTAGTCAAATGACACTGATCATAACTTAGTAAAGAAACTATCAGCAAAAATGTAGAGTAATTAGTTAAAAGTACTTTAATACTGTAGATTCATTATTATTTGTTGGATACCAATTTTCGTGGGTTTCGTTGGTACAAGTGATCAAGAAATTACAATGTTCAAGGAATTACAAATTTTCTATAGGCTGTGTATGCGTAGAATGGCAAAATCAAGAAATCAAATATAAACGAACTTGCAAGTTTCCCTCAATCCACGAAATTTGATAACCATGAAAATAACTGAATCCACAGTACACTGTAATCAAGATAAAAGTACTTACACGTATATGCATATCTTGGAAAAAATTAAGTAATGTCTGCCTAATCAATTGATATTCTCCCATAGTTAATGATGCAAAACTCTGAAATATAGAGGACACAATGTAACACACAGTTAAAAAAGATTGCTTTGTATATTTCGGAGTTTAAAAGTATGACGTCCATTACCACTGAATTAGTTTACATTTTTGTTTAGGGGCCAACTGAAGCATGCATGAAGGTGCTGTAGTTTCTCGCTACATTGAAGACCCATTGGTGGCCTTTTTCTGTTGTCTGCTCTTCGGTCCGGTTGTCTCTTTGACACATTCCTCATTTCTATTCTCAATTTTATGTTTTTCATTCATTATTTTGAACATAATTCTGGCCAATAGTTTTCTTGTTTGAATTGTTTTACATTTGTCATTTCATGGTCTTTTATAGCTGACTATGAGGTATGAGTTTTGCTCATTGTTGAAGGCCATAAGATGACCTATAGTTGTTAATTTTTGTGTTAATTGCTCTCTTGTGGAGAGTTGTGTCATTTGCAATCCTACCACCCCTTCTTGTCTTTATATTTAAACATTTTAAATAATACAGAATTATTAAAAATGGCCAACATACCAAACTAAAAGCTTAATTATTGATTAAGGTGGTACCCAACACCTTCACTAAAATTAAATTGGCTTGTTTAATTTTCATAAAATTTTGACAAAGTATTTACTTTGACCCTTTGACAAAAATATAAAAATTTCAAAAAATTTAAACCAACCATTTTATAAGAAAAATTACACTGGTTACATAGCAGTTTGACAAACACTTATTTTGATCATTGAGAAGCTTAATACTCCCTTAACAACACAACGTAATTAAAATGTTAAGCTGACTTTAAAGAGTTATCTCCCTGTAGTGTTAGGTACCACCTTAAGAAAGATTCATTTTTAGATGTTCTTATTCATATTTTTATTATTTATATTGCTAAATATCTTATAATCTATCCCTTTTTACTGCAAGTACTGTTGCTAACAATTCAACAATTCAGGAGCTAACTATTAAAATTTTTTTTTCAGTTTTACTTATCAATACTTTACAAATACTAACTCAGGCATAAGAAAATAAAAAATATTGTCATTGGTTTGGTATTAATTCTTTAGGAAACTTGTCACCATCACAATATATTGATATACAGTTTCATTTGATGTGGAAATGATAAGTTTCATGGAAATGGTCTCAAGGAAAGATAACCCTCTAGGAAAATGATACTTACTTCCATTAATAACCTATATACATGGTCTAACTGTTGTCTAATTTCTGTAACATCCCCAACAAAACTTCTCATGGCATCCAGATGATTCAATGTAACTAATATTATATCTCTAGGTTTAAGGCACATGGATACTTGGTATTTAAAGGCCATTGTCATTAAATCATAAAGCTGGAAAAAAATTCAATGTTGGAATTAGTTGAAGTAAAAAAATATTTGGTCCTACTACAATGTATATGCTTTGTTAATTTATTGAATAAGATAAATTGAATTCATTTCAGCAAAAGTTGTCAAATCAGCTTTTTAAGGTTACATGGGAGTATAAGTAAAAAGTTATAAAATTATTGTAAATTGCAAAACTAAATCTATATTGTTCTGCTTTCAGAAATTAAAGACTTGTTTCTAAACTGCAAGCTTAGTAACTATTAATTGTATAAATTGCTATGTGATTATAAGATAAAATCACATGAATTTCTTCATACAAATGAAAATTACTATAAATTAATTGTAATTTTGCATTTAAATATTAACAATTGCTAATATTCAGCACACATCTGGAATTATCATTTTCAGGCCATGATGTCAAAATACACCTAATATCCTATACTACATTAGTAGATTGATTCATTGATTTTTGCTTCATTTCTTATCAGCACTTAACAGCTACATCAAGCAATACCTTAAGAAAACATTCTGTAAAAGATATTATTCAACTTCCCTTCTTATAAGTCTAGTTTAATTTAGTTTTCTGACATGTAATAATTATTATCGCTATTTTGTGCATTTTTCTTTGATCTTTTTTTGTGATAATTTTCATATCATGCTACTCGCTTGAGATGGAAAATTCTTGCTAGAAACTAAGGAGGCATGTGGCGTTGCTAATGAAATTGACAACATCGTCATAGGTAAAACAGCGATAAATAGATTATCATTGGTTATCTCAACTCGATTGCATTTCTCGCTTTCGCCGTCTCGGCTCAAGCGAGAAAATCAATCTCGTTGAGATGATCAAGGATAATCTATAAATATAACAAGTTTATTACACAATTGCAACTACATGTATATTGAATACAATGTACCGTTTTTTAAAATGGGACTTATAGTAACTTATATACTGTAAATTCAGAAATCATTGCATGCATTTATTATTGCAATTTTTGAAGAAGTGACAAAAATGTGAGATTAATAATTGTGATATATGTCGGGAAAATCTAATTACAGAAATATGTATAAGATACACTGTATCAGAATGCGAGTTCTTATTATTGTGATACTTACCTAGTCGTATAATTCCAATTAATAAAAACGTCGTAATAATTTCTTAATTTACAGTATATGACAATCTACATTTAAGGCCAAATAAAAAATTATGTGTGGTTCCAGTTACATCTGAAAAAAAGTTAGGGTAGGTAGGTAGGGATTTTTTTTTATTTTATGTTTTTTTTTTACATTGAGTCTATGGGAGCATCATTCTGACTTTAACAGTGCTTAATGAAAAATGACAATAAAATCTTTAGGGTAGGCTATTTTTAAGCCGAAAAAGTAGGGACGGTAGGGTTACTGGAACCAAACATATATTTTTATTTGGCCTAAGCATATTAAGTCTGTTAAAAATAATTTGTAGGTTTATATTTCAAACTGACCTTGTCCATACTGGCAGCATTAAGTCTCATAATGGAAGCATGGGCTAGTCTGTCAAATACTGTTCTCATGGCTTTCTTGGAATATAAAGGCTGAGGCTTAAATAATTCATCCATAAATCTTTTGTGAAACATTGTTGCAATAATATCGTGCAGAACTGAAAAAAAAATAATTGATTTTTCACATGTAGGTAACTCTAGTGGTATAAGAAGAAAAAGAAGATATTTTTATTCCAATTTTGGGCCCAAAAGGGCATAAGCATTACAACATCAATAATAAACCAAGCAACATTCTAAAATATAATAAGCTGAGGGAAAAAAACATAAAATAATAACGGAGGCTCAGACCAGAAAACATAATGCCTATAAATGGTGCATAACAAGAGTACACACGCTGAAATGTCTCACCTTCTTTGCTAATCATTGATATTATGTTGATAGTCCTAAATGTAAAGCTTTATTACACTGTCACGTAAACTTAACATTAATCAAGAAAACTAAACATTGACCAATGAACCATCAAAATGAGGTAAGGGCAGATGAACCATGCCAGGCAGACATGTACAGCTAACAATTCTTCCATACAACAAATATAGTTGACCTGTTGCTTATAGTTTAAGAAAAACAGACCAAAACACAAAAACTTAACACTGTTCAATGAACCATGAAAATGAGGTCAAGGTCAAATAAAACCTGTGCGACTGACATAAAGATCATAAAATATTTCCACACACCAAATATAGTTGACCTATGGCATATAGTATTAGAAAAAAAAGACCAAAACTCCAAAACTTAACTTTGACCACTGAACCATGAAAATGAGGTTAAGGTCAGAAGACACCTGCCAACTAGACATGTACACCTTAAAATCATTCCATATACCAAATATAGTACACATTTTTATCATAATTACATGTGTAACCTTGGCCTCCATCCACGATCCAAAAAGTGTTTATGTTGATGAATTCTATACTGTATCAAAATTGAAATCTTTTGTTTACAACACATTTTGGATTGTAGGTGGCGGCCAAGGTGTTTCTTAAGCTTCAAGGTCTGAAAATTGCACAAAATTAACATATTTTGACAAAATGTCCAAAATGGCTTACTTTGGGGGAAAAAGGGCACTTTTCTGAAAAGAATTGATGTATTTAGCATTTAGACTTTTGAAATAGACCCATTTACAAACCAAATTGTGACTTTTTGATGACTTATGATGAAGTTGATATTTAAGGCCATTTTGTGCCATAGGTGAACCTTGTCCTTTCCGAAAATTCCATGAAGGTTAACATTATTATGGATGACTAAAAAAACAAAGCCTTAATCTTAATAGATATGATTATGATTTATCTCTTAATCATAAAAAAAACCTTCTGCCATATCTTCTTAAAATTCTATGAAGGTTTGACAAAGATTTGACAAAGTAATTGATGTGAATGGAAAAATAAAAATAAATATTTTTAAAATTTTGCTCTAGATCTTGAAACTGTCTTTTGGTCATATATAAGCTTCTGTCCAAATTTCCTTAATTCCATGAAGGTTTGACAAAGTTATTGATGTTTAAAATAACTTTAACCACAGACTCTACCTTAATGTTGACACCACGCCAACAACAAAATCTAGGATCTTTATGTCTCACTTTCATCTTGTGACAAATATTACTTGCATTTTCAGGACAAGAATAGATTAATAATAAACACAATAGGTGTACAGAAGGTATTGAAAAATAGGCCGTTTGAGTGGCAGTCCAAATTTCCCTGAATTTTGTCGAAAAAGTGCTATTTTGCAATACCTATTCATTGTATTCAGGGAAATTTGGACTACCACTCAAAAAAAACAAGAATGTGTCCAAAGTACACAGATGCCCCACTCGCACTATGCTTTTCCATGTTCCATGGACCGTGAAATTGGGTAATTATCTAATTTGGCATTAAAATTAGAAAGATCATATCATAAGCAACAAGTGTACTAAGTTTCAAGTTGATTGGACTTCAGCTTCATCAAAAACTACCTTGACCAAAAACTTTAACCTGAAACTCCCACTTTCATTTTCTATGTTCAGTGGACCGTGAAATTGGGGTCAAAAGTCTAATTTGGCTTAAAAATTAGAAAGATCATCTCATAAGCAACAAGTGTACTGAGTTTCAAGTTGATTGGACTTCAGCTTCATCAAAAACTACCTTGACCAAAAACTTTAACCTGGACGGACGAACGGAGCCACAGACCAGAAAACATAATGCCCCTCTACTATCGTAGGTGGGGCATAAAAATAAGGTACATGTACATAAGTTATGGACATAATTTTTTCCTTGTACCAGACCACCAACAGGCCCCTCAATGATTTGTTGCAGTGTTTTTAACATGCAGGGTCTTAGGACTCTCTCAACTCCAGGCATTAGAATCAACATTACCATTCTGATGACAAGCATACATTGTACCTCTACATGCAATTGAATGCCATGCTTTGGCAAGGATTTTACTTTTAATCAGAAGGATGTAATATATCATTTTCTATTGGATATTCACCCTTTTGAAGTCAAGAGGTTGGATTGACATAAAGCTTGACAAACAAGAAGGCAGTGTGAGAGATCTGAATTATTTACTGTAGAACAATCCCCCAAACGAGAGATATCCCATTAATGAAGAACTGTCCCCCAGACAAGGGGTTATTTTACTGTTGAGTGTTGTAGAAAAGAAAAAGACAAACAACTCTTTTAATTGAAAAGGGGAAATTCATCTTATTTAGAACATCTTTTCCAAAAGATTGGTCCACATATTTTTGATAATAAAGAAGATATAAATCCATGAGGCATGAATATTACAAAATTCTTGGACATGTTTTGTCCATGTAATACCAGACAGATGTAAATATATATATAGTTCTCCAGGGAAAGTTTCTTCAAATATCATAAATATGTGCTCTTTTGAACTAAGATGTGGGTTTTACATAAATCTATTTTTTATCACTGGAAATGTACCCCTGATTCATGGATTTGAAAGGTTGTTCCAAACCTAACAGTAACAGTAGATACATTTTTTTTATTAACATGATTAACATCTTGTCAATGTGCTGTCTTAGGGAGGGATAAATCCTACTTTGTAAAGGATCAGTCTGATTCAAACAAAAAATTCTCTGCAACTGATATTATCAAGATGCTTGATTTCTTGATTGACAACATATTTGTTACTTTCGGAGGACGTGTTTTTCAACAGACTGTCGGCATTCCAATGGGAACAAACTGTGCCCCTCTACTTGCCGACTTGTTTCTTTATTATTATGATGCTGACTTCATGCAGGAACTTCTTAGGAAGAAAGATAAGAAGTTAGCAATATCCTTTAACTCTACTTTCTGCTATATAGATGATGTTCTTTCACTAAATAATTCAAAATTTGGTGACTATGTGGAACACATCTATCCCATCGAGCTAGAGATAAAGGATACTACAGATACAGTTAAGTCGGCCTCATATCTTGACTTACATCTTGAAATTGACAATGAGGGTTGGTTGAAAACAAAACTTTACGACAAAAGAGATGATTTCAGCTTTCCAATTGTGAACTTTCCATTTCTAAGTAGCAACATTCCAGCAGCACCTGCATACGGGGTATATATCTCCCAATTGATACGATATTCCCGTGCTTGCATCTCCTATCATGATTTTCTTGATAGAGGGTTGCTGCTCACAAGGAAGCCATTAAATTAAGAGTTCCAAATGGTGAAGTTGAAATCATCCCTTCGTAAATTCGAGTTGGTTGACCGTTATGGAATAACTGTTTCACAAATGACATCAGATATGTTCCTTTTCAATGTTGTAACTACAATCTCCTTCCCTTTCATGAATATGACCTACCGAATTAGGCCATTTAACGGATTTGTTATCACATAAGCAACACGACGGGTGCCACATGTGGAGTAGGATCTGCTTACCCTTCCGGAGCACCTGAGATCACCCCTAGTTTTTTGGTGGGTTTCGTGTTGTTTATTCTTTAGTTTTCTATGTTGTGTCATGTGTGCTGTTGTTTGTTTGTCTTTTTCATTTTTAGCCATGGCGTTGTCAGTTTGCTTTAGATTTATGAGTTTGACTCAGGGCTTCCAAAAAACATTTGAGCCAGCCGGACATTTTATATCTGATCCTGATTTTAATCCCTTAAGACTTAGTCACAAAAGGCAATTATGGTAATCAGATGGCCATTCCAATGATAATGACACTAGATTAAAAAACGATTTTAAACTTTACTTTGATATGAATTTGATGTTTGGATGTAAACTGTTAAATTGGCAGTGCATTATTCAAAGTGTGCACATCAGCGTGCTCATACCTGCCATAGACTCTTTATTTGTGCAAAATGACATGTCAAAAACTTTATTTTCGTTTTTAAAATCACGTTTTTCTAAAACCGGATGTTGACTTGACAATGGTAAAACATGGACCATAAACGGATACATAAAATCCGTGTACGTTTACAAAGCATGACTGAGTGAAGAAGCTCTTTCCACATTATTTCTTCAACAAAATACTTGAACTGAACGTTTAGATACAGGTATCAAAGATAATTTTAGCATTTTGAAGAAATAAAGGATGCATAATTAAATTTCCCACCTTTGCACATGCGCACACGTGTTCTAGTTCATTCAACGTAGTTCTGACGATTTTTCATTTAAACCTTTTAAAATTTTTCATCAAATCATGTAGATAAAATTTTAATCTTTTGGACTAAATCAATGAGCTACAAACCGCGGAAATGTAAGAAAATAATTGTGAATAGACCGATAAATTTATACGATGTCCGGTACTGAACATAGTTCACCTGTCACCTGAACAGGTAGATATCCCCTGTCCAACAACTAATTAGCCTTGATTAAAATTAGAAAATATTGAAGTAGGGGTTGTTTTGTTAGTAATTAATCATCATGTCACTTTTATGACCAGAAATGTGTGGATGTTAAAGGCAAAAGGTTGGGTCAAAAAGTTCGTGAATTATGTTAAAATGACAGAAAAAGCCTTGAAAACTAAAATGTATATGACCGTTTCATGTTTGCCCAGCCGGACTTTTACCAGACATTATGCAAATGTCCGGAATATATGACCGTTTTGGAAGCCCTGGTTTGACTGTCCCTTTGGTATCTTTCGTCCCTCTTTTATAATTTCTAAATGTACACGACAATTACTGTTAAGCACCTACTATTCTTTGTTAAAATTTAAACAAATAGCAATAAACTGGCTACCTTTTTAGCATAAATATTGCCTTCAATGGCTTTATTACGTCTTGATAGTGCACCAGGCAAACTATGTTAAAAACTTAAACTTTAAAGCGTCTTACCTTTCTTCGCTTTCTCATCTGCTATATTTTGTGCTCTTAGACGTTGGTCGAGAATGTAAATCATTTCTCCTCCCAAATTAATGAACAATAAAGGTAATGTTTTACACGACATTTTTCTGGATAGTGTCAAGAACCAGATCGAATCTGTCAGTGCTCGTTTATTAGAAGGTCAAGGTTATTGCCAAGACGTTCGGAAATTTACAATGACTAAAAGTCAAAACAACATCGTAAGCCCGGACAGGATTTCCGCGTTAATACTTAGCAATGAACACTTCTCCAGAGACCTATAGTTTAGATACATTTTACTTTAAATCATCATTCTTATAAAAATTAATTCATAAACGTATATGGATGCTTATTCTAATCTTGCAGATTGATTGCCTTAATCTAAAAATCTTTAAGATCCAAATATTCTTCAAAACAAAATAGCTGAGCAAAATAGAGTTTTAAAGGAAAAATAAGAGGAAAGTCCATTCAATCAGAGACAAATATTAAAAATTGTCATATTCCTGACTTATCTCTGATGTGAAGAAAGACCTATTTGGAGACTTGTAAATCTTCTCAGTTCATTCGGGGACTTTCTATACTAACTTAGGCAGCAACCATTTGATTTTCTGGGGGGGGGCTATGGTTTTTTTTTCTGGACAAATTTTTTTTTTCGCCTGTGGCGAAAAACAATCTATTTTTTTCGCGACAAGTCGAAAACAATTTTTTTTCTTTCAAATTTAGCATTACATATAGTGGCAGCTGAGGGTGAAACAAACAATTTTTTTTTCTCAGAATCAAAAACAAATTATTTTTTTCTCCAAAAACTGGAAACAAACTTTTTTTTCCAAAAAAAACCATAGCCCCCCCCAGAAAATCAAATGGTTGCTGCCTTAGTATAGAAGATAGAAAGTCCCTGTTTCATTCAAAGGATACCTGTCCTCACATATAATAGGGGCAAATAAAAAATAGTTTGTGGCACACGTTATCAATCGACAAAAACAAAACGAACATGAACAGAAATTTTACAAGTTCAATTTATTTGCCCAAAACCTTGAAAATTACGAAGGAATTTTGTTGTACTTTGATGTTAGGTGAACTCGAATAGTTGAAAATAAAATCAACACTTCACAATTGTTTTTCTTTATGTTATTTGGAACTTCTCTAGAGTTGTCCTATTCTCTAAGAGTGAAAATAGTTATGGAGCTGAATGATCTGATTGTTGGACTTATTTTGTCAACGATCATACCTATCCTATACTATTTATACTTTGTCAGCCGGTCAAAATCAAAATCTCTGCCACCAGCTTATAAAGGCTGGTTTCCATGGTTGGGATGTGCATTTGAATTCGGGAAAAATCCTCTTGATTTCATAGCCCAAAAGAAGGAGGTACAATTATGTATATTCCTAAATACGAAACATTTTTAAAAAGACCAGCTTTCACTTAAATCTAGAAAAAAAACTTACATCTTTCAACAAAGTCAAAGGTATTTCCCTCAACAGAATTGCAAATACTTGATCATATTGATAATAAGTCGAAATAATTACGATGTCTTGATAGGCTATTTAAATTTTGCTCAAGGACGGCTTCCTAGGACATAGAAAAGAGTCCCAGAAAAAAAATTATATAGCCTTCCAAGACATCATAGTTCATGTAATTATTTGGACTAGTTGATACTCTGAATAAATTTTACTAGTCTTGGGCATCACACTAGTGACTATTTAAAGGTGCATCTGTGAAACTTGAAAGTAAAAAGAAATACCATTGACATTTAAAAGAATTTATTATTGGCAGTGGCTATTTGACCGGCACCAGCTAAATAGCAAATTTGCTATTTAGCCGGCACTGAATAAAACTGTTCATTAATGTGATTAGTAGAGAATAAAAAAAGCTTAAAAAATAATTTAAAATCATTTTATCACAATATCAAGCATTAAAAATACAGTACATGTACAATGAAAAATAAAATATTGAAGATGTTCATAAATAAATAATTAAATACTTTATAATATTAATTAAAAGCATGAAAACACATTTGTATATATACATTACTAAATATATTTTTTTCTAAAATATTTATAAAAAAGTTGATGTCCAAATATGTGTAAAATCTATGGTTTAAATATCCTGCCATGCGATAAAAAAAGTGTTATGTGAAACTACGTACATCATAAAAAAAACAATATTAAAAGTTGTTTGCTACAAATTTCAAAAGGGCACCTGATTTAACACTTTCAATTGTTACAAAACCAATGCCTTTGGAAGTTGTTTTAATCTAGCACAAGATAAATGTTGCCACTCCAAACAGGAACTACACATTAGGCAACAACCATTTGATTTTCTGGGGGGGCTATGGTTATTTTTTCTGGACAAATTTTTTTTTTTTCGCCTGTGGCGAAAAACAATCTATTTTTTTCGCGACAAGTCGAAAACAATATTTTTTTTTCAATTTTAGCATTACATATTGTGGCAGCTGAGGGTGAAACAAACAATTTTTTTTTCTCAGAATCAAAAACAAATTATTTTTTTCTCCAAAAACTGGAAACAAACTTTTTTTTCCAAAAAAAACCATAGCCCCCCCAGCCCCCCCCCCCCCCCCCCCAGAAAATCAAATGGTTGCTGCCTTACACTCACAGGCACTTGTCTCAGAAAATTTTTTTCCTATATACCTTAATATAACACAAGGTACTTAACTTAATTTTTTATGCAGTTAAGCTGCATTATGCGAGCACCCTAGATTTCTGTTCTACCCAATAAATGCTGAAATACTTGCCATTGTTATTATTTAGCTCGCTACTATGTTATATATAACTAATTGAACACTTTTTTAATACTTTTTATTCTGGATTACAAAAAATATGACCAGAAAAAGCCTTAAATGATCGTTGATTTATCCAAAAGTTTTGAAGTTACACATAGGAAGTAGTGCTTATTAATAATCCTTGTGTAGTTCATTATGACTTGTGCTTTTAGCTAAGATGTCAAAGAACAATTGTATGAAATATTTAATCGCCGAAAATCTCTTAAGACAAGTAGTTTAGATTTCCCAAATGGAAAAAGTCGTAGGAATATTGTTTGTCATCAATACGTAGTATAACTACGTCAGTAGTCTATTATATAATAAGTTGTTCATGCTGTTGGCGGCAATTTCAAATTAGAAAAAGAAATTTTCGTAGCTTTTCAATTTGGAGGCAGGTGTGCAAATTAGCGGTGGTCCGAGGTCCGCGACCTTCCACTTTTGCAAGCGGAATTTCGACTAGGATAGTTGGTTTCTAGCTACGCCCGACGTAGTCACCTTCCACTTGAAAGAAAATAAGAAATTACTTTGCAAACCTTCCATGCAAGTCACCAAAGTCTCCAATCAAACGAGCTAAAAACTTATTTTTATCATTATCATTCATGACAGCGATGTTCATTTTGTTCAACCGCTAGCTTTATACAGAAAATCGCCGACAAATATTGTAAAAATTCGAGTAAAATCGTATCTGATTGACAAAAACAACATTCTAAACACATAACAATGGCGGCCGTGAAAACAAAATTTTACAATATCGGATCCGATTCCGGAAGCGGATAAGGATAATTGCGGGTTTGGCGATCAATTACAATTCAATTACAAAATAAATCAAAGCAGGTGAAAAAATAAATGTATGCATGGTAAATGAATATAAACACTAGAATTGTAAACCAAAAGATATATGTAAAAGAAAAAAAAGCAGAAAAATATTTTATACAGAAACTCAAAGTTACTTTTTGACAAATTTTAATTTAAAAATCCAATACAGCGTGCCAGCTGGGAACAGTATATCTAACAATATACATGTTCATGGTCACAGTCTAAATTTTTTTTATCAGTGATAAATGATGATAATGCATGTGAGATGCTTTTAAAGTGTAGACATATTACTGCAATTTCGAAGGGTCAATTAAAGTAGCTGAAAGTTTCTTTCTTTATTTTCACAAATAATGCAACTATATTATATATACCTAAATGTAAGTAAATCATATGATATATAGGTGGCATTCTTTGGGCCACTCTATTCCCTTCTGTTTGATATCTTGGAAACGGTCGAGCTCCCAACCCCTAAACCATATGAGGGGCAAGATCCAGGATTTTAGGTTAGGAGAGGCGCAAAGTTAAATTTTCGCCCAGCAGAGCGAGGCTACACAAAATTGGAGGTAAAATTATCAGAATATTCTTTATTAAGCTGAGAACAACCCATGCTTTGCAAATTTTAGGGGGGTGCACGCCCGTAACACCCCCCCCCCCTGAATCCGCCCCTGCATATATTCAAGTATAGGACAATATAATAAATAAAATGAAATATAGGGGGGAGTCCCTGGAGCTACCCCACCCCCTCCTGTTTGAGAACTTGGAAACGGTCGAGATCCACACCCCTTAACCATATATATTCATGTTTGTGACAATATGAAAAATCAAATGAAATATAGGAAGAGTCGCTGGGGGTCACCCCACCCTTCCTGTTTTAGAATTTAAAAATGGTCCAGATCCCCACCCCTAAACCATATATATTCATGTATGGGACAATATAACAAATCAGATGAAATATAGGGGGAGTCCCTTGGGTCACCCCACCCCCTCCTGTTTGGGAATTTGAAACCCGTTAAGATCGCCACCCCTTAACCATATATTTATGTACGGGACAATATAACAATTCAAATGAAAGATAGGGGGAGTCCCTGAGGTCACCCTACCCCCAGTGGCGGATCCAGAAATTTTCATAAGTGGGGGCCCGCTGACTGACCTAGGAGTCACGCTTCAGTGATTCCCAATATAAGCAACCAATTTTTTCTCCAAAAAATTGGGGGTGGGCCCCCTGCCACCCTAAATCCTCTGCCTACCCCTACCTGTTTGAGAACTTGAAAACCGTTGAGATCCCCACCCCTAAATTATATATGTATGGGACAAAATAACAAATCATTTACATTTACTATGGGCAGGTCAGTCAGACCTCACCTTTGGTCCCTGTTGTAGTGAACATTTGTCTGATTCGTGTCTCATACCTTTTGTACTATAGAACACAAACTCAGTTTTCTTTCCAGGGAAACCAGTCCATTCATACTATTACATGTTCATACTAAGTCAACTTGAACTTCTAGCAGTCAAATAAAACCAAGGTTAACTACCAAGTAGAACAACTGCAATCATTGGGAACTTGTACCACTGCAGACTCGCCATAAAAAAATATACATTGATATATGCATTGCTTTTGAAACCTTGATAACATATAAATTATTTGCCTTAATAAATAAATCATTAGATAAACATGAATGTTTAATGTTGAGGCAACATTGCCACAGTTTTCATAATTATGGTTGCCTTGGTTTTTGGTTAACTGCCTTCAGCGCTTACAGCGCTTTGATTGAAAAATGACCCCCAGTCCTGAATTCCCGTTATTTTTCGATTTCTCGGTTGTCAAACCTACTTAAACTTAATATGCCGTAAATCTAAATTGATTTATCTACACAATGGTATATGACACGACTATCATTGTTGTTGGGATCATTAGTAGCAGGTCTCAGAAGTCGGTCAACGGGATTTTTTTTGCATTCGTCTCAAACTTTGGCAACACCCAGTCCGCATGTAATTTTATACTGGTTTCTCATTGGTTGATCGTCTGGCTAAAAATAAATGTGGGAAATTTTGGTCAATTTATAATAAAATTGAGAATGGAAATGGGGAATGTGTCAAAGAGACAACAACCCGCCCAAATAAAAAACAACAGCAGAGGGTCACCAACAGGTCTTCAATGTAGCGAGAAATTCCCGCACCCGGAGGCGTCCTTCAGCTGGCCCCTAAACAAATATATACTAGTCCAGTGATAATGAACGCCATACTAATTTCCAAATTGTACACAAGAAACTAAAATTAAAATAATACAAGACTAACAAAGGCCAGAGGCTCCTGACTTGGGACAGGCGCAAAAATGCGGCGGGGTTAAACATGTTTGTGAGATCTCAACCCTCCCCCTATACCTCTAACCAATGTAGTAAAGTAAACGCATAACAATACGCACATTAAAATTCAGTTCAAGAGAAATCCGAGTCTGATGTCTCTACATTAGTGTCGTTGTGTACACGTGTGTTTCATAACAAAATGAATGTCAAACAGCTTATAGCATTGAATCAGGTAAAAAATGGTCATAACCTTTTGCTTCTGGGGCAAAGTGGAACGGGGAAGAGCCATTTGGTCTGTACTATAGAACAAGAACTAAAAAAAAGGGGGAAAACGGTCGCAGTCACAGGAACAACGGGAGTGGCTTCCTTGAATATAGGTGGGATTACTGTCCATTCCTGTTCCGGTATAGCAGATGGTCATTTTTCAAATGACGAACTATTACAAAAATTGACTATTGATGAATATTTTCGAAAATACAAAGGGTTCTGCAAGTTTAGGATTTTAAAAATGTCAATTTACCATTCAAATAAGGATTGACATATGTTTTTGTTTTGTTTTCCCTACTCAAAATGATATCAAAATGTTATTAGAAATATACATACCAAGAACAAATAGTATTATTAGCTAAATACATCTTTTCATGATACTTCAAAATTTCTCGCTTTTCAAACCTTTTGGAGTTATCTCAATATCTTATGTAAAGTCCAGAGAGAGTCTGAATGATGTCAATAAAATGGGAAAATCTGAGTTCTAAAATTAGAAACTCCTGACACATTCGACAGACCTCAAAAAACACTTATTTGGGTTTGTTTCACATAATCTGTAAAGAATTTACAATAAAGATAATAATTTATAGTCAGAGGGAAGCTGACAGTTTTTATTTTAATAATTTTTATAATAATTCAATCATTGCGGGCTGGGTGTTGCCAAAGTTTGAGACGAATGCAAAAAAAATCCTGTTGACCGACTTCTGAGACCTGCTACTAATGATCCCGACAACAATGATAGTCGTGTCATATACCATTGTGTAGATAAATCAATTTAGATTTACGGCATATTAAGTTTAAGTAGGTTTGACAACCGAGAAATCAAAAAATAACGGGAATTCGGGACTGGGGGTCATTTTTCCAAAAATTTAGTTAAGTACCTTGTGTTATATTAAGGTATATAGGAAAAAAAATTTCTGAGACAAGTGCCTGTGCTTACACTGGCTTCCTTTGAATCTGCATCATGTGTGCATATGTTGGATATGTAGAGAGGGTTCTTTTTCTTTTCTTTATATACGCTCTTAATAGCTTCCCATGCATCTTTTTGACAATATTTTTTGATTAAATCAGTTTTCCAGACTTTTTCTTCATGCTTGAAGATATTGATTTGATATTTGGTGTATTGTTTTATCATGGCAAGTTACAGGTCAAGGTCAATTTTCACAATTTTAGCATTTCTTCTTGTTCAGTTAAAGCCCTTTCCCTAGAATTAGATTTTTGATAAAATACTTATTTTAAAATTACTAGATTTTTGTTCAAAGGGGAATAACTCATTTTTTAAAAGATTTGTAAAAGACATGTCAAGTTAGAATTTCATTCCATTACATTGAATTTTCAACTGTTAGGGGACTATGTATAACCAGGCAATACTCACAGAATGGTTGTTCGAATATAATTACGTTATAAAAGTATATAAAGAACAGAAACAAACAAGGTTTAAATTTTTCTAGCCTATTTTGATCAAACTGATAAAATGATCATAATCAAAATTTGCCAATCTGCTTCTTTTGTAGAATAGGACACAATGTACAGGTAGCAAATTATTACACATATACATGTAATACAAACATATAAAGACAACTGCATACATTCAATGATGTTTTAAAAGATCTAAATTCTTTATTTGTTGCAGTTTGGGAGAATCTTCACTCTGTATGTAGCAGGGGAACGTCTGACTTTTATCACTGATGCAGAAGATTTCCAATATTTCTTTCAATCACCATTTGTTGACTTTCAGAAGGCTGTTCAAGATCCTGTGTTAAACGTTGGTATGTTTAACTTGCAGTAGCAATAGCACAGAGTCACATAGAAATCAAAATTTTTAACACAAAAATATAGACCACCTGAAGTGAAGCATAAAAAAAACCTATCATATTTTACTTATCCATACATTTATAAGAGAGCATCCTCCCAAAGGTGGAGACATTCACTAACAAAAAAATGAGTTATGAAGAAAATATACAAACACAAGTATGCTACATTGTAACTCAGACTTGCAAGTCATAACAGTTAACACTTTTAATATCAAAATGACTACAGCAATATTATATCTCATCCAAAAAAGACTTAAAAAAAGACTTAAACCTGAGAAGGAAGCATTGCTTTACCTTTTTGCAATCTTGTTAGCAAATTCTTATTCCCCAGAACCAAACCCTGGTCCTAGAGCACCAAAATACCCATGTGGAACTTGCAGTAAAGCAGTCACCTGGAAAACTGCAGGTGTGTGCTGCGATTCTTGTGACAAATGGTACCACAAAAACTGCTTAGGCATGGATACTCATATCTATAAAGGTTTGCAAAATATATCCTGGGAATGTAATCTTTGTGGATTGCCTAATTTCTCATCATGCATATTTGACTCAACACATCTTGAATGCACAAACAAACACTTATGAACCATTAAGTAAACAAATTTGCACTGACAACCAGTTACATGTAAACTACACAGACAGACCTTCAAACTATCAGAGTTCTAAAGTCTTGCCTGACACAAATATAACTGCCAATAAATTAAACACTAAATCAGTGAAAAAGGTATATTCCAAACCACCAAAATATCCTTGTGGATCATGCAATGGAGCAGTAACTTCGTAAACTGCTGCTGTTTGTTGTGATTCATGTGAGAAATGGTATCATAAAGAATGCATAGGTATGAGCACTCTTGTTTATCAGGGTTTAAATAATGTACAATGGGAATGTGACCCATGTGGCTTACCAAACTTCTCCACACGTCTGTTCTATACATCTATAGTTATGAATACAAACACATGTAACTTTGATTCATCTTCTAATTCATCCTTTTGTGAAGGCAATATAAGGAGCGCATCAGCAGCAACTTCCCCTATTAAAAAAACATCTAAACAGCCATACAATTATACAAGAAATAAAAGGTCAGACTTACCATTACGCCTCATAGTGGTTAATTGTCAGTCCATTAGGAATGAAAAAGCTGACATTGATAACCTCATTGAGACAACTAAACCAGACATTATGATTGGTAACGAATCATGGTTGCACAAAGATATAAGTTCTACTGAGGTCTTCCCACAAGGGTACATTGCATGCAGAAAAACCGCAAAACAGACGCTCATGGTGGGGTATTCATACTTATATCTGACAAATATCTCAGCTCAGAGCCACCAGATCTAAAATCTGATGACATTAGTGAACAACTGTGGGTTAAGGTTCAGATTACAGGGTCACCAGATTTATACATAGGTAGTTTTTACAAACCTCTAAATAAAACTGAGGAGGACTATTTATCACACTTAGGAAAATCTATCTCGAAAATAAAGTGTAGTGAAAATTGTCACCTTTGGTTAGGTGGTGATTTTAACAGTGGCGGAATTGATTGGAACAACTACTCTATAAAACAGAAGTCATACAACTCAAAACAATGTCAACAACTTATAAACATATGCCAAGACAACTATTTGGAACAAGTCGTAACAAAACCAACACATTACACAGAAACATCACAGTCCACACTTGATCTCTTTTTTACTAATAACAGCTCTCTAGTAAATAAAACTAAAGTCATTCACGGAATTTTCGATCACGAAATTGTTTATATTGAATCCAACTTAAAACCTAGAAGAGCAAAAAAAACACCTAGAAAATTTTCCTATACAAAAAAGCAAATACTGAACAAGTTAAAGAAAAGCTAAATAACATACACCTTAACGATATTACAAACCTAGAAAATCTTACAATGGATGAAC
The DNA here is from genome assembly GCA_037788925.1 of Mytilus galloprovincialis. NCBI lineage: Eukaryota > Metazoa > Mollusca > Bivalvia > Mytilida > Mytilidae > Mytilus > Mytilus galloprovincialis. The sequence goes on along the minus strand of CM075340.1, from coordinate 54,800,622 downwards.
TTTGGGATAAATTCAAAACAAATGTATTAAAAACCATGGAAGAGTCAATCCCTACTAAAATGATAAATAACACCAAACAGAAACTACCATGGATTAATAAAGAAATAAAGTCACTGATTAGAAAAAGGAACAAATTGTTCAAAAAATGAAAATAGACTCGCACAATAAAATTAATAAACAGTACAGGGAAACAAAAAAACTGCTTCAGAAAGAGACAAGAAAAGCTTATTGGACATATCTGGAAAACATCATTTGTTACGACGAAAGCTTACAAACCTCGCAAAAACAGAAAAAATTCTGGAATTATATTAGGTCCACCAAAAAAGACAGTTTGGATTTGCACCATTAAGATCTGAGGGCATGCTGATAGATGACACAAAACAAAATACTGAAATACTCAATAAACAATACCACTCTGTTTTTACACCTGAAAATGATAAGAACAAATACCAACTCTTTCAGACAACTATCTATCTATGGCAGAAATACATGTACCACCAAATGGCATAGACAAACTTTTAAAAAATCTTGATCCATCTAAAGCTACAGGTCCAGATGAAATACCAGCACGCATTCTTAAACAATTTGCACTTGAATCTGCACCACATCTCGCTTTCATTTTTAACACATCTTTCTTGAAAGTAGATGTACCAATAGACTGGAGACAGGCAAATGTGATCCCTATTTTTAAAAAAGGCGAAAAATACCTAGCCAGTAACTACAAACCTGTCTCCCTAACCTGCATTTGCTGCAAACTGCTTGAACACATTGTTGTAAGTAACATACTGAAACATCTGGACACACATAACATCCTTGTGGATAATCAGCATGGCTTCAGTTCAAAACGCAGCTGTGAAACACAGCTACTTACTTTAAGTCATGAACTACTACTTAGTAACCTCCATAATGGCGTACAAACTGATCTCATTATTTTAGACTTTTCCAAGGCATTTGACAAGGTACCTCACAAAAAATTATTATGGAAGATGGAAAACTATGGCATAAGGGGAAATACCTGGAATTGGGTGTCAGTCTTCCTTAATAACAGAATGCAACAGGTTGCCCTTGACGGAGAGGTATCTAGCCAAATGCCTGTCGTAAGTTGGGTGCCCCAAGGCTCAGCCTTGGGTCCACTACTATTTCTCATCTTCATTAATGACCTACCTGCAGCAGTAACATCAAAAACATGCTTGTTTGCAGATGATTGTATCGTATACAGAAACATAACTAACCACCAAGATTGTACCATACTACAAAATGACCTAAACTGCCTAGCCAAATGGGAACAAACTTGGGGTATGCAATTCCATCCAGAAAAATGCAACTCTCTCACTGTAACAAGAAAACAGTCACCATTCAAACATGACTACGACACTACGTTTTAAAAGGCCATCTTAGAATCTGTCAGGCTCAGCACTGCAAAATATCTCGGTATCACCCTTTCTCACAACATATCAACAACATTACTGCAAAAGCAAATAAGATCTTAGGCTTTCTTAAAAGAAATTTAAAAGTAAAGCAGGAAGAAACAAAAAGTTTGGCATACAAATCAATGGTACATTCCAATTTAGAATACTGCTCTTTAGTTTGGTCACCTCACACCCAAAAACAAAAAAAACAACATTGAAAAAGTACAAAGAAGGGCAGCACGCTACGTCACCAACAGGTACCACAACACCAGTAGTGTCACTTCCATGATTGACCATCTTCATTTGAAGTCACTTGAAACTCGCAGAAACATCAATCAAGTAACTATGCTGTACAAAATCTCACACAATCTCATTGCAGTAGATCCAAACCTTTACCTGTAACCACAGCCAGTCAAAAACACCAGATTCACTAATTACAGTACCAAACATTTAGCACAAGAACAGATTACTTCAAGTACAGCTTTTTTCCATTCACAGTTGTACTGTGGAATTCACTTCCACAGAACGTCATCAGAGTAAACTCCCTGGATCAGTTTTAAATACTGATCCATCCAGTCAGTATATTTAGATATCCAACCTGTTTGTAAATGTGTTAATTTTTGTTTTGTTTTTGCACAAAATTATTTTTGAATTATTGCACTCATTAGTTATTATATTTTTATTAAGTGTCTGTTTGCGATGCCCCGACGTATAGTCATAAATGTGCTGATGGATCGTCGTACGATGTAGATGTAGATGTAGAAGTATAAACAATTGTATAGTAAGGCCTAATTAATCATCCTGTGTTTAGGTTTACCCTATCTGCCATATTGTTCATACCTTAAATGCCCACCATTAGGTTTTGCATTTGGCAATTTAGGTAGAAAAGTGGCAAAATTGAGAATCTCTCCATATAAAATCAAGGTTAGACACAAAAGTGAGCAAAATTAAAAGAATACAAAACCACAGTTCATGGCTAGTTATTATTAAAAAAACAATTAAGTAGAACCTAGTTTTTCTACTTCCTGACTTTCAAGATTCAATGTGCCTTTATATGCAAAAAAAAAAAAGGTCTGTTGAATTTTTCAGCATACTTCCTGATAAGTTATTGTTTTGATAGGAATTGATTGTAACTTTATGGAAACTTAAGATAAAATGGCTACGAATGTCAGAACTTGGTGACTTTACATTGAATGCAATGAAATACTAAAGTAGGAAACTTTAAAGACACTGAACAACTAGAACTTGCTTACAAAAAAAACCTGAGACTACATATCTTATTTCTGCTGACTTATTTAGTCTTATTTGTACTATAATTGTCTAAAATTGATAAAAAAAAATTCCGTCCTGTGCGTGTGAATTACTGGATATTTAGTGTAAATGATGATCAGACTGGAGAAAATTTGTGATTTTCCTGATATATATTGCAGATGTATTTAAAGATAATGATTTTTTATAAATTTCAGCATCTGTTAGTAAAACATCATTTTTCAAGTATCACACAAAGATTCATGACATGGTTAAAGGAAGACTTGCTTCATCCAGGTTAATTTACTTTTCTGACAAACTATGTGATGAATTTAGGGACCAGTTAACACAGCTTGGAAAACAAGGTATTGAATGGGTTGTCATTAGCTTGAAAGTCACAACATGTTACCTATATTTAAACATTTATTTTTAATTAAAAACACTTTGTGGAGATATTAGTCTTCATTTTAATTAGACCACATTCATTTTGTGTCAGAAACCTATGTTGTGTCAACTATTTAATCACAATCCAAGTGACAATAATTGGTACATGAAAATGGATTCCATTCACTAATAAGGATACCTTTGTAGTGAAGATTATCAGTGGGCTCATTGGCACTCATACCACATCTTCCTATATCTATTAAGTATGAACTCTACTCTATATTAATGCATTTCTCATGTGATAAGAAAGTTAACTTAGTTAAGTAGCACACAATTTCCTAATAATGAGATGTTAAGTTCAATTTTTCCCTAATCCATGAAAATTGGTACCGATGAAATTTAATTAATCCACAACACAGTCATGTAGTTTTCAATACTGGTTATGTTTAATCTTACAGGTAAGGGAGACCTGCATCACTTGGTGAGGAAGTCTATGTATGCTGCAGTTATCAATAACCTATTTGGTAAAAATGTTTTACCAGTTAATTCTGAGGTATTTATTGCTTATAGTTGTGATTAACATAAATTAAAAAAGTTAAAAATCTCAAATTAGAAATAGAAATTAAAGCATGCAATACTTTCTTGCAAGTCACTGATTACTTGCAAAATTCTTCTTCTTCATGTCAATACCTCTATTGTTGGAGCACACACAGCTAGCTTATAATTTTCATGGATTAAGCTGTGTTCCCTTAACATTCAAATATTTGCAAATCATATAAGAATAATTCCATTGTAATCTGTTGAGTTAAACATCTGATCATTATGATTTGATCATAAATTTGATTTTCACTATTTTCTAGAAAGAGTTTGAGAAACTAGAAGAAATGTTTGTTATGTTTGATGAACAATTTGAATATGGAGCCAGAATTCCTTCTGTTTTTCTGAAGTAAGTATGATATGTGTTTAACTTTACTTATTCGTTCCCTCAAACGCCAATAAAGTATTTATGAACAAAAACTCAAACACATATCTATGGGAAAAAACGCTCGCTAGACGAGTGCAGCAAAGTTTTATTATCAAATAATTCAACTGTCCTCAAATCACTTTGCCAGCACACTAAGACCGCTGCAGCATACATGTCCTACAAACATATCTACAATGAAAAATAATGAAATAGAATCTTTCATATCACAAAAACATACTTTCATAATGTTCTTTTTAACATCTGCAGAAAAAACATAATGTGTTTACAATATTAAAAACTTATACAAAAGATGTACACAGGGGGGAGGGACTTCACTGCACTAAGACTGAGCTTTGAATGGTCAAGTTATGAAAATGTATTTTCAATGTTAACTTTTACCACGAATGACCAGTCCGTGCTATCATACAAAGAACTTTAAACTCTTAACTTTGTTAAGGTGACTTATTGTTTTGCTAAAATAATTTAAATATTATTGTAAACATAAACACTTGTTCCCAATATAACAACAAATCCATGTGCTATAGATAGTTAATAAATACATTTATTTTCTTATTCGTGCCCTCAAATGCAAATAAAGTATTTATGAACAAAAACTCAAACACATATCTATGGGGAAAAAGCTCGCCTAGACAAGTGCAGCAAAGTTTCGAAAACAAAATAAAGGATGGGCCATAAATGGACACATTGATTATATATCAAACATCAAGATTTTTTGTGACTGACAACCTTTCTTCTAAATTTTCTTTAACATAGCCATCTTTAGCACGATCACTTTTACATCTACCGTGTTTTTTGAAAATTCTATCTTCAATTTTTGATGCAGCAGCTGCCGTAGCTCCACCAGATCTCAAACTATGAACACCAAATTTAGTCTTGTCTAAACCTAACTTATGAAGAGCGGACAATAAATTGTCTCTAGCGGGAGAATACGATATTTTTCCTGACTTATGAAGTACATAACTGTTGTTACTTTTACAATAGCTTAAACCTCGGAATATATATTCCGTACTACTGAAAGAAATATTTGCCAAACTTAAATACCTGTGATTTGCCAAACTTGAATACCTGTGTAGCATATTGAATGGACAAGTGATGTTATTAGTCTTAGAAATGAGAACATCGATACCCTCTCTGTATACATCTGTTTTACTCTTTTCAAGAAAAAGTTTCACATATGAATTATACAAAGTTGTGTTGTTTCTTTTCAAATTTGACAATTCTGAAAAACATAAAAAAGCAGAAAAACACAATAAGCACAAACAAATCTTTTAAAGAGGACTTTTCATTGCCATATAACAATACAATATGTTTCAAAATTTCTGGAGTAATTGGGTCTTTTTATACAACTGCACAATTAAAAAAAATTTTGGTCGTATATTGGTATCACATCTGCGTCTTCGTTGTCGTCAGCGTCGTATTGTTTCCGGATAATAACTTTTGAATAAGTATAAAGAAATCAATAACATTTTAACACAATGTTTATAACCACAAAAGAAAGGTTGGGATTGATTTTGGGGGTTATTGTCCCAAACGTTTATGAATTAGGGGCCCAAAGGGTCCAAAAACAGCATTTATCTAGTTTCAGCACAAAAAGGTGTGTTTTAGTATTTCAGTTGTTCTGAAATTGTACCACAATGTTTAATACCATAAGTACAAGGTTGGGATTTATTTTAAGGGGTTATTGGGCAAACAGTCTAGGAATTAAGGGCCAAAAGGAGCCAAAAACAAGCATTTTTCTAGTTTCAAGACAATAACTTGTGTGTAACTGTGGATATCTCTGACATTTTTCCACAAGTTTACATATAACAGAGGGAAGGCTGGGATTCAGTTTGGAGTTAATTTTCCCTAATATGTAGAAATAAAGGGCCAAAAAAGGGCAAACAAGCTGCACTTTTGTAGTTTACAGACAATAACTTGTGTTTAATTGTATGGATCTCTATACATTTTTACAAGAAGGTTCAATATCATTAAAGGAAGGTTTGGATTGATTTTTGGGGTTATGGTCTCAATAGTTAAGGAATTAGGGGCCAAAAAGGGGGCCCAAAATAATCATTTTTGTAGTTTTCAAACGATAACTTATGTTTAAGTGTATGAATCTCTCTGAAATTAAACCAAATGATTTCATACCATGAAGGGTTTGTTAGTATTGACTTGGGGTTATGGCATTTAATGGCTCAAAATGTTTCGGAATTAGGGGCAAAAAATGGGAAATACTACTTGTGTATTATGTTTTAAAGAAATGTCAGGTTTTGGTCTAATTGCAAAAAAAGGGGGGTGGTAGTTGTATTCAATTTTTTTTTCTTCAAATTTCTCAAATTCCAAATTTTTGAAAAGTTAAAAGAAGAAATCTTCAATTGCACAATATTGCACAATAGATTTGTAAGATCTTGACATTTGTTTTGTGTCAGAAATTCATATTATGTCAAAAATTTGATTGCAATCCAAATTCAGAGCTGTATCAAAGCTTGAATGTTGTGTCCATACTTGCCCCAACTGTTCAGGGTTCGACTTCTGCTGTCGTATAAAGCTGTGCCCTGCGGAGCACCTGGTTTGTTTACAGTATGACCAATTAATCTTAAAGCACCTTCTTTGACAGATAGAACTAAATCTGATTTACACGGATCAGGTAACCCGGCGAGCCGGTGAGCCCAACTAATAGTGTAAAACATTTCATTAATCTTGCTATGTGACTTAGCAGATTAGGTTAAATCTATTAAATACAATGAAACATGAGTGTCAGAACCCGGTAAATAGCAAATTCCATTAAATACACACCATTTAGTCAAAGCTTCAAAAGCATATTTGTAGTTTTTTGTTGTATTCTCTGATCTAGAAGAAAGGCAAAACTACAGCAACTTAGTTGACAACTGTGAAAGGTGATTGTTGAAAGAATTCTTTGATAATGCTTCCGATCTTTGTTTACTCCTTGGTTTTGATTGTTATTGTCTACCAGTATGAAAAATAGCTGAAAAATGTATACATTGTAATACATATTAAAATGAGAATACTGATGTATGATGGTAATCAATAAGCCCTGTCTACTATGATTTATATAGGACTGTGCTTTCCTTGACCATGCCAACAACTGGTTATGTCAACTTAGTTAAAACGCATAAAATAAATAACAATCTTCAAGCCAGGTCAACTATACTTCTGTAGGACCATGCTTTTCCCTGACCATGCAACCGACCATGTCAGAATATACAATGGATACACAAATAAATTTAATCAATCTGAAAGCCTTGTCAACTATAATGCTATATGACCATGCTCTTCTGAGTCCATAACAATATTCAAGCCATGTCAACTATATTTCTGTAGGACCATGCTTTTCCCTGATCATGACAGCAACCAATCATGTCAGAATATACAATGGATACACAAATAATTGTAATCAATTCAAAAACCTTGTCAACTATAATGCTATAGGACCATGCTCTTCTGAAACCATAATAATATTTAAGCCAGTTTAAATATACTTCTGTAGAACCATGCTTTTCCCTGACCATGACAGCAACCAATCATGTCAGAATATACAATGGATGCACAAATATCAACAAAATGATCATTATAAGAAAAATCTGTGTTATACAGTATAGTATCAAGCTTTCATTCTAATTGCCAACACTGTCAAATTAGAACTTTCTGAACCGAAAATAGACTTTTCATTCAAACCTTGCATAAAAATGCCTTCTGTTTTTTTTTAAATTCTAAAACATCAACGACATAATCTCGATATATCATATATTTCTTAAAAATGTACGGCCAAAACACTGCAGCTTCCATTTAGGGACATTCAATGTACCACTTGCTTTGCAAGCTATAACATGTTTGATAACTCTAAGAAGCAAATAAATTGGAGTAACAAGGCAATTGTTCTCTTGAGACCAGTCTTGTGTAAACGCATCAATAGCTTCAGCAGTAGCATTCCAAAACAAGGAATTGTAAGGAAGTAACTTAGCATTCAAATGACTAGCAAAGCGATCAATCTTATGTGGACCCCACATTTCATCTATAAAATTGAAAAATGCAGAGGAAACACCCCAATCTTCATGATCAACCATTTTGCTAACATAATCAACCAAAGTGTTTTCAGAACGTGGAATCCATTGTACATGGATTTATATGCCTTGTTGAGAACAAACAGAAAATATAGAATTTGCTAAATTTTGTAACTCAAATTTCAGGCTTCCAGATCTAACAATTCTTACACAATTTTGGTTGCCTGTGAACCATTTCAATGTTCTCCCTTTGAAAACATTTTTACGGTAAAAGAAATCAGGGACTGCTCAATTGCCTTCATTTCTCTCCAAGTAGAGCTCAGTTGCATTTCTGAACGATTCCACATTTGATGAAAAATCTTACTATTTACTTCAACTGTATAAGCACCACAAGCAACATTACTTGCATCTGAATACACCATTACCGTAGATTTGCTATAAAAATCGAGCTTTTTTACATTAACTCTCTTAATGTTATCAAGCCAAAACAGTAATTCGTCCTTAACTTGGACTGGTATTTCTATATTCAATACCGTATCCCAAGATACCCTGCTTTCAATACACAAGCTTTAAGTCTAGAAATATTGCAAATTACAGGAGACATAGATATAATTTTCCCCACTACCTGGGCTAATCGTCTGGCTGACAATGTGTTAAAATTTGTCAAAGCATCTGACAAGGAACATATCAAATCATTAATACGCCTATCAGGTATAGAAACACAAAATTCAATGAATTCCAAATGATTCCGAGCCATTCTAGCTCCTGAACAGGAGTGAAAATAATTTTTTTCTTGTTTATCAAAAACCTGGCTGACAAAAGGCTTTTTCTAACAAAAATAGCATCTCTATTACATTCTTCAAAAGAAGTAGCCATGCCAAAACCATCGTCCAGATATAAAACTATCTTTATAGAATTTCTTCTCCAGTATTTCACCATTTCACATAAACATTTTGAAAAAATAAAAGGAGAAGTTGATAAGCCAAAAGGTAAGACTGTGAAGCAGAAAAACTTGTTTCCACGAAAACCGTAAAAAGGTGTGCTGTTGGGGACAAATATCAAAATGATGATGCCCCAATTTTAAATCAAACTTATAAAGTGAGTAATCATTCGCAAAATATTGTATTGCAACTTTCCAGTCTTCAAACTTGAACTTGTCTTTCCTGACACTTTATTTCAAAATACTGAGATCTAATATGAACCTAGGCTTTGGAGATGAATTTAGCGCTATGCTCAAAGGATTCAAGACCAAATTAGCACACCCAGTATCTACTAATTCAGAAATAGCTTCATCAACAAATTTCTCATTCATAAATGGGTAGCTCTGTTGCAAATGTTGTATGGAGAAGGGCGGGGATGGGTCCTCTCTTTAATTGACTTAACTGCACGACTTTCGACTTGTCTAATCTTCTTTCCATCGTCAGAGTTATCAGCGATGGTATTTGACTCATATTCGTGCACTGTAGTCCAGCCACCTGCAGAGCTGTCAGCGATCCTTATCGACTTATTCCTAGCTTTAACTTTAGTAATAAGCTCAGACACAATACTGTAAGTGGGAGAATCTAAAGAGGGACCCTTCTTTTGAATTTTAAGGAGCCCGGTCAGAATTTCATCCTTGAAATGATATTGAATACTGTTCCCTTCTTTCTTGAATTTAATACCAACTTTTTTTTTAATTTACGTGACAAATTGTCTTGCCCGGAAGCCAAATCAGCTTTTAAATCTACAAGTTTGTAATCTAGGTAATCATGGAACAAATGAAAAGCATCTGCTATATCAGAATGTGGTGCAGGGGGCTGTGACTCACCTCTAGGTTGGGCATTAGTTGCGGCGTGGTCCGTATCAATATCTGACATATCTTACAATTAAGCCAACTTCACTGCACTAAGACTGAGCTTCGAATGGTCAAGCTATGAAAATGTATTTTCAATGTTAACTTTTACTGCGAATGACCAGTTACTGCTATCATACAAAGAACTTTACACACTTAACTTTGTTAAGGTGACTTGTTGTTATGCTAAAATAATTTAAATATTTTTGTAAACATAAAAACATGTTCCCAATATAACAACAAACCCATGTGCTATCGATAGTTAATAAATACATTGTGGAAAAAATAAAAATGCTGACGGCAATATTGTTTTTATGCCCCATTTATTATTCCTCATCTATGGGCATTATGTTTTCTGGTCTGTGCGTCCATTCATTCTTTCGTCTGTTTGTTCCTCCGTCCATCTGTCCCGCTTCAGGTTAAAGTCTTTGGTAGAGGTAGTTCTTGATGAAGTTGAAGTCCAATCAACTTGAAACTTATTATACATGTTCCCTATGATATGATCTTTCTAATTTTAATGCCAAATTAAAGATTTTCTCCCATTTTCACAGTCCACTGAACATAGAAAATGATAGTGCGGATGGGGCATCCGTGTACTGGGGACACATTCTTGTTATTTTTTCGATCAATGTTAACATTGAGGTTTAATAAGTTTCAATTGTTTGTAAATTTCCAAAAGTAGGTAGTTAAATGAACCTATATACAGGAGAAGTTTTTAATTGAAAAATTTATTGGTGTCCATTTCATTTTACTTTCTTATGAAAATTACAGTATAAAAGGAAGAACTGTACATTGCAAGGCCTTGGATATATATAGTATTGTTCCTACATAGATATAGGTAGAACATGCTTGGCAAGCGTTGCATTTCTCTCTGCTTTTTTGAAAGCCTTGAAAAATAGATATATTCAGGAGCTTTATAATGAGTTATGCACTTATATATTATTGATAATTTATGCAGCAAATCAATTTTTCAGAGATTGGTCATCAGCTAAGAAGTATTTGATAGACCTGTTCAGTAAAGTTGTTCCAAAGACAATAAATAAGAAGTCAGATGATGATGAGGTAAAGTATTTATAGAAAGATATCTTATGTATATGTCACCAAGACAGCAACCCAAGGACACAATAACCAAATGACATCTAGATTTCAACATTAGTCTACAACAAAAGAAAAGTGACTACTGTAAACCAACTAATTTTTCGACTTATGCCAGTAGAAAAATATCACAAAATGGACTAGAAATGGTGAAAAGCCATAAAAAGTATCAACGAAAATAAGTCGGTTTACAGTTTATGATATATCAAGCTCTAAATTGTCCCTAGTCTATAAAATTGTGATTAGGTAAGGTGTTCACTACAACATCACACACAAACAGGGTTTCTGTTCTTGCATCATTCTTAGAAATTTTCATCGAAAAATATATTTTTTTTGTCCATTTATTCAAATGACTTGCTGTTCAGTATCCTGATCTATTTTTCAGACTTTGCTACATTCTCTGTTAAACTTAGTCCAGGACCAGTATAAACCTAACTATAGCCTGTTGTTATTATGGGCATCTCTGGCCAATGCTATACCAGTAAGTATGACATGCTTGCAAAACACATTGTGTATATGTATTTTTAATTTATGGCTTTGATTTGAAACTTGAATAAGCTAATTCTCACAGAGAACCACAAAAATAAACCCAGTCAAAAATGTATTTGTAGATTTGTTCTACAGTGGTGTCTTCTTTTCATTTAAAATTATCTGGTTTATTCATACATATATGAAATGTTGCTAGCAAAAAATAGCACTATTTATTTATTTATCTTAGGTTACAACTATACTTTTATGAAATGCATTTATTTTCTTGTTTTTGCACATAGAAAATACCATAACATATTATAATTTCTAATATTGTAAGTAACTTATTTTAATCTTAAAATTTATTTGCTTTGTCAACTTATTGGCCTTACAGAATCAAATTAATACTAGTCAAGTATTTATTGTATACCTTAAATTTCACTGTGAAAGAAGATTTATTCTTTTGTTACCAGTTTTCATGCAGGAAATTTATTAAAACAAAATATACTACCCAGTGAAATCTATATACTCAATGCATTTCTAATGTGCAGTGATCCAGTATGAATTAAAAAATCACCCTTGAAGTAGCAAAATTCGTTATATAAATAAAGAAATTTGATGTGACTGTCTTACAAGTGAGAGGTTTAGCGCTATAAAACCAGGTTCAATCCACCATTTTCTACATTTGATAATGCCTGTACCAAGTCAGGAATATGACAATTGTTGTCCATTCATTTGATGTGTTTTATCATTTGACTTTCGGTTTTAAATTTTCCTAGGAGTTCAGTATTTTTGTGATTTTACTTTTTTTTTCACAAGTCACAAAATCTGGTTTCCACAATTTAACATACATTAACAGTAACATTTCACCAATAGATTTACTACAATTCAAACACCAGCAGATCTACCAATATCTCCATCATCATATATATATATTTCACATATTTTAACAGATAACATTTTGGACACTAGCATTTATTTTGCATGATGAAAAAGTACTACAAAAAGTGAAAACAGAATTGACTAGTGTATTTGGACAAAATGGTAGGACAAGGAACAAATTCATGATGTTCTATCAAAGTCTTTTCTTACAAGCACATTTGAGTTTCTTTTGATACTTGCAGGCTTTTCTATCTGCTTATAATCACTTATAATGCATTTCAATCACTTTTTAAAAATGTGTGGCTTGCATTTTAGCACCTAAATAGGCTATACATTTAACAGTAGCAATTAATTGAGACTAATAAATGATTCAAGAATGAACCATCAGTTATGCAATCAGCTTCATTAATCACCTTTTACTAATAGAAGTTTCACTAAGCTAGACTTGATTCTTCCTCAAACATCCTGAGACCGAGTTTACAATAAGTTATCTTGAATCCTGGCTGCTTCAGTTTGTACAAATGTACTTAATTTGATAATTATGAAATTTTTAATTATTCTGATTTATAAGATAGGTGGAGAAAAACTCAACATTGGCTAGAGATTTTAGATTCTTTACAGGGTTTTTTTTAATTGTTTTTTTTTTCAAAAGGAAATACAAAATAAAAATGAAATAGCTTAATATTTTAACTTGACAATAGGAAAAAAGTCCCTTCTTGTGGTTCAAACATTTTTTATTCCAAATACTGTAGTTAATAATGTACATGTACTAAGGAGTTCTTTTTTTTTTAGGAATTCAAAATTATTTATTTTCATGTATAGGCTAGTTATATTAATTAAATATATTTTATTTCGGGTACCTTAAAATAGAGAAATTTGCCTTTAAAATTGGCTTTATTGTTGGAACTATACACTGCAGACTAAGGTTCACATTTGAAGTTTTTGATGTGATTTAATGTACAATGAAACCTATTTATTACTGTCAGATGTACCTTGATAGAATAGAATAGAATACCAGTTAGTCTTATTAAAATCGATAAATTTATAATTTCAAGTGGCATTCAAATTTTCATGATTATAAACCAAATTGCTTTGTTCTCTTCAAATGCTCTCAGGTATTTAAACTGTACATCAGGCAGTACACATTGATAAGGGGAAGAATTAGAAATCAGTTGGCATTGTCTTCACACTTGTCTCCCTGATATCTAAAAGAACAACAGAAATATTGGGCATTTTATGTGACTGCATTTGAGAAACCTAGTTTTAATTGCTAATCAAATAACTTGTTTTTGCATGGTAAAAATAATGATGTATTGTTAAATTTATAAGTTCTCAAAAATTTTTGAAATATACTTTTAACTCAGTGATTTACCAAAATTTATTTTCAGTTATTTAGCTTAAATCACAACTTTGAATTGCATGAATAAATTGCCCCTGTATATAATAGTGAGACAAGATATTTAAGTTAGATATTGATATTTAAAGGCTTACAGATTTATAATTATGGCATTTTTATATTCATCTCTTTAGGTCAGTGTCCAACTATAACAGAAGAAGGTCTGAAAAAATTACAATATCTAAAATGGTGTGTATTAGAGTCCATTAGACTGAGACCTACTGGTATCATCACAAGACGGGTTATAAAATCTTTTACTATAAGGGTGAGTAATTCATAGTCTGTTGATACTTTTATCTGGTACTAGATTGCTTTAGGATGTATACAAGTGTAGATGTAACAGCCACTATGTTTCGTCAGTTACTTTGTTCTGGCAGAACTTTTTAGCTTGTTATTTCGTTCTGATGGAACTTTCCAACTAGTTGTTTTATTCCAAGTGCAGTCGAAAAGTTCCGGATAAAAGTAGCTATTTGAAAAGTCCCAGAACAATGTAACTAGTGGAATAGTTGAAAAAAGGGGCATGGAACTTTATTTTTGTGGACATAATGAAAATGTATTTAAATTTTGATGTACTGAGGGGGAAGAACAAACTCCCCCTGCAAAATTTAAGTTGTATTTCATAGCTCACATAAAATGGAATAAGTTGCATTATCATGCAAATTTAGTATTCATAGTTATGTTTAGTTGGTTCCCCTTTGAAAGGTTCAAATATAATATGTTGCGCTTTTACTTGGCATCAATTCTCCAAATGGAACTTTGAGACTGGTTGATAAGTTTCAATGGAACTTTTTGGCTAGTTTGTTAGTTCCGGTTTTGATTTATTTGCCAAAGAGAAACTTTGTGGCTAGTTGAAAGTTCCTTTTGACTTTTGTAATCAGTATCTTGGTTTCCCTTTGAAAGGTTCAAATATAATATGTTGCACTTTTACTTGGCATCAATTCTCCAATTGGAACTTTCTGCCAGGTTGATAAGTTCCGCTGGAACTTTTGTGCTAGTTTGTTAGTTCAAGTTTTGACTAATTTGGCAAAAAGGAACTTTTTTACTAGTTGATATGTTCCGTTGGAACTTTTCAACTAGTCACTTTGTTACGGTGGAACTTTTAAACCAGAGGAAGAACAAAGTAGTTAGTTTATAAGTTCCTCCAGAACTTTTCGTCTAGTTAGTTCTTTCCGCCCGGAACTTTCCAACTTTGGAACATTTACATAGACACAGCTTTAATATTTCAACATCTTACACTTTGTAATATCATCATTGTACACTAAATGTAATCTCTATATTGTACACTTTGTAATATCAACTTTGTACACTTTGTAAAATTAACATTGTCCATTTTGTTATCTTAACATTTCACACTTTTGTAATATTAACATTGTACACTTTGTAATATTAACATTGTACACTTTGTAATATTAACATTGTACACTTTATAATCTCTATGTTGCACACTCTGTAATATAAACATTGTACACTTTGTAATACATGTATTAACATTGTACACTCTATAATCTCTATATTGCACACTTTGTAGTTTCTACATTGTATACTTTATAATTCCTATATTGTACACTTTGTAATATCTATATTGTACTTTGTAGTTTCTATATTGTACACTTTGTAATTTCTATATTGTACACTTTGTAATATTGACATTGTGCACTTTATAATCTCTGTATTGCACTCTTTGTAACCTTTTATATTGCAAATTAGCTCATCATTAATATTAGGATTAAAATTATAAATGCCAATCTACAAAAACTTCATGTTTGAATCCAAAAAGTTAAAAAGGCCAAAAAAGTACAAAATTTTAAGAGCATTGAGGACCCAAAATTCTTTGTATTTGTCATAAGTAAACACAAAAATAGTTGAATGCACTTTAATCATTGTGTTTTTTATGGTTGATTTTTTACAATAATATTTTATCACAAGTATAATTTTAGGCAGAGTTTTATACAACATCAGAATATATTTTGTTATAACAAATTTACTGTAAATTTTTTAATAGAAGCAAAATAATCAAACAGGAAGATTCACATTACTGAAAACCCACATTTTTATTTACATGAGTAATGCTCTTAACATCTATTACAATGTTAACATTATTGTTTGGAATCAGATTTATTACTCCTACATTTTGGATGTATATCATGGATTCACAATACATGTAATAAATGTACCTTTAAATATATATAGTGCAATTTTGTTATTTTGACATTGAAACCATGACAGTATAATTAAGCTAACATAGAAAACATGTTTACAAGTTAAGTTCATTATAAATGCCATTACCTTACATGCAGCTGAAAACTTTTGAATGTGTCTATTTTGTAAAGCATGATATGAATGGATATGCCACTTCAAATATGACCATTATTTACTTTTACATTGTAGGATATGGAGATCCCAGAGGGAGACATGTTAATGTTATCACCATTTTGGGCACATAGAAATGAAAAATATTTTCCAGATCCTTTGATGTACAAACCAGTGAGTATCAGGTCATAGCGATACTGAAATCTTCATATCACTATAAACTTTCAGCGTTATAGAGAAGTGTAATCAACCCCCTTGAAATTTTGTTAATATATAGATATAATAAAAATAAATACTGTAAATTCAGAAATTATTATATGCAGATATTTTTATATATTTGAAGAATGAACAACAATATTAATTTAAATATTGTGAATAAGGAAAAGCTACATACATATATCAGAATGGGAAGTTGCATTATCCATATTAATCAAAGCGCGAAAGCGCTGTAAAGGCAGTTAATTACAGGTTGTGTGTATTTCTAGTCCAGTTATATCATTATCTTCCATAGAACAGAGGTGGTTTGTAGTATTTAAGATTTAGAGTTCTCTTGTACCTAGTTCACCTATATCTATAGTCTACTGTTTACAGTATATTTTCTGTACCTCGCCATGAAATGCATTTTTAAGACATAAAAACTTTTCCTTTTTAATGTAAATAAAACTATTTTTAATTATTGATTATATACACATATTCAATTACTCCTATCCTATGAAAAATAATTCACAAAGATTGACTAGTCTCCGTTCTGTGTGTATTGCTAGAACATCAAGTAACATAATGGTTAATGTACATAGTAACATGTCAACTCTTTTGAAGACAGAACTTTTTTAAAATTCTCCCTCCAAGCAAAATTATTTTTCAGTATAAACATGATAAAGTTATCTACCTGTATTAATGACCTAGAGACTCTCAAGAGCCTGTGTCGCTCACCTTGGACGGTCTATGTGCATATTAAACAACGGACACATATAAAATGACAAAATTGTGTTTTTGATGATGGGGATGTGTTTGTAGATCTTTCTTTACTGAACATTCTTGGTGCTACAATTATCTCTATCTATAATAAACATGGCCCAGTATTTACAGTTGAAAATATTTTTTAAAAATTAACAAAAAATACAAAAATTTATGAAAATTGTTAAAAATTGACTATAAAGGGCAATAACTCTTTAAGGGGTCAACTTAAAATTTTGGTCATATTGACTTATTTGTAGATCTTACTTTGCAGAACATTATTGCTGTTTACAGTTTATCTCTATCTATAATAATATTTAAGATAATAACCAAACTCTGCAAAATTTCCTTCAAATTACTAATTTGGGGGCAGCAATCCATCAACGGGTTGTCAGATTTGTCTGAAAATTCCTGGGCAGATAGATCTTCACTGAAGAGACAATTTCACCCTTGTCAGATTTGCTCTAAATGCTTTGGTTTCAGAGTTATAAGCCAAAATCTACATTTTACCTGTATGTTCTATTTTTGGCCATAGTGGCCATCTCGGTTGGTTGACCGGGTCTAACCACACATTTTTTAAATTAGATACCGCAATGATGATTTTGGCTAAGTTTGGTTAAATTTGGCACAGTAGTTTCAGAGAAGATTTTTTGTAAAAGTTTATGGACGACGAAACCAAGTGATGAGTCAGGTCAGGTGAGCTAAAAAGGAGTTTTTAATCAAGGTAACAATGACATCTGGTGGCCATAAAAGCTGTATCATTAGCATTTTAACCACTTCCCATATTTGCTTTTAAGACAATAGAAGAAAATTATTCAATGCAAAAACAAAACTTACTTGTAAATATGAAATTCTCTTTACAGTATGAGTTTTTCTCATTGTTGGAGATTGTACAGTAGTACAGTCCTGTAACTGCTTATACCCATTTCTTATCCCCTTTAGTTTGATAAACTCACAGAATATCATATATTTACATTGTGCCACATCTCCTTATTTTTATATGCATTACAATAACATGAACAATTGTAATTCAAATCTATATATCAAAGCAAAATGAATTTCACTACTTTCATTCATGCATCCTTTGGAAAAATATAAGTTCTAAAATGACACAATATATGTTTATTTATATAAAAATAATATTTAGTTTTCGACTCTTAACAGGAATAAACAAGAATGTGTCCCCAGTACATGAATGCCCCACTCGCACTATCATTTTCCATGTTCAGTGGACCGTGACATTGGGGTAAAAACTCTAATTTGGCATTAAAATTAAAAAGATCATATCATAGGGAACATGTGTACCAAGTTTGAAGTCGATTGGACTTCCAACTTCATCAAAAACTACCTTGACCAAAAACTTTAACCTGAAGAGGGACAGACGGACGGACGAACGGACGAACAGACGAACGGACGCACAGACCAGAAAACATAATGCCCCCCTACTATCGTAGGTGGGGCATAAAAATGCACAGCTGTGTCATGATTTGTGAAATCTGTGCTGAAAACATAGGCATTTATGGTGTTTGAGTAATTCCATCTGTGAAGCTCAACATTAGCTCGTCAGTTGGTGGTGGACAGTTATAAATCTTTCCTGCAGGATGAATGTACATCTGTTCAGGAAAACCAATTTCACAAATCAAAACTTTCCTCTAGATTTCTCCTACAATATTCATCCAGTTTAGTTCTTTTGGTTTAACGGGACACCGTCCTGATTTTTAATTTTGTAAACCATTCAGTCTCTTGCTTACAAATGGTGCATGAAAATAGGATGGGAATGCATGGCAGTAGACAAGTCTCTATAAAGTGGGTATGTGCCCTGAAAAAAGTTTTATAACATTAGCTTTTTTGAAACTTGTGAAAGACTTGTGCAACACACATACCTAAATAACTATAACATAGGTGGAGAGCATCATTATGTCAATGTTTTGTTCCTGTTTACATTGTCATTGATATTTTTCAAGTAAAATCAGTGCCCGGCACGTTATCATCAGTATGTTGATGGAGTGCTGAATTATAAAGAAGAAGCCCGAGGCATAGCTCATGAATTCTTGTCATTACAACCGAAATTTACATAATTACTGCTAAAATAATTATCAGTATAACATATCTCTTGTAGAAAAACCATACAATTGTAGTATTAACCAAAAAATGTCAAACAGATGATATTGAATCGTAATCCCAAAAGTTATGACGTCTTGAATTCACCCCCCTTTTTATTCTAAAACGATAATTGCGGTTGCAAACAGACTTTGGTTTACTTGCATGGCGATTATATAAATAACAGTATATATTTCTTAAAGAAAATAAAGTTTTACCATGAATAGTTTCCTGAACGTAGTCGTTTTCAGTAAAATGTGCCTTGCAAACAACAGCTGATTGATATGGGTTCTACGATTGCATCGCACATGACAATCTACGTTTGAGCCATGGCGTTGATCCAACTTTTCCTTCTTATTAAGTCATTTAGAAATGCAAGTCCTCCTCTTAAATGACACTCAGGTACACACCAACAAGGACTAGGCATCGTTAATTGTGTGATTGTTTTGCAGTGCAAAAACGGAAGTTAAGGACGGAACTGACTGGTCTCACTAATAAGAGACAAGAAGAATTTTAGAGACAAACAGCGACAAGAAGTTTAATTTAGTGACGAAGCGACAATAACTAACAAGGGACAAGCGAATCGTAATTCTCTCACGAGGCTATTCTCATTTGATGTGATAGGGTGAAGCTACATAGTCTTCTTGACGCTTCTTCTCGCTAAATTAATTATATTGTCGCTTCTTATCGCTATTTTAATTTTATTGTCGCTTCTTATCACTTTTTGACGCTTCTTGTCTTTAATTAGTGGAACCCTATTCAGGAACGATAATTTCATATTTTACATAACTGAGACCGAAATAACTATAACGTCATACGGCTTCACGTACAGAAATACTTTAAATTGTATATTATGCAATATAATTCACGGTCAGTCGACTTTTAATTATAATATCATGTTATATCAACGAGTGAAATGATTTTAAAATATCTTTAGATCGCAAATAGTACTCGAAATTGAACGGACCTCTTTCCACACGGAATTCGAATAATGATAGTTTGTAATCAGATTGACTGCTTATAATGCCAAAGACACATTAATAAACAGATTTTTAAAACGAACAATACACACTGATCATTTCTTTATTTCCCAATGTAAATGAAAGGAACAAAAACCAATACATACCACAAAAAGTAGAGGAGAAATTTAAACATTTCCGGATCTATTTCTTGCAAAATGACCCCCAGCAAAGATTTGCGTAAGGAAAGATGAACCTCATGACTTGAAAGTCAGGCCTTAAAGCACTGCCTTTAAAAACCTCTGACCATTTTTTTAGTAGTTACACAAACAGTACACATTTTACAAATGAAAACCACTTTTAAACATGTCTAATTATCCTGTTATGAGTCATATGTCATGCTTGGCTAATAAGTGAAAAGTTTTTGGCAAAAATTAAGAGATAAGGATTAGTTTGTGAATAATAACCATCCTCTGAAAGCCACTTGACATTAAGCAATCATTTAATCTCTTTTGACTTACTATTTTAGTCTATGTTTTTACAAAAAAAATCTGATTTTCATTTTCTAGGAAAGATGGAAGGAAGCAGAAATAGATAAGAATGTCTTTTTAGATGGATTTGTAGCCTTTGGTGGAGGCAGATATCAATGTCCAGGGAGGTAAGTAGAACATAACAATATATGGACAACACCTTAGTAACCTTCTGTTACTATGATTGTCATTTATATTCTGAGCAGTAGAATGAAAATAAAGTGTATTTATTCTTCATAGAAATCCCTGTATGCAATAAATAAATCTTAAAGCCAAGGAACAGTGCTTTTATTGTTGTTCTTCAGTTCATAGTTACAGCAAGTGATAAGCATAAAATGTGTTGTTTAATCTGCCCAGTTTTCAAGTTGGTTCAAATCAGGATCCAAAATTATTATATTAATTATTGTGCAATAGCAAGAAATTTTCAATTGCACCGTATTCAGCAATAGCAAGAAATCTTCAATTGCACAGTATTATGCAATAGCAAGAAATTTTCAATTGCACAGTATTGCGCAATAGCAAGAAATCTTCAATTGCACAGTATTGTGCAATAGCAAATGTTTTCAATTGCGCAATAGCAAGAAATATCTAATTGCACAATATTGTGCAATAGCAAGAAATTTTCAATTGGAGTTATCTTTCTTTGTCCAGAATAGTAGTTGAATCAACTTATCATTGTTTTATACAGTATACAATGTATATTCACTTTTACTACCAACTGATAAATTAAAACAATCTTTACCATTCAGTGATAACAAGCACTTTATTTTACATTTTAATATTTTATGATGTATTTAAATGAGTAGTTATTGTTGCAAACTCCATTAGAAATTTGAATTGAGATCAGTTTTGGAAAAAGGGAAAGGGGGATGTGAGAGGATTAATATTCAACAGCATAGTGAATTGCTCAAATGCAAAAAAAATATTTTAAGTTCATAAGACCACATTCATTCTGTGTCAGAAACCTATGCTGTGTCAACTATTTAATCACAATCCAAATTTAGAGCTGAATCCAGCTTGAATGTTGTGTCCATACTTGCCCCAACCGTTCAGGGTTCCACCTCTGCAGTCGTATAAAGCTGCACCCTGCAGAGCATCTGGTTCAATTTTGGTTGAGAAGTACAAAAATTACAGATTTGCCCCATCCTCAACTTTATGAGTTAGATTTCTCTTTACACTCCTTAACCCAGAATGGTAACCAATGAGACAACTACCCAATAGAGTTTATGTGACATGCATTTAACCAACTTTAGAACACTGTACAGCCTTCAACAATGAGCAAAAACCATACGCTTCTGTCAACTATAAACTATAAGGTCCTGACATGACACAATGTAAGACAACTCAAACAAAAAAACCCACAGACTTATTTATGACAAAACAAAAATAAACAGGTATCAACCATAATCTAAGGTGATTTAGGTTGTGTGCTATCTACATGTATGTTTTTCTGTTCTATTTTAGGTGGTATGCTATTTTAGAAATCCAGATGTATGTTGCTATGTTTCTACAGATGTTTGATTGTAAACTCCTTAATAATTTAATTCCAGAACCTGTAAGTTCTATGTAAAATCATTAATTAATATTAAAAAAAAAAATACCCTGCAGTTAGGGGACAGTACATAGTATATAAACAGTCAGTTGCCTTTTTTATATGTAATGAAGCAATTTCCTGACCATTAATATATTTGCCACTGGTAAGCTTTAGTAGTGGATCTCATTGGGGTCTAAGCTTGACGCTGGATTGCCTATTTTTCGTAAGCGTGACACGGGAAAGTCAAATTATTGTGCCGTGAAAACGGGAATTAAGGTCTAGCGGGACACGGGAAATTACAAAAAATGAGAATTGCTTAGGTACATAGTATAAGCGGGATACAGGAATCTGATAAAACAGTAAGCGGGATCCAGGATCAGAACCCCCCAATGAGACCCCCTTAGTAAAACTTTGGAATCAGTTTATTAATGAAAAAAAGGATTGATTTATGTGTAATATCTTTATACTATGGATTCATTATTCTTTTTTGGATACCAATTTTCATGGATTTCATGGGTACAGGTGAACCATGAATTCAAATGTTCAACAAATTGCAAATTTACTTCAGGCTTTGTATGCAGAGAATGGCAAAACCACGAAAAAAATGAAAGTTTTTCACAATCCAAGAAATTTGATACCCATGAAAATAAATGAATCCACAGAAGTCACTTTGAGTAGTATTAAGGAAATGTTTGTGTGATAAAGAAATGAACCCTGTTTTACACTATAATGAAATTATAAGCTATAATTTATTCCTGACAAAGTAATAATCTACAATAAGTCATGCCAAAACATGTGGGTTCCATATATTATTATCATTAAATTTAAAAGGGATCTTAACTTAACTTTTAGAAATAGCGCACCTTTGGATAGATATAATTTTAATGAGTTAAGAGTATACATTTAAGAGATACAAGGACTGATTCAGATTGGGACATCATTGGCTACCTTCCTTCTAATACAGAAAGAACAAACAAATTTTAATTCTTTTTTATGTTATACCCACGATTCTAGGAGAATTGGGCCTTCAATCTCACCCTTATCAATTTGTATGTCCTGAAATTGTTCTCTAACTTAATTTTGCCTCAACCAAAGGTTAAAGAACTTACAAACAATGCTAATTACTACCTAACAAAGATCAAGTTGATTTGGATGGCATCACTTTGACTATTCTTGAGTCATGTCCCTTTATAAATGGAATTCCGGTAATTCATGGATTTGTCATATACCGGTACTTACAAAGTGGGCATCTGTTGACACATAATTTTTTTAATTTTTTTTGCATAAATGATTTGAAGAATATTTCAATTTAAGAGTATTTTCCTTGATCAATACCATATCAGTGTTTTATATGGCTCATCTAACCCGGTTAATTATTTTTTTGTTTATCATTTCAGAGCAAGAAACATTTAGTTGGAACACAACAACCAGCAGAACCCTGTCCTATGGAATATAGATTAAGGAAATAGGGGCATTATTGGATTAAAATAACTTACTCAGGGGGAAATTATTAATAGATGCTTTTGTAATTATGTGGAGATATTTAAAATTTGTAGCAGTGAAAAAATTATAGTGAAATATACATTTTTTGTTAGAATTCCTATAGATAATGAAATGAATTAGATTAATAAAAATACTCATGGTTTTTTTTTTAATGATTCGTACATAGTTTTCGTCTTAATTCAAAGTGTTTAAAGGCATCAATATATTCTGTGCAATCAAATTGCAAAGAGTATAATGTTTTTTGTCCTATCCTTCAGTCTGTCAGTCCTTCATACCATCATTAATTTGTTATTGCTAGTGATTTTTTTTTTTCATTCATCAAACCAGGAACAATAATCAGACAAATCTAAAATAAGGAAACCATTTTTCAATGTTGATGTGTTCTTCTGATCCTTTAAAAATGTACTTTATAAGGACATCAGGGAAGTTTCATTTTTGGATAAGCAACAGGACCAATTAAACCCTAAAATGTACATTGTCCTTTGTCTAAAAATTTCCACTCATCAAGACCTTGGATGAATTGAATACCCTAATTATCAATAATATTACCACACCTTGGGTAAATTAGTGGCGTTATATATGATTGGTTTAACCTGGTGACATGGTGACACCCTATGTAGATCTGTATGAGGTCAGTAAATTTAATATTGGGTTCATGATGTCAATTCTACTATTAATAGTGACTTTGTCTTCTAATGTTATTGTATTGCCTTGTTTATTTGTATACAAACTTGGCAGAAAAAGACCTGTACTGATTTCATTATATGTTCACTGACCACCCTCTATGGATCCCATAAAGGTTTGTAAAATCCATAGTATTCAGGAGCAAACCTGTGCTATTAAATACTATTTTAAAATAAGACACCCTTGATATCTTTATGGCATAGATTAGTTTAAATTCAAGGGAATATTTTTTTTTCAACCCTTTTTCTTAGGAATCTGATATGAAGAACTATGATATGGTTGTATTGCACATAAAACATCTTCTTTCAGAAGAGTATGGGTCACAAGATTAGATATTTTATTAAACCTTGAAAAAAATGCAACAAATTAGTTAATTTAGGCCCAAGTAATTCAGAAGATATTTACTTTACAATCCTGAAAATACTGAAACAGGGGGTATTTAGGTCACACTCCTGAAAATGAGCCAATGAAGTATGTTTGGTCAGTCATTTAAGAGAAATTAGCTTTCCCAACTCTGAATTTGTGAGGTAACTTTAGACATAGTCATCCATGGGAGTTAAGTTACACCTCTGAAAGGTTATGCCTCTTGACAATTCTGAACAAAATTTAGAGTTTTTGCCTGTAATTTTATATCATATATTGACGTCACACCTCTGAAAGTTCTGAACCAAATGGAGTAGATTTTACCTTAAGCTTTCATGGGATATCTCTGGAAAGATAGAACCGAAAGATGTGGATTTAACCTAAGTTGTTCACGTGATATTTACATTAAATCTCTGAAAATTTTTAACCGAAAAGGTAGATTTAGCCTTAGTTAAGAATGGGAAATTTACGTTGCACATCAGAAGAGACTGACAAAATGAAGTAGATTTTGCCTAAGACTTTTATTTGATATATGTATTTACGTTACATTTTTGGAAAGACTCAGCCTGCTGATGATTAAAGTCATCATAGATACCAGGATTAAATTTTGTATTTGTGCCCGTTTTGTCTACAAAAGACACATCAGTAATGCTCGAATCCAAAATTAAAAAAACCAAAACGAAACAACAAATATAGTACGAAGTTGAAGAGCATTGAGGACCCAAATTCCTAAAGGTTTGCCAAGTACAGCTAGGGTAATCTATTCCTGTTGTAGAAAAACCTTAGTATTTTAATAGTTCAAAAGGATATATGACCATATGAATGATAATTCATGTCAGCACAGAACATGCAGAAGTGCTGACTACAGGCCTTGTGATACCCTCGGGGATGTAAAACTCCACCAGCAGTAGCATCGACCCAGTGGTTGTAAATAAACTCATAGATACCAGGATTAATTTTTGTATTTACGCCAGACAGGTGTTTCGTCTACAAAAGACTCATCAGTGACGCTCGAATCCAAAAAAGTTAAAAACCCCAAATAAAGTACGAAGTTGAAGAGCATGGTGGACCAAAATTCCTAAAAGTTTTGCCAAATACAGGCAAGGTAATCTTTTTCTGAGGTAGAAAAGCCTTAGTATTTTAAAAATTCAAAAGTTTTGTAAACAGTTAATTTAGAAATGTGACCATATGAATGATAATTCATGTCAGCAAAGAAGTGCTGACTACTGGACTTGTGATACACTCGTGGTATTAAAACTCAACCAGCAGTGGCATCGACCCAGTGGTTGTAATAAAACTCATTAAGTAGATTCGCCATTGCAAATCTTTGGATCTTTACGTTTTATATCTGAAAAGATACAACCAAAAGATGTAGATTTTACCTTAGTCATTCCATGTCAGTTATTTACGTTACATGGTTAAAATATTTTTAAAATACTTTTTACATTGCTCACTCATGAGAAATTTGCATTGCAACTCGGAAGAGACTGAACCAAATGAAGTGATTTTACCTGACGCTTTCATTGGATGATTACGGTCGTCCCAGAAAATATTGAACCAAATGAAGTAGATATGTTCTTCGGCTTCTATTGGATATTTACGTCACACCTCTGAAGAGAATAAACCAAATCATCAAGATTTTATAATTACATCACAAAAGTACGTCATTTTTAGTGTCCTTGATCCGGTCATGTAACGTGTAGTTTGTGTTGTCCTGTGCTGTCATTAATTCAGAGTGATATCTGTTGTTATTCTGCGGTTTACATATTGTAATCAACTATTACATTACCTATTTGTGTGTTTTTCTGTGTTGGGTGTTCTTTCGATTGTTTGAATTGTTTTCCTATCACTGTAACACTATCTTTTAACATTACCATATAAGCGGGAGGTTTGGCTAGCCACAAAACCATATTCAACTAAATTTGTTTTGTCTCGCCTGCGATGAAAGTTGCAGCATGCAAGACAAAGTTTTTACTATCCAACGGCGTAATCTATTCGTTTAAAACTTTATATTTCAGAGGACCTGGATGCTTCATATCTTGTATGCTGATACCTTGTGTTACGAAGTTTTCGTCCATCAAAAGTCCACTGTCCTTGACCTTATTTTGCATGGTCCAGCGATTGCTTTCTTTTTAGTTTTTTTGTAATTTAAATTTCTCATGAGTAATAAGCCAATCATATTTAATATATTGGTTCTTTGCAACCTCGACCTCATTTCATGGATCAGTGATCAAGATTTAAGTTACGTGATAAGGTCCTTTGCTCAATAGTATAAACAGCTGATCAACTATGTATTGTGTATGGAATGACTGTCATGGATACATGTAAGTCTGGCATATTTCACCTGACCTTGACCTCATTTTCATGGTTCATTGGTTAATGTAATTGTTTTGCGTTTTGGTCTGTTTTTCAAGTATGTTAGCAACTTTTCAACTATATTTGGTGTATGGTATGGTTGTAAGGTTTACATGTCTGTGAGGCAGTAATCATTTGACCTTGACCTCATTTTCATGGTTCATTGGTCAGTGCTGAGTTTTATGTTTGAGTTAGTTTTGCAAGTACTTTAAGCAATAGTTTAACTATATTTGATGTATGGAATGATTTTCCTGTTTACAAAACTTTGAATTTTTCGAAAAACTAAGGATTTTCTTATCCCAGGCATAGATATAAACCTAAACCGTATTTGACACAATTTTTGGGAATTTTGGATCCTCAATGCTCTTCAACTTTGTTCTTGTTTGGCTTTATAAATATTTTTATATGAGCGTCACTGATGAGTCTTATGTAGACGAAACGCGTCTGTCGTACTAAATTATAATCCTGGTACACAGGCACTTGTCTTAGAAAAACAATTAAATGTGTTATATTAAGGTATATAAGGGGGGGGGGGGAATTCTGAGACAAATGCCTGTGTCCTGGTACCTTTAATAACTATTTAAGGTGTACATGTCAGCCTGGCAGGTATTATCTATACTTGGCCTCATTTTCATTGACCAATCTTAAGTGTTTGTTTTGGTCAGTTTTTTTTAATTATCATAGGCAATATGTCAATTACATTTTGTGTCTAAAAACAATTGTAAGGTGTATTGTCTGTCTGACAGCATTTATCTGACCTGTGTTTTTTATGCTTTTAATTAACCCTTTATATTAAAGACTTAAACATAAAAGCAATAGTTAGTAAAGCAGGCGAGACATTATAAGCGTGTGCACTCTTAAAATGTCATATACCAAGTCAGGAATATGGCAGTTGGCGCTTGTTTTAGTTGCACTTTAGTGTTTCTGTTATTCCTTTGTTTTCCTCTTATAGTTGATGTGTTTTCGTCGGTTTTAGTTTGTAACCTTGATTTGTTTTCTCGACTTCTAAAAACCTGTATACTAGTACTATTGTCGCCTTTATTTACCAAAATTGTCCAATTTATGTATGTTGGCGTCTGTTTTTGTTGCAGCACAGTGTTTCCGTTGTTTTCCTCTTATAGTTGATGGGTTTCCCTCCCTTCTAGTTTGTAACCAAGATTTGTTTTCTCTTGATCGATTTATGAATTTTGAACATCGGTATACTACCGTTGCCTTTATTTACAATGGTTTAGGCTTTCATTTGATGAATACGTTACATCCCTGAAAAGACGGAATCAAATGTAGAATATTTGACCTTAAACTTTCATATGATGATTACGTTACATCTCTGAAAAGACTGAATCAAACGATATGTATGTTTTACCTCTGAAAAGACTCAGCTTATTAAAGTAAATTTACACTTCTTAATTCATTGGATATTTACGTTTTACCTCTGCAAAGAATGAGCTTAATGTGGTATATTTGGCATAGGTCATTCGTTGGACATTTTCCTTTTTATCTTTGAAAAAATGGAACCTAAAAATGTAGATTTAGCTTTTGTCAATCATGAATCTCTGAATTGACAGGTGCAAATGAAGTAGTTTTGGCCATGGTCATTTATGGGATATCACATTTGGTGTTTACATAACATCTCTAAATACTGAACTAAATAAGTGATTTTGGCCGAAAAATCATTAGATATTTACGTTACACCCCTTAAAAGACTAAACCAATGTGAAGTAGATTGTGTCTGGTGTCATTGATGAAATATTTCTTTACACCCCTGAAAAATACCGAGCATATCGGAAGTAAATCTGGCAATTTGCATACAGAGGATATGTTTACTTTGCACAACAGAAAGAAAAAGTGCAGCCTTAGTCTTCAATGAGACGAAAGTGCTTAATGCATCAACTTTAATAATATCTGCTAAGCAAGTCGGATTAATGCGTTGTTGTGGCGGGCGTGCGTCCCGTAAAACTGCACAATCATTGATTGTAAATACAAAGCAATAAAGCAGAGCATCTAGGAAATAGCTACAGCAACATTTTAAGGAGGAACAGCTGGAAAAAAATCATAATACCACTACGACAGCTGTTATTTGTAGGAAAAATATTTTGGGACGACGAGGCGAATAGTCGGCGAGTGGCAATGATTAATTGATTCCTATGTGGTAAACGTCCATATGCAAATATGTCATGCATATTCTGGGGACTACAAAATGTTACTACAAATGGAATGCTCAGCGGAATGAATCTTGAGATGTTTGTCACAACACATGGAAAATATCAAACACTCATTACTTTCATAGCCCTCAGAGAGTTATTGAACGCGAGATTGTCGTTTTGAAACTATGACAAAAGGCCGTTTCATCTTTCTCAAAAAGAAGTGACTGATTGAAGAATATCTGATTATTTTGTATGAGAAATATAAAAACAACATTCTGATTAAAATGAAATATTATGGGTATTTTTTAAATGAATCAGTCCATTAGCTACCATATTGACGGTACTTAATAGACCACATGTCTTAAATCCCACCACCAAAAATTCGAACACATGAAACAGTTTACTCTGTAATGATCAAGATGGTGGCAATATTGATGGCTTCCTTTTAGGAGATTTTGGAGGAACAGGCTTTTTAAGATCCTCCATATCTTTTTCATTTTGTCTCATGATATCTTGTACAAATCTCCTGCACCGTGATTCCAGTTTGTCAAAATGAACTTTTGCCCTTTCTAGACGCTTTATCTTTATATCTTCAAACTTATTTGGCACTTTTTCAGCAAGGTTGTCTATATTTGCAATTTCCTTCAGTTGTCTTAATGACATGACAACCGGCCTAACCGGTGTATCACATATGACTTTAAGTCCTTGAACTTCTTCATTTGTGTCTTCGTCTTCTTTAATTTCAGTCTCTTCTTCTTCGTTCGTTTCCTCTGGTTTCTTTTTCGCTCTTAACATTTTCAACTGTTGGTGAAGCGGGGCTGATTTATGACGTCGGACACGTGCAATTACGGCATCAGACGCAGGAACAACTGTAGTGAACCACTCTTCTGGGAAGTCTGATGTATCAATTCGTTCCTTTAATTTTCGATGTCGGTTTAATCCTGATAAGTCTGAGTGAGATCGGACTGTGTGTGAATTTCGAGGATGAGGTTGGATAGTTGTTCTTTTCTCGTTTTCCTTTTCGCTGTCTGGAGACGGAGTTCTCGTCTTCGGAATACGTGGTTCTTCTTGAAAAATTTCTAAGCTACTTTTTATTCTTACTTTGTTATGTCGCTCTTCATAAGATTTGAAGTCAGAGAGATCAGGCGTCAGTGCCCTTAAGCGTCGTTTTAAAATACTAACTCTCTCAGATTCAGTCGGTTCAGCTTGATATTTGTTTTGTTTAGCTTCCTCCTCTTCGTCAGCCTCAGCTCTCTCTCGTATTTTTCTACCTATTTCCGAAGTCCTTAAAATAGCTGATAAAGTCTCGAGTTCCCGATTTAATTGTTTTATTTCAGTGTCTCTTAGAATAACATTTTTGAGATGATCTTTGCGAAGTGCGTGCAAATAACGATTTAGTCTATCTCCAAGTTTTTCATTTTCAAAATAGATATCACTATGATCTACCATAAGAAGCTGCTCTATTTGACTTCTCTTTTTAGCAGTTTTGTTTAATTTGACAAGCTCACTGTTCATCTCGATGTCTTCTCCGAGAATTAACTTCGTTGAAAGCCTGCAAGAGGAAAACATTTAATTGAATCAATATGTTTTTTAAATAGTAATTTTTCAAAAGAAAATATTCTGATTTTACAGGTTTTACAAGTTGGACTAGAACAAACAAAGTTCTATTTTACATTTGGGTTAGTGGCGCATACAATGTCTGAAGATATGAAGTTTAGCGCGCCTAAGGAGTAAGACACACCGCTCAGGCTGAAGATATGTTGTATAAAAGTTTTGTAAAAATTAACAATTTGGTTGAATATTAAAAATTTCAAAATGATGTTTGTGATACCTTGAATTACAGTAAATGATAAAATGATTGTTTTTTTTCTCGAAAAATGACAAATGTTTTTATCTCGATAACTTTAGTTTAAATTTATATTTTGTTACAGTAGAACGATCCATTTTGGTTTTGACTGTACCAGTCATTGATCTTGACTAGTCAGCGTTAGCCTGAAGCCATTTGCGTTGTTTTTATTATTTTTTATGCTGTACTAAGTAAAGATTGTTAAAGTAAAACATATCGATAAACTAAAGGCTATACGAACTCAGAATGAGGAAGAAGACGTGTCAAAGTACTTACCTCTAACGAACTTATCCAAATTACAAACTAAGTAATCTTAAATTCTCAAGTTTATTTCTTTAAAAAAAATGTCCAAATGGATTTTCAAATACATTTATTATTTATACATCGTTAGGTTTATATAAACCGGACTGTTTTTGGGGTAGATATTTTACAATGATCTGGACAATGAGATTTGATAGACGTAAGAACTTGTTATCTCTCCTATCTTATCATGCAATCTATACTTAAACAAAACACATGAAGAAACAAATCACAATCCTCGGATTCCACCCTGGGAATATAAATCTATACTTATTATATAGATAATGGTGATATATTGTCATTGGTTTAAACAGAACTTGATGAATGTCGATAGCATCTACCACAAAGCATTTAAATCGCTCTTGTAAAAATGTCCTTACATTGGCATTATACCGGTATATAGTACATGATTAGTGTCATGTTTAAGATGTGATTTCCAAAACGTCTTTGCATTTAATTTTCAAAGGTAAAATCGGTTATCGATTTGGGGATGTACGGTGGGCGAACGGCTGAGGCGGGCGACTGCCAAACAGTGTCCGTCCAGTAACATAAAATCGCTTTGACGAAATCTGTTCAAATTAAGATATGTTGTTTCATGTGAATACATGAAGGGCATGCTCGATTTTTTCACGATTTTAAGTTTTTATTGTTGTTGAATTGTAGACCTTTCAAAAGCAATACTTATTTATAGCGTTGTTCGTGCAATCACTATATAACGCTTTGACGAAATCTTTCCAAATTCAAATTTTGATTTTATCGTTGTTGAGTTGCCGTTTGAAAGTTTGTTTCTGGAAATTTATCGGAGTTACCACAAAATTCTCTGGTTTTATATCAAATAAGGTTATAATTTCATTAACATATTTCTTTAATCATTGACTTCATGACTTCACTTAGTCTTATCCATCCCAGCTGAACATGTTTGTGTGCACTTATGTACCTTATCAAATTCCAATATTATATCACTTGTAATAAATAGATCAGTTTTACCTTTTCATTTCCGTAAACGACAAAAGTTAATTTATTTTCATTACTTGATCCTGTTTGGGGGGTTCAGATTTCCAAATATCATTTTCTTGCAGGAAAATCCGGTTTACTGTCTATTTGACAGCCTCTTGTTTTTTTCATATTTTGACTTGTTCAAGAATTCTACCCTGGAACCGGAGCGGCCAAATTGCAACCAGCGGTCGCACGCTGATTTATCGAGGTGCCAAAATTTAGAATGCTGATTGAAATCATATTCAAACCAGAATTGACCATTGGTTCTAAATTTATCATTTGATACACAGGCACTAGTCTCAGAAAAAAAAATCCTATTTACCTTACTATAACATATTATATATATTAAGGTATATAGGAAAGGAGTAGGTCCGGTAAGGGCCGATATTGGCCTCAAATTTCAAGTTCATCTAACGAAAGATTTTGGACACTTTTTAAACACCTAAGTGTCTATTTCAATTGATTCAATTAGTTTATGTGAAAGATTTTAACTGATTTAGTTATTAAAAACGCTCCGATTCAAGCTTAAATATGAAAAATATATCAAATATGCCAAAAAACGTCACTTTTCAGATGGTTTTTGTCAAAAATGAAAGTGGCCGCATCCGTGTTCATCCTCAACCTTTATATATGTTATGTATAATCATAAAATACAACTTACATTTCAATATTATGGATGAACACGAATGCGGCCACTTTCATTTAAGACGGAAACCGACTAAAATTTAACTAAAATGCTTAAATTGTGAAGATTTTAGCAATTTAGCATGACTTAATGATGCTAGTACCCGATATATATGCATTGTATTGTCAAAAACAGCCCATATATATGTAGCAGAATCATTCTACTTTCCAGTAAATATCTCAAAGATTGCCTTTTCACAATTTTGTAAAACTGCTTTATTTTGGGGCCAAAAAGGTGTCTTACTGAACCTACTCCTTTTTTCTGAGACAAGTACCTGTATGTGATTTGACAATAAAAAAATAATGCATTTGTACTATAATATTGAACGAGTTTCTACAAGCTGTTTTTGATTTGACCGTTTTTGACTGCCAGAAAACACATTAAATGGAGCGCAATAAAATATTTGTCAACCAATTAAAAACAAAAGAAACTCGTTAAAATTTGCCGTGGAACGAATCGGGTACCTTATGTTCTGTCTAAGCATGGTTATAACATAAGTCTAAGATAAGTTGATGCTGCATAGAGTAGAATTCTCTATAAAAGAACTGTGACCGAAAGTCCTTTCGTGATGATGGAAGGAAATATAATAGCAAAGTAAAAAAAAAAAAGCCTCCGGGTGCGTGATTTTCTCGATGTCATTGAAGACCCATTGGTGGCCTTCTGCTGTTTTCTTCTCTTTGGTCGGGTGGTTGTCTCTTTGACACATTCCCCATTTCTATTCCCAATTTTAAAATTCAACTACTGTACCACTAGCATGTCAACCGTGACTGATTTTACCAGTTCGAGCCCTGCGTTCTGATTCAATCTTAATTGACGATGATTGCCAGTTTTCCTGCCGATGGACGGAGGTTCTCTTTGACCATTCCGGCTTCCTCCATAAATAATAACGTCATTTGCGCTTTTAATGATTTTGCGATTCACAAACCTAGAGTCTTTGTCCTTCGTGCATTATTCAACTTGTTGTGATCTATGATTGATCATGATTCTAAACAAATAGATGGGGAGATGTCTCATTGACACTCATACCACATCTTCTTGTATCTAAATCAATTGAAGTTGACGATACTTTAAAATTAGGCTACACAGAGAAAGCATTATTGTTGATGTCGTTGCTTTTTTTACGACAACGAAGGAATTTTCAAAATTCAATTTGATATTCCTGTGCATCTTGCAAGCTAAACACAGTGCAACTAAAATTCAGAATGAACATCAACCCCCTAAAAAATAAATATTAAGTGAAAATGATCGAAATAAAAATAAAAAGACATCGTACCTTAAGCTCTATAGATATTCCTGTATGCATGCAACCGGTGTAGTTATATATGTCCACTGTTTAAGTTTGTTTTAATTTTACATGAATAACATACCCTACTGGGAACTTAAGAATATATTTGACAAGTTACAAGTAGTTAAACAGTAGAGAATCAAATTACAGGATTTTGATATCGCGTTGAAGCACGCTGAGGTTTGATCGAAACAATTCGATAGACCCATTGTAATAACCTTTACATTGTTTCGTATTCAGCGATGATATCAAATTTTAATTCCTTGGTACGGATTTGTATTAATTATAATTAAATAGATAGCTGATACGTTTCTTGTAAAATGCAAAGGTCAATATTTAGAAAAATAATCACACTGTTGAAGCGTTACTAAATGCATATCATTTATAAATCAAAATTTATACCCATATCTAACCAAATGTTGGTCGCGTGCAATCTCATGTAACGCCCCGTGAAAAACTTGCACATTTTTTTTTATGTTTTAACCAAAAAAGGGTCGTTTTCTTGAGCCAACATCGCTATGTCGAGAAGAACACTCATAAAAAAAATATAGTTTTACTATTAAGCACGGCTTTAAAGGAACAAGATACTCGAAAAGTTTACTTAATATTGAATAAGATTCGAGATATCCGAGGGCTGGTTATAAATTCTATTGTATGAAGGTCATATCAATTATATATTTTTTCGTTTTTTCGTTGATAAAACAATTCTGTTTAAAATGATGTGCAAATACTGTTACTAATAGTTACATGAGCGAAAATATTTAAATTTAAATGTCCTCTCGGTTGCTCGAAACACCCATTTGTGTTCTTATATTTGAAATTATTTTTGTATAAGGCAAAACATTTTATGTTTGCTTTCAAATGTTTTGATTACCATTGTACTAATGGTAGGTTTTTCCAGAAACATATTTTATTAGTATTACACACACACTGGACATAGATATAGTGTAAGCAAAATTAAGCACATTTTTTTTTTAAAGAAACTTTTCATTTTCTTTAATTTCGTTATATTGAGTTTTCCTGTTTTATTTATAGTGTCACCTAAGGGTCTTATATAGACGAAACATACGTCTAGCGTATAGTACGTGGTTCATATAAAGGACTGTATGTATAACCTACGCGAATATCATTTTATATGTTTTTACCACCACTAAATCGGTATCGCTGCTGGTGGAGTATCAGTCCTCGATAATACAATTGCTTCGGAATAATAAATTTATTTGTAAATGTCGAGTAAAACTTTGAAGATATTTTTACCTTTTAAAGAACATTAAATTTGAAAATAAGTTATTATAATCTTCTCAGACATTGTAAATCTCTCTGTTTTAAACAATTGGTTTAGATAAAAATGTATGGTATCGTAATATTTTTTTCTTCAGGAATAGCTTACTTTTTCAAAATATCGTTAGTTTCAATGTACCTTTAATTCTTAAAATACTTAATGATAAAATATAAAAGATATCAACAATGATTTAAATAAACTAAAACTAGTATCTGTACAAACAAATGCTTAACAACTTTATTTGAAATGGTTAAAGGAAATCGGTTAAAAGTGTTTGTGAGCAATATTTTCAAATATTAAAATTACTGTTCTGGATATGAATAACATTTGCACCACTGGACGCTTAGTAATATATATGACATCTCAATTTATAATATTTGCCCCTCTGATCTTTATGAAAAAGTGTTGTTTTTTTTTTTAAATAATAAAAACAAAAAAACAAAAAAAAAACGAAAGAGGTTTTCGATATGACAAGGTTGGACAAATATATTTCAAAATTATACATGATTTGATTGTCATTGAGATGACTATCCACACAGACCAAAGGACCGTAAAAGATTAAAGATGACAACGAACGGCATTTAAAAAAAAACAGAATTCATAAGAAATTAGTATGACAAAATGTGGGACAATTAATTATGACAAAAATCAACGGCCAAAACAATATGACAAAACTCAAACGGCCAACGAATACTATTGAGTTACACATTCCATTTTATTCCACTGTTTATACATATTGATAGTTTAAACAGTATTTGATTAGTTGAGACTGTCTCACGTGTCATTGAACAAATCTTCATATTCCCCTCTCAGAATCATAATATTCCCCTCTGAAATGTCGGGACTAAATCATGCGACGTTGCGTGCGGTTAATTTACATAACGTCTTAAACTTCTTATTTTCTAAATTTTCTATTTTCTAAATAGACATAGCAAATATCATTTTCTTGTACAAATTTATTCAGACGTTTATACAAAAAAAGGCTAATAATTAACTTGTTATCCGTACTGTTTATCAATGTATGTCGTGTTTAGTAATAAAAACAAGCGGATAAGAAAAAGATTGTATTCAAACTAATATTTGATATTCAGAAAGTAAACAAAGCATAGGCAGTGGAATAAAACATTCATTTCCCTTGATCTCGGGAGATATGGAGATTTGTTCAACCTCTATACGAAAAATCATATTTCCCTCGGGAAGAGTCCTCGTGAAATATGAATATTCTTGGGTGAACAAATCTTCATATCTCCCTCAGACACGGGAAATAAATGTATAGTATTTCACATTCCAAACTAAAAGACAAATTGAAAGAGTTGGTATTGCGTTGTTTCATAAAAAAGAATGGCCAACGCAGATACAAGTATCTTGTCTTAGGGAGGGATACTTTGTAAAGGATCTGATTCAAACAAAAAAATCTCTGAAACTGAGAGTTAGCAATATCCTTTAACTCTCCGCTATATAGATAATGTTCTTTCACTAAATAATACAAAATTTGGTGACTATGTTTAATGCATCTATCCCATCGAACTAGAGATAAAGGATACAACAGATACAGTTAAGTCGGCCTCATATCTTGACTTACATTTAGAAATCATAATGACAATGAGGGTCGGTTGAAAACAAAACTTTACGACAAAAGAGATGATTTCAGCTTCCCAATTGTGAACTTTCCATTTCTAAGTAGCAACATTCCAGCAGCACCTGCATACGGTGTATATATCTCCCAATTCATACGATATTCCCGTGCTTGCATTTCATATTATGATGTTCTTGGTAGAGGGTTGCTGCTCACAAGGAAGCTTTTAAACCAAGAGTTCCAAATGGGGAAATTGAAATCATCACTTCGTAAATTTTACGGACGCCATCACAAGTCGCTTGACCGTTATTACCGTTTCACAAATGATATCGGATATGTTCCTGACGTTGTTACTACAATCCCCTTCCCTTTCATGAATGTGACCTACCGAATTATACTATTTACCGGATTTTTTATCACATAAGCAACACGACGAGTGCCACATGTGGAGCAGTATCTGCTTACCCTTCCGGAGCACCTGAGATCACCCCTAGTTTATAGTGGGGTTCGTGTTGTTTATTTTTTAGTTTTCTATGTTGTGTCATGTATACTATTGTTTGTCTGTTTGTCTTTTTCATTTTTAGTCATGGCGTTGTCAGTTTATTTTCGATTTATGAGTTTGACTGTCCCTCTGGTATCCTTCGTCCCTCTTGTGGACTTTGGACAGATCAGAACCCATATTAAGAATATGGCGATGTTAAACATGTTTGTGACCGCCACTCTACGGCTAACACATGAAATTGTTTAAAACACAACTATAGAACAAACTGTTAAAACCAGTAGGAGAGGAGTTTACTCATCAAATCGGTACTAAGCACAAATTCAAATAACAAAAAAAAAAAGACAAAATTCGTCATACATTATTTAAGGAATGAAGAACCGATTTAAGTTTCCTAATTTTCTAACAATGATTTGAATCAATAAATATATATTTGTTTGTGATAGCATCGTTAATTTGATTGTGCATCACTCTATTTTTTGTTCGTTAAATTAAAGGCAGTATAAAACATTAGTATACCGCTGTTCAATAGTCATAAATCGATAAAGTGAAAACAAACCCGGGTTACAAATTAAAACCGATGGGAACCTGACACCAACTGTAAGAGAAAAACAATGGAACACCAGAAACACTGAACCGCAACAAAAACAAACGCCAGCATACATAGAAACAGACTATTTGATAACAATTGACTTAGTGCAGGATTTTTTAAGAAAAAAATGTATATTTGAAAAACTATATTATACAAGATTGGATCAAACTAAATAAATCATACATGCTGGGACTTGCTGCCTTCAAAAAGATTGGCGAAAGATCCCAAAGGGACATCCAAACTCATAGATCAAAAATAAACTGACAAAGCCATGGCCACAAAAGTAAAGGCAAACAATAGTACACAAAACACAACATAGAAAAATAAAGACTAAGCAACACGAACCCCACCAAAGTCTGGGGGTGATCTCAGGTGTTCCGGAAGGGTGGCAGATCCTGATCCACATGTGGCACCCTTCGTGTTGTTCATGGTATTACAAACCTGGTTAATAATCTTATTTGGTAGTTCACATTCGTGAAAAGGAAACGGGATTGTAGTTACCACACCAGAAACATATCCGATATCATCTGTGAAACAGATATTCTATAACGGTCAACCAACCCGTGAAGACGTCCGTAAAACTTACGAAGGGATGATTTCAACTGCACAATTTGGAACTCTTGGTTTAATAGTTTCCTTGCGAGCAGCAACCCTCTATCAAGGAAATAATGATAGGAATACAAGCCAAGGAATATCAATTGTGAGATATGTACTCCGTTTGCAGGCACTGCTGGAATGTTGCTACATAGAAATGAAAAGTTCACACTTGGGAAGCTCAAATCATCTCTTTTGTCGTAAAGTTTTGTTTTCGACCGACTCTAATTGTCAATTTCTATAGATGTAAGTCAAGATATGAGGCAGACTTAGCTGTATCTGTTTTATCCTTTATCTCTAGTTCGATGGGATAGATGCGTTCAACATAGTCACTAAATTTTGTGGGAGAACATCATCTATATATATATATATATATATATATATATATATATATATATATATAACCTTTGGAAATTTAGAGTTGTGCCAGTTCACATCGAAAATAACTATTTTCATTTGGTATAGCTTTGTAATCTTTGCGCCGTGTTTGGAAATTTTTAAATTGTATCAGCGTCTGTGGTGTTCGCTTAAATTGTATAAATTTCGAGATTTAGAAAAAGTTTCTCAGTTTGAATATTTTGACATGATTCATTTGTCATCGTGCTATTATTGAAAAAGGATATCTGTTATCCGAAATATCTAATATTTGTTCATTTTATAGTTATTTAATGGTGATGTTGTACCCTTTTTGACTTGTTATATATATATGGGAGAACATCATCTATATATATAACCTTTGGAAATATATATATATAGCGGAAAGTTAATTCAAATGATAATACTAACTTCTTTTGTTTCTAGTTCTTGTATGAAGTCAGCCTTAAAAGAATAAAGGAACAAGTCGACAAGAGGGGCACAGTTGGTTCCCATGGAAATGCCGATAGTGGTTTTTTTTTTAAACACGTCCATCAAACAAAACAAATATGTTGTCGATCAAGAAATCAAGCATCTTGATAATGTCAGTTTCAGAGGATGATAGAATTTATGTTAATAATTGAAGAAAAGGTTTTAATATGTCTCCTGACCCTCTTGGTATCTAAAAGATGTGATGTGAATTTGTCTTTGGTCAACTTTCCACTAGAGACAAAATAACATAATGACTATAGGGATTTTCTTTACCAAGTTGTATTAATTTTTCGGACTACAAAATCTTTGTTTTAGATGTTTTATTCTTAGCGCACTTATGTTTATTTTAGAGATAACTGGGTGCTGCTGTGACGGCATCTCGTTCATTTCCATCCAACATAATTATTTCATTTATTCACAGGATAATTCAAATAAAACGAGATAAAATAAACTTACCATTTTCCACAGAAGATTTGAATGACAGCTTCTTCTAAATATTTATCAAGAATAATCCTGTTTTGTCAGTTGGACTGTCAACATGACAGGTTTTTACACAGCTAGCTTATATCCTATCAAGATAAGAAACTGAAATGCATATACAGCCATGTTGGATCTCTGGTGGGGGCTATTGTTACGGGGTAACATATCAAGATCATCTGTTTTAGAAACATTGTATCGATGATTTACCTTTAATCTACTAAGAGGTTCGCTCTGTTAAGTAAATACAAATTACATTTATATACTCTTTCAATTGTCTTTTTAAAGTGTAGAAGGATAAATTAAATGACACTGTATGTAATCATACTGAATATATTGTTTATGATCTGTAAGTCTTGAAAAGTGTTGTGTTACAACATCACCTTAAATGCATTTATAACTTCGCATAACTCATATTATCAAAGCAGTAACTACACTAAAATAAAGTTTAATTGACCAAAAAATTCGCGAAAAATATGTAGCGGTGTTCATTTTCATTACATGCCTAAGAAAAACGTTTATATCATTGTCTGCAATAAAATTCCACGATTTCCCCACCAAATAAAAAGCAACAATTTCACGAAGCATGTCACTCCTCTAAAGTCATTATCGAATCAATAACATGTTGATTGATTGATGATTGCTAAGCCTCCAGTGGCAAAAATTTCCTGCATGTTCAGGGGACAAGGCGTTACCAAAAATAAATTAGGTATTTTCTGCAATAGAGGGCGGGTCGGGATAACGGAAGGGCAATTTGGCATACAACCGGAGAATGAGAATATATTGAGTAGGGCAGGTATTTCAAATTTCTCAAAGAGTTGGCGCAAGGGTTCTAGACATGCAGAAAGCGTGGCACTCCCTTCATCCGAGGAATCGGATTTAACGTACTCATACTTCCCTCACAACCTGCAAACCGATCCCCATCAGTTTTCCTGTCGATCGAAAGAAGACCAACAGTGACATCATTTCTTTTCCCCAGTCACCCTGAAGGTCTACAACAATGTAATCAGTGATTTGCAACAAAACGAAGTGAATGGGTAGTATAACAGATATAGTAGTGCTGCCATTCTTAACCTTATTTTAATTTATAAAAGCCTATCTATAATAGAAAAACATATCCAAGAATATAGATATTTCATGGGTTTTGAATTAAATATCCCAAATTCCAAATATTTATGACATTTTGACTTCCTTTTTATTAATTTTGTTTTCACTTCAAATAGTTTGTCATTTCCGGGGTATCGGTGGCCGACTGGTCTAATGAGTTCATCTACAGTATTATCATATATATCTAGCGAAGTTCGGATGGTTTTTCTCCTGGCTTTCCGGCTTTCTTCACCAATAAAAAACAAACCGACCGCCACGATATATATAGTCAATAGTATTATAAGCGATATCAAACACCAATAATCAATGAATCTTAAAAGTAAATTAATAATTGAGGTATATATTGTAAATGATGGATTTCATTTGTTTTCTTTTCCGACTCTTTAATGCTGCCAGTGACATATTTGGCTCATTTTTACTTCCTGTAGTTTTGATTTCAAACAAACCTGATAATGGTTATCCAGAAATGCGTGTTTGGTAAACTTATATATTATTATATTCCTTTATAGTATAATTCGTGCAAATCTACATCATTCTTTAATAAAAGATTAAACTATACTAGTAC
Organism: Mytilus galloprovincialis; assembly: GCA_037788925.1. Classification (NCBI taxonomy): domain Eukaryota; kingdom Metazoa; phylum Mollusca; class Bivalvia; order Mytilida; family Mytilidae; genus Mytilus; species Mytilus galloprovincialis. The sequence goes on along the minus strand of CM075340.1, from coordinate 54,758,834 downwards.
CTGCATAAATCTGCGTTATCTATTCTCGGTTCCACTGATAATTATTGCAGATAGCTAAATCTATTGAACTTATCATTTTCAGCTACAAGTAGTTTTATACAACGCTTTCACACTATTTATATTCTCATGCACACCTCGCATTTTCTTTTCGTCATCATTGAATTTCGTACATGTATTCTGATATACTTTGGGGAATTGAAACGCAGATATCTTATTCGGCACACTCAGTACAAGAGGAAATCTATACTACAAAATACAATATCACATCACGCAATCAGTTCATCCTACATGTATTGTATAACAAAAGCATATCATAGATTTGATTTTGAAATAAAATAAAGTAAACATTTCCGTTGAACTTCTAGTTAAAAGGTTAGAGAACGTTTAGAACGAAAGCGCAATAATATACTGATTAAAAGAGAAGAAAAAAGTACGATGCCCTTAACAATAACAACATCCGTATTTAAAAAACATGTATTCATGCAGCCCCGAACTAAAGTTGGGGTATAAATGGATATCGTTTCGTTCTAATAGAATGATAATTCCTGTTATTATTTTTTTCAGTGGCACTGTACTGCACTAGAAAATAATATCATCTAAACCAATGATTGTACAGTAAATAAAATGCACAATTAAAAACTTGATAATAAATTGTTCAAATAAGGCCTTCGAAAATAGTGGAATTAATCACTTTTGGAGTGTCAAAAACTCGTTGGAAGTACTTGATAAATTGCATGCTTATATTGGTGATTTTGAATCTGTTCAAAGTTTTGATTTTTCTACCCTATATACCACATTGGCTCACATTCTCATTAAGAAAAAATTCACACACCTAATTAGATGGGCATTTAAAAAGTCAGAATGTGAATATATATGTTCAAACTCTTTTAGGTCATTTTTTAGTAGCAATAAACAAATAAAACTATGTCAATTGGACATGCTTTGATACTATATCTGCCTTTGAATTTTTACTAGATAACATTTTTGTTCGCTTTGGTGATTCCGTATATCGTCAGGTTATCGGAATTCCAATGGAGACTAACTGTGCACCACTTATTGCGGACCTGTTTTTGTATTGCTATGAGTTACAATTTATGACAGAAATCAGCAAAGACCCATCGAAACAACATCTGATACACAAATTTAATAATACTTTTAGATATTTGGATGATATTTTAGCTCTCAATAATGACGACTTCAGTATGTATACTAAAGAAATTTATCCTGTTGAACTTACTTTAAATAAATAAATACTAACAATGACCACTGCCCTTTCCTCGATCTTGATATATATATATCATTAACGGAAAGCTTAATACTAAAATTTATGATAAAAGAGATGATTTCTCATTTCCTATCGTTAATTATCCATTTTTAGATGGTGACGTTCCCTTGTCACCATCTTACGGTGTTTATATATCTCAACTTGTACTATTCGCTCGTGTATGTAACAATGTTTTAGATTTTAACGAGAGAAATTTATGTATTACTGAAAAATTATTACACCAGGGTTTTCGATATCACAAACTAGTCAAAACATTTACTAAATTTTATCATCGGTATAAGGACATCATTCGTAAATATAGCTCAACATGCAGACTTCTTATACGTTCAGGTATTTCACATCCAATATTTTATGGAAATATTCTTTATAAAGCATAAAAATGTCAGTATTCACCTCAGAAGCTAACAAAACCTTTAAATAGACTTATTAAGAAGGGATATAGTTACGATACTGTTGTCAGGTCATTAAAGATTGCATATTTTGGCGTTAATATTGATTCACTTATAGGGTCTTTGCATCGGAACTAAACACATTTATTATTAATAAACCAGTTGTTGGCATGACACGGGTTATGTTCTTCTCATATATGTTATGATGGTATGATACTAAACCCCTCACGGGGAGGATTGTGCCTGATATTCATATGATGAAGACATAATTTTTCAATCAGTTTAATTGAGGTCCGGAGCTGGCATGTCAGTTAACTGCTAGTAGTCTGATGTTATTTATGTATTATTGTCATTTTGTTTATTTTCTTTGGTTACAGCTTCTGACATCAGACTCGGACTTCTCTTGTACTGAATTTTAATGTGCGTATTGTTATGCGTTTACTTTTCTGCATTGGTTAGAGGTATAGGGGAGGGTTGAGATCTCACAAACATGTTTAACCCCGCCGCATTTTTGCGCCTGTCCCAAGTCAGGAGCCTCTGGTCTTTGTTAGTCTTGTATTATTTTAACTTTTAGTTTCTTGTGTACAATTTGGAGTTTAGTATGGTGTTCATTATCACTGAACCAGTATATATTTGTTTAGGGGCCAGCTGAAGGACGCCTCCGGGTGCGAGAATCTCTCGTTGCATTGAAGACCTGTTGGTGACCTTCTGCTGTTGTCATGCTCTATGGTTGGGTTGTTGTCTCTTTGGCACATTCCCCATTTCCATTCTCAATTTGATGTCCGTTGTCAGTAAAATCGTCAATCTAAATAAAACCCAATCTCTCATCGCTGTCGTTTTCTGATATGTCGCGTCCAAGAGATAGTTTTTTTTTTTTTTTAAATTAGATTGAAGTGGTAGATGTTCGATAATCTAAGTGTTCATTGATTTTATTTTAGTATAAAATCAGGAGATGTAACTATGATTTTCAATGAGACAACTAGCCAGCAGGGTACAAATGATATAGCATGGGATTTAAGCAACTATAGGTTACCGTAGAGGTCTTTTTTTAATCATCGAAGTCGATGGGTTCCTGTCACATCAATTGACGTGAATTCATGTCTTCGAGAATTCGACGCCGACCGTCTATCCGAAAGAAAGCTTTCGTCAAAGTAATCTTGGAATGATTTTATGTTTGGTCTCGACTTGAGAATGGAGTTGTAGTAGGTAAGCAATACTTACATCTTGCCATGTAGCCACTTCATGTTGTAGATGTTGGTTGGGTCTGGTGTGTCCTGTCCTCAGTCTAAAGATGGTGGTTTGTTCATTTCTTGTTAGCTGATGGTAACTGTCTTGTTGCTGTGGAGTGTTGAACAAAGATTTGATGATAGTCTTCATCTCTGTGTAGCAGACTGGATTTTCTTCCTGTTGTTGTTCAGCACCATACTTTGCTAGTTTATCGTCTTGTTCATTACCCAAACTCCGCAGTGTGCATGGATCCACTGAAGTACTGTTGTCAGAATTTGATGTTGTATGAAGCTTGTTGGAGTTGAGGTAGCTTGTCGTTCTTCAAAGCTTGAAGCACAGAGAGGGCATCAGTCAGGAATACTACTTGAGTTGTGTTATCAATTTCGTTTTTGATGGAGTTTGCAGCATGGGTAAGGGCTTCTTCTTCAGCTTTGTAGTTTGAACAATGTAGGCCTGTTAATTGGTATTGCCTCTGATTGTTGATCTCCATTGGGGTACTTGATGTATATATACCAGTCCCTCCTTTTGTTGTGGCATTTGTGTCTGACCAATCTGTACTCTTACCCAGGTTTCTAAAGGGCACTCTGAGCGAAACTGAGGTCTGGTATGGCAAGCCGTTCTCGTCAAAACTATGGTTAAACCCTTTTGGGGAAAAAAAATACACACTGAGATTTAAAAACCTAAAATAACACACTGAGAAATCGAAATTACACACTGAGATTTAAAAAAATAAAAAACACACACTGAGAATTCAAAATTACACACTGAGATTTTAAAAAGACACACTGAGATGAAATAAATTGAAAAACACACACTGAGAATTTTTAATTACACACTGAGATTAATTTGCAAATTACGAATGAATATTCATGAGATGAATAATTCAACAGATTAATATCTTGATCTCAAGAACTCTTGTCATTATAAAGAAATGCGATTCCTTCAACCAACATTCGTAATAAATTTCAAGACTTAACATCGCTCATATTCATAAGTTTGTTGCCTATAATTCAGATCATTACTACCAGTAATTATAAACATGTGTCCCTTTTCAAAAGTCTTCCAACTGTTTCCCTGATTTCGCTAGTTAATCTTTTATATTTTTGTTACGTTTATATGCTATAATAGACACTTGAGTAAAAATTTCACTGCATTTTTTTGCAGATTGTTCCAATGTTTTCTTATAATTTTAATAAAGTTTTTCACCATTTGGTTATATTTTGTAATAAGAGTAAGTGGGTATTTTTCTTGTTCTTGTATTTCTAAAAGGTTTTTTTATTAATAATTTGGAACCAAATCGAAGGACTAACGAGTTCTGTCCCCTTGTTGTTTTAAGCTTGTAATAGATTCAGATTAAGTATGCTAATTAAATATGTGCGCATAAAAAGTGCGCACAATTCTCAGTGTGTAATTTTAAATTCTCAGTGTGTAATTTTAAATTCTCAATGTGTAATTTCAAATTCTAAGTGTGTGTTTTCAGTTTATTTATTCTCAGTGTGTCTTTTTGAAATCTCAGTGTGTAATTTTCAATTCTCAGTGTGTAATTTTCAATTCTCAGTGTGTAATTTTCAATTCTCAGTGTGCGTTTTTCATTTTTGTAATCTCAGTGCGTCTTTATGAAATTTCAGTGTGTAATTTTTAATTCTCAGTGTGTAATTTTCAATTCTCAGTGTGTAATTTTCAATTCTCAGTGTGCGTTTTGAAGTTTTTAAATCTCAGTGTGCTTTGTTGTAATTCTCAGTGTGTAAATTTTTCGAAAAATAGTTAAAACATAGTTTTGACGAGAACGGCTTGCCATAGTCTGGATGGTGACATTTTCAAGTTTATCTTCACATGGTTTGTTATTCATTGTGAAAGCTATGGGTACGATATTTAGGTAGAGCTTCCTGGTGTTTTCTTTGAAGGGCTCTTGTCTCTAATGTAAAGCTGGATATTTTGAGTCTGCCTGAGGAGAGTTGTTTCTCTGAGCCTGGTATTCATTGGATGGTTTTGTGAACACTGATATTTTGTGGCCTGTTTCATGTCTTTGCGCTCCCTTCTCGTATTTAGTGGTGGAATGTTTGTTATATCCTCTGTACTCTTTTATTGGTGTTGATTTCATAGCACCTGTGATGATATGTAGTGCCTGATTCTGAACTTTGTCTAAAGTCTGATGGTGAGACTTGGATACAGGCATGATCCATCCATAAGCTCAGATACATCGTACGTTTCCTTGGTGAGACAGATTTCAAGATCTTTTTAATTTGCACCCCATTTTGTTCCTGCAAGTTTCCTCATGACTGATTTTTTTGATGTTCAATTTTCCCCTAGTTGATCTAGTTGGCTCCTCTGAAATGAAGGAGATGGTTTGAATATTTGATCAGGGAATGGTCAGTTATGCTCCGGTATACACGTAACTCAACCGGAATCAATTGCATGCGGCACCGGCGACGCAGGTATTGGTCATTGTGTGCTGACATGAATTGTCATTGATATGGTTATATTTATAAATTTACTGTTTACAAATTTTTGAATTTTTTGAAATACTAAGGCTTTTCTACCTCAGCATGCTCAGGCATAGATTACCTTAGCTGTATTTGGCAAAACTTTTAGGAATTTTGGTCCTCAATGCTCTACAACTCAGTCGTACTTTATTTGATCTTTTAAACTTTTTTAGATTCGCGAGTCACTGATGAGTCTTTTGTAGACTTTTTTTTTAATAGTTTATTTCAAACCAAAAGCAATACAGCTTATAGGTATATCATAAATATGTACATGTATATCATAACAGAACATTTTAAATACAATAGGAGGCAAGACTACATAGTATAAATCATTCAGAAGATTGTCATGAAAATTTTATATCTGTGGCGTATATACTAAATTTAGTCCTGGTATCTATGATGAGTTTATTCACAGGGATTAGATTACTTCGGAAGTTTGTTTATCAATGTTTTTCAATTCTTTTTCCGTATTTCCTGTGTATTTGTATTTCATTATTTCCTCCAAAACATGGAATAGTTCCAAAATTTTCATCCTGCCAATTGTTAAAAGAAAAGATATTCCGAACGAAGATGTCAACGAAGCAAATAAAATACTTCAATCTGCGTGTAACTTCTTTCCGCATGTCTGTCTCATTGAACCCTTTGAACCATCTGAAGACATGTTCTATGATGACGTTCACTTGAACAATAACAGAGGTCTTCCAAACATGGTAAAACACCTGAAAATGGCTATGAATATTTATCGACCAACCGAGAACCATGGCTTTAGGCCAACACAGAGACATACAAGCCGTCATGTTAACAATCGGCGTGAAGTCAAAGACTATCATGACGATGGTCGTAACATAAACCAGCAAAATTCAACAGCTTCGTATGTCAACAACAACTGGGATATAGAAAGACCAATATCTAATCAAACAATGCCAATGGAACCTCATCCAATTACACCACCTGCTTATATACAAGGAAGTTCACATTATCAACAACCCAGTTCATTCCCACAACAAAACTTTATGCCTTGGTTACCACCTCCAAATTTTCAACCTTCGCTCATGCCTTGGCAAAATCCATGGCAATGGCCCCCGTTTGGCCAGTGGGGTCGTAATGCAGCATACTCTCAAAATGACTCTCAAAATCAATGTTAGGTTGTTGTTTTTTTTATATGACATCAGGCAATATTGTACTAAGTATTATTCCGTTATACACTTATTTACATACAAAATATTGTGTTTATCATCAATATATACATTATGTTGTTTTTAAGTGTACTTATCATTGTTATATTCTTTGTACACATTTTGTTTTGTTTTATCTAGTCTCATTACATGTACATTCTAGTCCCCTATGTGATCAATATTAAGTATATTGATAAACAAGTATATTGATAAAGTATTATCTTTAATTTTTTTTTTTATTTTAATATTTGATCTTTTAGAAAAAAAAAAGACACTTTAATTATATATATTTGAGCAGGAATGATCTTTCTCTTTCATTCTGCCTAATATATCTTTTTATTTTTATTTTTTTATATTACTTTGTCCAGTCTAAAAATAGAAATTTTCAATATCAATATAATCATTTCACACACCCAACATCCCTAAATAAATAACATTGTCAATTCATCAATCATGTCAAAACATTTTTCATCTCATTATTCACTCAAGACAGCTATGTGGAATATTGAAGGATTGACCACAGATAAATCACAAGATCCTTACTTTCTGGAAACAATTTCTAAGTTTCATATAGTCAGTTTTGTAGAAACTTGGAGTAATTCTGATCCAAAATTAAGTTTACCAGAATTTAATTTGATATCTTCAAGTAGTAGGAAAAAACACAAAAAAGCCAGACGTCATTCTGGTGGTTTCAACATATTTGTAAAAAAATCTATAAATAATGGAGTAAAATCAATCCATAATGATAACTCTGATATAGCTTGGGTTATACTTGATCATACATTTTTTAATTTAAAAAGAGATATATACTTGGCTGCTGTTTATGTATCGCCTGAAAACTCCAGTTGTAATGTACCGGATCTTAACTCTGTATATGCACATTTACTGTCTGATATTGAAAAATATTGTAAACTAGGAGATATAATGGTGCAAGGTGATTTTAATGCCCACACAAATACCTCACCAGACTATGTGTTATTTGATGAATCTAAACAACCATATGTAGTTGATAATTATTATGTAGAAGACAGTATAATGCCAAGAAATAATCTTGACCCCAAACGTATTAATAATAGTGGTAGATGTTTGCTTGATCTTTGTAAAGAAACAAGCCTTACAATATTGAATGGTAGAACGATTGGTGATTTACATGGTAAACAATCATGCATAACATATAATGGATGCAGTCTTGTTGATTATACACTTGTGTCTTTTGATTTACTTAGCTTAGTTGGTTATTTTGAAATACATGACTTAACGTCACTATCAAACCATTGTCCAATCAGTTGTACATTGTTAACTTTTTTCCGTTCCACAAATTTTGTTAACCAAACACAACTGGATCCCCTTCCAGGAAAATTTATTTGGTCACCTGGAGCCATAGAGGCATATGTGAAGGATATCTCCAGTAAAGAAAATAAAACTAAATTAGCATTATTTACAAATAATTCCTTTAAAAGCAGTGATTCAGCTGTACAATCATTAACATCAATTTTATATGAAAGCGCAAAAAAATCAGCAAAATTAGTAAAAAAAATGCCTAATAGAAAAAAAATAAAATCTAAAAGAAAGCCATGGTTTTCAGACTCTTGTGATGATTTGCGTAAAACAGTTAAAAGTTATGAAAAACTGGTTAACAAATTTCCATATAATAACACTTACAGAAAATCTTTTTACTCCTGCCGCTCTAAGTATAGAAGAGCTTGTAAAAAGGCAGAAAGATCATACAAAAATAAAATATGTTCTGAGATAAGTGCAAATGTTAATAAAGATCCTAAAACATTTTGGAATCTTCTACAAAAACTAAGTAAATCTTGTAATAATGAAGATTCTGTACAGTTTGCACAAGATGAATTTATCAGCTATTTTAAAAAACTAAACAAAACGGACGAGAGTTTTAACCCATTCCAAGAAAAAATTCTCAAAAATTTTGAAACATTATTTGATGATTTTCAAAAAAACAACAGGGCTAATGACTTTCAGGAACACATTACAACAAGTGAGATTGTAAAGGCAATTAAGTCCCTTAAAAATGGGAAAAGCACAGCTACTGATCTTATTTCAAATGAAATGTTGAAAAATGGAATATCAGTCTTAACAAAACCATTACAAAAGTTATTTAACTTAATTTTGAATAATGGAAGTTTTCCAAAAGTTTGGAATGAATCATTTTTAGTACTCCTACATAAAAAGGGAAGTAAAAGTGACCCTGGTAATTACAGAGGGATATCCATTACTTCAAACCTGGGAAAATTGTTTAATAAAATAATCCTCTCTCGATTACTTGCTCATATAAATGTAAACAAATTAATAAGTAATAACCAGATTGGCTTTAAAGAAGATAGTCGAACTGCAGACCACATTTTTTCCTTAAAATCTATTGTCAGCAATTATAAAGCCAAAAACAAAAAAATATTTGCTGCTTTCATTGATCTCAGAAAAGCGTTTGATACAATTTGGAGAATAGGATTATTTCATAAACTACTACAAAGTAATGTACCAAAACATATTTTTAATATAATATTTTCAATGTACTCTAATACAGCAAGTAGAATTAAATTTTCTAATGGTCTTAGCCCATCGTTTGAATCAAACTGTGGTGTTAAACAAGGAGATGTATTGAGTCCTCTTCTCTTTAATTTTTTTATAAACGACATACTTAGGCAGCAACCATTTGATTTTCTGGGGGGGGGGGGGGCTATGGGTTTTTTTTCTGGACAAATTTTTTTTTTCGACTGCGGCGTAAAACAATCTATTTTTTTCGCGACAAGTCGAAAACAATTTTTTTTCTTTCAATTTTAGCATTACATAAAGTGGCAGCTGAGGGAAAAACAAACAATTTTTTTTTCTCAGAATCAAAAACAAATTATTTTTTTCTCCAAAAACTGGAAACAAACTTTTTTTTCCAAAAAAAAACCATAGCCCCCCCCCAGAAAATCAAATGGTTGCTGCCTTAAAGACTTGGAAAATATCAATGCAGATCCAGTTGTAGTTGGTGATGTTTCATTAAATGCACTTTTGTATGCAGATGATATTGTATTATTATCTGATAGCAAAGAGGGTTTGCAAAATTGTCTCAATACATTAAGTAATTATTGCTCTTCTTGGAAATTGCAAGTCAATACAGAGAAATCAAAAGTAATGGTTTTTAATTCAAACGGAAAGTCTTTTCTGAACGAATTTTATTATAATGGCAAATCCTTAGAGACAGTTAATACTTATTGTTACTTGGGTATCAATATTAGATATAATGGCAGTTTTAATGTCGCCATCACTTCGCTTATGGAAAAAGCTAGGAAAGCGTATTTTAAAATAAAGAAAACAATAGGATTAGATAACCCTTGTAAACTTCTGGAAAAACTTTTTGATTCCTTAGTAGCCCCTATTCTCCTTTATTGTAGTGAAATCTGGGGGATTATTTCGACATTTAAAGACAGTGATGCCTATGAAAAGTTGCATATAAAATTTATTAAAGAAATCTTGGGAGTACACTGTAAGGCCTCGAATGATGCATGTCGTTCCGAACTTGCAAGACTGCCATTGAAAAATAGGATAATGTTATCTAGCATTAAATTCTGGGATCATTTAATCACTTCAGAAGGAAGTTTAGTTCACCAAATATATAATGCTACAAAAAAAAGCAACCCATGGGTTAAAAGGTTAAATATTATTATTCAAAACTTAGGTTTATCTTATTTGTCAAATGATAACCTTACTATTAAACCCCTGTTTGGTTTCATAAAACAAAGACTAACTGATCAGGGTTTTCAGGAACAACATGCAAATATTTCAGAATCTCCTAAATTAATTTTTTTCCAGAGTGTCTACAAAATTAATGAACGGGCAGGTTATGTTGATGCTTTAAAAAATAGATCAGATCGATCATCATTATGTAAATTAAGAGTTAGTGCTCATAACCTTGCCATTGAAAGAGGAAGATATTTAAAAATGCCCAGAGATCAAAGAATTTGTGAAATCTGTAAAAGTGGCGAAATTGAAAATGAACAGCACATGTTGCTACACTGTAGCGGTTACTCCAGTATTAGAGAGTCTTTTGTATTAAAAATGTTTAATATTACAGGAAAAAGTGTAACCACATTGTGTGATAAAAATATAATAAATCTTATACTTAATAATACATCTTATAAGGCACTAAAATTATCTTCCTCTTTCGTAACAAATTGTTTTAATGCAAGAAGTAATCTATTGTAATAGATTTTCATTATACCTTTAATCGTTTATTTACATATATATATATACAGCCCGTAACAGAGAAGTGATCGAATTGATGTTTCTTTATCGTCAAAATTAGCTACGTTATCGACAAACTTAATTGAGTAGTGACCGAACTATTGATACTTTAACGTTAAAAAGATTGACAATGCTGACAAACTTTCATGTGTCGATAATCAAGTTTAATACCGATAATATTGAAAATAATTCTAATAATATGAAACAAAAAGTTAGGTATTTTCATGCACAGAAATTTTGAAGATATGAATACTTGTTAAATGTTTGGAATAATTCATTGCATTGTATATCGAGTACTACTAATTCATTTTAGACGCTGTATTTCTAAAGAAAAATGTGCTCTATAGCTGACAAAGAAGTGTGAACATTTTGCATTGATACAAAATTGTGTAAATGAAACAACTAATTAAATAGGAACCAAATAGTTATATATATATATAGTTATATCTCAAAATATTTTAATAACCGCTTCGCTGGTCAGATTTTTATGCCCCCGCCTTTAGGCGACGGGGCATTAAGATTTACCCTTGTCTGTACGTCTGTACGTCCGGTCTATAAAATTTTGGTCAAATATATATCGGCTTGTGTATGTCAGATTGGTTTGATATTTGGTCTGCAGCTTTGTCAAGGTGAATTGTACCGTGTCTCCCCTTTTCAGGTCTGTCATTCGTCTACTTCCCGTTTGACGGGAGCATCTGTGTCTCATAGACACATCTTCTCTGTTTTCTATTACAGTTTATACAGGAAAATTTTGTTGACAATTTTTTTTTCATATGACAAAATATTGAGGCAGCAGATTTTTTAAGTCAAAATCAGGGTCAGAATATTGTTTTCTAAAAACTACCAGGCCCCTTCCTCCATGAAAATTAAATGGTCCGTGGCAAAAATAAAAAATTCCCACATGTTCAACTTCAAAATTTGACCAGATTCTATTCTTAACTGTCGGATAATATACTAGGATAACATAGAAAATGTCCTGTATGGGACGATTCTGTACTCATTCTTCACGCGTAGCTGGGTACAAGTGTCCTCGTAGTGAACGCACCCGACTACGCATGCAGTAAAAAGTGTACTACTCTTACGTCGGATACCGGGCAGTTTCTTTGTTATATCTGTACTTTATCAAATACATGTACATGTTAATATTTTCTTAATATTAAATAGGTAAAAAATATTGCTGAAAGCCTGTTCAGGGTTTCTTTCTTGTGTATGATTATATAATTTTTCACATGCCTGAACTCATTGACGATAATGTAAGGTGCTCTATTAGAAAAAAAAATGGATTTCCAGTTCGGGTTTGAAAAAGAAATTTCGCCTTTTCTTGAGCCTGTTTTGTACATTTAGTTTAACAGATATGATCCAATGGAAATTTTCACATGGAACCTTCGGTAAACAGGAAAATGAAAAGATATGGGGTAATTTACAGAGAGACCACACTCCATCCATGAGAAAAACGGAGGGAATTTAAAAATCTAGAGGTCTCCGCAAGGCTTTCAACAAGGGTGGAATCTCACTCCTTCTGAAAATCTCTAAATCGCCCCAACGTGTTCATACGTTTGGTCATCAAGAGATTCTGGTTTCTCTTTTTGTGTGTCATAAACATTCAATTCGGATTTGAATTTAATTTACCGAAACATTTCCGTACATTAACTCTTAGGACGGTCAGAACATTTTAAGGACGCAACAGATCGATGTACAAGTTTAAGTAGTACATAGATGTGCAATAATTCAGCTTCCTGTACATGTTCATGAAGTTCTAAATTCTGAATGTTGATTTCTTTAAAAAAAACACTCTGAATGTTGATTTCTTTAAAAAAAAAAAACACCATTTTTTTACAATAAAAAATCTCAAAATGTCCGTTAACAATGAAAAAGTTTGACCGTGAAAAATCACATATCTAAGAAAAGCAGTCGTTTAATTGATTATAAGAAAGTTTCAGTATATCATGTAAAATTTCTTTAATTTGAGAGTTTTCCTTTAGTTACAAATGTAGCTACATGTCTGATGGTGAAATAAAAATGAATGTCTCAGAAAGTGGTGAATTAGTTTCCATAAATGACAGATGAATCGGGCCAATCTCAGTAACTTACAGTAAACAGACTACTGAAACATTGACGCACTCGTCGAACTGTTTAAAAGATTTGTGTTTATGACCAAAAATTTATATACAACTTCATTTATAAATTAATCTGAATTTCATAGCGCGTCGTCACAATAATGAAAGTTATAAAAAAAAAATCTATGACCAGCAGATCTATACTTCTATAAAGAAAGTATTCTTGTACAAAAGGGTATTTATTATAAAATGGTCCTAACTATAGAATAGATAGTTTACAACAGAAATCTTAAACGGAAGTTTCGACAATTTTAAACAGAAGAGATTTGAAAATAAATTTAACTTTAAATAAATACTGAAATAATTTTAATACTTCAAAGGTGTGAATAAACCAACAATCGCAATCTTTCCTCGTAACAAATGATAGAAATTTCGGAGATCCCGTATTTGATCCTTTACCGTTAAAATGAAAATGCCAATGACAGAGGTTGATTATAAAAAATGTTTTACTGTGTTAAAAAAACTTCGACTTAAACAATGAAAACTTACACGTTGGACATGAAATATTTTGTCGATGAAGAAAATTAAATTATGTCACTTCTGAAATAAGTTTGTCGATAACGTAACTTATTCTGACGGTAAAGAAACGCGAATTCGATCACTACTCTGTTACGGGCTGTATATAATTGTTTGTATTTTACTACCATGTATAGCAAATTAACAATCCATTCGGTCATTACCATTTATTGTAAATGCGTTTGTGCCAATAAAATATTGTCTATTGTCTATTGTCTATTATTAACGTAAACGTTGGAATAAATATTTCTTTATTTTCCTAGCAATAATGCCAATATACAGTTTACTATTCATATCCGAATACTGAAACTGACAGGATAGTAAAAGACTTGAAAACTGAACATTGATAATTATATTTTAAGCTGCTAACCGAATCCCTGTTGTTGCTTCTTGCTTTAGTCCACACGTTTTTTTTGTTTTTTTTTTTTTTTTATAAACGACATATTTTTCTATATTAGGGGCCTTATTTTAATAAATATGCTTAATCTCATTCTTACATTTATTAAGTTTAAGTTTGTTAGAAATTCCAATGATAATTCAACGACAGATCTGGATTAGACGTCCGATATTGGTTTATAAATTATACACATGGTACTACTTCCGCCACATGGAAATTATTTTAGTTTGAGTTGAACAACAATTTCCACTTGTTTAAAGCCATAGAAAGGGTATTTTAAACGCTTTTTCATAATTCAAGAGTAATACGATCCAAATAACTGACCACCATATTCGTATGCAAAATTCAGGGTGTAAAATATTGCAAAACATAAACAAATATGAAGTAAACAGGTTATAACTTATAGGCACATCCCCCCAAATGGAGAACTATTCCCCAAATGAGTATCAAGTAATAAAACTCCTCATGACTATGAAATTCTAATGGGGTGAACCTTAATCTTACAAAATTGAAACTTCCAAATTAATTGTGTAAACAACACTGAATTCACACTGAGTAGAATGTCTTGAGATTACTCTGATTTTCAACGGCTGTTTTGCAAGCCAAGCTGTGGAACCTCCTCATATGCTCCTTATATAAGCAGATTGCATCATCAGATGTTATATACAATATCACATATAAACTATTTACAGTATGTATGATAGGACTGTTCAAACGTGCTCTTATTAGTGTTGAGCATGTTGAGTTAACTATTGTAATACAGGATTATACTGACATATTGCATTTACATTTTGTGTAAATATCTGAATCAGATGTGGTTTTTTTTTGTAGAAATGGAATTGTTGGAAGAGCAACAAGAGCAAGCTGACATTAGTGCTAGTGAAGATGAGGTGAATTTAACAGGCAGTTGTACAACATAATCATAACGTTTTGCAGCAAGGACAATAAAACAAAATTTATAACATAATAAGATTGTTTAGAAATATCAACACAAGTAATACTAAAATTGAAAGCATTTTGATAAGTACAGTCGACTCTCGTTATCTCGAAGTCAGTCAGACCAGAGAATAATTTCGAGATACCCGTAGTTCAACTCAAACGAAAACCGGAAGTTTGACAGACCATGGGACACAACTTTTGCATAGCTTGGTAATGCTAAAATAAATCTGGATGAATAATAGATCAATATTCTGGTCACAGATCAATGTATTTGTTTGTTATGGTCTTTCATTATTATGATAACATTATTTTCACTTATTTAATTATTTCTTTGAACAGTTACAATTTTTCCCTGTATCCTTTATCCGAGAGAGTAATTTCTAATCGATCTTAGTGTTGTTTTAGTCATTTAAAGTTGACAAACTGTTTATTCTCGGATACAAGAGATTTTAGAAAATTAAGATTTCTTTCCATTTTCTTTTATCTCAATCTTTCTTTCAATAGAAAATACAAAAAGATTAAAGACGCCAATTGATTAGTTTTTAGGTGATCACCAACGGAAGTCTTAATCCCCACTTTAGACACATCCAATCTCATCAGTGTGAATCGTGATAAATGTTTTTGTAAACAATTTAAATAGTTTTTCATAAAGTTAAACAATGTAACACAAATTATTCATCAAGGTGAAAAAAAATAATCTTATGTAAAAACTCGTGGAAATAGCATGTCATAAATCAATACAGTGGTCAGTGACCAGAAATTTAATTACACGTGTATTGTCAGATTTACTCTTCAATCCCGGAGGTCATGTTTTGACATGTGTATTAGTTTGAGATAAAAAAATAATTTTGAATGCTTTTGTTAACCTTGGGACCGTAAATTTAGTTCGACTCCATCGAAATTTTGACTCGTCCAATTTCGACACATCAGGAGTCGAAATACATACATTTATATGGAATAAAGTTCGGGACCATGAGAAAACTTCGACTCATTCGAAATTGCGAGTCAACCGAGTTCGAGACAACGAGAGTTAACTGTATAATATAAATATACATTATCGTGGGTCATCTCATGGAGATTGATTTTCTCGCTTGAGCTGGTTGGCGAAAGTGAGAAAAGCAATCAAGTTGAGATGATGACCAATGATAATCTGTTTATGGCTATTTTACCTATGGAAATGTGATAATTTCATTTACAACTGCATGTGTGCCCTTTAATATAGTTTCTAGCGATAACTTTTTCATATCACTCTACTGTGCAAATAATGGAAATTATCAGTCAGTAAGATCAAAGGATAATTTCATAAAATAACCAATATACAAATTATTAACATTGTGTCACCATGGTAATAAAACAGACTTTAGTAACATAATAAAACTTGTCACTTCTATTTAAAAATTACTAGATGCTGAGGTGTGTAACAAACAAAGATGAAAAAATTAAATTGAAAATCTTTGTCAAAAACATATACTAGTACTATTTAGTCACATATGTATATACAAAAATCATTTAGAGTTTTTAAATTTCTATAACTTCACTTTGTGAATGAATTATTGATGCAGCATTTCTGCTTTCCTTGTATAAAAGCTTTGTTTAAATGGAATAACCATGATAACTTTTGAAATTGAATCACAATTTCCTTATCTGGGTCTGAGTAGGCCATACAACATTGTGAAATCAAAAGATATCACCAGCTTGTTAAAAATAAGTATTACTTATGTAATTGGGATAAGATTTTTTCTGTATATTTTCATACAAAATAGAATTATAGGTCATATGATATGAATTATACTCAGAAATTTAAATCCTATATGGACTCAATTTGTTATCAATCTGTATTTATGTACAATATTTTATTAGTTTATTTTCTAATTGACAGGATGGAGATGACAGAAATCATCTAAAATTGTTGGATGCTATTTCCTCTTTGGATGGAAAGAAAAAGTATGGAGTTTATTAATATTCTTAAAAGTTATCTCCCTTATTTTGTTAAGGTTGATTAGAATTATAGTAACATGCTAAAAACTTGAAGGGTTAATGTATAGTAGGAAAATTTGACAAAACTTAAATTAAAGGAACAGCCGATCTTCATCTATGAGTCATTCAGATCATGTCTGTAATTTGTTAGAAGATTCGACCAGTAATTATTTTTTACATCAATAAAACAGAGACTTGTCTATATGTTAAGAAGAGCACAATAGGTGACATTAAGTAATGGATCATTCTATATAAAATGTTTTGCATGCTTTATGGCCTCTAGCAGATGTCAATCTAAAAGTTTTCAGAAAGGAATTCCTAGCGGTTCTAACTAGTTTTAGATGAATAAAATACAATTCAAACCTCAAACCTACGTATACATGGTACAGTTTGTACAGATAATGTAAACTACCCTTTTTTAAGAGTAGACTCGTCCAATAGATAACCTATCTATATGTCTATAGGACTAAGCTACTTGGAAAGGAGGATAGTATACCTTACCTAATAATGACTTCATATTTCAGTTAGCAAGCAAGCTAACCAAAGATATTACCTTTACCTACACACTCAATTCAATCGGCTGTAATGTTTTCCAATAGTAGGAGGGATATGTCTTAGCACAACAGCACATACATTTTTGTTTACACATATTACCAGTACATATATTTTAGGACAAAATTACATGAGAGAACAGTTCATGCTTCACAGATATCTGAGTTCAATTTTAAGGCACAGACTGGTAAGTTTATATAAGTAACAATAATACAAGTACTATGGGAATGGGATAACAAGATTCAAGGATTTCATGGTATGGGAAATCCAACAAATTTTACTTGAAATAGCATTGTTTTCTCCAATTACAGAATTTAATATGAATGGAAATATGTATATAAGGGTATCTTTATTGTTGAATACTGACTCCAACTTTTAGCTCACCTGGCCCGAAGGGCCAAGTAAGCTTTTCTCATCACTTGTCGTCCGTCTGTCGTCGTTAACTTTTTACATTTTGAACTTCTTCTAGAGAACCACTGAATGGAATGAAACCAAACATGGCATGAATGTTCCTTATGAGGTGCTGACCAAGTGTTGTTACTTTGTAGCCGATCCATCATCCAAGATGGCCGCCAGCGGGGGACTTAGTTTAACATAGGACCCTATGGGAAATGCATACAAATGACTTCTTTTAGAGAACCACTGAACTGAATGAAACCAAACATGGCATGAATGTTCCTTATGAGGTGCTGACCAAGTGTTGTTACTTTGTAGCCGATCCATCATCCAAGATGGTTGCCAGGGGGGGACATAGTTTAACATAGGACCCAATGGGAAATGCATACAAATGACTTCTTTTAGAGAACCACTTAATGGGATGAAACCAAACATGGCATGAATGTTCCTTATGAGGTGCTGACCAAGTGTTGTTACTTTGTAGCCGATCCATCATCCAAGATGGTCGCCAGCGGGGGACTTAGTTTAACATAGGACCCTATGGGAAATGCATACAAATGTCTTCTTTTATAAAACCACTGAATGGAATAAAACCAAACATGGCATGAATGTTCCTTATGAGGTGCTGACTAAGTGTTGTTACTTTGTAGCCGATCCATCATCCAAGATGGTTGCCAGCGGGGGACTTAATTTAACATAGGATCCTATGGGAAAGGCATACAAATGACTTCTTTTAGAGAACCACTGAACGGAATGAAACCAAACATGGCATGAATGTTCCTTATGAGGTGCTGACCAAGTGTTGTTACTTTGTAGCCGATCCATCATCCAAGATGGCCGCCAGCAGGGGACTTAGTTTAACATAGGACCCTATGGGAAATATATACAAATGTCTTCTTTTAGAGAACCACTGAATGGAATGAAACCAAACATAACATGAATGTTCCTTATGAGGTGCTGACCAAGTGTTGTTACTCTGTAGCCGATCCATCATCCAAGATGGCCGCCAGCGGGGGACTTAGTTTAACATAGGACCCAATGGGAAATATATCCAAATGTCTTCTTTTAGAGAACCACTGAATGGAATGAAACCAAACATGGCATGAATGTTCCTTATGAGATGCTGACCAAGTGTTGTTACTTTGTAGCCGATCCATCATCCAAGATGGCCGCCAGCAGGGGACTTAGTTTAACATAGGACCCTATGGGAAATATATACAAATGTCTTCTTTTAGAGAACCACTGAAGGGAATGAAACCAAACATGGCATGAATGTTCCTTATGAGGTGCTGACCAAGTGTTGTTACTTTGTAGCTGATCCATTATCCAAGATGGCCGCCAGCGGGGACTTAGTTTAACATAGGACCCTATAGGAAATGCATACAAAAGTCTTCTTCTAAAGAACCACTGAATTGAATGAAATCAAACATAGAATGAATGTTCCTTTCCTTATTAGGTGCTGGCCAAGTGTTGTTACTTTTAGTCACATTTTATATATTTTTTTATATGATTTCAAAAACCCAAGTAGAATCAGGTGAGCGATACAGGCTCTTGAGAGCCTTTAGTTTTTTTAACATACTGTGTTCCATTTAAAATCAGCAAAATTTCATTAAATATAATAATATTTAATTCTTAATATATCTTGTTAATTGAGAAGATCAATTTTTGCAGATTTTTGTTTATTTTCTTTTATAAAACACTTATCTTAACTAAGAAACAGGAGAGATAATGTCACATGTTTTTGTAGTTTAGTGAAAAAGTCAAAAAAATTACCATATTATTTGACAAATTGTAAAAAGTCTTCTCTTAAACTTGCATGAATTTTTTGATTAATATATACATGTAATCAATCATTGTGATTTTTTTTTCAGTGTCTAGTAAAATTAACATCTCTGAGTTGATGGGAACTCTGTCATCATCCAGGATAAAGAAACAGTTAAAATCTGTAGAAGGCAGCAAAAAAGTTGTGTCTGTTCCATTACCTAGACACCAAAAAGAAAAGGTAAACATGTTTACATTACTGTAGATTTATTTATTTTTGTGAGTACCAAATTTTGTGGATTGAGGAAAACTTGCATATGAGTGGATATTTAATTTCATGGTTTGGGCAAAGTCTGCATACATTCCTTTAGACAATTTGAAATTTGTTGAACATTTAAATTTGTGGCTCCTCTGTACCTACAAAAATCCACGAAAAATTAGTATCCAAAGATTATTAATAAATTCACAGTATATATATTTGAAGTATCGGAAAGATAATGAAATAATGATATACAGCTAAGGAGATGTGGTATGATTGTGGATGTAAAAATGAGAAAAAAAACCATACTGTATAGTCGGCTATAAAGTGCCCATGAACTAAAAAGACGCAAAGTACAGATCTGAGAGAACTCACAGCTACTGATAGCTAGTTTAAAGCTAATAACAACTTATGAAAAAAATAATGTATCTAAGACTAATGATTCTCTTAAAATGATATATCGTAAAAAAAAATTCTTTTCAAACCTACATCTTTAATGTATGGTTAAGTAAAAATGATTTCAAATTACAAAACGTAGTGATGTTGTTGACTAATGACAAGGATTATTCAGTAGTTTAGGTATTGTGTAAGTTTCGTAGATATCTTATTTGTATATTTACAGCTAGAGAGAAGTGTAGCGTATGGTCAAACGAAAGAAGTTGTTGATAAATGGGACTCAATTGTACAGAAGAATAGAAAAGTTTGTATTCATGTTTATTGTTGTCATGCTCATACCTGTCATGATTTTATAAGGAGGGTCGAGAGCACTTTCTATTGAATGCCACCATGCATTACAGTATATTTACTAAGTCTGTACATTTTCAGACAAATGTAAAAAAAATTATATCTACCACCGATAAAATCTAATTTGCAATGCTTTCTCACATTTCTTTTACTTAAAAATTCATGAATAAACGTTGAAAATAGGAATCAGCTCTCCCTTTATGTTTGTTCACTTCTATGAAATGATACTTAACTTCGTGAAAAAAAGGACAGTTGATAAAGCCCATTTGGTTTGCTATGCGATTTGATTTATATTTATATGGTAAGCTTTCAATATCTTTTGCTGCAGGCCATTCTGTTTCTTTAGGTTGAATTTTTTTATGTCAATTTATTGTTTTTATTTTTAAAGTTTGATCATCAGCATAACCCTTTTTCTAGTAGAAGTAAATGTAACACCAACTTAAAAAATATAGGTGTAAATATATTTATTACATTGCCTCAAATGTTTCATGTTTATTGTTGCAGACTTTGTGTTTACTTCTTTTAAGTTTTTTTGCCTTACTGAGTTGCTGTTAATGCATATACCTGTCATTTCCTTTCATCCAAATAAAAATTGTTTGAGCAACTTAACTTATTATGTATATTTACAGGCAGAACAGTTAAAATTTCCATTAGAAAGACCTGTACTAAAACTTCACACAGTAGAAGAGCAAGCCAGAGTCATTAAGGTAACCTTATATAATCTGTATTGTTAGCTGTTAAAATTCAACAAGATGAGGGTCATTGTAAAACATCTGCTTCTATTGTATGTTTATTTGTACTATTTTTATGCCTCTGCCATAATCTTGCATTTCTGTATTTCATTCATGTACCATAAATTATAATGGATGGCTGTTTAATGTTAATTGGCAAATTAAAAGTATATTCAGGATGAGAACATACGAACATGATACCCTTATTTGTACTAGATTGACATGATCAGCAAGATTTTTTAAGATAACAGTCTGCAGGAAGACATGTCACCCTACCTGGACACATTTTCCTGACACCAGTCCACCAGTCTTAACTCTTACTCCATAATTCCGCGTGCTAAGTTGGTCAAGCATATACCAATTTTAAAGCCTTTGGTTTCCACCTGTGTGACAACCCTCACTATTAAATAATTTATGAAGACTTAATGTAGTTATAGAGACTTAAGAAAAATTATGAAGAATTAATATAGTTATGAAGACTAAAGAAAATTATGTAGACTGGAAACAATTATGAAGACTTATGACAGATATGAAGACTTAAGATAGTTATGAAGACTTAAGATAGTTACGAAGACTTATAATTTTATGACTACTGATTAAATTAATTTGATATATGATATATTTTACAGCCAAGGTCTTCCTTAGAGATAGAAGTGGCATCTTTACTGAAGGGGAGTGAAAATGTTGTATCAAACACACATGAACTTACACTAGCTGAAGAAAAGGCACTGCAAGCTATGAGTCTTGAAGAGGTAAGGTTTTACCACTTAAAGCTATGAGTCTTGAAGAGGTAAGGTTTTACCACTTAAAACTATGAGTCTTGAACAGTTAAGGTTTTAACACTTAAAGCTATGAGTCTTGAAGAGGTAAGGTTTTACCACTTAAAGCTATGAGTCTTGAAGAGGTAAGGATTTAACACTTAAAGCTATGAGTCTTGAAGAGGTAAGGTTTTACCAATTCAAGCTATGAGTCTTGAAGAGGTAAGGATTTAACACTTAAAGCTATGAGTCTTGAAGAGGTAAGGTTTTAACACTTAAAGCTTTGAGTCTTGAAGAGGTAAGGTTTTAACACTGAAAGCTTTGAGTCTTGAAGAAGTAAGATTTTACCACTGAAAGCTTTGAGTTTTTACCACTGAAAGCTATGAGTCTTGAAGAGGTAAGGTTTTACCACTTAAAGCTATGAGTCTTGAAGAGGTAAGGATTTAACACTTGGAGCTATGAGTCTTGAAGAGGTAAGGTTTTAACACTTAAAGCTTTGAGTCTTGAAGAGGTAAGGTTTTAACACTTAAAGCTTTGAGTCTTGAAGAAGTAAGGTTTTACCACTTAAAAAGCTATGAGTCTTGAAGAGGTAAGGTTTAACACTTAAAGCTATGAGTCTTGAAGAGGTAAGGTTTAACACTTAAAGCTAGGAGTCTGGAAGAGGTAAGGTTTAACACTTAAAGCTATGAGTCTTGAAGAGGTAAGGTTTTAACACTTAAAGCTATGAGTCTTGAAGAGATAAGGATTAACACATTAAAGGTACTGATCATTTTGAGACTTTAAATGAAAAAGATAAGAAAAGACACTTTAAGCTTCGAGTGATAACATTTCAAAGGAATAAAGGATTATATATGGCTGAAAAACTTTCTACTTAAAATATTTTTTTAGGTTGAAAAATATTCTACAATTAAGATGATCTGCAAACCAACAACAAAGCTTCATATTTTAGGTTGCATTTTATAAAATGTTGGGAGTTGTTTATAATGTAATTTCTGTAATATTTCAGGCAAGAGAAAGACTTGCTGAATTAAGGAAGCACAGGGCTTTGTTATCATATAGAGAAACAAAAGCAAGATGGCGTAATAAAATTAAAAGTAAAAAGTAAGTATGTGAAACCTTTGAAGATCACTTGAATATCATGATCAAATTTGTATCTTTTTAATGGATATGGAAGATCAAGCTACTTTCCATATTCACTGAAAAGGCATTGGTTTTTTTTTCAAAGTTTTTTTTTTAAATAATGAATGATGGTATCTGAATTTCTGAAACCAGTAAGTTAAATGACTCAAATAAATCTTTTTTTTCTGCTCTGATGCCATTTTCATGGCTTAAACATGAACTTGTGTTGTTGGCAAACAAAAAATTCCTACCTACTTACCCAACGCTACAAGGCATTGAAGGGTAGAAACATTAAACAAAGATTCTTTTTTTAAGGGTGGCCCAAATTATACATTAATCTTTTATTACCCATAAATATAACTATACACTAGTGTTATAGAAATGCAACTATCCATCTGTTTGTAACCTCATGTAGGTGTCGGACAAGTTCAGTCTCATCCAATATTTTATAGATGTTGTCGTTAAAAAACAGATCCAATTTCAATATTTAACATGCCTATGGAGATTAAAGCCTGAAGGCATCATATTGATTCATTTTCACT
Source organism: Mytilus galloprovincialis (assembly GCA_037788925.1). Classification (NCBI taxonomy): domain Eukaryota; kingdom Metazoa; phylum Mollusca; class Bivalvia; order Mytilida; family Mytilidae; genus Mytilus; species Mytilus galloprovincialis. Next base: position 54,735,216 of record CM075340.1, on the reverse strand, counting down.
CCAATCTTCATCAGAAATCAACATCTTCGAGGAAACTAAATGGTTCCTGTATGTCAAAGGTCAAGGCACATCATGTTTGAGAGGACTGAAGCTTGTTAGAAACTTGGGCTTAAGTTTTCCATCCATTTAATCACTAAATAACTACACAATTATGTATTTAGAAATTGGAATGTGGAAAAATAGGGATTGAGCTAATATGCAGGAATATGAGTCGCCTATTTAAACAAGTTTTCTTTTATCATATTCAGGAGTGACATTTATTTTTAAGATGGCTTCAGAATTTCAATAATAATTTATTTTTCATGCACATCATTACAGATATCATAGAGTATTAAGGAAAGAAAAAATGAAAAATGAGAAGAAATCATTGGATGAATTGGCAAAGACAGATCCAGATGCTTACATGGACAAAGTGACGACTGCAGACAAACAAAGGGTAGAGGTGAGAAGACTTCTAATTCAACATAGTTTGTAACGTTCATTTTGATTGGATAACGTCACTTATTTTCATGGCATCAATTCACAATTGAAAATGTATGCACAAGCGCAGAGGACAAATTTTAAATGCTAACATGTCACCAGTAAACTTAATATGTGACCATCTAGTTAGAGCTTAAAACACAATACAGTTATCTCCTAAACAGAGTCAGGGGCATAGTTGTTCTTTTGTTTAGATAATTTGAGTAGAATTTGAACAATATAATAGTTATTAGAAGTTTGTAGCAAATTTATGTATGATAACACATGACAACTTTGACTTGTTTCATTATAATCTTGAGTTATGTCCCTTGGTGTGTAAATAATTTGTAATTTTGATGTTTCTACCAGTAAAGTTTTAAAGCCTTGACCAAATCATACTAAATTCAAAAATTATTGTATTTTGCAGTTGTAATATTTCATTATGTGGACAGAGTCAAATAGGAAGTTCTTTTCAGTATCTAAAGTACTGTTGAATGAAGTCCTTGCAAAGTTTCAGTCACTTTTTAAAACTTTTATATAATACATAGATATAAGAAGATGTGGTATGAGTGCAAAGAGACAACTCTCTATCCAAGTCACAATTTATAAAAGTAAACCATTATAGGTCAAAGTGTGATCTTCAACAAGTAGCTTTGGCTCCCACTAAACAGCAAGCTATATAGAGACATAAAAAAGGACTAGTGTAAAACCATTCAAACAGGAAAACAATTGGTCTATTCTATATAAAAAAAAAAACGAGAAACACTTTTGAACCACATCACATACATACCATTCATGGTTTAATTCTCCATTTAGCATGTGACCTGATTTGCATATTCCTGTGATGTGATGGAAGAAGATATCTTTTTCTGTGGACACATTATTCTTTCATTTTCAAATATTAAAGTAAAATGTTGAAAAGTGAAAAAAACATTTTAACTGTTACTGTTTATCTAGTATATTCTGACTTGAAAAGAAAATTCTATATATAACATTTCATGTGAAACAAAAAAACCCCAGACTGAATGCATGCTCTGACATTATTCGATTTTGAGAAGTTAAATTATTCTATGACCACATTGTTAGTAAATGGTACCTTCAATGTTAATTTATGGTTGACATATTTAACTTGTATGGTATTTTTTTGTTCCATTTTCAGGAAAGGATGAGTTTAAAACACAGAGGAGGAAGTAAATATATGAAGAAAAAAATGATTTATGGAAAATATGATGACCAGGTGAGTTGTCTCCTCATGGCAGTTGTCTCCCCATGACAGTTGTCTCCCAATGACAGTTCCCTCAATTGTTCAAAATTCTATTTTATTATGTTGAATGGTTCTTTTCACATGAATAACAGAAAAGAGAGTTAATTTTTTGGATATAATTATAGAATGACTAATCGAAGAATTCAAATAGAGAAAAATATTCAACGAGTGACTTAACAACACATTTATTCACGAATGCGAGTAGCGCATGAGTTAATTATCAGTGTTGTTCGGTCACGAGTTGAATATTTTTCGATATTTGAATTCTTTAATTAGTCATTCTTTTTATTACATTGGAAAATGCCTTTTTTAAAAGAAATTAATGTAAAACATGTAAGGAACTATATCTTTTTTCTACGCATTCATAATTTGTTTTGATCCGCCGTTTTTGACGTCTTGACAACGCCTATTGTTGTATGATGACAGAGAGTGAAATAACCATGTTTATTTCACATGTGAAATTATCGGTTTTTATTTAACAGGGAAATCGATGTAATTCGTTGCAACCAATGTAATAAGAAAAATTATCTCCCTTTAATTTTGTAAATTGACATTATGAATACAATTATCTTGATACTTATCAAGTCACATAATTTGCATTTATAAAAACATCCCAATAACTTGTCGATTTGTCCATGTGCATGTTAAGCTTAAAAGGCTGGATAGATATAGAAAACTACATGAAAGAAAAAAATCCCAGTCCAACATGTCAAAGGGGAGATAATTCCAACTTATTAAAATATTGCTGTATGTAGCAATTGTTTCTTGAATGAGCAGCTTCTCTAAAATAGCTTTAATGATGAAACTTAACAAAGATGTTGAGAATACTCACAGTGGAATAAATTATGTCAAACATGCAAAAGGAGAGATATCTTAGGCATATTTGAAATATGTTATCTGCAAGTCATTTTTGATCTCACTGAACATTAACCAAATAATAATCAGTAAATCTTACAAGAATCATTATTGAATGAACTGTAATTTTATTATATCCTTTCATTATACAAGTGAAACGTTCTTTTTGGTTTTTTTAATTAGTTCATTTGTTCTTTTAGGCTCGCCAAACAGTTCAAGACATGATTCAGAAAAACAAAGAATTGACACAGAAAGCTGAGGTTGTTAGTGATAGTGAATCTGATGCTGTTAGTATGGATTCTGAAGATGAAATGAATATGTTAGAAAGTGCTGTGTCAGCATCTGAGAATCCATGGATGAAAGCCTCAAAACCCTCTAAACCATCTGGATATGAAAAGATTGAAGAAGTGAAAAATGAGGACAAAATGTCACTTCCTGTGGAAAGTGAAGATGAAAGTGAAAATAAGATTATGTTATCAAATGTTGTTCAGAAGGTCATTATTGAGGACACAAATAATTTGGGTGAAAATAGTCAAAATGAAGATGTCAACTTCATAGAAATAAAGGGTGATAAAAGCAATGACAATTTAAAAACTGAAACGGCAGGTGAAAAGGTACAAGTAACTAAAAATAAGAAAGGAAAGAAAAAGAATGTAAAACAAGTTGAAGAGGTACAAGAAACGGAAGATAAGAAAGGAAAGAAAAGAAAGAAAGAGAAAATTACTAGTAAAAATATTGATGCAATTGATAACATTGATGACTTATTTAAAGATTTTGAATCAAGCAAAACAGTCCAAAAGGGAAATAGCATTAAAAAAAGTATTCATGAAAAAATTATGAAAAGTCAAAAAGAAACTTCAGGTTCAAATTCCACAGATGTACCAACAAGTAAGAAAGATAAAAGAAAAAGAAGAAGAAAGGAAAAACAAAATGAGAGAGAGATAGAAAAACAAAAGAAGATAGATATAGTAAAAGCAAAGTTACAAAAAGAAGATGAAAATGATGAATCTGAGGAAGAAAGTTTTATTTCTGAAAAATTAGAAAGAAAATCGCAGCTTGATGACTTTGAAGGTGATATGTCTGATGATGAAATGGGGAAAGACACCACAAAAGGAAGAAAAAAGAAAGATGAAAGTGAGGATGAAATTGATGGAAAGAAGATTGAGGAAGATGTCTATGTTGATCCAAAGAAATTAATGACCTTGGAATCAAAGATTGATAAGTCACAAATGCCAGACATGATAGTTGATGACAATGACATTGATAATGAGGAACAACAAAAACTGGCAATAGCACAAGCCTTTGCTGATGACGATGTCATGGAAGAATTTAGTCAGGAGAAGAAGAAAGTAGAAAACAGAGATAAGCCAAAGGATATTGATCTGACTCTTCCTGGCTGGGGTGAATGGGGAGGAACAGGGGTCAAAGTATCCAAAAAGAAAAAGAAAAGGTAAATATCAAATAATACATTGTTAAATATGGAAACAAATCTTATACATTCTCCATTTAAAGGTATACATTAGTAACTTGGGTACAAATACAGGATTTGTTTTCAGAGAGGATGACTGATCCAATATGCTTTACATGCTTTAATAATAATAATAATAATAATAATTCTTTATTTAAAGAGGGTTACAAAGTTAGCTATAAAGCTAATCTTCCCTGAGGCCCCATGAAATACAATGAAATATAACAAACAATTACAAAATATCAAACAGACACACATACACACATACATGAATAATGAAATAAAAAATTGTTATGAAATATACAATTTTCAAAACAGGTAAAAGTTACAAATTCATATATGACATGTATAGTATTGGCATCAACAATATCATAAGTTTGAGTAAGTGTGTGAAAATTATTATGCATATAAAAAAACGCACAGCTTCTTAATGTTCCAACAAGTGATTTTTTAAATCTTTTTTGAATGAGCTTGTACTTGAGGTTGATTTTTTCAGGGATATTGGTAAGTTATTGCTTTCAGTGAAGCATTAAGAAGGAAAGTTTGGGTTTAAAAAAAAATGCAGACATCTTTACATTTTGGACAAAATCAACTTTTTAAATGCACTGCATTTTTGTATTCTTCTATTACCATAATAAACAAAACATTAACTGATGTTTACAAAATACATGTAGTAACGTACGAGTACTGTATTTGTGATCACTTCAAATTTTACCTTTCTAAATTAGTTAAATATCATATTGATTGTATTGTCAATTAAGAAATGATTAAGTAGTCTACTTTGAAAGAAAAAGTTGAAAATCGTTTTATTATGCAATATAAAAGAGGATAGTTTCCCTCCAGAAATCCATTTTTTTTCTAACTAGACATCAGTTACCAATGGATGATATGAACAAGAGGAATGAAGAAACAATCAAACAATCAATGCAGAATTGAAACACAAATGTTTATGAAACATATTTAAAACATTTTTTATAATAATAAGTATGTCTGTTCTTCATATATAATCTCTCTATCTTTCAATTTAAATTCTTGTAGAAACCCAATGTTTACAAATCATACACTGTAAAACATTTTATATAAAGTTGTATGTATGTCTGTTCTTGTTATATTTTAATATACTCTTATCTTTCTACTTTATAAATTTTTGTAGGTTTGTTATAAAGGCTCCATCAGCACTCCCTAGAAAAGACAGAAATTTGGGAAATGTTATTATAAGTGAACAGAAAGACAAATCTATAGCTAAATACCAGGTTAGTAGTATTTTTATCATCTTTCTTATTATTGACTTTATTGTTACATATATTCAATAATTAGATTGACTCTTATAAAAAATTACATTTTTTACATTTTTTTTTATTTTAACTAGACATATAAGATATGACAATTTGTTATCTTCAAAACTATAACAGATAACATGATAGTCTAATTATTCGCTAGAGTTATCAACAGATAAGTGAACATGACAAATTTCATTAGTTGACACTTTATTTGAGTTCTTGCCTTTCAATGATGATTTTCATACATTTTGTGTTTTTGAAAACATTAGCATGTTTAGTATATGGAAACTGTAAGCAGCAAAAGGATCAGCAAAATAAGACCTACAACTAAGTCAACATTACTCACTTATTTTTTGTGTTTCAACTGTTTGTCAAATAAATAGTTAAGATAGAAGCCAGCTGTAGACAATAAAAAGGATCCGAAAGATAAGGTCTAACAAAACTGATATTTTTATTTTCCCTTTGATGAACATTTGTACCATTTTTTTGTTGCTTTTGGCTATTATCTTGAGAACTGTAATAGATGGGGAGACACTTTGAACAGCTTAAATAATCAGCAAGATAAGATTTACATAATGGTGAAACACCACTGAGTTGATCTGGATCAAACCTGGTCACAATCTTCTTGTTGCATACCGTACTTGTATAAGGGGGGAGGGGTTATATTCAGGCTTTAAAGAGTTTTATTGAATTTCAGAATGACAGAAACCTCCATTTTGTTCTACTACATCTTTCAAAATACAGCTTATGTTGGCTTGCAAACCTAATTGTGAAGTCAATCGCATGTAACCCATGTTTTATTGGAATTAGAATATGTTTTGTTAACAAACTAAAAATTAATAAATCAGTGATAGAGGATGCCAATTTTTTTTTTTATCCAATTAAATTTAGTTTACATTATTTCTTTGACATGCTTGTGAGGTATTTTTGACTCTATTTTGCTACTGTAACAGTACATACTTAGGTTATATGATGGTAATATTTTTATCACATATTTAGTATACGCACTACAGTGAAGATTTGTCAAACTAGATTCATGATTGTAAATGAGATTTCAATATATTATTAAAAGGTTATAGGGATTTGGGGGGGATCAAACTTGTGAAGGGTTATTTATGTGTTTATGTAATTTTGATAATTTGGTGTTGATTTGTGTTCTGTAATAGTTTATCTTTAAATAATTCAAAAGAGTTTTTTAGGCTGAAGGGTAACTTAGAGCTTTACATAATGTATAGACAATTGTATATTTATTGTCGGACTGTATGTTGATCTAAGATGCCTGTTGATATTAGTGTTGGCCCATATGTGATGATTTATTGTTTTTGTAAGTCTATTTTATTTTATATCATATTTTAATGTTGATTGTACATGTAGGTCACTGACGGCTGTTTCTTTATATGAGTTTCAAGGATTTTGTTATCACTTTTAGGTCAGTGATTTGCCGTTTCCATATGTTAGTGTGAAGCAGTTTGAACAGAGTATAAGAGCTCCTATAGGAAAGACCTGGAATCCAGAAACAGCGTATAAACAGTTAGTGAAGCCGAAGATTGTAACGAAAATTGGAACTATCATAACACCTATAGATAAGGAGGAAACATTTAAGAAACAGAAGAATAAACGGAAAGCTGACCTTGACTTTATTAAACCTCCAATTGAAGTTAATAAATTTAAATCAAAGAAAAGAAAGAAACAATGAAATGTTTACAAAAATAATAAAATTATATACATATTGTTTTGAGTTGATGAGACACACATTGTGTACATAATACATATTTATAGAACTTTTGTCAATTTATTTTTTATCAAAATATTAAATTGAAAATAAAAATTATGGAAATTAAACCTCATGGCTGCTCCCATAGGTTATGCCATGACAAGTAATAAAAAGATAAGACATAGTTACATACTAAATCATGTCAAAAGATCCCAGCACTGTAATGCAGTTCTTTGTATCTAAGGCTACTGTAAAATCATAAATTATTGCATGCATTTATTATTGAGATTTTTGTAAAATTGACAAATATGCAAGATTAATTATTGCGATGACAGGTAAATCTGCATATATGTATCGAATATGAGAATGTGAGTTCTTATTATTGTGGTTCTCACTCAGTCGCAATATTCGCATTAATAAAAACCTCGCAATAATTTCTGAATTTACAGTAAGTGGGGCAAACATGAAAAAATTAGCTTACACCTTACTGCAATGGTATCACTAGCACTGGTATGAGGGGAATACTAAGTTGACCTTGACAATGCTAAATCAGTGTTATGAAGCATACAGACTGAGGATTGCATTAACAAAAAACAGACTATAAAGAGCAAAGAGATCTATCAAATACTGTAATCATTGCAAGACAGCCTCGTTGGAACAACTTGTGAATGATTTAGAAATTGCTGTATAGTTACTTGTCTAATGTTATTCTAGATAAAATCTAATATGGATAATTGAAATGACCTATGTAAGACAGTACAATATGCTACACCAACCAACTCTTTTGAAAATAGATTTACCGACATTAATGGACACAAACATAGTGCCCACAAAGGCTGACTTTGTACAGAATAATACAGATGCAAAATGTGGTTAAATTAACCAAGTATTATGTATACTCAAACCATCCTCTTTGCTTCAACACTGAGCCTTTGCTCACACTGAACAGCAAACTATAAAGAGCCCTAAAATGACTAGTGTAAAACCAATCTAACAGTAAAACCAACACTCTAATATATATATCTTTTTATTATCTTATCTAAAACTATTGTTAAGTTTGAGAATGACCAACCTTGACATTGGGCTAAGATGCCAGATGAACTACACATTACTAGATGTGTTAAGGGTGGCAATGAGACAAGCTAGAAAAGTTTTATCAGTTGAAAATTATGGTCTGGCACAGAACATATGACCATCAGTTTGAAAAGCAAGATGGGAATAATATTAGTTACAAAATTATAGATGGACACCTATTAAATTTAAACAAAGAGTATGGGGTATTCATCCATGTAAAAAAATCAGTATATTCACAGAAAAAATTACACAAAAAGCTAAGAAACAGTGCTTTTATAGCTGTTCTTCATCTTATTGTTTATTCTCAGTTCCTATTTTTCTCCTTTCTCAATCACAGCAGCTCTCAGAAACAACAACCAAATGCACATAGACTTAGGTACTAGCTGTGCATGCATTTTGGTTGTGTATGCAGGTTCATAGAAAGAAAGGTAAACAAAGAGTGGATTCTCAATAGGTTACATTGAGTGGGGGATTTATATGTAATGTCTGTCTTTTACCCATAGATTATATACATTTGTTGGGATGTCATTTAAGTGGTTTTATAATAAAATCATATTTACACATGGCAGATATTGGGTGCACTGTGAATCTGGTCTTGAAGGCCTCAAAGTCCTCAATATCTATCATGTCTCTGGTATTGTATCCTGAATTTTCTGGTGAAAAAGCAATGTTTGTATTGATTTCCTGTGAAAACAAGTCACATGAAACATATTGAGTTTGATTGTCTAGTGTGCCTTGAAAACAAGGCTTAATTCTGGTATCAATATTGCTATGTTATTATGAAAGACTTTTTGGAACAATTTAGTAATCTTGAAACTTCTGGCTGTTGTTGAAATGGTGGTTGTTTCAACTTCTCCAGAAGTGATGTCTTGAGCTCTGGGGCACCTTGAGCTCTATACATGTATAGTACTTTGGCAATAAATCTAGAAGATCTGCACTGGACCATTTCGAACTGGTGAGTGTTTTCCTGCTGGTGGATTACAGTCTAAGTGAGGCCGGAGTTCTGCATGGTATGCTTGATATTTTTATTGCCTCATCTGAACATGGAAATGTAACAGTGTCAGTAGGGCATAATGTTGCCTATTAGCATTGAAATATTCTTGTTTCAAATAATTTTCAAAAATGTAAAACTTTTTTTCTCCACACTTATATTTATTTTTATTCTCTGGAAATTCATAAAAAAAAACTACTTATTTTGTTTGTCCTCTAGTGTATGGATTGTTGTCACCTTATTTTTTCTAAGATTCAGGGAGAAAAGGGGGGTCTTTGTTTCTCTTTCTGTTTTATACGGTATATTCATTATTATTTTGGCAATTTTTTTAATTTTTTTGGTTGTTATTCTATACTCTTTGAACCACATAAGGACCATGTTAATATATTTATAATTTCAGACAGAAATTATGATGATGTTGAATTTTTAGATATAATTATGTTAAAAGATTATTTTTATATTTTAAATGTATGATCATATATGGGCGTTTTTCAATAAAAGCGTATATTTCAGACCTAAAAAAAAATGGAAAATCAACTTGTCTAAAATTTAATTTTAAGAGTTATTTTGAATACCTCTATTATAGACCTGTTTGTAAACAAAAGGTGCAATCTTAAATACTCCTTAAAATGATATTTTTTTCATAATTTGAGTACTGTTTCGTAGGGTACTTTTGTCCCCTACGAAACTGCTTCTAAACACACATGTTTGCAATTTTAAATGTTTCCTATAGACATTCAAGTTTGTTTACTTTATATACTAGGAAAATCTATTTTTTTTTCTGAATTGGAGAACCATTTTTTATCGATAAAGATTAGACAGTACTTCACATATGAAGGTACAACTCATGTTGCGTAGTGGACATTTTGATGCGTTTCGTAGGTGACAAATCCGTTTCGTAGTGGACAAAAAGTTTCGTAGTTGACATCAACCCTATTCTATGTTAATAAAAACATAATAAAAACTACATGAAACTAACCCTTGGTATTTGCTGTGCACGAATATAATTGAAAAAACAGTAAAAAAAGACTGCATGGTAGTGGTAGTGTCCCCTACGAAACGTTTTTCTCCCATACTTGTTTCGTAGGTGACCGTTTCGTAGGGGACGTATTCACATGTTTTATTTTCCCCCCACAATCCCTTTATTGCAAAAGTAACAAGACTGATTGTATTCATCAAAGCATGTATTAAGCTGTACACTGATATTTTTTTCATAATTTTAAAACCAGATACTGATGGAGATTTGACCCGTTTCGTAGTGGACATTTACAAAAATACGGTATCACTCTGGTCCATTTGATGTGCTCAATTTTTTTTACCAACAATTTAATTGCCGTTATAAAAGCATCACTTCTTTTGTAAGACCCTAATGTTTATTTCTCTTGTAAACAAAAATTACATTGATTTTATAAAACGGTTTATTAGCAAATTTTAATGACTTCGTTTCGTAGTGGACATTTTGTTAGGGACACACCTTCTGAAATTAAAAATCCTATGTTAAAAGCTGTTTATTATAATATGTTGGCTCTAAACATACTTTTGAATTATTAAAGAACTTATATTAAGTAAAAATAACATTTATTTCTACATTTTTTTTACGATATTTTAGAGTATGAATGTTGAACAGGCGGTCTAGCGACATGCCATTTTGGTTGTTTTGGACCATTCAGGAATCAATAAATTAGCAATCCCTTTAAAAAATTAACTGTTTCTTTGCTTAAAAATGTTAAATCTAATTCAATGTACTGACTGCACAAAAAATTACTTGCAAAGACCAAACACATTTTTTTTAAAGTGGCTAGGACAAGAAAATACGTTTTTATTGAAAAACGCCCATATATATATTGTATTGCCATAAAAATAAAAAGTTTGTATTACAGTACAGCTGGTATCAAATGTAGAATAAAAATATACACACATGAATTATAATGAAAAATTCTAATACAGTGAGTAAGGAAGGTATTATTTCAATAAACTAAAATGTTAATTTCGAACTTGGATTGATGAAAATTTTAAAAGTAGTTCCTAAATGGGCCTCATGATCTTCTTGAACTAAAGTGTAATGAAAGGGTAATTCTGATTGGTTGTCGCTATGTCACGTGATGTCAACATTGTGGGAAAGGTGCACATGAAAGAGTAGAAAGTTAGAATGAATGGACTAAGATGTGTCAGGACTGTTCTTCATTTATGTCATTGATGCAGAGGTAAGAAAATAAAGAGATGATTTATATAGCCTCGTTCTACAATTGTCAACATTATAATATTTTGCTGATATCGGACAAAATATGTACAAGAACAAATGCCTTTTGAAAAATTAAATAGTCATAAATCTTGACAACGTTAATTTAAATCAAGTTATGATTAAAGGGCATTTAAATATTTTATAATATATCAGTTGAAGCGAAAGTAATTATCACGTAGCATGACATAAAAAGTTAATTTTGTAATGACTCATATATGTAAGAATATAGTTGACAATTTCTGTTATAATCTATCCCTTTAAAGGCCTTTTTAGATATTGTCACATAAATTGTGGCAAATGCATCAAAAACATATTCTCAGTATATTTTCTTTTTCTACATATATGTATCTAAATAAAATGACAACAAATAAAAAAAAATAAGCCTTCTTTTTTTCTTCAAAAAATCTTTTTAATCTTTATTTTTTTTGGAAGCAAGTCAACTCGTACCACGGAAAACTCGTACCACGTTAACTCGTACCAAAAAAGTTAACTCGTACCAACGTAAACTCGTACCACTGGGAAGTCGTACCATTAAAAATATATTAAAAAACATGAATGTTTTATGTTTTTTTTTTTGTGAACTTAATAAAAATAAAGTTGAATTACTTGAATTTTATACGGGATTTTAAGGAAAGCTTAGACAAAAGTACGAATGTTTTTATAAGCTTTATTATTTAAACTGATCTTTCAAACTAGTTTTAATCCAGAAGAAAGTATAAAAACATTGCTTTAACTGTACTTTAAGTTGAATATCAATATCCAAATTAAATTAATTAAAGCTGTAATCCATGATCACAAATCGAATGCTATGTTTACAATTGTTGAAAGCCTTGTGCTTTTTGGCGGGAAAATTCGGGGACCCCCTTAACAGGAAACAGTTACATTTCATTGTTATTTATAGACAGTAAGAATTTCATTTTGGAAATCATTTTGATTAACCGTTTTAACTGCTAAGATTTATTCATGAAAAATAAATATTTTCTTGGGGTGAAAATTTAATGATATTTCAAATATAAGTAATTAAAAAACCAGTCTGAAGTATTTTCTATCCAGGACCAACAGACAAGGAACATTAGCTACAAATTGGTCATTGTACTTTCAAATTATATATATTTTACAGACTTAAGAGGTATTGACTGAAAGTAAAGTATATATTCATTATTTAACACCATTTAAATGCATTTAAATAAGTTGGTTCGAGTTAGCAGTGGTACGAGTTTGCATTGGTACGAGTTTTTTTTTAGTGGTACGAGTTGACGTTGGTACGAGTTTACAATGGTACGGGATAACTATAATTCATTTTTTTTTGTCTGACTGGTGGTGATAATTGTCATGAAACAATTAAGGCACACATTAAATTGGGACCTGTTTTTTTTTTTTGCCCCTATAGAAAAAGTCAAATCAGCTTCTGGTCAAGGGGCACCAATAAATATGTTATTTCCTTATTCTGCATTTTAAATATTTAAAAAAAAATGGGGGTTAAATTTTATTTTTGTTGAGTACATTTCTTTCAAAAGAATATCTATACCTGATCTACTGTACTGATTTCATTGCACATGTACCAGTATTCATGAAGTGACTACAGTGTTTGAATGAAGGAAAGTTTACACAGCATGAAATCTACAAGCATTCAAAATGCTCAACTGTTTAAAACAGGATTATGCATAACAAATATCTAATACCTTGAATACACATAAAGTTAAATGGAAAAAAAATACTGATAAGTACTGTAAAATAACTCACAGAAACAAAATTGAAATTTAGAATAAACAATAATTCTGGCCTTTTTGCTTAAAATACTGACATAAATATTCATTATAGTTTAACCTGGTTAAGCCACTGTGACTTACAAATGTAAGGTGCTGATTTGCCAGGTGCTGGAGTGTCTTGAATTCCATGAAATATGGCAATGCTATACAGTATTTTGCATCACACTAAAATTGAGAGCAATGAATATAGCATGGAGATACATGTATTATTTAGATTCATGATATTAAAAGTTGAATTTTAGGAATCACTCGGGATTGCTTTGGCCTTTGGGATTCAATCAGTCACAGTTTTCTGCTACTGTTACATGTGCAACCACATTTTTTTATGATGTTGAAATAAGTACCAGGTAATCTCAGATAAAACATTTATGAAAGATTTTACATGCATAAGGCCAGAAATACACATTTTTGTCGAGCCTCGCCCTGCAACTTTTGTTGCAGAAAGCTCGACATAGGGATAGTGATGCGGCGGCGGCTACGGCGGCGTTAGCTAACTTCTTAAAAGCTTTATATTTTAGAAGGTAGAAGACCTGGATGCTTCATACTTTGTATATAGATGCCTCATGTTACGAAGTTTCCGTCAGTCACATGTCCAATGTCCTTGACCTCATTTTCATGGTTCAGTGACTACTTGAAAAAAAAGTTAAGATTTTTTGTAATGTTAAATTCTCTCTTATTATAAGTAATTGGATAACTATATTTGGTATGTGCGTACCTTGCAAGGTCCTCATGCCCGTCAGACAGTTTTCACTTGACCTCGACCTCATTTCATGGATCAGTGAACAAGGTTAAGTTTTGGTGGTCGTCCATATCTCAGATACTATAAGCAATAGGTTTAGTATATTGGGTGTATGGAAGGACTGTAAGGTGTACATGTCCAACTGGCAGGTGTCATCTGACCTTGACCTCATTTTCATGGTTCAGTGGTTATAGTTAAGTTTTTTTGTTTTGGTCTGTTTTTCTTATACTATATGCAATAGGTCTACTATATTTGGTGTATGGAATGATTGTAAGGTGTACATGTCTAGCTGACAGGTGTCATCTGACCTTGACCTCATTTTCATGGTTCAGTGGTCAAAGTTAAGTTTTTAAGTTTTGGTCTATTTTTCTAAAACGTTATGCATTAGTCAACTATATTTGGTGTATGGAAATATTTTATGATTTATATAGATATAGGAAGATGTGGTGTGAGTGCCAATGAGACAACTCTCCATACTATGTACCTTATATGTCTGTTACGCAGGTTTTATTTGACCTTGACCTCATTTTCACGGTCCATTGCTAAGTGTTAAGTGTTTGTGTTTTGGTCTGTTTTTCTTAATTTATAAGCAATAAGTCAACTATATTTGTTGTATTGAAGAATTGTTAGCTGTACATGTCTGCCTGGCATGGTTCATCTGACCTTGACCTCATTTCATGGTTCATTGATCAATGTTTCGTTTTCTTTGGTTAATGTTGAGTTTATGTGACAGTTGTAATAAAGCTTTATATTTAGGTCTATCAACATAATATCAATGATTAGTAAAGAAGGCGAGACATTTCAGCGTGTGCACTCTTGTTATATACATGTATGCATGTTCAAAAATGTTTATTCAGAATTTTCACCTGGAATTTAAAAAAAATGGAATATAAAGTAGAAGACTATCAAAGGCCCACAGGGAAAACTAAACCAATGCCTAAAGCATCCTTGGAAAAGGAACACATTGACAACTTCTGGTCCAGTCAAATTGCTTGAATTTTGGTTCAAAGCTATTCACACTGAAGTAAATACCTTTCCATTAACTATAAAATATATTTTTCTCATCATCATAACAAACTGGAAATTGGCAAGATTATAATTACTGTTGACAACTTTTATACTGAACTGATAACTAATTAAAGTCTATAGCTAATGCATCAATTAATTTGAGAGTGGAGACTGACATGTACAATGTACCTTAAATACTTGGAAGATTTTCAAATTTAAATTTCCTAAAGTAAATTAAAACATTGTCATCATCCATACATGTACATGTATGCAATTCTTAATTTTGATGATTTAAAATGCAGTTGACAAATACAAATTTAAAGTACAAAATGAATATAACTTAATATGTCATTATGAATGAATAAAAAAAGAAAATATCTGTTGCCTGACATATCATGTACATCATGGTGCAACTGCTTGATATTAGTTACATCTACATGTTGTATAAGACCATACATTGACTGAAAATGATAGAATGATTGTTCATTGTAAGTTGTACATGTATTATATAACAAAATATGTATCATTAATTATCTGGCAGTGGTGGTTATCAAAGATACCTTCAGATGGTGTTTGAAAAAGTCAACAATAAAATAGAGATATAGTTTATTTAAGATTTTTGTTAAATACTGTAATAACTTTAATAATATATCAGTTAATAACTTTTTAGGTAAAGCATTCCTGCTTTAGTGGTAGAGGATTAAGAATGACATGAATCATCATTTCTGACATACTTAGCATACTATCAGATAAAAGGTATGACTGACAGGTCCAAGGCATTGGTGTTCAGACTCAACGATCATGGACAGGGACCAGAAATTATTCGTCAGATGTTCCTTGAAAGAGGATGGATAGAGTTTGATGAAGTACAACAAGAAGATGAAGATTGGAATATATGGTGGAGGACATCACGTTTTCGTAACTGTGATTACGATTTCCTGCAGTCATGGCAAAGATTAAATCATTACCCAAAGTCTGTTGGCATAACAAAGAAAGATTGTTTGGCGAGGAATTTGAAAAGAATGAAAGGAGTACATGGTACAGGGGTTTATAATTTTAGTCCTATTGCTTTCAACTTGCCAAATGATTATACACGTTATGTTGCAGAGTATGGAAGGCTGAAACAACAACAAAATGATGGCAAGTCCTTACTGTGGATATGTAAACCTGCAGACATGTCCAGAGGAAGGGGAATATTTCTGTTCCGAGACATTTCTGAGCTTCAGTATGATTGTAATGCAGTTGTACAACGGTATATAGCAAAACCAATGCTAATTGGTGGATATAAATTTGACCTCCGCATTTATGTAGCAGTGCCATCATTTCACCCATTGTCCATTTACATCTATGAAGAAGGTATAGTGAGATTTAGCACAGAAAAATATGATCTAAATACATTAAATAACGTATTTGCTCATCTGACAAACACATCAATTAATAAGCATAGTCCATCCTATACTACTGACAAGGAGTATATTGGCCCCGGTTGCAAATGGACACTTACACAATTGCGTCATTATTTTCATCAAAACAATATCAATGACAATGTCTTATGGATACGAATTTTAAATATTATTATATTAACCATACTGATTCAAGCTCCACAAGTGCCAAAATGTACAAACTGTTTTGAACTTTATGGATTTGATGTTCTTATTGATGAGAACCTGAAACCATGGTTACTTGAGGTTAATTTTAGTCCTTCACTTAGTGCTGACTGCCAGGTTGACATGGTCGTCAAAAAACCACTTCTACATGACATTATTCAGTTGATGAATTTCAAAGAATCTGATGTTTTGAGAGGGGGAGAGAAATTAAAGCGGCAAAGTACTAGGATAAAAGGCAACGAAACAATAGATAGGTATGCTTCTAGCAGTCGATTAAGCCACCATAGTTCAATACAGAGAGGGTCATCGTTTCACAAAAACATTAGTAGTCTGAGCAAACAGTCAACTGTAGAGAGAGAACTGGCATCATACATAGAACAGGATTCTGATGAAATTAAAATAAAGGTAAAGGGAGACGAATGTCTAGGACTTCCATTAGTTAACACTAAAGAGGATAGTCGTCCAAATTCTGGTAGTTCTGGTATTTCTAGTTCACATAGCGATCTGAGACAAGGTCATGAGGAAGTTCATAAACCAATAAAAAATTCTATAAAACGTTCAAAAAGTGCTGATACAAGAAGTAATTATGATGAAACTGTTGGGTCTCGAGAAAAGGTAAAATTCTATATAGGTCAAAAGAGAATTGACGATAATAACAATGTGTCAAAAAATACAACTGTTAACAATATCCGAGTTCCTCGTAGTGCTGTCACTCGTGAATCTAGTTCAAGATACCCAAGAATTGATCGTCAAACTACATCATCATCTTTTGCTAGTAAGTCTGAAGGGTTAATATCACATAGACATGAGAAAGGCTCAATAAAAAGTTCTGCCACTTCAGACAGTGCAATTTCCAGTTTTTCTGGATCAAGTGAAAACTCAGACTTGATATCATTGCCAGTAGAATCGATGAAAGCTACACCAAGACTTTTATCTCAGAGACAGAATGTTGTTCCTGCTGTAGAAGTTTCAGCATCAAATAGTAATACATCTGTAACAGAATCTAGTCAAACCATGAAAATCAAGTCGCTACGACCTAATGGAAACTCCTCAACTTTTCGTAAAATATCCGCTCTTGGTGTAAGTAATACACCATCTCAGCTGAATTCAAACAGAAGTCGCAGCAGGATGCAAACAAATATTAGTAATTCTTCTGTATCTAATCTACCAAATGTTGGTTATAAGAAATTGCAAGTCAGTACACCTGTTCCAAAAACAACCATAACACCACGACATGGTAGTATTCCACGAAACATTTCTAGAAATCCTGTATCAAAATACTATGGTAACAATGGAAGAAATTCTTCACAAGCTAACATTAATCTTACACGATCACAATTGTTTGTGTCTAATTCTCCAACGCAATCACAGACAATTAGGTCATCACTACAAAGTAACAGTAGAGACTTGGGTCAACGGAATACCAACAATTCTCGTTTGAGTATAAGGAGAGATTCACTCCACAGTAAACATCCTGTCAGGCCAAGATTGAAGGGCCCAGCACCTATAGTTGGGGACTTCTTTCTAGGATTTCCTTTTAGTGAAATTTCACTAAAAGCAGCAAACACAACGCTAGATGCTCATGTTGTAGTAAAAGAGACACAAAGACTTCTAAAGGAAGCATTAGTAAAAGTAGATAAAATATCAGGTGATATTAAAGTGGGTGGACATCTCCCTTATGGTGCCTCAGAATGGGAAAGGAGACTTTGGGGACCAGTCAAACCTCAAGAAGAGAACAGTTGACGAAGGGGTAAGTTCCCACTTAATTTTAGGGGATTTGTTCATGTTTGTTTTATTACAATACCAATATACATATACATGTAGTTAAGATGGCAATAACAGATTTATAGCTAGCTTTATAAAATGCTTTCAGTGACTGTAAATTCAGAAATTATTGCCATTTTGTCATATTAGACATATATATGCCATTATAATTTTTGTGATATTGCGAAAAATCAAGTTTTATTCCGACAAAAAATTTCAAATTAGGAGTTTAGATTCTGGCGATTAGTACCCGATTGCTATTATCGCAACAATAATTCATGAATTTACAGTATATATATTTTTCTCTCAATATTATGAGATACATATGTACATTGTAATTCTGTACCATGTATATATTTAATTATAAACAAAGGTCATGAAAAATATCAAAGTTATACATATTGAATTAAGGTCATATTTTTGTGTGTTTATTAAGTGTTCTCTAAGCATTTGCTAAGTGTTCCATCTTAAATTCCACTCTTAGACCAAAGGACTGTTTAAATTAATAGTCTTGTAATTGGTTTTCAGTTGGAAAATATTGAAAAATATTGGGGAAATTCCAGGAATAAATTTTGGCCAAGTTTAGATTTATTTAGTTTTTATAGTACTGCTATTTTGCACAGGCACTTGTCTCAGAAAAAAAATTTCCTATATACCTTAATATATTAAGGTATGTAGGAAAAATTTTTTCTGAGACAAGTGCCTGTGCTATTTTGTTACGAGTAACTTTTTATTAAGCTAGCTAGATTGATAGATGGATTGATTTTACCATAGAAACTTTATGTCAGCACAGACAAATGTTAAACTAAAAGCTTACATTATGAAAAACAAAACAAGATTGTACAATTTTTAAATAATATTGATTGTATTACTTAGGTATTAAATATTGGCAATCATATACATTGTACCACATCTTCTTTTCTATATTGATAGTTGTTACAATTTTTTTTAAACTTCACAACTTTTAAGAGGCTTAATGAGGTAAGAAGTTACAACTTAATTTGATGCCTTGATCAGCAAAGGTGACCTTAACTGTTTAGTTAATGTCTCAATGATTCTGGACTGTTGAAGTACCCTTAAGGTGGTACCCAACACTTTCACTAAAATTAATTTGGCTCGTTTAATTTTCATAAAATTTTGTCAAAGTATTTACTTTGAGACTTTAATAAAAATATAAAAAATTAAAATTTTTTGAACCAACCATTTTGGTCAGAAAAAATACACTGGTTATATAGCAATTTGACAAACACCAAATTTGATCATTGAGAAGCTTAATATTCCTTTTACAACACAACGTAATTAAAACGTTTAGCTGACTTTACAGAGTTATCTCCCTGTAGTGTTAGGTACGACCTTAAGCACCCATACACGTACCCCTAAAAAAACAGTAAAAGACACATTCATACACTTGTGTTTAAACATTTATTTAACTTGTACATCTTATAAGAATGTGCTTCTCATAAGTTTCAATTCATATAAACAGTTGGTTATTACCCAACACATGCAGCATCTATATGTTACAATGGAAAAATAATTACCGGGTATGCTAGAAAAATGCTCCATGTAAAGATTTTTCAATGATTAGAAAAAGGGGAAAATTCAGCATTTTTAGTAACATTCAGCAAATCCTCCGATCTTAGATGCTCATGACTGTAAATAGTACATGTATTCTGACAGTGTTCTTCCTAAAACAGAGAACTTTCAAATAGCAACATGGAAATTAACATAGCACTGGTTTTTAATCATCCCAGGTAGCAATATTATGATAGAAAAGATAGCACCACGGTACCACAGTGTTTAAGACCTTACTAAGTTCTGGGAGAACAAAGATACTTGTACATGAGGAAATTAAAAAATCCATTTACTGAACATTAATGCAATCCACAGGAAACTCCTGGGTTCGTGTTGACCAGTCTTTAGTTTTATATGTTGTGTTTTGCATACTGTTGTTAGTCTGTTTTCGTCTTTTTCTTTTTTTTTGCCATGGCGGTGTCAGTTTTTTTTCGATGTGAATTTAAATGACCCTTTGGTATCTTTGCCTCTCTTTCTCTATTTCACTTAAGTTTACTTTGTTCATAAATGCTAAACAGAAGTTGTTATTGTGACCAGGAGTTCTTATTTGTTGGGTACATTGCTTTAACCTTGGAACAATTTCATTATATACAATTTATTTATCTGTTGCATGTTAAAGATCAATCGGTCTAATTGGCAAATATAATTTTAATATGACAGGTTGTAGTCAGTACAAAGCAGATAATTTTGTTAGCAAAATAATATGTTTCATGTTTAGTACCATTAAATCATCAATATTTTATCTGAACAAACAAATTATATTGTAATTGTCAGTGCAGTTCATGTCAATCTCAACATTAATAAAAGTATAAAGAATATTGATTGTGAAGAATCACGATAAAGGCTAAAAATGGCTTTAGTGTTCTAAGATTTTAAGATGGACATGATAGAATGGTTTGTATTTTCAACACATGTACACTTGCTAAAAAAATTGTGTAAGAAAAGATTTTGTAGCAATGTAATGGGTTCACTTAAGAAATTGCCCTTTTAAACGCCCTATTTTTTTTTTTTTAATTTATATTTTAAACTTAAGGATCAACATGATCAATTTGAATATATAACTAAACTAATTCTTTACAAACTGTATGATATAATCACTAAAATTTCACTTTATCATTACGATCATAAAAACACAAAAATGTCATTGAAATAAAATAATTCAAAAGAGAAATATTATGTAACTATTGATTTAATCTTAATAAGATCTTTCCCTTATTAGCTCTCATTCACTGATTCACTGATTCATGTACAAATGAATAAAATAAGATTAAGGGTATATTTATTTAACATTGAAACAGAAACCCAACAACACAACTAATCAAAATTCATCAAGATCTTAATAAATCTCTAAAACAATCCACAATACAACACAAAATGTATGTCAAGCTCTTAAACTTCCCAGTTTAAAATATAAATTGAAAAGAGGGAGGGGTACTAGGTGTGCTTTCATCTAAATATATTCAACAGAGACATATGCATTGAAGTTTTTTTTTGGTCCAAACACAACACAGTTAATAGCTGTAGATCAGAATGAACCAACTGTGTGTCTGACCTTAAATTTTCAATGCCATTTTAATCCAACACATTCAGGATTATCCTTAAGTATATAAGTTTTAAGCAATATATGTTGAAGGTTAAGTCCTAATTTTGGTAATAGTATTAATTAAGGCTAATGCAACCAGCTTATGTTATTCATCCTCATGCAATAACATTACCGACACAGATCAAGTATTTTGAAAAGGGTATTCCAACCACTGGACACACTGAAATGTTAACATAATTGAAAAAAAAAGAAGGGGGGTACCAACCTTTGGACACACTGAAATGTTCGAATAATAAAAAAAAAGGGGGGACCAACCTCTGGACAATATGAAATATTCACTTAAAGAAAGAAAAAAAGGGGGGAGGGTACCAACCTCTGGGCACCATGAAATGTTCACACAATAAAAAAAAGGGGGTGGTACTAACCTCTGGACACCATGAAATATTTACATGATAAAAAAGAGGGGGTACCTACCTCTGGACACCATGAAATACTCACATGATAAAAAAAAAGGGGGGGTACCAACCACTGGACACCATGAAATATTCACATTATAAAAGGGGGGTACTAACCTCTGGACACCATGAAATGTTCGCATTATAAAAAAGGGGGGGGGGTACTAACCTTTGGACACCATGAAATGTTCACATAATAAAAAAAGGGGGTGCTAACCTCTGGACACCATGAAATGTTCATATAATAAAAAAAGGGGGGAAATCAACCTCTGGACACCCTGAAGTATTCACATAATTAAAAAAAAAAAGGTTGTGGTACCAACTTCTGAACTTCCCCCTGCATCCATCAATGTAATCATTGTTAATTGAACTTTTTAAAAGTAGGTTAATATTGACTGTTTTATGGCTGAGGATACTATATAAGCTTGAAAGTCTTTAATTTAGAAGAAGTTCAGAATATGAGACTTCCCTTACGTTAAAAAATTTGATGGTACATTTTCAGTTCATTTATGTAATACTAATAAAATCATACGTCTGTGCACACTCTTGGGTTTTGTAATTTGAAAGACAGTTCACAGATCACCTGATCATGGGTTTTAATGCAGTATGTCATTGATCATAAATCTACCATGTCATTAACTATCTGACAGTTATTGTCATACTTGGACGAATTTAAATAGACCATGTTTGAAGCCATGTGGTCTCCTATTGTCTTTTTGATACATCTAAGTTTTTGAATATTATGTGTTTGGCATCCAGATAATATGTGTTTGAAGTTTGAAATTATGAATGATAATATTTTGTGTCTATATTGACTTTTAAGTATATTATAAAGTTGTCATTATTTTGAAGTTTTATTAATACTACTTTATCCTGTAATCAGCCAGCTAATGGAAAAATGGCAGCTATTGATGTCCGCAATGTCTCAGACGAGTTCAAAAATCAGTGCTTTGCTGTTTTGCAATTATTTTTCAGGAGTTATACCCCTTGATAGATGACTCATATTGAAATTTCATTGTAAGTGCTCTCAAGCTTACATACATTCTCTAACTTTTTTGAAGTTAATATCAGAGTTTAAAACAACCCTGTTTAATTATGTTTACTAGAGTAATTTCCCTTAGAAATGTTTTAATATTATTAAAAAGGTTGTATTAAATTGTAGTTTACTTTTTTCTTGTCAGATTTTTAGGATATTTGTTAAACAGTAATATCCATAGTGTCTTAGAAATGTTCTTAGATCAGTGCTGTTGGCTATTTTAACAGGAATTATGTCCCTTTGAAATATTAAATAAAATTGCATAATTGTTAGTGCACATTTTATATGAAAATTATATCAAAGCTATATCAGTAAGGTCTTAGATAAGTTTTAAAAACAGTATTGATCAACTATTTTTACAAGAGATGTACCCCTTGGAAAGAATAATCACATGGAAATTGCATTGTAAGCAATTTTAATTTGGATGTTTATCAGTCAGGGGTGGTACTTAAACAAGTGATTTCAAAATCACTTCTTTGAGTGATTTTGGCTGTGAAATATTTAAAATTTTTGCACAGACTTTTCAAAATCACTGAAACAAGTAATTTGAGAAGTAAAAATTTAATCACTTCAATAAGTGTTTATAACATTTTTTGGATATTTTTCCCACAAGCTTGATTTTTTTATTGGTATAAAGACCAGAATTCAATTGAAAAAACAACTATGTACATGCAGAAATTGTCATTTGCTTGATAAGCCTGCCAGTTTTTACAGTGTTTTTGATTATGCAAAAACTGGAATAATTTGTAGATCAGGGCATAACTTTAAAATAAATCATTCTAATTCTAAAGAAAACCAATCAGGTCACCCAATACTGTTGACCTTTGTCTGATAGTAAGAGTAGTTAATGAATATTTGATTAGAGAACAATTCCCAAGGGTACTTTTTAAAGCCTTAGCGCACTAACTTACTGTCCAAGCGCACTGATGAAATTGATATCCAAAGATAAAGGGATAATTGATTTATGTAGGAAAATTATAGAAAAGTTTGTGAAAATATGGAAAATCAATGAAATTAGCATTTGAAGATCAAAGAAAACACCAAAATCACTTAAATAGGTGATAACTGAATATAAAAAATCACTGAAATAGGTGATAATGAAATCACTTGTTTAAGTAGCACCCCTGACTGTTTATGAAAAAATTTAAAAGAACCTTGAAAATTATATTAAAGTTATTGCACTGGGACAGATAGAATATGTGCATGGCTGTCATATATTGGAATACTGTTCTTTTATCTGTATTTAAATAACAAACAAAAAAAAGATGTGTTATTATTGCCAATGAGACAACTTGCCATCATATGGTCATGGTACAGCATTCACAATGAGCAAAATCCATATGGCATAGCAAGCTTTAAAAGGCCATGAAATGACAAATGTGAAACAATTCAAATGTAATGGATAAACAGCAACAAACAACAACCACTTAATTGCAGACTCCTGAGCCCTGTCTCAGGACTGGCATTACAGAATGTTGTTGGCTTTAACACATTTGTGGGCACCTTGCTGTGGAACTATAACTCTAATGGTTCTTATATTTTGGATTTTTGTGGATCGTAAATTGTCAAAAAATATAAAAATGGCCAAAGAGCTACGTTTCTGTAGCTAGTCAGGGAGCCCCAACCTCCCCTAACCTAGGACAATGATGAAACATCACAAAATAAGAACAAACTTAAAATATCAGTTGAAATGTGCCTGACTCATCAGATTGATACATAACACACAAACAACTGACATGAACACTAAAGACACAAAAAAAGATCTGAGAGTACTTGAAGTTTCTGAAAGCTCGATAACACCTATTATCCCTGGCTTAGTATATTTCTAGGATTTTGATTGGTTAACGCACGACGTTACAAAACCTACAATGTATAGCCCTGAGTGTTGCTAACCTATTACATCAGGGAAATTCACACGCGTTTTTCTTAGTCCCATGATTGTTCCTTATGAAATATCAAATTCTGTAGATTATCCATGATGTCTGTATAATTAGATACTTAATCCACTAACAATTTTATCTTATTATGTCATTTATTTGCACTCATTTAAGTAAATGCATCACTATTCGATATGACGTGGTTTTGAAGTTGTCAGTATTGAAAACTTGACAGTCTGATTGATTGAATTGATTCATCTTCAATGAATGGAGTACTGTGGATTCATTTATTTTCGTGGATATCAATTTTCGTGGTTTGAAGAAAATTTGCATATTCGTGGATATTTAATTTTGTGGTTTTGGCAAATTATGCATTCATTTCTTTACCAAATGTGATATTCGTTGAACATCTTAATTCGTGGTTCTCCTGTACCAACGAAATCCATGAAAAATGGTATCCAACGAATATTAATGAATCCACAGTAATCTCCATTGGCCAATATATCTAAGCTGAACTTGACTACTATGGATTCATTTATTTTTGTGGGTATCAATTTTCATGGATTGCGTAAAACTTGCCTTTTCGTGGATATGTTATTTCGTGGTTTTGCCAAAATCTAAATACAACCTAATAGCAATTTTGTATTTTGTTGAATATTTAAATTTGTGGTTCACCTGTTCCCACGAAAACCACGAAAATTGGTATCGAACAATTAATTATATAATGAATCCACAGTACTGGGTATCTACTATTGAGACTTGTAGGTGATAATGCAAAAAATACCCTGATCCATCAAGTTGTAATTGGCATTAGACATAACACTGCTGAAAGACAGAGAATAATGCAACACCTTAGATACATGTATCCAATGTTTTAATATAACAATTTAATGTACATGTTGTCAGCACATTTTAATTTATGTAAATCAGTTTTAAAGAGCTAGTTTTTAAAACACAATAAATATTAGACTATTAAAACTGCTTTATTTCACAGACAGATTATCACGTAGGTCTGGCCAATTTTTATACGACCGCAAAAATTTTAATTTTTCGTCGTATATTGCTATCTCGTTGGCGTCGTCGTCATCTTGCGTCGTCGTCCGAATACTTTTAGTTTTCGCACTCTAACTTTAGTAAAAGTGAATAGAAATCGATGAAATTTTGACACAAGGTTTATGACCACAAAAGGAAGGTTGGGATTGATTTTGGGAGTTTTGGTCCCAACATTTTAGGAATTAGGGGCCAAAAAGGGCCCAAATAAGCATTTTCTTGGTTTTCACACTATAACTTTTGTTTAAGTGAATAGAAATCTATGAAATTTTGACACAAGGTTTATGACCACAAAAGGAAGGTTGGGATTGATTTTGGGAGTTTTGGTTCCAACAGTTTAGGAATTACGGGCCAAAAAAGGGCCCAAATAAGCATTATTCTTGGTTTTCGCACAATAACTTAAGTATAAGTAAATAGAAATCATTGAAATTTAAACACAAGGTTTATGACCACAAAAGAAAGGTTGGGATTGATTTTGGGAGTTGAGGTCCCAACAGTTTAGGAATTAGGGGCCAAAAAGGGGCCCAAATAAGCATTATTCTTGGTTTTCGCACCATAACTTTAGTATAAGTAAATAGAAATCTATGAAATTTAAACACAAGGTTTATGACCATAAAAGGAAGGTTGGGTTTGATTTTGGGAGTTTTGGTCCCAACAGTTTAGGAATAAGGGGCCCAAAGGGTCCAAAATTGAACTTTGTTTGATTTCATCAAAAATTGAATAATTGGGGTTCTTTGATATGCCAAATCTAACTGTGTATGTAGATTCTTAATTTTTGGTCCCGTTTTCAAATTGGTCTACATTAAAGTCCAAAGGGTCCAAAATTAAACTAAATTTAACAAAAATTGAATTCTTGGGCTTTTTTGATATGCTGAATCTAAACATGTACTTAGATTTTTGTTTATGGGCCCAGTTTTCAAGTTGGTTCAAATCAGGATCCAAAATTATTATATTAAGTATTGTGCAATAGCAAGAAGTTTTCAATTGCACAGTATTCAGCAATAGCAAGAAATCTTCAATTGCACAGTATTGTGCAATAGCAAGAAATTTTCAATTGCTCAGTATTGCGCAATAGCAAGAAATCCTCAATTGCACAGTATTGTGCAATAGCAAATATTTTCAATTGCACAGTATTGTGCAATAGCCAGAAATATCTAATTGCACAATATTGTGCAATAGCAAGAAATGTTCAATTGATTGGAGTTATCTTTCTTTGTCCAGAATAGTAGTTGAGTCAACTTAAATCATTGTTTTATACAATATACAATGTATATTCACTTTTACTACCAACTGATAAATCAAAACAATCTTTACCATTCAGTGATAACAAGCACCTTTTGTTACATTTTTTTAAAATATTTTATGATGTTTTTAAATGAGTAGTTATTGTTGCAAACTCCATTAGAAATTTGAATTGAGATCAGTTTTGGAAAAAGGGAAAGGGGGATGTGAAAAAAAAATGGGGGGGAGGGGTTAAATTTTTCTCAT
Organism: Mytilus galloprovincialis; assembly: GCA_037788925.1. Lineage (NCBI taxonomy): Eukaryota > Metazoa > Mollusca > Bivalvia > Mytilida > Mytilidae > Mytilus > Mytilus galloprovincialis. The sequence continues at coordinate 54,707,961 of CM075340.1, read as the reverse complement.
TTCAGATTTCATAAATAAAAAGAAAAATTCTTCAAACATTTTTTTGAGAGGATTAATATTCAACAGCATAGTGAATTGCTCAAAAGCAAAAAAAAATTTTAAGTTCATTAGACCACATTCATTCTGTGTCAGAAACCTATGCTGTGTCAACTATTTAATCACAATCCAAATTTAGAGCTGTATCCAGCTTGAATGTTGTGTCCATACTTGCCCCAACCGTTCAGGGTTCAACCTCTGCGGTCGTATAAAGCTGCGCCATGCGGAGCATCCGGTTTTTAATGTTTGCCCTGTATTTTTTTTCTTTTTGGTTAAAATCTTTAATGAAATGAGAATTCCCCCTGATTTCGCCAAAACCTATGAAAAAAAGATTTGAAGGCAATTTTTCTATTTTTTCTATCAAAATACTCAGTCTTAAATTAAATACTATTTCTGCCAAAACTATAAAAAAATCTTGTCAACTTTAAAAAGAATCGACAGTAATTTGATGATAACAAATATGTGTTTTTTGTGTACATGTATCTCACTGAACAATCGGGTTAAATGATAGGCATTTCATTAACAAAATTAAAATATAGGCTACTTAAAATATATCATAATATCGTCTGTCAAAAGAAACAAAGGGCTTTACACTAATCATAAATATAATAGGCTGATTGTATTGTTCATTTAAGTGTTGTGTTCCATTTATTAAAAAGTTTACTTTTTGTATTACTGTCCTAGTTTTATGACAAGTAATAGAAGTACAATAATCACCTGTTTGTTCAGGCGATTGAACTTATACTGAATGTTCAAGTAGCTTGATATTAAAAAGTAGAATCTTATTTAAAAATGTAATCAGCTTAAATTAAATACATCACTTCAGAGTGTTAAATGCATTACTCTATGTTCATGAAATATTGTTATGTAAAATGTTAGAAAATCCACATGTTCTAAATATTAAACTGACAGATTAATCTATTTTGTCTTTGAATTCTAGAATGCATTGTCAATAACAGAAACAGTTTCAATGTTGTTTTAGAATAACAAATTTTCTGTCTGGAGCACTTTTTCAAATCATTATGAAGTATAACTATTCCAAGTAAGGGTGAAGGTTGGTGCTTGTTGAAACATGTAAACCTGATGCATTTGTTTGCACCTGTCCTTAGTCAGGAACCTGTTGTTCAGTGGTTGTTGTTTGTTGATGTGGTTCATATGTGTTTCTTGTTTTTTATATAGATTTGACCATTGGCTTTCCTGTTTGAATTGTTTTACGCGAGTAATTTTCGGGGCCCTTTGTAGCTTGCTGTTAGGTGTGAGCCAATGCTCCGTGTTGAAGGCTGTACTATGACCTATAATAGGTTACTTTTAAAAAATTGTGACCTGGATGGAGAGTTGTCTCATTTGCTCTCATACCACCTCTTCTTATTTCTACATATGTTTAAAGTTAAATTTTGCTGTTGAGACAGTATTTTAGGCTTGTGGTAAATTTTTGGAGCATCTTTATCATACAATTACCTCATGCTTTCTAAAGCTTGCAATATTAGTGATATGGCCATGTGTCTATATGTTCTTTTTCCATACTTTTGAACCTCCTATTTTATTCCTTTGTCAATTGATTTGGAGAGTTTATTTCTTATATATGGATATCATGGACCTTGTCTGAACTGTACACAATTTTAAACATTAGGTGAGTGCCGATGGGGGTTGGGGTTGTAAGCGTTGGCACATCTCATTTCTATAGAGATTATTTGACCATGCCCCCTCTTTCATGATCTATTGACTGTTGAACCTTTGCATAGTTAACAATAATGCAAAAATTTTTGAATAGGTAGCTATGATAGGTCAATAATATTTAAAATTCAAAACAAGCAGAAAGCTCTACAATTAGCATATATGATATAGCAAATGAATGACAGCCAATGAGCATATATAATAAAAGCAGTTAGCAAAGTTTAAAGCATCAGGATTTGGTATTTACATGCACTGCTCAAACTATTTTATCCATCACATTGGTTAGAAATGATTTGTTTTATAACTTTTAACCTAGTCATATGAGGCCATATTCCTGGCCTCAATTGTCAGTGTATTCCTAAGTCGTACTTCCTCATTCCTGAAAGAATTCTTACCATACTTTGTAGTTCTCGGTATTTCTACACCACTGGAATATCTATCATCCTTTTATACAATATGATCTTGCACAAAATCAGGACTTTTCTGATTTATTGTTTTGAAGGTTTCCAAAGCAATTGTTCTCATTCTTCTGGTTTTATGGGATGATAATTTAGATTTTTTCCAGTGGTTTTTTAATTTTCATTAGTGGTTTTGAAATCAAATAAACAAAAAGAAGAGCATGTTTCCAGAATATATATCTTATATCTCAGAAAATGTTTGGCACCATCTTATTGACCCATTAAGTCAGTCATGGTGCATTGAATTTGAGTTTTTTGCATAATTTACATATTAAAGTACAATTTAAATGTATTGATATTTTTTTTTTTCAAAACATATACGGTGAGACATATCTCTGTATCAACAGTTCATGTTATAATTTAGACAGGTAGAGTGGGGTGCTCATTTTCGCCATAAATTTCCATGTTTTCTGCAGTTTATGTTCAGGTCTTTATGTTTCTGAAGTATAGTGATATTTCTATATGAAGATAACATCAAAGGCCAAATATTCTTAGCTTGAAAAACGTGTTTCTTTGAAAAAAAATCATCTGAAAAGTTACATTAAAGGCTATTTGAAATTGCCTAATGTTTTTTCAAAGGGGACACTTATTCGCTGATACACATCTATTTAAAACCAAATAACTGCAGCTTTAAACAATATTTATCAAATCAATTTCATTATATATGAATAGTAGACATTTTAAAGGTGTAAAGAACTGAAATTCAGGGCATTCATTCAAATAATTACTAAGAAATACTTCTTTGAAATTGTGTTTTTCATTCATGAAAGTGGCTGTTGTCCAATTTTCGGTCCTTTGCAGTTAGTGCCAAAATTTGTCCAAGTTTAAAAAAAATATTATAAATAAACTAATCATAGATACCAGGACTAAATTTAGTATATACGCCAGACGCGCGTTTCGTCTACAAAAGACTCATCAGTGACGCTCAAATCCAAAAAAGTTAAAAAGGCCAAATAAAGTACGAAGTTGAAGAGCATTGAGAACCAAAATTCCTAAAAGTTTTGCCAAATACAGCTAAGGTAAAAATGTAATTTACCAGCATATTTCTTCCATTTCAGCCATCCTTTGAAGTTTTCACTCCTCAAAATCATAAAACTGCAAAATTGTGTCCCGGTATGGGCACCCCACTCTACACACCTAGATTCTACTTTGCTTTTCGCCATTTAAGTTATAGATAAGAATTGCCGCCTTTGATTGTTTATCCTTGTATTATGTTTTAGCCTTGTAGATTTTTTTGGCAGGCTGAAGGCTTGCAATTTGTACTCCAACTAATTTCAAGGTATTTGATGTTATAGTTTTGTGTAGCAACCGTAATTTGTATTTACATATTTCATTAGGTGCAATTTATTCTGGAATTATATTTCCAAAAATATAAATTTGAATGAAATATGATATTAAAGTCTTGCATAGCAAATTAAGATGACATGGCTAAAATTTGAATGTCATTAATTTGTTCCCTCAAAACGAACTTCAGGTATGGTGACATGAGAATGTAAGGAAAAAATCACTTTGAAGAATTAGTTGTTATTTGCAAATGATTTTTTGATGATTAAATAGAATTTGATGAGGGTCTTTGAAGATTTAGTGGTGCACAAGTTCAAATAATGTTTGATATATGTACATGAATTACCATAAATTAGACACATGTCTTTTGCTTATTTCTAAAAATTACAATTGAAATATAAAAACGTACTTTACCTATGATATATCAGTACACAAAGGCCAGTCAGAGTGACTCAAACAAAATCCACTCTTGATGGAGTTGCTGTAAACCAATTTATTTTTTGTGAGGTAAAAAATAACGAGATACAAAATAACAGGAAAATGAGAAGTCATCACTGCTTCTAGCTCTACTTTTTATCTTCTACCAAAATCATCACTGCTTCTAGCTTCTCTTCTGTCCAAAGGATCAGTGATTCTAGTTTTCCTGATTTAAATTCTGTACAGATCTCTAAATGGATTTAGTGATTAGATATGTGTCAGATCACTTATTAATGGTGCTTAAACCTTGATATGATATTTCTACTGATACTTGACTTGAAACTTTATATACCATATTTCATACCATATTTTATATAGAATCCATCATGTAAATATAATATTTTCTCTTTTCAGATAGTTTCTTAGGTACACATGACCCATGACAATGTCATATTACATGACAGAAGAAAGCAATATTGTTTCAGTCAGTTTCAAGATGTTTTATTTTAAGTCATGAGGTGCTGGCATTGTCCTGATTGGCCAAACACTGACCATAGACACAGATACAGTAGAAAAGGACAACCTTGGATTTTGGAGGAAACTATAAAGGATAAGCTTGTTCATCAGTACTCTGACTTCTAAAATTTAACATTTCTTTTAGAACAGTTTTGAGATGCATTTTGCTTACTATATGAAAATAGTTAAATGTCCACTTTTTTTCCATTAATTCCTCACAAAAGTATTATGACGTTAAAACCTTCAGGTTTTTCATTTCTTTCCAGAAAACTCATATATTGTGTCTTAAAAGCTCATAAAATCTTTTTTAAAAGTTTGATGAACTGTAAAAAAATATTCAAGTGCTGTTTGAGTAATTCACTGAAAATGGCCATAAATGGCTAAGTGTCAGCAGTTATTGACAAATTGTGACAATGCCAGCTAAATAAAAATGTTCAAGAGTGGAGCATAAAGGATTTTTATGGAGGTTGGTGTTTTATGTTTGGTATAGGTATAAATCAATAAAAGTGTTCAAAGGTATGCTATGTCATTTAAATGTTTTAAAGTGCATCCAATTGTCACAAGAAAGAGAAATATTTTCTTTTTAGTATCTTCTATATCACCATATGTCATGCTCCTTAAATACATGTATAAATTGGTGTATGTTTTCTGGTTTAGGTAAATGAAATATATCATACAAAAAATTATTCACGATTTAAAATTATACCAAATCAGCCTCAGTGTTGAGATTAAGTAGGAATTATAGTTTGATTAGTTTTATATTGTTAAATTCCAGGTCAACACACACAGTAATGATTTTATAGTAACTCATTGAACAAAGATTAATACATATTATGTTCAGCTCCTGAACCAAAGATATTCTCTTTCAACATTTCCCTGTGTTATTTTCTCATTTGTAAATTTTCAAAACCAGTCTAAAAAAAACACTACTTGCAACTTATAGCTAAAAATATTGTTGAGACATTTTTTTAAGTAGATGACCCCATTTTGACCTCTTTTATTGTCATTGTCATACATGTATCTGTACCCAACATCAATTGAACCCAAGACTCAAGTAACTGTAGTTAATAGTGAAATTTGATGAAGATATGAATGGAAAAAAAGTCAAAATATATAATTTTTTTTTGAAAGTTTGTCGATAAATTAAAGACAAGTATGGAAAAATTAAAAAGGAATAATATAATTATTAATTCATTTAAATCATACTGTGAACATAAATGACAAATGTCATGTTTCATTTCAACCCTCCTTTTACATAGTTTATTACATTATTTTAAAAGAATTATCCCCAGGTGTTTTGTAGATATTTAATCCAAATATCATGTGACTTGGATTTAATGAATTAAGATGCCATAGGATCCTCAAAAAGTGTTTTTTATTTTAAAGAACAATTTATTTCTTAGCTTATATAAAGGGTTTGATCGAAATGGAATTTTAAAACAATAAATTTCATTGGGTATGATTGAAATGGAAAGAAAACAAATTCTGCATTTATATGTGTGATATTGCTGTTTAAATGTTCATTATGATTATCAAAACTAGCTTGTCTTTCATATAATATCAGCTTTAAACACGTAGAGTCGTCATATGTATATACATTGTTTATTTATATATTTATGTAGCTTTAATTGCAATAGGGCATGATGTACTATAGCTTTATCCAGAAAATTTGTGTGACAAAAGTGTACAAAGTCTCATTATCAGTTATTATTTTTGATATACAGTGAAACCTGTCTTAACCAAATCTTAAATAAACTGAAAACCTGCGTAAACATAACATGATCTGAAGCTCAGTTTAAAATTGTATGCATTGTGAACAATGTAAAACAGAAAATCTACCAAAGCTGAACAAAATCATGACCACAAGTCTTGGAGAGGTAAATCAGTTTAGACAGGTTTCAAGCATATTCAAAATTGTATTTCAATCAGTAATTTCAACAAAGTATCTCTACAGTGCCATTCTGCATTCAATTTTCAACTGAACAAATAGAAATATTGAGTTTCTTTAAGTGACTTTTAAAAATTATTGAATTTCTGCTGTTACAAAGTAATAAAGATGGAAGGAGAATGTTATGATGGCATTAGGTTTGTGTTAAAAATTACCAGTTTCAAAATAAAATTCAAGAATAAAGTTATTCGGAAACAATGAATAGACTTGTATAAGTTGAAAAATGAATGAAAATTGAATGAGAAATGTTTTCAAAATATAATTTGATACAAATTTTGTTTTATTCATATGAAATACATGATGTACTTTTCCTTTAATGTGACATACAATATTTGTACATAATGTTCTCTAAGTTTTATTTTCATATTTGTGCTTGTATTTATACTGTTATACAGGTTGTAGTATTTTGAAAGTGCTATTTTGATTATTTCAGTTTTCATAAAAGTGTTAGACAAAACTGTTTCATATTTCCTTAAATTGACTTCATTGGTTTTATTTCAATTGTTATCTACACCTCTATTTTTTTGGTATAAGATGGTTTGATATTACATCATTTGTATGTTTGTTGAGCTTTAAATCTACTTCAGCAGATTGAGCTAAGGGATGATTATCTAATTGGGATATATATTGGTTATAGAATTAAAATACTTGAGTAAGTTTCTTAGGGTTGGGTTGAATACTGCGCAAAGGAATACAGATGAATGCTTTAAAAAAGACATTTGGGAATGTAAATCTTGTCAACTAGAGTGTAGAAAGAGAGATTCCTACACTGCAACAAGTGTATTACGATATTTCTCCACTCGAGACAGTTAAATTTTATTATTTAAAGCACAAGGCTTGCCGAGCTCTTTAAATAACTAAAATTTAACTGTCGAGAGTGGAGAAAAATCGTAATACACGAGTTATAGTGTCGGAATCTGTTTCTCTAATGATTTTTATCCTTCTTTTTCAAAGATTTTCAGAAACTTGTGTTCTTTATATGTGACGTCATCAGGCATTGCCGCCTTTTTTCGCGGCGTCACAATAGGAAAATTCAGAAGAAAACAAAACATTTAGACGTCATAATCAAATTTCGACTAATCATTTGCCGAGAACAGATTTTTCACTAGTGAGGAGAAATATTTTTCTCACACCGGTCAGGAAATGTGAAAATAGCACAAAAATTAGAGAAATCCAGTTTTCACATAAAACATTCAAAACACATAAACAATCAGCATTGAGGAAGTTTGCTGCTCTGAGTTTCAAAATAAATAACCTTCCATTAAACTAGTATATATTGATAGGGGATTAATTGAGGAATCAAAAAAGCAAAAATAATAAAGGGGTCAAAGTGCTTGTTTTCGAGATATTAGTCATTTGAATTTTGGCGTGAAAATGTTCTCACTTGATTTTTCATAGCTTTGTGGTTATATTTATAAATTAACTGTTTACAAAATTTTGAATTTTTTGAAATACTAAGGCTTTTCTACCTCAGGCATAGATTACCTTAGTTGTATTTGGCAACACTTTTAGGAATTTTGGATCTCTATGCTCTTCAACTTCGTACTTTATTTGGCTTTTTTAAAAACTTTTTGCGATTCGAGTGTCACTGATGAGTCCTTTGTAGACGAAACGCATGTCTGGCTTATATACAAAATTTAGTCCTGGTATCTATGATGAGTTTATTTATCATTGACAAGTTAAAATTCTTAAAAACTATTAAAAAATAAATAAGATTTTATAAGACTTTTACAAATGGCTTATAATTATACCTGTAAAAGATTTATAAAAAGAAAAATGGGGGTCCATGGGCAAATTTTTTTAAGGTATTCAAATGGATAAAACCAGAGGATTTTCGAAAAATCTGACAAAAATTCTGAAACATGACAAGCAAACATCCTTAAATAAAAGTGTTTTTCTGGTATAAATTGAAATAAATGAATCAAATATATTAGATGTTTCTCACATTTTCCAGTGTGAAAATCTTATCTAACACCTATCTTACAGAGAATTATGTACTAAATAGGGTTGTTTTACATATCTGAATGTAGAGAAATATAAAAGGATTTGATTTTTTTTTTATGTTCTGTGAAATTTTAATTGTATTGTAGTTTATTACCAATGGCATGCAATATATTTATGATTATCCTTACTCAGATGCAGTGGTTAAGTTACATGACTAGAACCCTCAGGAATGTGGCTTTCAGGTCTACTTTGAAGGAATCCTGTTTATTTTCAACAACAGTTATTTTTATTTGCAATTTTTATAGAAACATTCAGTCCACGAAATTAGTACAGGACTGATAGAACATGTCCTGACAATTTTTGTTAATTCTGTAAATTTGAAAAAAGAATCGTCAATTTTATCCTGTAAATGCCAAACCCCAATTTCTATGACTGAACATTGGTTGACTGTTTTTTGAAAAATTGTACCTAATTCATACATATTGAAGCTTAAAGAAACAATTTTTATAGAAACATTGCTTGGTTGTTTTTGAAATACAAATTCATACATATTGAAACTGAAAAAAACTCCTTGTTGATAGTAACAAAGCATTAATCTAACACAGAATGGAAAATGTTTATTTGGCACTTTAAAAAAACAGATAATTGGTAAGTACCACAAAAAAGTCAATAACCTCTGTTAAAATTGTACAGATGTTATAACTATAATACCTTGAATTGATAAATGTTTGTTCCATATTAATTTTTTTTGATTTCTTAGAATGGGAGACACTTATAATTAGATACTGAATAAAATACAAGTTTTCTGTCTTTAATTGAAGTAAAAGATAAAACTATTAAGTCTGGTACCTTTTTCTCTAGTTATACTTTAAAGGTTTTAGATTTAACTTAATGTTAAAACGACTCTTTAAATATTTTGCCAACTTATACATCACACCTGTTGATAAAGTAAGTTTTTTGTTGTCATTGGAATTTGTAAAAAAAATATGTACTTGAAAACTTTCAAATAAATTGAAAAGATTTTATTCATTTTTGATGGGGAAAAGGTTAATTCTGTGAAAGCTGGTTCAAAGTTGTTTTTCAAAGAAAATTTTTGGAAGAACTTAGGATTACATAACATAATTAGACCAAGGTTTATCTTCTCACTTCTTGTATTTTAAACGGGGGGATAAAATCAAGGTTTTTTTCTGTTTCAATGCTGATAACTAGATAGTAACTTAAAGTAAACAGTTAAAGTTTACCAATGATTTTAAATACATTTATTTTATTCATTGAAGTATAAAGTTTAACATCTTAGGTTGTAACTTTTAATTTAAAATTGTTGTATAGAATTAAATCCCTGTTATATAAAATGTTTCGCAATATAAATATTGATATTATGTATTAAAATATGCATTGTATTGAAAAGTAGCAAGAAGTAGAAATCTGCAAAAAGTTTTATTTCTAAAGTAGTAATTAATTGCTTCTGATTTATGGTTCTTAACTTTATTACCACAGTTTTCACAATTTACACATTTATTAAAATCAGGAAAAAAACAAGTCCAGCTAACTGTATGTACTCCATGTTGTTGGGGAAATGGAAATTTGTTATCAATTGACATTTGGAAAATATCATCAGCAATATTCAATACATTTCTAGGCTGTGATTTCTACATTATTTTTTTCTCTGCTGCATGAATGGCAGTCTTTTATACATGTACTGGTATATAATTTGCATACCAATATACCTATTTTGTTCAAATAAAATTATAATTGGCTTGATAAAATGAAATCGATTTTGCCGTTATTTATTTTTTTGACATTCCAAAAAATATGTTGACTATGGCTAATACTTCAAAGTTTAAAAGCCACTTTGTGCTGTAACCAAAGCAATGACTGTCTGAAACTCGAAAGTTAAGTGTGTAAATATTTAGTTAATATTATTTGTCATAAAACTCTTGTGTTCATTTTTAACTTTAAATATTTACACTTTGTACAAATTTTAAATATTGTTGATATTTATAAAACTCTCTTGTTATGTACATTTTGTATATAGATATTTATATATAGAAGGCATTTGATGTTATATTTATGCCTGTAATTTTTATATATATGAGAAGTAGTTAGTGTTATATTCTATACATATTTGTTATCACATGAGAAACTGTTACAGGTATACATATATATATGTCATATGTATGTACTGAAAAAAGTGCTATTTGTGAACTGAATAAAACCATCTTAAGAATTTTTGTGCTTTCGAAACATTATTGGACCAATTTTGAATTACTGTATATTTAGAAATTATTGTGTGCATTTATTATTGCGATTTTGTCATTTTAGACTAAATTGCAATTTTAATATTTGCGATATTGAGAAAAATCTTGTTCAATTCATATAAAAATTTTCAAAATGCGCGTTTGAATTATTACGATAATAACCCAGTCTCATTTCATGCAATAATAAAACAATGCAATAATTTCTAAATTTTAAAGTTGTTGTTGATATTGTTAAAGATTTTGAAAAGTAAACTACTCAGATTCTCTTTTTGAAAGATATGTTTAATACTGTTCCCAATGGCAGATAACTCTTATAAAACTTTCCTCTTTTAAGAGGTTGAAGAATTGTCTTACATTGTTGAAAACATTTTCTTTTCGTTTCTATTTGTTAATTTTATCCATTTTTGAAAACAATGAGTGTCATTAAAATAAGTGCTGTATGCTTTAGTATGAGTCTTTTGCTATTTATTGTGTGGAGAACCATTCATGTTATTTATATAACTATCTGCTTTAGTATGTGTCTCTAATTATTTAATGTATGGTGAACCATTAATTTCATTTATAGTAGTGTCTGCTTTAGTATGTGTCTCTAATTATTTAATGTATGGTGAACCATTAATTTCATTTATAGCAGTGTCTGCTTTAGTATGTGTCTCTCATTATTTAATGTATGGTGAACATTTCATGTTATTTATAGCAGTTTCTGTGATATTTTTCAGTATTAGAAAGCTATTAGATCTTGTTTGTTATTGCTGACTAAATTATTGTTTTGATAGAAGCATTGTTTTCATTAAAACTGTCAAAATATTTTATTGTTTGTTACATTTGTTATATTTCCATTCATTACAACATGGATCAGTTTCATTGACTGATCTATTCAAATGTAAGCCCTCCTCTCACACATTATTTCTATATTCCAAGAACTATGAAATCAGCTTTAAAACCCTTATTTTGCATTTAATTTTGAAAGTTTACCTAATGAATATGTCAATCTAATTAAAAACCGATCTCTCATCGCTCCTGTTTCTGATATGTCGCGTGGGAGATCTAAGGAAACCCGCTTTGAGGTCACATGTGAGTGACCTCGTAGGTGTGTCTTTTTCGACCAATGAAATTGAGTTTTCCACGATCTTGAAAGTTTAATGTAAGGTAAAGGGATGTAACTCATTTTATTTACGACGAAATCGTCAGTCAAAATAATTCATAAACTTTTTTGATTGGCTTATTAATAGGTCGTCAACTCATTTACATATCATTATAAATTCATAACTTTTAGTTCACTCACATGTGACCTAAAAGCCGGTTTCGTTAGATCTCCCACGCGACATATCAGAAACAGGAGCGATGAGAGATCGCTTTTTAATTAGATTGTGAATATGTGCACCAAGTTTCAAGTTGACAAGACCACAACTTGATGGTCATCTTCTTTGACCATAAATTTAACCTGATATGGGTAGGATGAATAAACTAACAGTAAGACACAGATGTACAGGCTGGTTAACTTAATGTCCCTTACTGTTGTGGGCTCAACATACCTATTTGCAAATTTATATTGAAAAAGGAATCGTTTCTTAAGACAACTGAAAGAACACATAATAAAAACTTTCCATTATTTATTTAAATGCCATTTTAATTAAATTAAGCTAAAGACAAACAAGAGTGCACACTGATATGTCTTGCCTTCTGTACTTTCCATTGATTTTAATTGATAAATCTAAATATGAAGCTTTACTACCACACAAACTTAACATGATCCAAGAAAGAGGCCAAAGTCGGATAGACCAAACTGGAAAAACATGTACACCTTAGAATCATTCCATACACCAAATATGCTTTAAATATACTAGTAGTTGACCTATTGCACAAAATATCTAAGAAACAAACTTAACCAAGAAAATTTATCATTGATCATTAGACCATGAAAATAAGGTCAAGGTAGGATGAATCCTGCCAGACAGATATGCACACCTTATAATCATTACATGCTTTAGATATAGTTGACCTATTGCATATAGTTTCTAAGAAACAAACAAACCAGGAAATATAAAGATTGACCAATGAACAATATGTCATGGTCAGATGACAATTGCCAGACAGACATGTACACCTTACAATCATTCCATACACCAAAATTTAGTTGACTCATTGCTTATAATATAAGATAATCGGACCAAAGAACTTAACATTGAGCAAAGTCCATAAAAATGAGGTTACGGCCAAATGAAACATGCCAGACTGACATGTAAATCATAAGATATTTTCATACACCAAATATAGTTGACCTATTGCACAGCATTAGAAAAACAGACCTAAAATCAAATCTAAACTAAAACCACTGAACCATGAAAATGAGGTCAAGGTCACATAGCACCTGCCAGTTGCACATGTACACCTTACATGCAATCATTCGCTATACCACATATATTAGACCTATTGCTTATAGTATCAGAGATATGGACTTGATCAGGAAAACTTAACCTTGTTCACTGATCCACTAAATGAGGTTGAGGTCAAGTGAAAACTGTGACAGACATGAGGACCTTGCAAGGTACACACATACCAAATATAGTTATCCTATTACTCATAATAAGAGAGAAAATAAGAATACTAAAAATCTTATCTTTTTTTCAAATAGTCCCTGAACCATGAAAATTAGGTGAATGACAATCGAAAACTTAATAACATAAGGCATCTATACAAAGAATGAAAGAGTTAGGTCTTCTACCTTCCAAAATATTAAGCTTTTTAGAAGTTAGGTAACACTTCCAGATCATTTTCCCTAGGGCGGGTAGTCACAGCCACTAGACAAAAAAAATCAACTTGACATTTTTAACCTGTGTGACAGTAGTTCAACATATAGTTTAGTATGAGTTTGCTAAGATGGCTTAAAAACGGCAGTCTGAAATGGACCTAGCTGTTAGACATCAGAGTGATATCAAAGTCAAGCCTGAATTCAATGCTTGTTAGAATAAAGAATTGGTATTAGAGACAGTTTAAAATAGAATGAAATTGAATGAAATTGAATGAAATGGCCTATAGAGTGCAGCAACCCAACAACTTGTTGTCAGATTCGTCTGAAAATTTCAGGGCAGATAGATGTTGACCTGATAAAATCCCCGTCAGATTTGCTCTAAATTCTTTGGTTTCAGAGATATAAGCCAAAATCTACATTTTACCCCTATGTACTATTTTTGCCATGGCGGCCATCTTGGTTGGTTGGCCGGGTCATCAGACACATTTTTAAAATTAAATACCCCAATGATGATTGTGGCTAAGTTTGGTTAAATTTGGCCCAGTAGTTTCAGAGGAGAAGATTTTTTTAAAAGAATACTAAAATTTTAGAACAAGAGTGCACACGCTGAAATGTCTCGCCTTCTATACTAATCATTGATATTATGTTGATAGTCCTAAGTATAAAGCTAAGCTTTATTACAACTGTCACATAAACTTAACATTAACCAAGATTACTAAACAAAGACCAATGAACCTTGAAAATGAGGTCAAGGTCAGATGAACCATGCCAGGCAGAAATGTACAGCTAACAATGCTTCTATACAACATATATAGTTGACCTATTACTTATAGTTTAAGGAAAATAGACCAAAACACAAAACTTAACACTGTGCAATGAACCGTGAAAATGAGGTCACGGTCAAATAAAACCTGCGCGACTAACATAAAGATCATAAAATATTTCCATACACCAAATATAGTTGACCTATGGCATATAGTATTAGATAAAAAGACCAAAACTCAAAAACTTAACTTTGACCACTGAACCAAGAAAATGAGGTCAAGGTCACATGACATCTGCCCGCTAGACATGTACACCTTACAATCATTCCATACAACAAATATAGTAGACCTATTGCATATAGTATGAGAAAAACAGACCAAAACACAACAAGAGTGCACACGCTGAAATGTCTCGCCTTCTATACTAATCATTGATATAATGTTGATAGTCCTAAGTATAAAGCTAAGCTTTATTACAACTGTCACATAAACTTAACATTAACCAAGATAACTAAACAAAGACCAATGAACCTTGAAAAATAGGTCCAGGTCAGATGAACCATGCCAGACAGACAGGTACAGCTAACAATGCTTCTATACAACATATATAGTTGACACATTACTTATAGTTTAAGAAAAATAGACCAAAACACAAAAACTTAACACTGTGCAATGAACCGTGAAAATGAGGTCACGGTTAAATAAAACCTGCTCGACTGACATAAAGATCATAAAATATTTCCATACACCAAATATAGTTGACCTATGGCATATAGCATTAGATAAAAAGACCAAAACTCAAAAACTTAACTTTGACCACTGAACCATGAAAATGAGGTCAAGGTCACATGACATCTGCCCGCTAGACATGTACACTTAACAATCATTCCATACAACAAATATAGTAGACCTATTGCATATAGTATGAGAAAAACAGACCAAAACACAAAAATTTAACTATAACCACTGAACCATGAAAATGAGGTCAAGGTCAGATGACACTTGCCAGTTGGACATGTACACCTTACAGTCCTTCCATACACCGAATATACTAGCCCTATTGCTTATAGTATCTGAGATATGGACTTGACCACCAAAACTTAACTTTGTTCACTGATCCATGAAATGAGGTCGAGGTCAAGTGAAAACTGTCTGACAGACATGAGGACCTTGCAAGGTACGCACATATCAAATATAGTTATCCTATTACTTATAATAAGAGAGAATTCAACATTACAAAAAATTTGAACTTTTTTTTCAAGTAGTCACTGAACCATGAAAAAGAGGTCAAGGTTATTGGACATGTGACTGACGGAAACTTCGTAACATGAAGCATCTATATACAAAGTATGAAGCATCCAGGTCTTCCACCTTCTAAAATACAAAGCTTTTAAGAAGTGAGCTAACACCGCCGCCGCCGCCGCCGCCGCCGGATCACTATCCCTATGTCGAGCTTTCTGCAACAAAAGTTGCAGGCTCGACAAAAATTTAACTATAACCACTGAACCATGAAAATGAGGTCAAGGTCAGATGACACCTGCCAGTTGGAAATGTACACCTTACAGTCCTTCCATACACCGAATATACTAGCCCTATTGCTTATAGTATCTGAGATATGGACTTGACCACCAAAACTTAACCTTGTTCACTGATCCATGAAATGAGGTCGAGGTCAAGTGAAAACTGTCTGACAGACATGAAGACCTTGCAAGGTACGCACATATCAAATATAGTTATCCTATTACTTATTATAAGAGAGAATTCAACATTACAAAAAATCTGAACTTTTTTTTCAAGTGGTCACTGAACCATGAAAATGAGGTCAAGGACATTGGACATGTGACTGACGGAAATTTCGTAACATGAGGCATCTATATACAAAGTATGAAGCATCCAGGTCTTCCACCTTCTAAAATATAAAGGTTTTAAGAAGTTAGCTAACGCCGCCGCCGCCGTAGCCGCCGCCGGATCACTATCCCTATGTCGAGCTTTCTGCAACAAAAGTTGCAGGCTCGACAAAAATGGTTAAAAATTGACTATAAAGGACAATAACTTCTTAAGGGGTCAATTGACTATTTTGGTCATGTCGACTTATTAGTAGATCTTACTTTGCTGAACATTATTGCTGTTTATAGTTTATCTCTATCTATAATAATATTCAAGATAATAACCAAAAACTGCAAAATTTCCTTAAAATTACTAATTTAGGGGCAGCAACCCAACAACGGAATGTCCGATTTGTCTGAAAATTTCAGGGTAGATAGATATTGACCTAATTGACAATTTAACCCCATGTCAGATTTGCTCTAAATGCTTTAGTTTCAGATTTATAGGCCAAAATCTACATTTTCCCCCTATGTTCTATTTTTAGTCATGGTGGCTATCTTGGTTGGTTCAACTTGGTTGGCTGGGTCACGCCAAACATTTTTTAAACTAGATACCCCAATGATGATTGTGGCCAAGTTTGGTTAAATTTGGCACAGTAGTTTTAGAGAAGAAGATTTTTGTAAAAGTTTACGGACGCCAGACGAATGACACCAAGTGATGAGAAAAGCTCACTTGACCTTTCAGGTCAGGTGAGCTAAAAAGGTAATTTTGTAAATTATATAACCATAGAACATAATAAAATAAAGAAAAACTATTTATCATATTTATTTTTGATAAAATGATGTCAAATATTTTGATAAATTATCACAAAATACATTGTTTGTCCTTTGAAGGTTAATTTACATTTTTATTAATTCAAAAATGTTATAAAATTTTTTCATTGTTGTAAGCATTTAAACAAAGTGATCTTATTACAAATTGTGCCATGAATGCAGGAGTTACCTCCCATGTGAAGAATAACATAAGAAATCAAATAAAGTGACCAGTGCTTGTATGTCCATTGCAGGTGACGACTAGAATTCTCATAATAAATGCTAAAAATAAATAAAGCAAAATATTATGAAAAAAAAGTTACACATTATAATCATAAAAATATACCTGTACTTAGACATAAAAAAACATTATAAACTTGCATGTTTTTACATTACCATCCACACAAATAAAACAAAAGACACAACAATAAAATACAGGAGATGTGTAAAAATGACAGAAAAATATCAAGCTACGGCCAGTAACCTTTGTTACTGTTCAAGCAAGTAAAAACCCAAAATTTCCATTTTAAGTTCTTAACATACATGTTTGATCAAATCTGTAATCTTTTGTGGAATAAAAAAATGAACATATGTTGGAACAAAGGAAGTAATGAATAAATAAAAGAAAAACAAATACACATTAAATAAGAATATAAATAAAAACAATCTCTTTTTGTTAATTAAAATCACATTTTTGGAAGATCAGTTGATCCAATTTAATCCTTCAATAATCTATTTCCAACAGATAAATGTCTACTAAGATTAAATCTGTAAGTACCAGATTGCTTCTGTATTTTAATTATGGTATACATATTTAATTATTCTTGAAAAAATGAAAATATCATTTTATTATTTGATAAAATGCAACAACGTTGAATTAGTCTAATGACCCCAAAACAACAACAATAAAAAGTTGCACCAGTATCCAAAGATACACCTGGATATTGGAATTGTTATATGAATTAAATGGTACATTTAAGTATTACTAATAATAGAAGTCAGTTTAACTGGTTCTGCCAAAAAATATGCCTGAGGATAACCTTTGTTATATCTCTTGAATTTGATGGTTAAAGTCCAATAACTCTGGAAAAGCAAGTCCAAAACTTTCCAAATTACATGAAGGTTTACTTTGATAAATACTAACACCAGTGTAAAGTTTGAGGTAAATTAATTGAAACAAACTGAAGCTTGCCCTGACACGGCACAAAAAATATCTATAATCTGGTTGTTCGAGTCCTACATTATTTTGGAATGACAAATTAAAAAAAAACAAAAAAACATGCTTTTTAATACAGATCCCCAAAACAGTGCAAGGTTTCATGAAAAGTTTTTAAAAACTGCTACTATAAAAAATATACATTTGAGCAACATTAATTTTTGATAATTTTTTAAGCTGCTCTTTAAAAGATGTAGACTGATAAATCTTAGAAATGCCCATTGAATTGATTGGTTATAATAATTTCAACATTAAACAGTAAAAGTGGGAACTTTATGCCTTTGGACAACAACACAAGGTAATAAAAAATAAATATATAAATAAGTTTTGAAATTGTATTTATTAACACTGCTATTTAAGGGGGGGGCTTAGGTTTTACTATCACAGATTTCTGTTTTCGAGCTCTACAAACAATTTTATTAAAACTCAGTATTTGACATCATGAATTTCATTTGTGACAGAAAATGCCTCGTATACACAAACAAATACTGCTTTTATGTAAGCTTTTGTTAAACAATACAGTGATTTGCTGCAAACAATTGAATGGATTGAAGTTTGCTTATGTCTTCAGACCTAGACTCCATGTATATTGGATAATAAAAATTAAAAAAAATATTTAAAAGTATAAAACAAAAACATGGCAAACATAAAAGTCATTCAAGTCATAATTTTTGATAATTAAAAATATGACAAACTTATTCTCTACAAATAATTCAGAATCTGAGATTCATCCATAAAAGCTACAAATTTATTTTCTTGATTATATAAAAGGAAATAAACAATTTCCCTAAACTAATGGCAATATTGATGAAAAGTATTTGTGTTTAAGCAAATGATTTTAAAATCATTATGGTTATTTAATTTAATAAAGTTTACCAAAATAGGACAGTACTATATATATAAAGACACATGTAGAGACAACCTCAAGTCATATTTGTGTGGGAGAATCAAAACACCATAAAATGTACCCTCATGTCAACCCAGTCTCGTTTCCTTCTACATAGAATGGAATGTAAGACAGTATAAGCCATGTGGCTTTTGGTTTAGTTCTAGGTGTTCAAAGATGATGTTATGAAAATGATCCCTTCTTCTGTCGTAGATGTAGAACAGCATTAGGTACAAGTCCACTAGCTTCTAATGTCTTTGAATCATCAGTATGTGTTTTATTTGGGTAGGCTGAAACTATATTAAAGTCTGATTCCGCTGGTGATCTGAATTAAAAAATACATAAACTTAAAGAACATAAAATGCTCAAGTGAAATGTGATAAGTGCAAATATAATTTTAAATTGTCCCATCTATCTCATTCCATAATGGTAGATAACTTGTACTTGAGTGTTAAGTTCAACAAACATGAATTGCGTGGATTATTTTGGTACTTGGAAACATTAAATACAGACTAGATAAAAAAAAAGTAATAAGGAAAAGACATAATACAGCTTATCACTATTTAGTCCAATCTGGAAAAAAACAGTCATTTAGACAACTTCCAGTTTGGGTCGACAGTTAAGCAGAACAAAGGTCATCAGTAATAAGATGAGGGAGGATTTTTTTTTTAGAGTGATTGATTGTTGCTTGCTTTAGGAAGTAATCGCTAGGAAACTTTGATAGATTATGATCCACTTTTTCCAAATTCAAATTATAGTCAAAAAATATTTTGTTTGAAGTATTTACTACGGTTTAAACAGATTCATTAAAAAGTATCATGAATGGTGCATTGTTGAAACAGGGTCCCAGATAGCTTCAACTGGATGAAAAAGTTGCGTAATTTTAGAACTTTTATGTTCAGATTCATAATTGCATCATCAATTTAAAAAATAAATATCACTTTTCCTGAAATAGCCAAGAGCTAAATTCTAGTAAAATTAAATGTAAAATTGGTTTATTCCCCATCACATATTGTACCTTTACCAAAGGAGGCTATCTGGATCAAAAATGGTTCATTTATTGTTGTTTGTCTTTGTATGGCTGTCAATTCATTTTTAGGAATCAGGTGTTGGTGGTTGATGTGGCCTACAGGTTATTTTTGTAATGATTTTTGTGTATTATTAATAAAATTTATAAAGCTTGCATCATTTCGATTTTTTTAACTGATAGTTTAAAAAAAGGATTCCATTCAAACAAGAAAAAGTGGAAGTACTGGTACTTTAAATAGCAACTTAACTCAATATAAAATTACTACGTACATATTTTTGCTATATTAATTATCTAGAATAAATTTTGTCCATACCTTTGTAGATTTAAATATTTCCTCAGATCACCTACAGTTTCATTAAACTTCATCTTTAAGATATATGTCTGATTGCCTGTTTCTGATTTAATTCTTAAAGTTGTTATATTCCTTGGGGTTGATGGTCTGACTGACTCTTCAAGTTCTAACCTGTTAAAAAAATATATTCATAAGTTCTCAGATACCACGTATTGATTTCATTTTGTTCTACAATCTTGCCACCTTTTTATATATAGTAGAATGAAAGAACTGAATAAATTAAAATAGCTGACTATATAAACAAATAGATGTGTATGCATGTTCATTAAAACGATTATATTTATAGACACAATTTATGGTAAGAAATTATAGGTTTCATAAAGAGTGAGAAGTGGATATCACATGATATCAATTGAGTTATTTTATTTAAATATAATAATAAACAAGCTTTTGGCAAATTTCATATTACTTTTTGAATTAAAAAATAAATTTCACATAAGTTATATCCAATTCTCAATCGTTACCCTAAATTTCAGTGTCTATAAATATAATCTATTTGCCATGGACAAAATGTACATCCTCCTAATTTTTGAAAGTTATCAATGACCAATAGAATAGCCAATGAAAATGTTGTAATATCGTCTCATGATGTTGCATAAGTCAATCATTCTTACCACTTTTTTGTATCACATTTCTTGCAGTACTGTGACAGGAAAAATATCTCTTTATGCAAGAAATAAATAAAATGATTATTCACCTGCTTTTCTTGTTGTTTGACCTTTTACTGTACTAACCTTTTCTTTAATTCATTAACTGTTTCTGTTTCTACAACTGTTACAACTGGTTTCTCACTTTTTGTCTTATCCTAAAATAAACAGGTAAAATAAATTATTTTTAAACATGTAATAAGATGGTGACATATACTTTTAATCTATGACTTGAATTCAACAGACCAACAAAAATCATCATATACTATTTTTGTATTACATGTATATACTTTTTCATGGTTATGTCTGTCTATTTATATTCAGGTGCACTCAACTCCAATCTAATTGATTATGATTTTCAGTTTTCTTATCAATTGTCTGTGGTTTTCACCGGGCACTCCAGCTTCCTCCAACAATAAAAACTGGCGGCCAAGAAATAGTCCAAAAGCTGTGCTTAAAAGGGATGTCAAAACACAATCAAATAAATAAACAAATATTTATATTGATGTTAATATCATGTCACATGATCATCAGTAGTCCTCAGAGGTCATATAATGTGTTAATTAGAAATGATGTAATGAAGATGGCAGCTGATGCTCCTTTCATGTTGATTTTCTATACTGTTTACATTTTTTAAAAGTGACATGACTTCATTGAAAAATTGATAAGGACGAAAATTAAAACTTACCAAGATATTTCTGATGTTAACCTTAAACATTAATTTGAATAAACTGTAATTTGAAAAGTTGATTTTACAATTAGTATTTCATTTCAAGAGGTATAACTCCCAAAAGATATTTGATCCCTGCAGATTTTTTGTCTAATATGTTGATGAACGTTAACCTGGGACATAAAATTCTATTGAAAACTTATGAGTTTTGGTGGCCTTAAAATACTAACAATATGGGACAGATGGAAGGACACCAGAATTTCCAATGCAATGATCTGTGTTCAACTGGGGATAACAAGAATGTGTCCACAGTACAGTATCATTTTCTATGTTCAGTTGACTGTGAAATTGGGATAAAAAAATCTAATTTGGCATTTAAACTAGAAAGACCATATCATAGGGAACATGTGTACTTATTTTCAAGTTGATTGGACTTTTACTTCATCAACAAGAGTGCACACGCTGAAATGTCTCGCCTTCTATACTAATCATTGATATTATGTTGATAGTCCTAAGTATAAAGTTAAGCTTTATTACAACTGTCACATAAACTTAACATTAACCAAGATAACTAAACAAAGACCAATGAACCTTGAAAATGAGGTCAAGGTCAGATGAACCATGCCAGGCAGACATGTACAGCTAACAATGCTTCTATACAACATATATAGTTGACCCATTACTTATAGTTTAAGAAAAATAGACCAAAACACAAAAACTTAACACTGTGCAATGAACCGTGAAAATGAGGTCACGGTCAAATAAAACCTGCGTGACTAACATAAAGATCATAAAATATTTCCATACACCAAATATAGTTAACCTATGGCATATAGTATTAGATAAAAAGACCAAAACTCAAAAACTTAACTTTGACCACTGAACCATGAAAATGAGGTCAAGGTCACATGACATCTGCCCGCTAGACATGTATACCTTACAATCATTCCATACAACAAATATAGTAGACCTATTGCATATAGTATGAGAAAAACAGACCAAAACACAAAAATTTAACTATAACCACTGAACCATGAAAATGAGGTCAAGGTCAGATGACACCTGCCAGTTGGACATGTACACCTTACAGTCCTTCCATACACTGAATATACTAGCCCTATTGCTTATAGTATCTGAGATATGGACTTGACCACCAAAACTTAACCTTGTTCACTGATCCATGAAATAAGGTCGAGGTCAAGTGAACTCTGTCTGACAGACATGAGGACCTTGCAAGGTACGCACATGTCAAATATAGTTATCCTATTACTTATAATAAGAGAGAATTCAACATTACAAAAAATTTGAACTTTTTTTTCAAGTAGTCACTGAACCATGAAAATGAGGTCAAGGTTATTAGACATGTGACTGACGGAAACTTCGTAACATGAAGCATCTATATACAAAGTATGAAGCATCCAGGTCTTCCACCTTCTAAAATTTAAAGCTTTTAAGAAGTGAGCTAACACCGCCGCCGCTAGATCACTATCCATATGTCGAGCTTTCTGCAACAAAAGTTGCAGGCTCGACAAAAACTACCTTGACCAATTACTTAAACCTGAAGCTGGACAGATGGAAAAACAGACAAATGGATAGACGAATGGATGGATGGACAAATGGATGTGTACGAACAGGCGAACAGACCAGAAAACATAATGCCACTCTACTATCGTAGGCGGGGCATTAATATTCAATATTCTTAATAATAATTGACTTACACTTAGATGTTCATTCAGTGTGTTTCTAATATCTACAATCTTTCCACCTTTAACAACAGATTGTGGTAATTTGTTTAAAAATTGGTCTTTCGTCAAGGTTTTACCTAAAAAAAAAAAATATGTATATTACAATATTATTTTTTCATTAAATAAAGAAAATACTGAAGATGTTTTTTTTTATTAGTTGAACAAAATTTGTATGTTATAAACACTGCAAAGAGAGTGGCCCATGTAGTTACAAAGTTCTGTTTTTAACCTGTAGATTGTTATAACTATTTAGATCTGTTTATAACAACAGACCATGTAAAACTGCAAGGCAGCACAAATATTTTACTTTCAATTGATTTTGGCTTCTTGAGATAATTTTTTGTATGAATGTACCATCTATTAGATGTATTTATTACTGTGGATTATTAATATTCGTTGGATAACAATTTACGTGGATTTTGTAGATACAGAGGAACAAGAATTTAAATGTTCAATGAATTCAAAATTTTCTAAAGGAATGAATGCAGACTTTTCCGTCATAACAAAATTAAATATCCACAAATATGCAAGTTTTCCTCAAACCACGAAAATTGGTACCAACAAAAATAAATGAATCTACAGTATTAGAACTATCTTACTTCCTGATTATGTAATTATTGTTTATTATCAATTCACTTAGAAAATAATAATATTGCAGCATTGATTAGACTATGTGGATTTACATGAAAATAATATCTATCTAAACTATTTCAGCAAAGATGTTTATTGGTAAAAAAAATTCACAAAATTGTACTTCAACATCAGAACAGAATGTCAGTAAAAATATGTAAATATGTGCCCTTTGCACAATCTTATTTCAATGTTCCATGAACCATGAAATCTTAAAAACACCAATTCGCATATATGTTATACACATTCATAATGATTATGTGTACAAGGTTAAAAGTTGATGTGACCACGTAGCTTCCTCAAACAAAAACTTTAACCTGATACAGATGAAACCCATCTTTCAAAAAAACATAATGCTCCTTTAGATCTATTAAGAGTCTACCGTAAGCTGGGAATATAAATATTGCAATTTAAAAGAAGTATAAACATAGATGTGTCCATAGTACACGGATGCCCTATCGGCACTATCATTTTCTATCTTCATTGGACCATAGAAACTCTAATTTGGCATTAAAACTAGAAACATCATGTCATATGGAACATGTGTACTAAGTTTCAAGTGGATTGGACTTCTTCATCAAAAACTACCTTGACCAAAAACTTTAACCTGAAGCGGGACAGAGAGACAGATGAACAGAAGAATGGACACACAGACCAGAAAACATAATGCCCATAAATGGGGCATAAAAATTAGTAGTCACTTTTCATTACTGGTAACTAATAAAATTAAACCATTTTTATATTTCGTACCTGGTCGTTTGTTGGTTACTGAAACACTAATAGGGTGTTCTGGGTTCTCATGTGTATCAGATTTCTGTGTAGTTTTGTTCAGTGTGGAAGCTACTAGTCTTGACGGCTGGATGCCTCCACCTAGAGTTTGTCCAACACCTTTAAATGCTTTCAAGGGTTTCTTTATCTCAAAATGTGTATGTCGAAAATCTTTTACCTAAAAAACAAAATAAATGATTATAGTGTCACTTAAATCTTAGCCATTGGCACCTTAATGCACATTTGGAATAGCATAACTTAAATATAGCATTTAAGAGTGAAAGGTTTTACCTGAAATTAAGAATTTTAAATAAAAAAATTATAAACAATAGCTCAGTATTGATATCCAAATATAGTTCAATAGTTATCTTCATAAATACAATTATATTCAACAATCAGTTTGTTCCTTTAAACAGTAGAAAATGTCAAATTTTGAAAGTTTTTTGTTGTTAAGAAAGCCAAAGTTGTGAACAAAATGGAAATAATTCACAATTTTCAACAGTAGATAAGACTACATTTCACAAAGACCAAAGCCATATTGGTATCTCTTTAAAGTATAATATACAAACTTACACAAATATCTTCATACAAATAATAAAACATTAAATTTGTTAACAAACTATACTCACTACAAAAGGAATACCACTTGGATATCTTGTTTGTAACTCAGATGGGAAATATCCATCCAATATGTCTTTTAGTAAATGCTGTGTTGGTGGGTCACTGAAGGGACGGAATGGACCACTATACATCATTATTCCATTTGCATACAAAGCTAAATCAACTGGGTCAGGCATCTGTTAATAAAAAATAATTTGAAATTCAAAGCAGAAAATCATTCAATCTTCAAAACAAATGGATTAACTGCATAAAATTTCTACAAAATTTATTAGTCAATTACATGTGATATTGTCCATGAGAGTTCATATAACCAAAGCTTTAGTTTTCAGTGTTTCTTGAACTTTCCACTTTCATATCTATGATTAATGTATGCTAGATTTTGCCCTATTTTAAATAGCCTTTTCGTCTGGTTTTGCCTCACTGAAATTGACTTGTAAACTCTATCTCTCCTTCCTAAGTGAAACATCCCATTTTAGCTGCAGTCAGTTATCATAAGAATCTAAAGGACTATAGGAAGTTCTCATTTTTCATACCCCAAAATTAAGATAATGTCAAGCAATTGGTTAAATTTCCATAGATTTAGTTTGTTGTAAGCAATCACCCAACGTGTTTGTGTAAGCTTTTAAAATTTTTACCAGAATAGTTTTAAATGGTGAATTGTGTACCTTGGTCTGATTCCATTCTACTTTCAAAGCAAGTCACATATGTAGCACTTTACTACAGAAAACAAGTTTCATTGAAATGAGAGCTAATGATTCAGTCCAACCAAAGTTTTTTGTATTGGATTATAATTATCTCAATTATGGGGTATTTCTCACCAATTACACAAAAGTTCACCCCTACATTTGGTTTGACTAATTACTTTTTGTTTATTTGATAAATGCTGCATTGTATAACATCTTATAAATAAAATATGAAATATTAATTGCTTTATAAAAAGATAATACTGGGTAATCTATTTCACCTTTAGTCTAGCACCATCAGTTGTATGTTGTATTCTGGAAATACCGTCACCAGCTAAAACATTGAGGTCTTTGATATTCTCTAATATTTTATCATAGTCTATCGATGGTGATGGTGGAGGGTCGTCATCACCAGCAAGGGAAGATTCTGTAATAAAGTAATTTTACTATATGTCAATCATATTTGATAATCCCTAGTTAAAAGCATTTATGACAAATCTACCAACTTTGTTTATAGGTTTATTAACTACAGCATTATTTCTGACTATTTTTTCCGATAGAAAAAATTCAAAATAATTTGAAACAATGTAGAAACAACTATTTGATATAAAAATAAGTTGTGATATCATTTCAAATGAGACAACTCTCCACAACAGACCAAATGACTTAGAAGTTAAATCCTATAGGTCATTGTATGACCTTCAACTATGAGTAAAATTGCATAGTCAGCTATAAAAGTTTGAATTTTTTTATTTTGATCAGAGTAATATTGAAGAAATCTTTGTGTACATTTACTGATGGATATGTCCATATCAAATATGAGCATTGGCATCTAATAGATATAAGAAGATGTGGTATGAGTGTCAATGAGATAACTCTCCATCAAAGTCACAATTTATAAAAGTAAACCATTCGAGGTCAAAGTATGGTCTTCAACACGCAGCTTATCTAAACATGTTAAACAAACATACCTGGTCTCCATAACTCTTCACTACTTCCATCGGACAACTCTTCATCATTGTAAACATCTGAGTTAGGATCACTCTTTTCACCAATCCAAACCATTCCATAATCGGCTAAAAATGTCTGCAAAACAAACACAATTGAAAATAACATAAACCCAGGTAAGTTTTTCTTCTAAATATCTTTACATATTGTGTCTTGTGATAATGTGTATGCTTTTTTGTTTTTGATGATTGAAATTATCTTTTTTAAAATAAAACTTAACCACAGTAATTGCAGTTACATACTTTGGATCATTTTTATTTTGCTGTCGATATTTTAGCTCAGATTATGGTCTGCATAAAATACTATAGAATAATTGACTTTTGTTAAAAATGAATTTCATTTTGTGGTTCATTTCTACCCACAAAATCTACGAAAATTGATATCCCACAATTAATAATGAATCCACAGGAAGTAAAAGTAATTTTAACCTTAGTCGTGTGCACATTGCTAACCAAATCATACATTTCTCATCAGTTTTCTAGAAATTTAAATGAGTCCTTGTTATTTGTCATTTTTTGTTTGTTTTAACAAATGAGCTTAAACGGTCTATGGAGCGGGACAAATTCCCCATGCTTTCACTGTAAGTATAATAATTTCTCTTTAAAAAGGGCATAACTGTAGGATTTGTCAATGGGCCATCATAGCAAACATATACTTTTATGCACATACTCCTGTAAGGATCTAACAAAACATGAAGTTTCATGAAAATTTGATGAAACATGTAGGATGAGATCATACTTAATAGTATAGATAGTTTCTTAGTTCTAAGAGGCATAACTCTGGCATTTGTCAATGAAAATAGTTGCATCTTCATGGCAGAATCTTACAATGAACAAAGAAGTTAATGGGGGAGATGTTCCAAGAGATTTCAAACTGAAAAGTTACAAATTTTTAGAGGTCAGATGGCACAGTTTCGGCAATAACCACTGAAGACAAATTCTGCAAATCTGAAACATCAAACCTGTTAAACATACATTGTTTGGTCTAAATTTAAAAAGGACAAAAAAGTTTGTTTCAGATGACAGGCTGATTCCTTCAAACCACTTACTTTGAGTGGTGGTTATAACGATATCGGTAAAAGCAAACTTACCAAAATAACCACAAATATAGTACATTCTGCTGCTTTTATCTAGTATAAAATTATGAGGGAATGTGCTTCTTAACTATATAGCTACATATAAAAGTGTATTTTTCATTAAAAACTACTTTCCAAAGTGCATGAGACACACAGTGGTCATGAATTCATCAGACTAACCTCCATTTCATGGACATTCTGTTGTAGCAACAAACATTTCCTTTCCAATGCCTGTGTTTTACTATCCGTGTCTTCTGCAAAAAAACAACATCTAAAAATTAAACTATAAAAGTATAGTACTTATATATAAAGGGTAAAGTTTACGACTTGTCATTTGTCTTTCATCAACCTTTAACAACAAAAGTCAGGAATATGTGGACAAATTTTTCTTGCAGTTTGTAATTTTAATTAGAATTTAAGCTATAGTTATTGAAACAGTTGTTAGGTTTGAAAATGAATATTGCTCAGATGAAGTTGTTTGTTTCCAGTGTTTTCCGTACACTGCCTTTTTTGGATTGAAGCAATTTTGTTTTGGACATTAGAAATTTTAGAAAACAGCTCCAAATAAGATTAAACAGAACTGAAAACTTTGATTACTACATGAAAGTTTGCTTCACCTGTTATCTATTTATTACTGACATTTCTAGCTTGTCTATCAGCTTATGTTGCTGTTAGATGTCTACCTATACATAAAACCACTATTTATAAATATTTGTTCAACTTTTAAAATCTTGTTCCATATAACCATGCCTGGATTAATATATATTATCGCTATTTTACGAAATTTGATCATACTTACTGATAATTTCCTACCCAAGCACAGTATAGTGATATGAAAAATTATTGCTAGAAACTAAGGACTAACATGCCGTTAACAATAATGAATTAACATCATTGTCATAGGTAAAATAGCGATAAACAGATTATCAGGTCATCTCAACTCAAGAGCTTTTCTCACTTTCTCTGTACCGGCTCAACCGAGGTAATCAATCTCATTGAGATGACCAACAATAATCTGTAAGTCTCACCTGGTACTTTAGAAGACTGCACAATCTGAAGTTTCTCTTCAAGAATTTTGATTCTTTTATCCTGTAACAAAGAAATTGATTAGTTTTTACTCATTTTTTTCGATTGGATGAAAAATCAACCGTCTTGTTGCCCATGTTATTCAGTGTGCACCACATTTTTGATGTTATTTCTTCATAGTCAGAAAAAATATTACAGTCATTCCTTATACATTTATACATGTAAATATTTTTCCATTAAGAATGTGAAATTTCTTACATTTTTATTGAAAGTTTTCTTTGTAGCTCCTCAGTAATTGTCTTAATTTTATATTAGTATTTCTTTTCTTTTATAGGAAAAAATGGTTTTATTGGCAGATCCTTGGTAATATCTTAAATATTTTCTCTTGTTTAAACTTGGAATGATGTAAGGCTTGGAATAAAGACACACACTCGTATATGGTTGAAATCCATAAATTGACCTCTAAATACATTGGTTTTTTTTGTGTGTTGTAAGGTTGCTACCTCTGTTACATATACCTAATTAAGTCAATAAAATTGTACTAAAACCATCATATTAACCTACTTTTTCTGATATTTCTTTGCCTTGTGAAACAACTCTCGTTTCTAATGCTGTAATTTTACTCATCATGGCTGACATTAAGTCATGATCACTTGGAGCTGTAAAAGAGAGCAATATACCATAAAATAAATAAAATTCTAACATACTTAGTAACTTGTAACTGTAACACCAGAAAAATAAAATATTATTACAGAAATCACACATCTTGCCAAAACATTGTTATATAACAGGCGAAATAAACATTTAATTTTACAACCTTTCCATTATCAAAAGTGTTTATAACTTTAAATACAACACATTTTTCTATAGATGCAAAATTTATTGGCAGTCATATATAAACAGTGATTGAAAATCACAAAACTTCAACATACTTCTTAATACAATTAATTATTGAATATACATATGTAACAAAACAAGATGTAGTGAAGATCATAGTTATTCAAATGCAAGTATTAATAAATGGTTGGTTTCAAGCTTTCCATTTGTTTTTTTGAATAAAATCAACATTTTTTTAATTGTTTTTATCTATATGATAAAATCTGAGTTAATAAGTTTGAGGACCAAAACCATATTTTTGATTAATTCAGAAAGATAAAGGTGACAGTAAAAATGCATATATAATGTATGATTTATATAAATTAATGTCAGACATTGTCTAAAGAGTAGAAAAGCCACACATTCTATATAAAACACAGGCAAAGAACATTATCCTGATTTAGAGAAATTTCTCGCAATTTGATTGGCTGATAATGTCCTAATAAATTTCAGTACAAATTTTTATTACGTCAATTGGAATTTTCTCCCTCATACCATTGACCTAATAAAAAACAAATTTGAGTTGCTTTATTGTCCTAATATTTTTATTTTTTCACAGTTTAAGATTAAATATGTAAAAAATATTTGGTTGATATTGTCCCAATATTGAATTTGAATACAATAATATAATATAACAAAATCAGGATAAATTCGTTTCACACGTTCAATTGTGCTAATACAAAATTTATCTGGTCAATAAAATTCATATCAGGTTTAGCTTCGCCTCACCCGATAAATTCTAGTATTGGGACAATTGCACACTGTGTAACTAATATTTAGTCACTAAACATAGACATTAATATTAGGCTATGTATAAAGAAATACTTTCTATTTCGAAATAATTTCTTATCAATTCAAGCAAAAGCACTAAATAAATTCCATCTTTGTTTAACAGTTAACCAAGAGTCATGATACAGCCCTTCCCTCTCTGGAGAGGAGGGGTGAATTGTAACCTTTGGCTAAAGGCTAGTGAAAATGTCACTATTTATATTAAGTGTGCATATTAACAAGCAGAATAATTTTGATGTGTCATACAGTTTCTATTGATCAATAAAATACTCTTTTTTTTAATTTATGAAGAGGGTAGGTAGTTATGGACATTATAATGTTCTCGAAGACTGAAATATCTAGATACAAACACAATGTATGATTCATACAAAGATAATGCCATCATTCGTCACTGATGTATCTAATATTTACTATAAACCAGAATAAAAAAACTTTAAAATAAATGTTAATTTCTTAAATTTTATAAAAAAATAATTAATTCTGTGGAAATATAGCAGTCAAAGAAATAGCTTAAAAAGTGGCAAAACACTACATATATATCTATGACTATGAGTCAATATATTGAAGTACAAGATATTACAGGGTGCTGTGCAAATAATTGTTTATCATTTGTTATGACATAATAGACTAACACAACTTATTTGATGTAAATTTGTAATAATTGATTTTTTTTCTAAAGATCCTGGTAGGAAATGTGATGATATAAATAAAGAGAAATCATAAAAATCTGTCCCCCTCCTCCCCCATTTTTTCCTCAAAAATGCATGGTAGGACCACATTTAAGTTGTCTGAAATTGTCTTTAATTATCAATATAAGATAATCGTAGTAAACATATATTTGTTGTTTTCAAATGAGTAATTGTCATGGCATTTGGGCTGCTAGTTTAACAATGACATATGAAAAGGAAAGAATGAGAAATAAAAGTTTTTGAGTTCATAAAGTTTGATTAAGAGGAATATAAATATATGATATATACTTGTTAGATATTTGTTTAGCTACGGAACCAGTCCACAAATCGTAAAAAGTATCTTTAGGACCTGAGGTCTATACAGTTCCACAGCTAAAATTGGTTATGCTGCGTACATATCAGTGCTGAAGCAAGCCTGACTTACCTGTCAGAAAAGTATTGTGATTGTGGAAATCATAGGTGTTACGATCATAGGTGTTACGATCGTAGGAAGAGGCACTGGGAGGTCTTTCTACAACAGTTATCATACACAACAACATTACATACACAACATTTCCATCACCATTGCACAAAAAAATTGTGTGTATATGTCACTTAGGTTATATAATAGTAATAATTGCAATTTTTCAAAAAAAAATTCCTCTTTCCAACAAAACTCAAAACTGTGCATAAATCTATAACCAAAAGCAAAATAACCACCTACTAAAGTTTACCCTCAAATATTATTTCATTTAAATTTTTCTCTTTTATTTTAAATTCAGCACAGCAAAGTATAGGATTCAACAAGTTCACACCCTCTAACCTGTAAACCATCAGTAACTCATAAATACCCTACCTAATGATGATGTATTAGACATTCTAGGAGTATTCTGGTTGGACAATAAACCCCGTGTTGTATCTAGTTTAGGCAGACCTCCAATAAATGGATCTCGTATTTTCATCCTTGCTGTAGCCATATTAGTAGTAATTTCTTCAAGTAGTCTACTTTCATCCTCTGTAAAACAAAAGAAGAGTAATTATAGTATACATGTTATTACAATTTATAAATTCTAAATTCAAATATTTGACAATTTTAAGTTTTGGTCATTAAAAAGCCAACATGTCAGCAATATATTTCTGCTGATATCCATTCCTAAACCAAGACCCTTATGATAAGTCATTACGCCATCGTATATATATATAATAAATATTAAGACTCAAGTATCTCTCCAAATGTTGGCTTTTCCATTATTTTGAAAAGGTGGGGGTTGGGGTAACCCCCACCTTTTCAAAATTATGGATCTACACCTGCCTACTACATTCAGAATTAAATTCATTTTTATCCAGCAATTGCCAAAACAACTCTCATAACTTACTTGACTCAAAATATTTCCACCTGTCCAGCATCCAAGCCATGGTCAAAAGAATTTATCAAATCTTGCAAAGAATGAAATATATATATATATCCACCTGTCAATATCATTCCATAAGGAAAATCAATTTATATTCATCCCCAATAATAAAATCCGATAAAAGGATCTGAATTCTGTCTATACACTTTCTATTGTATCCTATGCTGTGATACATGCACATTTCTTTATCAAACATTCAATTTACAATCAATGATATCTAACACATTTTACCATGCACTTTATATTAATAAAAGTTCCTACATGTTTACTTTGACTTTTACTATCTAAAAACTTCTTTAGATAATTATAATAACATGTTTTTCTAAATGGTCTGTACTCTGAAAAGGTACTAATTTTAATTATGATAAATATTGATTATGCAGTTCTACCATGAACCTCAGTGAAGCAAATCTTGTTATATATTTAAATAAGGCCAACTATAAAAAATGTAGGTTTCAGGTCACACATAGTGCTGCTGAGATTTTAATATAATTGATATTTGTTTTATCTTTAACGTCTCACGTTGCCAGGTGCAGTTTGCATATTAAATTTGTTATCCATTTTCAAAAGTACTTCCGGATAAAAATTCAATAGAAGTGTATGTATAAGACAAAATCATGTAATACCCAAAACATATCTACATTCAGCAGGCCTTAAACTTAATGAACATATTAATCTCTGGTATAAGGTTATTACAGACATGTTTAACTCCTTTTAAAGTACACTGATGAGATATGTATACAAACAAATGATTTAAAGATTAAAATATTGTTTAAAACCAATGTGTCTTTACATGCTCCAGAAATCAATCAATGATTATAACAATCTTTCATTAATGAATTTAAAAGATTTGATTTGATATTAAGGCCACCAAAGTGAAGAAATCTGAAGCTTTTCTTAGTACAAATAAATAAGGGTGTGGATGGGGGGGGGGTAAATGAATAGAGAATAATGGGCAAAAAATACTTTTATATATATTTATTTCACAAAAATTCTACACGCAGAAAACAAAATGATCTGTTTATTGTACTTTTTTTTAATTCTTTATATTATGTTACAAGAGTGCATATACTGAAATGAATATTGCCTGCTTTACTGATCATGATTGAATTCATGTTGAAACATCAAGGTTTTACTACAGATATCTCATAAACGTAACATCATCAATGATCCATACAAATGAGGACATTATGAGGTCAAGTTCAGATGGATGCATGCAGACAAATGTACATTACAATCATTCCATGCTCCATAGTTGCTTATTGTATCTGAGAATCAGACCTAAAATTGAGAATGGAAATGGGGAATGTGTCAACAACACGACCAAAGAGCAGAAAACCTTGTTTGATTTACAGTAATATTAAAGAATTTTCATTGTAACTAAAAGTTACTTTTAAAAAGGGTTGAGTTCTGTTTAGAGAGTGTTTGCTATAAAGTCTATCAGTTTCTAACAATTATAAAATGGTGTTTGGGAAAGGTTAGAAAAGTCATATTATGGCACTAAATTGTTGTGAATATTAACTGATTTGACCATTAGTATGCAGGAGACAAAGATATCTATTCAAAAAAACTTTTTATTACCAACTTTGAAATACATGCAGATGTAACTTTTTTTTAAACTTTTCTTTTTGTTATAGATTTGCTTGAACTGGTTCGTCTGATCTGGTTTTTTTTAAATATATTATAAATTCTTCTTTAAAGAATCTAATGAATTCTAAGTAACATTTTAACAAGCCTAATACCAAAATATTTGATTTACGTACAACATTCTAAACAATTGGAATTCAACCCAATAACATTTTGGGGTTCAAACATTAAAATAATTTTGACGGCCAATAGTGGATAGATATTGTTTTTCTTTCAAAATTACCTGAATATTCTGGATGTCTGAATGGTAGTGACCTTGACCTGAAATAAATCAAACAGATAAGTACAAAATTTAATAAACAAATTTAAAATAAAAAGGTTTTGTGTGAACTTGTGACCTCTGAAGTTCTGTATAATTATTTTTTAATAGAATATAGTCATATAATTATAAGTGCAGCTTCAAATTAGGACAAAACAATTTCATGGAAAAACATGATTTTCTATAAAATAAAATATGTCCCTGGTTTATATACATGTACCATTGCTTTTATTAAGAAACCAAAGTTTATTATAAATATGGTTTGTTGCTGATTCAGTTTAAAACACAAATACAAATATTTCATTATTAAAATTTTCTATTTACCATGTACATTGTCATATGTATTGTAATGTATATGTAAAATGCAAATATTCAATATCTGATAAAAAATTGGTCCTTTTCACAGGGTTTACTTTCTCTCAGGTACATTTTCATAATCCCTTTGTATATTTACATTATTACTGTACATATAGGTAAACTGTCCTTTATTTTAGATATTATATTGATCAGTCTATCAAAAATGTTAACATACCATCATCTTCATTTTACTTGTAAGAAAAATAGAAGTAAAGGCCATTTGAAAGCTTTTTTGTTTCAAGAATTTTTCAATGTAAATAGTGCTCCTAAGCTGATCAAGAAATCTTCTAGTTTTTATTTGTTTTGACAATGGTTCCTTTGATAATGGTAAACAACAAGATATTTCTTTGTAGTGCTATTTATTCATTTATATTCAAATACCTACAAATATATATATATACCTGTATATATTAATAAAGGGCACAAATATCATTTGTTCAAAAGTGATTTTTATCTAGTAGTTTGTAAAACACAAATTGACTTGAAAATGTAATTTCATGTTCTAAATAGTTTTATAAATACTTTTCCTGTTACATTAAGATCGGGTGACTAGAGAGCTACAAATTGTGAAAGAATAACAATGGTTTATACCCTTTTTATCATACATTTTGTTAAGTTTCCAGATTCAGTTTATAATGCATTCTTTTTATTTGTGATCTAATTGCATTTTGAGAAATAGACCTGAGCACCAACACAAAAACAAATTACATTTTTATGACTATTGATCTTTCTTTTCTATTCCATAAAAAACCTAGATTAAAGACAGGATATACAGAGAAAAACATTTAAATAGTTTTATTTCAACAGGATGAAGTTCATTAACCTTTCCTGAAACTCAAATTAAAGAAGACATTGCAAGCCAGAGAGAATTAATATCTCCATTCTGTGTCAACTTTTCAACCAACATCATTCAGAATATTACAGATACCTGTAGTTCAACCAACATCAATTAAAATATTTAACAGATACATGTACCTGTAGTTCAACCGACAGCAATTAAAATATTCAACAGATACCTGTAGTTCAACCAACATCAATTAAAATATTCAACAGATACCTGTAGTTCAACCAACATCAATTAAAATATTCAACAGATACCTGTAGTTCAACCAACAGCAATTAAAATATTCAACAGATGATACCTGTAGTTCAACCAACATCAAATAAAATATTTAACAGATACCTGTAATTCAGCCAACATCAATTAGAATACTAGTAATCTAACAGATACCAGTAGAACAACCAAAATCAATTAGAATAATCAAACAGATATCAGTAGTTCAACCAACATCAATTAGAATATTACATACATCAATAGTTGATAGAATTACTCAGCTGGAATGAATAAGGGGAAGTAAATTAAAAAATGTTGTTTATCCCAATCTTTTTTTCATCAAATTACAAAATTGCAACAAAAACAGGAAACAAAACTCTTTAAAATCATGTATATACATGACCCATTCATGGAATTGATCACAGAGGCTTAAATAATTAAAGCTACTGTTTTTCTTATGGTAAGATACCAATAAAAGGGATGTGACAGCAATGCAAACAAAGAAAAACATAAAATATCTACTTGTCAACACACAGTCTTTAACAAGACTTGTGTCTTCACGTGATAACATTAACTTAACATGTGGCCTTGGATTGCTGGTCTTTTATTTCATAGAAAATTCTGCTTAAACAGAAAACAGGAGAAAAGGAATACTGTGGATTCATTTTTATTCATTGGATACCACTATTTTCATGGGTTTCATGAGTACAGGTAAACCATGATTTCAAAAGTTCATTGAATTAAAAAAAAGTCTACAGTATTATGTACAAACATTTGCAAAACCACAAAATCAAATATCCAGGAATATGCAGTACAAGTACACTATGGAGTTCAAAGAACTATAAATTTTCTATAGACTTGTATGCCATTTATTAGCAAAACCATGAAATAAAATATCCACAAATATGTAAGTTTTCCTCATTCCTTGAATTTCAGTATACCATTATGTACATGAAAATAAATGAACCACAGCACTGTATCTTTACCATTCTCAAAGAAGTATGTATTTATCATCTACAATCATAACCATCTACAGTTATTTTCAAACATGATCTACCAGTCTCAGACTAAGAAAGTAAGAATGATGTTAGTATTAGTAGAAAAATACATGTATCAGATCACCACAAAATGATGTTGACGTTCACAACAAACATGTAAGTTCCTACCTAAAAATTTAGTTGGTTTGTGCTTTTCATGTGTTAGCGGGTGAAAGACAATAAAGGGGAATTTACAATTGGTCTTTAGTATGTTAGCTTTACAGCTAACTTATATAGAAAGATGCCAGTCTGTTTTTAATATTTAGAATTGAGTTCTTCAACTTCAGACAAAATTTCAAGATATTCTATCTTGAAACTGACAGTTTTGTGAGCAACCTTCTTTTCAGTTCAACCAGTGTCCTATTCAGTGAAATAATGAATTATAGAAAACAGTAGTGCTAAATATCTCATTCCCTATTGTGCTAAAACATGTCTTATTTCACTGTAAGCAGTGCATATTCATTGGATAGTACATGTATTCACATATATGTACGCCATTGCTTATATCCGGCATGATTCTTACCTTGACTTTTTACCCTTTTTACCATCATCTAATTTTCGACTTTTTGAAGACCTAAATTTATTTTAAGATAAACAAATAAAATCTAAAAAAAATAACTGTCACTGTTCAGCTTTTAAAATCTTATTTGAATCTTATATTATACAACTTTTTGTTTATGTTTGATTAAATTAAGTTACATGTTTCAGTAATTGTTTGTTTGTTTTTGCTTTTAAATTTTTCTTCTGTATACAATGTTCACACAAATGTACTTGATTTTCATGATTTTCTTTTTTTTTTAAATTTTCAACATCATCTTCTAAATAAACATATAGCAAGTCAATTAATGAAAAACAAATATAACAAACATGAACCAAAGAAAACTTCTAAATTCCAGGCTCCTGAATGTGAAAAGGTTAAAAAATGTTTATGAGAAACAGTTGTGTTTAACTCAGTTGCAAATCA
Organism: Mytilus galloprovincialis; assembly: GCA_037788925.1. Lineage (NCBI taxonomy): Eukaryota > Metazoa > Mollusca > Bivalvia > Mytilida > Mytilidae > Mytilus > Mytilus galloprovincialis. The sequence goes on along the minus strand of CM075340.1, from coordinate 54,669,851 downwards.
ATAGATTGGTAAGAAACACAGTGAATGTCATGTCAATACTATTATAGTCACATGTTTGTTTCATGAACAAATTCAATGAGCCTAAACTATTTGTGGTGGCTGAAAGGATGTCAGATCAGGTATGGTGTAAACTAAAACTGCTTTATTAAAACCTTAGATTTAGCTATCTTGATATAAGCACCACAATATGAAGGTCACATTATAGCTTCCACGCAGACTGAACTTAGTGATGATCACAGCAAAGAAGAGTGAGCATGGAGTAGATACATGTATAAGAAGATGTGGTATAAGTGCCAATGAGACAACTCTCTATCCAAGTCACAATTTGTAAAAGTAAACCCTTATTTTTAAGGCCTCCAACAAGGAGCCTTGGCTCACAATGAGCGACAAGCTATAAATGGGCCCAAAAATTGACATGGTCCTGGTCTAGGTAGGGTGACATGTTTCCTATAGACTTACTTTGTAAATCATCAGATTAAAAATCTGTTTTGAACAAATCAGTGTATGTTCATCTCACAATAGTTTGATTTTGTCCACAATATGCTGCTTTTGTGTGTAATTTTTGTCAATTAACATGAATATAATAATCCAAAACTTAACTTCACAGTGACCTCGAGCTCACACTAATGAAAATGCACAGTGACAGTCAAATATATGTTCAGAAAGTGACCTACATGTATAACTAGGTTCATATAATAAATTTCCAAATGTGTACATAATTCAATCTTTAAAAAGTTTACTGTACATGTAAGAAGTTCATATGGTAACCATGTGTACATATGCATATACTAAAATAGATGTGTATTTTTCGTGCAGGAATAAAGGACAGACACTTATATGTTACTGGGATACATGCACATGTAAATGTAAAAATGGTATGTGTCAAGTCATTTAGGATAGACGGCACATTAAACACGAAAACAAAAAACAGTACAATGTGGGACACAGACCACTACATGTGAAACATTGTTTCTCCCACCTCAAACACTCTTACCTATCTGTAAGGCTGTGTTCCATTTGGTCCAATCTCCTATAAATAGCCACAGACTTAAACAATTGGTAATAAATGTTAAGTTTTACAAAACATGAATAGTAAACTAGTCTACAAAAAAAAAGGTTGTACTTGTCTTCATTCAGGTTGCAAATACATTGTACTTAAAAGGTTTATAACATTTAATAAAAGAAACGAGTTCCAATGTCCAATGCGTTGCACATATTTTATATATCTAAGGTACAGAGTCAATAACTAGAAAACTCTTTTTGGGGGGTTCTTTGTTATACACTACCAGGCCTGGGGCCATTACATTGCAATGTAATGCATTACATTACAATTACTTTGTGATTCTTCCATTACAATTACAATTACATTTTTTCTCACATGTAATGCACTACATTACAATTACTTTGCCTGTGTAATGCATTACAATTACAATTACATTTTTTCTCACATGTAATGCATTACAATTACAATTACTTTGCCTGTGTAATGCATTACATTACACATTACTTTTTCAATATAAAAACAAAAAGCATTTCAAAAACAGAGGTATATACATGAACTTATGTATATAGTGTTAGGGACATAGACTTCAAATACTTAATATGTCCATTGAACGTTATCATCATAAGTGGTTTAAATGTGATGCCATTAAGAGAACAGCGATCAGTTCTGTACACCTTTCCGGCAATACTTAAAAGCCTTTCTACAGGAGCTTATGTGTGAGAAATGGCTAAATACTTGATAGCTGTATTAACCAAAGAAAAGAGGCACACTGAATTTGACTTCCATTATTCCAGTGCATTGATTGAAATTTCTTCACATGGCTCAGACAAGTAGATGTCAACATCATGTACTGCACCTTACCTGTGTCTATACCCTTTGATTGAGTAGTAGGAGGCATGAAACTGAAAAAAGTCACTTTTAAGTTTCTTAGGTGGTGGTAAAAAATAAATAAATTATCATATAATTTTGTTTCTAACATTGATCACTTAATCATTAAGACATCATTAAGGATTTCAAAGGGATATAATAAATGTGTCATTAAAGGATTATCTTGTGAAATGCCTAAGGGTTCTGTGAGGACAAACATAAGTTAAGAAGATTTGATTGCAATAAAAACATTGTGATATTAATTAGGTGAAATAACAAAGGGTGTCTTCCTCCTATTCCCACTTTTTAAAAATACTATTCCTTCTATTCCCACTTGCAAATAACAATAGATGTTTTGATAAATAATTTGTTTTTATAACAATCAAGGTTAATTAGAATTTCACCTAAGATTTACCTGTATTTTTTTTTAAGCATAACATATTTGGTACACTGTTTAGGTATAATACCTTGTTTATTTGTAATATATTTCTTTTTCATCAAAGAAATACTTAAAAATAAAGAAAAAATATCATAAATAGAATGGAGTCAGATTTATTTTTAAATTTTTGAATTTTTGGAAATATGAAAAGGACTCCGAGAAGATGGACTTCCTTCTTGAACAAAATACAAAACTTCTAAACGGTGAATGCACTACTGTGTACGACGTGTTGGCTACAAATATTCTGCCAAAACTGACTTATGAACTCAAATCAAGATATATCTGATTAGTGCTGACTTAAATTTTGACAATAGACAAAAATGTTTGTACAGTATAATCCTTTGTTTGCACAAGTTTTCCTCCTATTCCCACATGAAATTTTACCTTTTCTTACCAGATTTATAAAAAGTGGGAATAGAGGGAATGAACCCAACACAGACAGGACCCAAACCACAGTTTGGTTTAAAAATGTTGTTTGATATATTCAATATTTCATTGAAATACATGTAAGGTGTGTATAGAATTATGAAATTTTCATCTTCATATTTTTTTCATTGATCTATAATAGTTTTGTTTGATAATTTTTTTTATAAGATTTTTCAAAGAGCACCTACATGACCTAACACCAAAATATTCCCATATCATAACAAATATCAGAAACCAAGATCAAAGACTTGATATTTTTTACCATTTTATATTTCTTACCTTAATGTGTGTTTTAAAGATTGATGTAATTTATTTAATACAGTAATTAACTGTGACAAAAATTTTATTCCATACTTTCTTTTGTTTTTGTCAATATTTTATTTTTATTATACAATATTCTTCAAATTTATCTGTTTTACCAATTTGTAATGAGAAGTAATGTACTGTAATGGAGGCATTACATCAGTTTTTAACTAAAGTAATCATTACATTACATGTAATTGTAATGCAGAAAATGTGCATTACAAATTACTTTGCATTACATCCAAAAAAAGTAATATTACAATGCATTACAATTACAAATTACCATTACCCTAGGCCTGTACACTACTGTATAATTTATAAAATTTGGTAAGAATTGTTCCATAAATTTATAATTTTTTCTAAGGGGAATAACTCTTTCAAAAATGATGTTATCATACATGTACATGTACATAATTACATTGTAACCTTGGTCTAATTTTTAATATCCATGTAACTGTATAGTGTAAGTTACATGTATATCAAAAAATCAGACAAGAATTTACCCTGAGAGTGCCAAATAGGCCATTTTCCTTAAATCTAATATTTCCAAGGGGCATAAGTCTTTTAAAAAAATAGCACATATACATGTACATATTAACACACAAAAATTACATTATAGTTAGCTGCAACTTCTGTTTACATACAATCTGAGACAACTATAACACATAGTAGTCTCAGATACAATGTATATATATATATACACATCAACGTAACATGTATATGAAATGCAGTGCCTGTTCTGAGATTATGGGCGTGGGTGAACAGGCTGAAATGAAATATTGAGAATGACTTTAGGTTGAATAACTCACCCTGGTAGTAAAGACTGTTTGTGTGATTTCTTCAAACTTGATAGTGGTGAACTCATTCTGATGATAAAAAGTTATTTCACTTCCATAAACTTATGCACAGATCATATTCTTTTGTTATTATTTTCTGTGTAAATATTTTGTGCGTTAACGTGGTTCAGTTGTTGAAGAGGACCTCAGCTTATTGTAATTTAAGAAGATCTTCTAATGTGTTGAATGGTTATCGAAGTAACACGAATAGGTTTTAACATCTTCGTGAAATAAAACATATAGTAAAATACTCAGAAATCAATATACCACATTTTGTTTGTTTACTTGCCACCGGAAATACAAGGAAATACAAGTATATACACAACAGTATCGGAATAATAATTCCGTATTCACACAAGCGATTACTGTTGGTTTTTTTTAACGAATGCTTATAATATAATTATATGGTCATTAAAAGTTTACTGCAGCTGTATGCTATACGGTCTCTGATAAAAAAAAAATTGGGCCAGCATTTTTTTATTGTAATCTCTGTCCTGCCTTTTTATTTTTCACTCTATTCGGTCCTGCTTTTTCGTGGCTTTTTCAGGGTTTTTTTGTTTATCCAGGCACTTTCTATGACTTATTTGAAGATTCATGTGACCTTTGATGTTGTTTAGAGACTTTATTCGAAGTTCGTATATCCCTTCAACCATTTATTTAGATGTTTTTTTTAACGTATATAGATAGCGGGAAACTCTCACTGCACTATGCATCGGATGTACGACATTTTTATTTCGACAACGCGGCTGCAAATTTATACATCCGAGCAGCTAAACCTCCGCACCCAATTTTAGCAAAGATATACTGTCGGAAGGGAGAAGTCCAGAGATGTGAATACTTCTATACCTAATCAATCCTTTTATTTTGAAAAAGATTTTAAAGGTATACAAAAATATGACAGCAACCCAACGACCCATATAATTCAAAACACTAAGAGTCAACATACAGATTTTTGTTGTAGCTAAAAGCCTATAAAGAATAAAAAGCCCGAAACTGCACAATAATTAATAAATAATACGGAGTCAGTGAGTTTTTAGACAAGTGATTGGTTGCAAAATTTCACGTGCTCTTTATTAATTTCGATATGTGAAATTATAGACGGTGTTATATAAATCAGTATAAGAAAAACGCTTCCGATTGTAAAGTAACGGTAAAATAAATAATGATTATGGATGACGGACGTCAAGTGGCATATTAAATGAATATTCAGAACAAAAACATCAAATGGAAATATAAATTATGAAAATTAGCCCTGCTTTGTACTATAGACCGACACACAGAAACTGATTTCTACTTGAACGTGTAATACTTTTGTTTTAAAAGAGGGATACAAGATACCAGAGGGACTATTTTAATAGTTTGTAATTCCACGGTTTCAACTTTGTATAAGTTTCACACCCGGGTTTCACAATTTTGACGAACACAATAGTTGGCCAAATCGACACCGTTAGAAATATTTAAAAAAATCAAAAATGTGCATTTCAAATGTTCATTTCTTGCCGTTGTTTGGGTCCACCATAACGTTTTTGGCTGTATTTGAGTAAGAATTAATGCTTTAAATGGCAAAGTTAGATTTTTCTTACCATCTTGAATTATTTTGCTTCAATTTGAGCCCAATTATATAAGTATATGTTGATTAAAATATCATATTTATTTTTTTTAGATAAAAAACGTTTTTTACTCCAAAATTGCTGTGGTATTACTATACGCATCCTTGGATAAACCAGACAGGGACTTTATTTACTAACGTTAGTACGGAACTGTACGGTTTAATAATGTTTTGGTCATTCGGGAATGCATAAATCATTTCAGTTTATTAGACAGTTATTATTTTATTGGTTCATATTTACATATAAAATATTTTCAATACCAAAACTTGAAGCAGAAACGTTATATAGTAGCTTTTGAGTTCAGCAAAATTTCCATCAAGCAGCTTGTTATTGTTTCGAATGTCGGAGCCCCGCTTTACAGTCTCCCGAATCACCAAAAGATGACCAAATCGTACAGTTCCGTTCCCACACTGTAAATACTATAATACAAATCCTTGGTTTATCCTGACTTTTTTTACATAAATCCTGCGGGTTTTTCTTGCAAAGTATCTCATGCTGCCTTTTTTTTTTACTCAAAACTCCTGTCCTGCCTATTTTGTTCAAATCAGTTGTATCCTAATTCCCCACCCCTCCCTAAAAATCTAATGGTACGGCTCCCTAATGGAAACAGTTGTTCGTGAACATATTGTCAAACATATGAAAGGCAGATCTGCATCTCTTCAACTATTATATTTATTAGACAAATGGCCAGAAACCCTTGATATTGGAAAATCTATCGATGTTATCTATGAAATTTAAGCAGTCGACACTGTTCCAAACAAACAAGCACGAATCCAGGGAGGGGGGTTCCGGGGTTGGAACCCCCCTTTTTTGGGACGATCAATGCATTTGAATGGGAACATGTAGTTGGACCCCCTCCCCCTTTGTCCTGGGTTAGGAACCCCCCTTTTTAAAATGGTTGGATCCGCCCCTGAATGGACAAAAGCAACTTCGGCGAGGTATACCCGGCCCAAGGATCTGTGCCGTGCAGGGCCTCTACTTTTTGTAATTTTCACAACTGACTTACCGTCCAAACCTGGTCGACTCTGACGTATACCTCTTTGCAGATGATACTATAAAAAAAATAACACAATTAGTCAGAAAAAGGATAAAATTCAATTACAAAGGGACTTAAACAAATTATAATATCGCAATGGAGTGATTCTTGGCTATTGAAATTCCACCCCGACAAGTGACTGTGTAGACATGTGGACATAGGTAAACCAGTACCTTAAGTACTAAACATCGGATGACCGCAAGTTCTTGTGGATGGTCACAAGCACTTGTCCCAGAAAAAAAATATCACAACTATATACCCGAAAGTGAGGTTATTAAATGTACGGCAGAGACATAGCTTCGTTGCCAGGATGATGAATAAATGACAGGGAATTCAACCTAACCGTATAAATAACAATTATATTGTAGAGATACAAATCAGTATACCGTCTGGTTTCAGTTGTTATATATCATATTGATATTTGTATATATATACTATATATTAACACTTACATGTATATATAATTTTTATCTATTTGTATATCATTCTATTCTACTATTCTAATAAAAGTGCTGTGCAAGTGCATGCATGTGCATGGTGGACAGTCACACTGTTCTGTAATCATTCGATTTTCTAAAAGATTGGAATTGAGTAGGCATTCATATTTTCCCGCAAAAAGTTCTTGAGATATTACTTCTTAGTTCGGCATGCATTAACACAATTTTCTGTACGTGTGCTACGCCTCAGGACAATATTAGTTGCTCACATAGGCATTGGGACAATAAACTTACTATTCAACTCAAACCCAGACATGTGCAGTCAATAAGTATACATTAATGTCATTGATATACAAGTCTAAATTAAAAAACTACGATCAAACCTACGATTGTGTTGGATAAAAACCGCAATTTTTATACGTATGCATGTAACAACTTTCGTTGTAGAGGGGTGTAAGTATGTAGCACAAACAACGTTACATTTGCCAAAAGACCAAAAGAGTGAAAAAATATATTTTAACAAAACGCATTTGACTAACTAATGAATAATTTAGTTAAATGTACAAGTTATATAGATATATGGTACAAAACTTTTGCATATCCAGAAATCAACGCCACTTTGCTCATTTGAAAATTATTTATGTAAACCAATACCAGACATGTATTACCAAAATAAGACTTAGTAGTCATGATTTAGCTATAAAATGTGGTCGCTATTCTGCAATTCCAAGAAGTAATAGACTATGTAGTTTTTGTAAAAATGACATTGAAGATGAGATGCATTTTATTTCAAAATGTACTACTTATCAAGGTCTTAGATCTTATTTTATAAAACCATATTATTGGAGAAAACCTTCTATGTATAAATATATACAATTAAAGAGTTCTAATAATCTGAGAGAATTATGTAATTTGGGTATATTTATATTTCCGATGCACAATTATTAAGACCTAACATGATGTAATATGTTTCACACGTCATTACCTTCTGCTATCTATGTATACTTTGTGTAGTTTATATGTTATATGCCTATAGTTGTTATGACTTTGGTAAATAAAGATAAATAACAGGTCGAACAACTGATGTTCTTAAACCCTGCTGACTGCCATTGACAATTGCCAAATAAATTGATCACAAGGTGTAACAAAATGGATCTCTTTGATACCAAGTAGAAAACTATAAACTTGCGGCAAAGATGGTAAACCACAACATAAGGTGTTAAAAAAAAATTCCACCAGATCCGGATTTCGAAAATTAATGTCTCTTCAGTGATGTTAAGAATCGAAACGGTATTCAGTGGGAGGACATATAAGTTATATCAATTTAGGATAGACTAGCTCTTGAATTTTAAAGAGTCAAAATAGGATGAACGGATCATATAAACCGGAGGGAAAATATGATACAAGCCCAAACGAAAAAATAAACAAGTCTAAATTGGAAACTACGTTCAAACCTATGATGAAAAAGTTGATAAGGAAAATTCCATGTTTGCAACTTTGCACTACTGAGAAGGAATTTCCAATATTTAGATGTAGTCTACTAGATACCTTAAATTTGTACCACTACTCTACAAGACACTCGTAAAAACACATTAAGAGTTTGCAAGCCCAGTTTGGCATCCATATAAGATAAAGTATATAGACTTAATTGAGAATGTGCAGCGCCAGGCAACGAAAAAAAACATCATGATTAAAGAACTGGACATACTCTAAAAGATTGCAAAAATTAAAACTAGTAGTCTACCATCTCTAAATTTTAGAAGGGTCCGAGGTGACATGATTGAATTATACAAAATACTGAATATATGATAAAGAGCGGCATAATTTATTAAATTATAAAAGGATATATCACTACAAGAACAGGGGTACGGGGCAAGTCTGAAAATATTTCCACAGAGAGCCAGAAAAAATTCAAGGAGGAATGCCTGTGCTCTATCGGTGGTGAGAACATATGGAATACAATGAATCGATGAACCATACAATGGTGTACGAAGACTACAAAGCAACAATCACCGGAAATGGAGAAGATTCAGATGAAGCCAGATCGAGAGAGTGATGAAGAGGAAATTAGTTCCTGTATCAGTAAAAAGAACCTAAGTGATGCATGCATAAGTTGTGTGCAGCCATTAAAAGGAAAATAATGTCAACATTGAAAGTGAACTTGTGACAAGCCTTTTAATTTTCTTTGACGGAGTCGATCCAAAATAAAATTTCTTATGCAGGTAAAAATGCCGTTAATTAACTTTTTTTTAACCCATAACATGCAATCAAACAGACCTATAAAAATCCAATTACACGATGTAGAATTAATGGATGCACGTGCATAATGTTGTCAGGTAGTTTTGGGGAAAAAATAATTCTGTTCTGTGTTTTGAAGAATGGAATTTGGAAGCTGTTCGAATTCGAATGCCTTGTGTGATGTCTTTTTTTTTGTTTTGTTTATATATGAGGCTTGTATAGAGTATATTGGGATACGGGATATTTGCCATTTTAATTTTAGGGATATGGGATATTTGTCCTAAAAGTAAATGGGATATGGGATATTGATGCATTTATAAGGATATTGAATTTTTAACATGAAAAAAAGTAAGTGGAATTTAAAAGTTAAGTACAGAAATATTTACATCTCACTTGATAAAATTGTCCAAAAAAGTTAAATATTAAAGGTCATTTTAGTGCTTTGTTAATTTTAATTGAGTTAATCGTCGTTTTATTAAAAGTCATCCAAACCCAAGCGAAAAGTATTGATCTATTTTCGATATTTATATGCTCATATGTACTGATAATTTTAAAAGTATTTGTTTTGCTTTCCATACTTCGTTCCTTATTGTTAATTTTCTTTTTTTGGATGGTGATGTTCCTTTGGCACTATCTTACAGTGTTTGTATTTCACAACACCTCCGCTATGCCTGTGTCTGTTGTAACGTTTTGGATTTTAATGAACGAAATCTATGTATTACTGGTAAATAATATTAAGTCAGGGATTTTGTTACCACAAATCACTTAAAATCTTTACTAAATTCTAGATTTGGTTTTGAAGTTTGGTTCTACCTGTAGAAAATTTATTTCAAACGGGATAGCACATCCTCATTTTTACAGGGATGTTGTTTACCGTGCCATTAGATGCTGGATGTGTAATGATTGATAATATAGTCTCAGATGCATTACTTTTTATAAGTTGTAATTGGTTTTGAACTAGCTTTCAGTAACTGCAAGTACTCTCAGATCTGTACTTATTGTCTTTTTGTTGATGGGATGTACAAGTACTCGGTCACGTCCACTCTCTGTTTTTGTTAGATGTATTTCTATTTGTATACATCTGATGAATTAAGCCTTTTTCAACTGATTTGTATAGTTCGTTTTTATGTTGTACTGTTACACCACTGTCCCAGGTTAAGGGGAGGGTTGGGATCCCACTAACATGTTTAACCTCGCCACATTCTGTAAGTATGTGCCTGTACAAAGTTAGGATTCTTTAATTCAGTGGTTGTCTTTGTTGCTGTGTTACATATTTGTTTTTTGTTCATTTTTTTATACATAAATTAGGCCGTTAGTTTTCTCGTTTGAATTGTTCTACATTTGTCATTCAGTCTGGTCTAACTATATATGTGAGGTATGAGCTTTGCTCATTGTTGAAGGTCGTACAGTGACCTATAGTTGTTAATTTCTGTGTCACATGGTCTCTTGTGAAGAGTTGTCTCATTGGCAATCATACCACATCTTTTTTTATATTATGTGCTCATATGCATTGATAATTTTCTTGAAATAATCATAGATTTTTGTTAGATGTATCCATCTGCTGAGTTAAGCCTTATTGTTGTCAATGTTTTTATTTGTTTTGATGCTTTATATGATAACAGGGTATTTTCTAGTGTTTTACCTCTTATTTTTTAATTTATATTTTACAGTCATATGCATCACGGTTTGAACATTTAAAAAAAAAGTCTGAAATTAGACCCCTTACGCTAAATTTATCGTTTAACATCACATAAAAAAGAGATTGTTATACAAGGCTCTATGATGGAACACTTCATCTTTTGGACACATACATTGTATATTCTTATTTAACACTAGAAGTAATCACTAAATTTCCTTTAACACAGTTTGTTTTCCCAGAGTCAAAATTGTTGACGTTGTGATGATGAGGAAAAAAATGGGCTTGGGAATGAATTTATAATGATTTTTTGGGATATTTCAAAATAGTTTTAGGGATATGGTATATTTGTAAAAAATATTTATTGGGATATTAAGGGTAAACATTATAGGGATACGGGATATTGGGATAAAAACTTAATGGGATACCCCCCTAAACAAGCCTCATATATACCAATCTTACAAGCCGGAATCCCGTGACACTGATAATTTAATCACATAATCTGTCACAGAATTAGCAAAATTATCGTTCTGTTTATAAAACAAATGTGAATTCTCTTCTTTTTTTTTTAAATTATTTTTCATTGTACTTTCATACTACTATGCTTTTATGATCTTTTATATTTTCATTCTAAAAAGAGCGCTCTGTGGTTGTGGCTGAGGTTTGTAGTTTAGTTGGTACCTAGCCAGATCATTACGTAATGTTACGTCATAATTCTCAGGAATCATATTTCTACTTTCGTTTTCTGTCTGCAATGATCTGCAATGGAAATATTTTTATTTCTCCCGAGTCCTCCCAGCCAAATATGATCATCCTGTCAGCATAACCTGGTTAAAGCCAGAATTTGCAAAAATCCTTGGTAATGGTATTAAGAAAAATTCTACAGAATTGCACCAGCATACAAAAAAGGTGAAAAATACAACGCAGTTAACTACAGACCAATCTCTCTCACTTGTATCAGTTGCAAACTAATGGAACATGTCATAACAAAACATTTAATTAATCACTTGGAAAAAAACAACTTATTATACGACCTCCAGCACGGCTTCGGACACTCTAGATCATGTGAAACACAACTTCTATCTTTCATACAAGAACTGGCTTCAAATTCAGACAATAACACCCAAACAGACCTTGTAATTATGGACTTTGCCAAAGCCTTTGACAAAGTCCCACATCAAAGACTCCTATACAAACTACACTTCTATGGAATACAAAATGAAACACTTAACTGGATCTCTGCCTTTTTATCAAACCGCACACAAACAGTTGTCCTGGATGGAGAGTCATCAGACGTTGCTCCAGTTACTTCTGGTGTCCCACAGGGAACAGTTCTGGGTCCAGTTCTTTTTCTGGTTTACATAAACGACCTACCAGAATATTTGAAAACCAGTAAACTCAGACTGTTCGCCGACGACAGCATCATTTACAAAAGCATCAAATCTAAAGAAGATTGTGATAGCCTTCAGGAAGATCTTGATGCTGCTGCAAAGTGGGAAGAAGACTGGCTGATGGCTTTCCATCCAGACAAATGTACAGTTCTCACAGCTTCAAATAAGAAAAATACAATCAAAAAAGACTACATCCTTCACAGTCATACCCTAGAATCTGTCTCCGCAGCTAAATATCTTGGTATAACACTGCAATCTGACCTTAAATGGAACCAGCATACAAACAACATCATTGGCAATGCAAATAAAAGTCTAGGATTTCTAAAAAGAAATCTAAAAATATCAATCACAAACATTAAGTCCCAGGCATACCTAGCACTTGTCCGACCAAAACTAGAATATGCTTGTTCGGTTTGGAACCCTCATACTGCTGAACAATGCAATAAACTTGAGATGGTTCAACGTCGGGCAGCTAGGTATGCCTGCAATCGTTACCACAACACCAGTAGCGTTACAGACATGCTCAATACCTTAAATTGGCCTACCTTACAACAACGCAGACTTAAAACTAGACTTATAATGTTCTATAAAATTGTTCACCATATTGTCGCCATACCATCAGATTTACTCATACCAACAGACAATAGAACCAGACAATTCCATCCACAAACTTACAGACACATACTTACATTTAAAGACTGTTACAAATATTCCTTTTTTCCGTTTACTATTACACAATGGAATGTACTACCTCCAAAGGTAGTACTTTCTCCGACCTTAAATATTTTTAGAGAACAGTTGACACCTACTGTTCTCTACAATATAAAACAGTAAACCTAGTAGTTATGTAAATAGTTTTAACCACATGTCATGTTAGTATTTGTTTATTTTTGGCACTTTTCTTTTGTAAATATTTATTTATTATTATCCTACGCATGCGCAGCAGTTAGTAATCATCAAAAATCTGATGGATAACTGGATACCATAAGAAGAAGAAGAAGAAGAAAACACAGATTATACAGAGTTATAGAGTGGGGTGCTCATAGACATAGTTTTCCATGTTTTCTTCAGCATTAGTCCAAATAATTATGCCGTTTTAGTACGGCTTTTTGATAAAAAATTTTGAACGCTAGGAAGGCGTAACAGCAAAATCAAAAATAGCCTTTCTAGACGGCATAATTATTTGGACTACTTCAGTATATGCTCAGGTCTTTATGTTTTTGAAGTACATTGAAGATAAAAGCAAAATATTCTAAGCATAAAAGAGGGGGGCAAGGGGGGGTCCCAATAACAGCAAAACAGCAAATTGATTTGGCTCATAACAGATAACAAGGAATTAAAATGGACAAAAACAGATAACATTAACAGTAAATGAAATATTAAAATAATATGGTCTTTGGCAAATCAGTATTTCTTATTACGGATATAATCCTTTGTAATGCATTCCATTTTCTATGACTATGTTTTTAGTATTAATTTATGTATCTAGAATGTGTTTAAATTACTACTCAATATATTATAATATTTTTTATACGCTCGTTAACGGAACCTATTATGGTATACTGTTGTCCATCTGTTGTCAACATGTCGGACATTAACTCAAAAACTCTTTAACCAATTTGCATTAAACTTTGGGAAATTGTTTATATCTGTTGACGTGAGCTCCCTCTTTGTTTTTTTATAAATTTTAGATTTTAAGTTTCTGGGTAATGGGTTTTTATTCAATAAAATTGGTGCTTTTTTCAGTTTTCTGATAATATCTCAAAAATGCTTTCACAAAGCAAGGAATTTTGGTGAATTGTTTATATCTATTATCATGCGGTCCCTTTCAATTTTTATAAATTTTAGATTTTGCATTTCCGAGTTAAAGGGTTTTATTAAATAAAAAAGGGGTGATTTTCCAGTTTTCAGACATTAACACAAAAATGTTTTCAGCAGTTCTCATGAAACTTTACTGAAATGTTTATATATATTGTTGTAAACTCCCATTTTTATTTATTTTAGATTTTATGTTATTGAGTTAAGGGATTTTATTCATTAGAAAAAGGTGGTATTTTCTAGTTCCCAAAAATAACTCAAAAATGCTTTCAGCAGTTCTCATGAAACGTTGGTGTATTGTTTATATATATTGACTGAAGCTCCCTTTGTTGCTAATAAAAAAAATGACCTAAAAGAGTTTGAATATTCTGACTTTTTCTAAATGACCATCTAATGAGGTGTGTGAATTTTTTCTTAATAAGACTATGAGGCAAAGTGGTATATAGGGTAGAAAAATCAAAAGCACCAATTATAAGCATGCAATTTATCAAGTACTTCGAACAAATTTTGACATTCCAAAAGCAATTTATTCCTCTATTTTCAAAGGCCTTATTTGAACAATTTTTTATCAGGTTTTTGATTGTGCCAAGTGTACTAGTAAATAGAATACATAGTTTAGTAGGGAAACAATGGCTTGAAACAAAAGAAATCTTTGTTTGTAAGGAGTTATGTGCAGCTTCGGACCAAAGTACATGGTTGGAACTTTCATTGCACAATGCATTTGGTTCTTCTTCTTCTTCTTCTTCCAGTTAAGCGGCTGCAATCAACTGTCTGATTATTCTGCCACTGTGTGTTGCGCATGAAAGTCCAAAGAAAATTTAATTATATTTACATTTTGTGAAAGTTAAAATCCTATATACAGGTGCTCATTAAAAACAAGTGTTTATGTCTATTTTGTTAGCCGAGCCTTGAAGCATTCAAGACTCGGGGCGGTGATAGTGGAAAGTGGTAAGGCATTCCATTCCCGTATTGATTTTGGATAGAATGACATTTTCCTTATATCCGTTCTACAAAGAGGAACCTGGAAACATCCAGTCCGAGTTGTTCTTGATGCTCGGTTTGTTGGAATAAGCCTAGATGTTGCATCTATATTATCTGCAGTGGCGGATGCAGGAATTTTCGAAAGGGGGGGTGCTAGCCCAGGGCAAAGGGGGGGTGCAAAACATATGTCCCGATTCAAATGCATTGATCGGCCAAAATAAAGGGGGGGTGCGCACCCCCGGAACCCCCCCTCTGGATCCGCCACTGATCTAGGCAGTTAGTTATTTTGTACATCATGCACATCCTTGTCGTTGATCTCCTCTCTTCTAGTTGTTGCCACTCGAGTTGATTTATCATGGCGTCTACTGATGATGTGTTACGGTATTTGTTGGTAACATACCTAGCCCCTCTGCGTTGTATCATCTCAATTTTTTTCTTGTTGTTCTGTTGATGGGGGTCCCAAACTGCGCTTGCATATTCAAGTGTTGGTCTGACTAATGACTTGTATGCATTTTCTTTCAGTTGTTTGTTGCTGATGTTAAGATTTCTTTTTAAGAACCCAATAGTTTTATTTGCTTTTTGGCAGATGTTATGTACATGAGTACTCCAATTTAAATCTGAGCTGATTGTAACTCCAAGATATTTTGCATCCGATACTCTCTCCAGTACATGGCCATGAAGGATATAATCTTAATATTCTGCTTTGAGAGAATCACAGAGCTGAGTCTATGTACCATATTATATAAAAAGTTAAGTGGTTGTTAGGACCTTAAGTCCTTAATTGAGATCCTTGTCAGATATTCCTGGCCATATGTTTTCCTTTTTGTCATATTAAGGATTGTTTTAATTTAATATGTTCGTAGGGGAAACAAGGAACATCGTTCTCATACAAAAAATTCAGATAATTTTAAATACACATTCATAAAAAAATGAAATTTATTACAAAGGTAAATCATAAGATATACATGAATTGTCCTAGACCTCACTTCTGTGATGGGTATATGTTAATGGAATCTTTCTCTGAATACGGGACAAACATATTAGTAGTGGTAGACCCCAATGTCCAATGATCTTCAATTTATACCGAATATTGATTTTCAAAAAAAAAAATGTTAACATGCCAATTTTCAATAACAGTTAACAGCAAATACATTATCACAATAACAGATAACAAAAAAACTAAAAGCCCAATAACAGCTAACAAAGAATAAGACAATAACAGCTAACAGCAAATATATTTTCAAAATAACAGATAACAAAGAATTAAATAGCCCCATAACAGCATAACAGTTAAACCCCTTGCCCCTCTCATAAAAACGTGTTTCTTTGAAAATAAAAAATCATATGAAAAATTAGGTTAAAAACTATTAAAAATTTCCTGATGTCTTATCCAAATGGGACACATATTCGCCGTTTTTACACTTCTTTTTAAAACCAAATAACTGCAGCTTTAAACAATATTTATCAAATCAATTGCATTCTAGATGACTAGCAAACATTTCAAAGATGTAAATAGCTGAAATTTAGGGCAACAAGTCAAATAATTACCATGAAATACTTCTTTGTAAACATGCTTTATATTCAGGAATTTAGTTGAAAATCTTTGTTCGTTTAGTTCTTTGGTGGTGGTGCCGAAATTTTGTCTTAGTTTAAATAATAATCATATTTGTAGTTAGAATATAATTTACCGGCATATTTCTTCCATTTCAGCCATCCTTTGAAGTTTTTACACCTCAAAATCATTAAATGGCGAAATTGTGTCCCAGGCAAATATGGGTGCCCCACTCTAGGCTATTTAGGAATATTTTTTAATCAAATTATTTCACAATTAGAAATAGTACACAAGCATGCAGCATGCACAATTTTAGATTTGTTAAAGAACTGTCTAACATATGTTTCATTTTATTATATTATACTGTACAAATATAAGTAATGTACTGACAATCGCTTATTTTGTAAATATATACACAGGCACATGTCGCAGAAAAAAATCCTATATACATGAATATGATGATAACCTCCCCTTCATGAGACAAAATTCTATGACAATCTGTATATGAAATATTGTCTCAATATAACCTCCCTTTAACAGGACACAATTTTGTAGTATTTATCTATGAAATATTGTCTTCATTTACACAAAATATAACCTCCCTTTGGCAAGACAAAATTCCATAGTATTCATCTGTGAAATATTGTCTATATATACAGACACAATTTCACTATGCAAATTTGTCCTTCTCTGGATATTTTTCCTTAGACGAGGACAATATTTCATGATACATAGTTATGAAATCTTGTCTTGTGGTACAATATTTCATAGGACAATATTTTGCTTTACATATATACCCGTGACCATGTACAGAGTGTGGCCATTTAAGTATTCCTCACTTGAGATATTTTGCTACATGTTGTAAATAAAACTACAGTACATTTGATTGTATTTGGAGATGTCATTTATTTTGTGATTTTGTCCAACATGTCATGTTTGATCCTTATCTTTTAATGATCTCTGATGGCCTCTCCTGGTACCTCCCATGTTCAACATCATTGTATAGACAGTGATGCTTGTTGCTAGAGAAGGCTGATGCCATCATTAACCGTATCAGCATATTTAGGTATTCTAATCCAGAGTGATGAATGATGAGTATGATCGAGTAGTTAATTATAATATATATAATATATACCTTTAGCATATATCTAACTTTTTATACGACCGCAAAAATTGAAAAATTTTTGGTCGCATATTGGTATGACGTTGGCGTCGTCGTTGTCGTCTGAAGACATTTGGTTTTTGCACTCTAACTTTAGTAAAAGTAAATAGAAATCTCTGAAATTTAAATACAAGGTTTATGACCATAAAAGGAAGATGGGGATTGATTTTGGGAGTTTTGGTCCTAACAGTTTAGGAATTAGAGGCCAAAAAGGGCCCAAATAAGCAAATTTTTCTTGGTTTTCGCACAAAAACTTTAGTATTTATAAGTAAACTGAAATTTATGAAATTTTAATGTAAGGTTTATGACCATAAAAGGAAGGTGTGGATTGATTTGGGGAGTTTTGGTCCCAACAGTTTAGGAATTAGGGGCCAAAAAAAGGTCCCAAATAAGCATTTGTCTTGGTTTTTTCCACAATAACTTTAGTATAAGTAAATAGAAATTTTTGAAATTTTAACACAAGGTTTATGACCACAAAAGGAAGGGTTGGATTGATTTTGGGAGTTTTGGTCCCAACAGTTTAGGAATTAGGGGCCAAAAGGGTCAGAAATTAAACTTTGTTTGATTTCATAAAAAAATGAATTATTGGGGTTCTTTGATATGCCAAATTTAACCGTGTATTTAGATTCTTATTTTTTTGTCCTGTTTTCAAATTGGTCTACTTTAGGGTCCAAAGGGTCCAAAATTAAACTTAGTTTGATATTCACAAAAATTAAATATTTGGGGTTCTTTGATATGCTGAATCTAAACATGTACTTAGATTTTTGATTATGGGCCCAGTTTTCAAATTGGTCCAAATTGTGGTCCAAGATTGTTATATTAAGTATTGTGCAATAGCAAGAAAGGAGTAGGTCCGGTAAGGACCGATTTTGGCCTCAAATTTCAGTTTCAGCTGACGAAAGATTTTGACCACTTTTTAAACACTTGAGTGTCTATTTCATATGATTCAATTAATTCATGTGAAAGATTTTATCTTATTTTGTCATTAAAAAACGATCCGATTCAGGCTCAAATATGAAAAATCTATCAAATACAGTCGACTCTCGTTATGTCGAAGTCAGCCGGACCAGAGAAATATTTCGAGATACACGTAGTTCGACTCAAACGAACACCGGAAGTTCGACAATCTAAGGGACACAACTCTTGCTTAGCTTGGTAAAGCTAAAATAAATCCGGGTGAATATGGCAAGGGGGTCGATATTCTAGTATCAGATCGATGTATTTGTTTGTCACAGTCTTTTATTATTATAATGACATTATTTTTACTTATTCAATTGTTTCTATTAAAAAAAATCCTATGGCTTGTCCACATGTTCCAAGAGAGTAATTTCCAATCGATAGTTTCGTTATTCAGGTCGGTTATAGCTGACAAAATTGTTTATTCTCGGATACAAGAGATTTAAGAAAATTTTGATTTCTATTCATTTTGTTTTATCTCACTCTTTCTTTTCAAAGGAAAATATAACAAGATTAAAGACGCCGTTTGAGTAGTTTTTAGGTGATCATCAACGGAAGCCATAATCCTCACGTTATACACACCCAAGCTCATTAGTGTAAATCACAAATTAATTGTTTTGTAAACATTTTAAATACTTTTTCATGAACATTAACAATGTATCACTAATTATTTATAAAAATTCTATAAAAGATAATCTTAGGTAAACACTCATGGAAATAGCATGTCATAAATCAATACAGTGGTCAGTGACCGGAAATTTAATTACACGTGTATTGTCAGATTATCTCTCTTCAATCCATTTAAATCCCGGAGGTCATGTTTTGACATATGTGTATTAGTTCGAGATAAAAAATGAATTTTGAATGCTTTTGTTAACCTTGGGACCGTAAATTTAGTTCGACTCAACCGAAATTTCGACTCATCCAATTTCGACTCATCAGGAGTCGAATTACAAACTTTTGTATGGAATAAAGTTCGGGACCACGTGAAAACTTCGACTCATCCGAAATTTCGAGTCAACCGAGTTCGAGACAACGAGAGTTAACTGTATGCGAAAAATGTCACTTTTTAGATGGTTTTTGTCAGAAAAGAAAGTGCCCGCATCCGTGTTCATCCTCAATCTTTATATATGTTATGTATTATCATCAAATACAACTTCCATTTCAATATTTTGGATGAACACGAATGCGGCCACTTTCGTTTTACACGAAAACAGTCTAAAATTTAACTAAAATGCTGGAATTGTGAAGATTTCAGTAATTTCGCATGACTTAGTGGTGCTAGTACCCAATATATATGCATTATATTGTCAAAAACAGCCCATATTTATGTAGCAGAACCATTCTACTATCCAATAGATGACTAAAAGTTTACATTTTAACAATTTTGTAAAACTGCTATATTTTGGGGCCAAAAAAAGTCTGGACCTACTCCTTTCCAGGACAGGATTGCGCAATAGCAAGAAATCTTCAATTGCACAGTATTTTGCAATAGCAAGAAATCTTCAATTGCACAGTATTGTGCAATACTAAGAAATCTTCAATTGCACAGTATTGTGCAATAGCAAGAAAATCTAATTGCACAATATTGCGCAATAGCAAGAAATTTTCAATCGCACAGTTTTACGCAATATTAGCAAGAAATATTCAATTGCACAGTATTATCCCGTTTTCAAATTGGTCTACATTAAGGTCCAAAGGGTCAAAAATTAATTAAACTTTGTTTGATTTCAACATAAATTGAATATATGGGGTTCTTCAATACGCTGAATCTAACCATGTATTTAGATTTTTAATATTTGGGCCCGGTTATCAAATTGGTCCACAGTGAGGTCTAAAGGGTCTAAAATTGAACATTATTTGATTTCATCAAAAATTGAATTATTGGGGTTCTATGATATGCTGAATCTAACCATGTATTTAGATCTTGAATATTAGACCATAATAGGATGATTGATTGTTGGTTGCTTAACGTCCAGTGGCAAATATTTCATGCATATTCAGGACGAAACCATAACAGGATATTGGACCATAATAGGTAAATGTCCAATTTAAAATTTTTAAGTTTTTAAGTTTAAGTTCTTAGACCACATTCATTGTGTGTCAGAAACCTATGTTGTGTCAACTATTTAATCACAATCCAAATTCAGAGCTGTATCAAGCTTAAATGTTGTGTCCATACTTGCCCCAACTGTTCAGGGTCGACCTCTGTGGTCGTATAAAAATGTGCCCTATGGAGCATCTGGTTAATTTTAGACTGTTATTGAAAATTTGCTCTTTCTGCTCACTCTCCATTAATAAAAAAATCATGTCCCTCTTATTATAAGGGGAGACACTAAAAATGGATTCCTAATTAATGGGTCAATTACCAGAATTGGCAAACAGACTATCATAGAAATCTTTTTTAATAAATTTTTTTGGTCACCATGGGCACTCTGCTTGGAAAAAAACTTTGTATCTCATCTTAATGGATGTTATTTTTAGCTCATCAGACTCAAAAATTCAAATGAGCTATTCTCATTAACTACTGTATATATAATTATTGATAGCTTTTAGAGTTTGTTAGTTATCATGAGCAATAACACAGAACACTTTAATGATGACATTGTTCAAAATATAAATTTCTATAACCTCCCAATTATATGAGATAAATTTTCATGACAATCAATCTGTGAAGTATATTGTCTCAATATTTAAGTATTGAATGCTTCTTGTTGTAACTTCATTGGGGTGTAAACGCGTTGACCGAAGTACATTTTGTATGAAGCGCGGAAGCGCTTCATTCTAAAAATGTGCGCACTGTCAACACTTTTACAACCCTATGAAGTTACAAAAAGAAGCATTCAATACTTATAATTACATTTTTTACCTATGATCATGAACACACGAATTTTATACTTTTTTATTTAATTGACCTGTACACTTTATTGTGGGACCACGTGTTATAATGAATGAAAAGTTGTATTGAGTAATGCAATTGCACAAGGAATAACATGTGATGTACAATTAACCAATCAGAATAAAGTAATATAATGAAACATACATCTAATGTTATTATTGACAAATGAATTTTTGATAAATTCCCTTTAAAGAGATCAAATTCCATGACTATTAGTCTATAAAAGTATTGTCCAACATGTCATTATTTAATAGATGGGGAAAATATAATGATAGTTAATCAGGAAATATTTTACATGGGGACACTTTTTCAAAGGACAAAATTAAACATAGACTATCAAAGATCTTTCATGAACACTTAATTCTTTAAAATAATCTAAATCATTAAGCTTTGTCTATAATAAGTGTGTTTTGGACATGTGAATAATGTTAATGTCTTAACTTTTTAACACAGATATATGAAAAGACATGGATACAAAGGAGAGATTTATAATATGTAGTAATGAAAAACTACTTAGAGACAATATTGATACCAGAGGCCTTACACCACACCTTATTCAGAACCATGTTTTATCATTTGATGATGCAGAGAGGATTGCAAAAGAAGTCACTAATGATGATAAAGCCGATAAATTACTTAAAATAATTAAAACAAAAGAAAATGGACTATCTGCATTAATAAAGGCATTGAGGGATGAGCAAATGGACTATGTTGCTGAAGAACTGGAAAACACTGAAGTTGATGAAAGCTATCTCAGAAAAGGTTGTTATGTTTATATGTTAATCCTCTACGTGCATACTTGCACATGAGGCTACTACCAACACGCTCCTTTCTATCTGTTTCTCTCCATGTCATCCCCATGATTCTCAGAGTTCACTCTCTATTGTGCGTCACCATGTTTCTTTTGGGTTCATTTTTTTTCTTTTCCTCTCTGCAGATGTCCATCAAAGAGGTATCTTTCAGAAAAGGTGACTATGTTAACTATCAGAAGAGACTATGCTGTTAGCAATTGTCAGAGAAAGGTTCATAATACAACAAAATATTTCCATCCGTTATTAATATGCCAAATTTACAAATGATATTATTTCAATGTGCCTTGTTTAAAAAAGAGCAGTGCCTTCAAAATGACTAAATGGATATTTATTAAACTTTACATAGTTGTCACTGTGGTAAGAACACTTCCTGAGGATGTGCATTGATAAATGATAAATATAACCTAGTTCCTACATGTCATGTTTGTTTTTTACTGCAGTTTGTCAGCAGTATTATCTAAAATTATGTAACAGTTTCTAGATCAACCGAGGTTGAAATTATACCTAAAGCAATCTAACTAAAATGAAATCCTTGAATTGCTCTTGTTCTGATATGTAGGACATCATCAGAACAAGAGCAATTCAAGGATTTAATTTTAATTAGATTGTCCCTAGAGTACCATATTAAATTGTGTAATCCTGCTGCATTTGTTTGCACCTGTGTCCTAAGTCAGGAATCTGATGTTCAGTAGTTGTCGTATGTTGATGTGGTACATAAGTGTTTCTATTTTTTTTTAAAAAGGTTAGACCCTTGTTTTTTTTCTTCATTTGAATCGTTTTACACTAGTCATTTTTTGGGCCGTTATAGCTTGTTGTTCGGGGTGAGTCAAGGCGCCATGTTGAAGGCCTACATGTACATTGACCTTTAATGGTTTACTTTTACAAATTGTGACTTGGATGGAGAGTATAGTCTCATTGGCATTCATGCCACATCTTCTTATATCTGTTTGTAAAGTGAACAATTTTAGGAGCATATTTTTATATCTATTTTCAGTGAAAAATGAATATGATCAGCAAGTAATGGATATTTTAAAGAAGAAATTTTGCCTGGATGATGATAGCCAGCAGTATGTCATTCTACAAAACATAGAGGAAGAAGTAAAGTTTGAATTTAGCATGAAAGGAGAAAAATACAATATTTCTATTGATTATTTACAACAACTTGTGACTAAGAGTTTCCCAAGATGTACTCCATTTAAAAAGAAGAAACCTAAAATGTATCCTTTAAAGATAAAACCTTTTATGTTTTCTTCTAGAAATATATCAATAGATTCACTCCAATGCAGTTGCATCTATTTTCTACAATTGAAAAAATAAGGAAACAATTATAACAATGACATACTGACACTGAGGAAAATATACTGTTATGCCCTTTTTCCAGTGAGTTCACTTGAACTTGTCAGAAAAGCTGTATATTTAAAAAATAGATTGCTGTAAAAAATATATGAAAATGGCTTATTTTGTAGGTGACCAACGATGCTGCTTGACGCCCTTAAGAACCCTAGATAAAAGCACAGTGATAAGAATTAAAATATGATGTGTTATGAAAGCAAATTTATGATATACATGGGCTGAGCATTGCTCCTGTGTAATGTAAATGTGTATTCTATCCAATTTTAATTCACCAGAATAATTAAATATGAATGTGTTTCCAATATAATCTGGAGAAGATTTCAGTGAGAAAATTTATAAAATGGACTTATCTAATCTCTGTATATAAAAATTAAAGAAAGAAAGCAACATCTACAGAAATAGCAATTTAGAAATAACAAATCCAAAATGAAAATTACATTGTTTAAAGATTATACAGCTGAGTACTTTCATACTATAAACACTGTCCAAAACAGTAAATTAGTATAAGTAGAATCAAATTTGTATATTAAAAGTACGATTGATAAAAATAAATAAATCTGTAATAAAAAGTTCCATATGTCATGTGCAATTGTTATTTTAATTTAACCCTTTTCAAGATGGGCTTTCAAGCATTTAAGAATGGTATATCCTGCCACAGAAGAAGAATGCCTTGAACCTATTACAGGTATTTATTGAATGATTCATAGACCAATACCCTTTATGGTACAGTAAAAAAGTGGGAATTAATGACAATGATAGAATATAGTCCATCGATACACATAAAAAATGAATTAGATAAGGGTTTAGGACCATGATTTCATGGTTTTGTTGGTGGTTTTTTTTTTTAAATATGAGTACAAACAGGACACACTTTTTTGTTTGCGAACTTCTCTTTTCTTTTTATGTCCCACCTACGATAGTAGAGGGACATTATGTTTCTGGTGTGTGCCTCCGTCTGTTCGTTCGTCCCTCCGTCTGTCCCGCTTCAGGTTAAAGTTTGGTCAAGGTAGTTTTTGATGAAGTTGAAGTCCAATCAACTTGAAACTTAGTACACATATTCCCCACGATATGATCTTTCTAATTTTAATGTCAAATTAAAGTTTCGACCCCAATTTCTCGGTCCACTGAACATAGAAAAAGATAGTGCGAAGATCAGGTTAAAGTTTTGGTTAAAATTTTTGATGAAGTTGAAGTCACATAAACTTGAAACTTAGTACACATGTTCTCTATGATCTGATCTTTTCACTTTTAATTCTTGTTTAAGTTTTGATCCCAATTACTCGGTCCAGTGAACTATTGACACATTCTTGTTAATAAAAGGCAATGTGAGCTATTGCCCTCAATTGGCATTTGTGGTAGTTGCAGCAATTGTCCATCAATTGTAAACTTGTTTAAATTTTTTCTTTGAAACCTTTAATAAAGGCGTACATTTATTATCGTTGCAGGAAAAATAATAACTCTGGAATATTAGTTTAAAAGATAACAAAAAACAATTTGATTAACTACTGTAAATTAAGAAATATTTAGGGAGTTTTTAATAAATGCTCATAATGAGACTGGATGAGTATTGCAACAATACAAACTAATACTCTGATGTCAGATATAAATATAACAATAGATAGAAAATGAAGATGTGGTGTAATTGCCAATGAGACAACTCTCCACAAGAGACCAAATGACACAGAAATAAATTACTATAGGGTACTGTATGGCATTCAACAATGAGCAAAGCCCATACCCTACAGTCAGGTATAAAACCCCTCAAAGCAATTCATACGATAAAATTAACAGCCTGATTTATGTACAAAATAAGGATTATGCAGTTTTCCTGAAATCTCGTAAATTTTGGGTGGTCAAAAATTGCAATAATAAATGCTAATGCAATAATTTCTGAATTGGTAGCGTGTATAATTAAAGAATGCTGTTTTGTTCTGTCTAAAAAATGTCAGCTTTTCAGTTTATGATTTGCAGCTCTTATCTATCATGTCTATAGCAAATTTGTTATATTTTTTTCTCAGATCAGTCCAATTTGTCGCCTACCTTTGTTCCACCTACCGGTAATGAACAGAAACCTACTACTTCACCACAGAAGGATGTAACAAGCAAGAAAAGCCTAAATGATCTTTCTGAAACAGAACTGGTGGATGTGTTGAAGCCTCGACTTGTTAAATATGGGATTCCACAGCAAATTCTGAATAATATAGTTGATGAGGAAATTACAGGAAGTGTTTTCAGTCGGCTTAAATTGGAATACATGGACTCTATGTTTCCTGATCTTAAAAAAGGCAAGAGAGTATCTCTTTTATACATAAGGGATGACATTTGTAATGAAGAAGAGGCACAGGTTTCAATTACTACTGAACCTTTGAGGCTTGAAGGTAATAGAAGTACTGAACAAGAGACACAAGAAGTTGAACATGTGGAAGCAAATGGTCAATTTAGAGAAACATTTAGAAAGTTTGACAAGGAGGTGGTGCATACATATCGTTACCAAAAGGGAGCAATTCTAACATCTTTTAATAATAGACCAAGCAATCTTGTAGACCCAGTGCATAGATTTATGAAAGGAACTGAATTAACTTCTGAGCAGATATCAGATGACATAGCAGAATTTGTTGCTGCTTGTCTGAATGAGAGAACCAATGGCACAATTCATGTAGGTGTAGACCCAAAAATGTGTGATTTTCAAATTGAGGGCGAACTAAATGGGATCAGTGTGGATGCATATAAATTTTTAAGGATCTTGTATAAAAAAATGGAAGACAGATATTATGATGAACAGCTTCCAATTGTTCTGAAGTGTATGCGGCCACCTCAGTTTATCGACCTTTTATCTAAGGAAAAGAATCCAAACAGATTAAGGGTGATTGAAGTAGATGTTGTTCCAAAGTCAACTCTTGTTGGGGAGGAATCATTTTTTATTAAATCGAAAGATACTGGAAAACCTGTGTTGTATCTGTTTGCAGAGAATGGAATTACTCCTCAAAATGTTTCAGATGACAGATGTATAACTTATATGTCAAAACACAAAAAACTGATCTCAGATACAAGGGAGAACCAGGAAAATAGTCCAATGATTTCAACAATAAAGCCAAATCTAAGGCAGAGGATTCTAGATTTGCTAGCAGCTGGAGAAGAGTCTTTGTCATCAGCTGTCTATCCTCTCTTATTTTTAAGTCCGCTTGACAGCAGTTCAGGGAATGACTTGAATAAATTTGAATTTCTTATTGATCTTGATCCAAATGCTGTTTTTGATTTTGATTATTCATCAGAAGACAAAGGATTATACAACTTCTTTGACAATGAAAAAGAAAAGGTTTTGAAAGCTCTTACATCAGACAACTTTGATCCAAATAGTGAGGAGAACAAATTCAAAAAAGAAACTCACAGTAATTTGCTTGAGGACATAACACTATCAGTTTTAAAACCTTGGGTTTTTTGTAATGGATATGAAGCTATGGGTAAAATGCCAATGAATATAATGGACTGGAAGCAAAATAGAAGCAAGGGTTTTAAAGAAGCTATTCGCTTTTACAACAATGAAATACCAGAAGGTAGAGCCCTTGTTCTGATATTTCTTTTATCAAAGGATTATGGTATTTTGTTGGAAGCAGCTGAGGAAGTTATTTTAAGTTTTCAAGATCAATGGGTTGTCTTTGCAGAGAGTGAGGAAATTGCTAACCATTTTCATGATGTTCTTGTTAATCAAAGACATGCCATTGGGAAAGAACAGTTGAAGGCTAGAATTGTCATAGGAATGCCATGGGAACATGTCAACCAAACCATCAAGGAACTAACAGGATCAAAAAGATCTTTGAGATGTGAAATACCAACATCTACAGGTGCATTTTGCCACTTAAGGGACAAGAAAAGAAATGAATTAATTGACCTTGAAATTTTAAGCAGATGCGAATGTGAAGATCCGGAACTGATCAGAGACAGAGTCAAACTAGCACAGATAAGAAGAGAAGAAGCCGAAAAGTTTTATAGAGGAGAAAATGTCAGTTGGTGGAATTTTGTTTTTCCAGACCATGTTTTGAAAAGAGATGTACATGTGTCATTAAAAGTAAAATTAGAAGAAGCCCTGAAAGGAAATCGTGCAGATGAGGATAATAAGATAGGACTCGTAAATATCTACCATCAACCTGGAGCAGGAGCAACAACGACAGCAAAGCATATTCTTTGGGATTTAAAGTCTTCATACCGTTGTTGTATTGTGAAGCAAATAACAGATCAAACGGTTGAGCAAATAACAGTTTTGAGAAACTATGAAGAAACAGATGATCCTAAACCCCCATTGGTATTGATAGAAAATGCTGATGAAGAGAAAGTGGGAGAGTTGTATGCACTTTTGCAACACAGGGCAAGGATAATGGCAAGACGTAGCAGTGACATGAAAGTGTTTTGTGTTTTGCTTCTTTGTACAAGGAGAACAACAATACATTCTGTTGATGATACCAGTGTTGCTCTGAAACACGAACTATCTCCTAAAGAATTGAGTTGGTTCAGAAACAGAAATAAAGACCTAGAGAAGCAGTTTGAGGCTAAAGAGGGCACTGACCCTAGATTCTTGGTTTCATTTAATATCTTAAAGGAAAACTTCAACAAAGATTACATACGACGAACAGCTTCTGATTTAGTTGAAGGAGTCACAAATGAAAATGAAAGGAAAATGTTAAAATATCTGTCTATGTTAAATACATTTGACCTTGATTTTCAATCTGTACCAATCAGTGCTTTTGATCCTATTATGACAACAAGACATAGAGGGGTCACATTCACCTTTGGTCTTGCAGGGGTACGAGGAAAACGCCTTAATAAGTCATGGGAGCAAACATTAAGTCAACCATTACAGGTATTGCTGAACAGTAACACAAGAGCTGGTTTTGGTGGTCAGTTGGTTGGACTATCAATTGTTAATCCTTTATTTGCTGTAGAAATATTTTCCTGTTTCAACCAGTCACCGGAGACCACAAGCGAAATAATGAAAGAGTTCCTTGAATGTCCAATTTTTAAATCAACAAACATGTCAAGTAATGAGGTTAAAAAGATCGTGAAAACTATTATGAAGAAAAGAGAGGAAAAAGAAGAAACTGCTGGTAAAGTAAAGTTTTCTCCTTTAATTATGAACCTGCTAGATAAAGAAAATGAAGAAATTGCAGCAAGCATACTTATCAAAGGATTTGAAATGACAGAAGATCCAATGATATGTCAACAGATTGCAAGGTTGTATATACACTGTAAAAATTGGAAAATGGCAGCTAAGTATGCAAAGATTGCAACTGACATGAAGCCTCAAAATTCATTCTTGTGGGACACCTATGGCCAAGTGTATAAGAATCAGCTATATGATAAATATATTTGTTTTCTGCAAGAAGGCAAAAAAGCTTTTGATGATGACATAGAAGAAGTTATAGAAATAACACAGAATGGACTCCAAAAATTCCGAAAAGAACAGGAAGTTTCAGAAAATGAGCAATTCGTCAAAGGGAATGATGCAGGTTACTTTGGAGAAATCCGAATGATTGTCTTATTTTTAGATGTATTGCGTTTTTGTCCATTGGGTAGCTCAAAAGGCCGTTTGCATGAATACCTTACAGATAAAGATTTTGTTCCAAAGGATTTGTTGAATTTAAAAGAGGAGTCTGTCCAGTTTATGAAGAGCCTTGAAAGTAGATCTGAAGGGACACTTAAATCAATAGAAGACAAAACAACACAACTCAAGGATGATATGTATTGTTCTATTTTTGGGCATGGAAATCCACGCAGGAAGGAGATAACAACTCTTAAAGAAAATTTGGATAGCTACTTTGGAGAAGATAGCGATGTTATTCCTGAAAATCTGACTGAAGTAGAAAAGGCTGATTTCAGAAGACGTAGAGTGAGACGATTAGGTGGAAGAACATTGTCAGACTTTATTCACATTGATAATAAGACAAATTTAGAGGTGATACTTTTGATGCTAAAAGACAATGTAAAATCAGATTTTTGGGTGCCATTTGATATTATTAGTTTGTTTAATGTTGTCATTACAATGAAAATTGTTCACATTGACCAAACAGTCATATCCTATGCAGAAATGGTTCATTATTCAAGGAAATGCTATGATAGAGTTGTTTCATCATCAGACCAACGAAACTATCTTGAAACATATATGCATTTTGTTCTTTTGAATTGGCCAACCAAATCTCGATTACAAACTAATCCCAATCTCTGTAAAACAGAGCAACTCCATGAGGTTTCTCGAAAGTGGAAAGCTGCCTTTCATGCGAATCATCCAAGACAAAAAGAAAGTAGACCTGTGAGGAAGCGTGAAACAACCAATTTCTTCCTAGGAGTAGATGAAGGACTGAATGCCATAGTGCATTATGAAGAATTGCGTGATCCATGGGGTAAAAAATTTGTACATGGTGACAAAATTTGGGAATCTGCAGACTTTGTCAAAAGACTTCTACGGTTACCAGGTACACTTATCAATGATGGTAAAGAAATTACATGCAATGTTGACACTAGAACAGGAGGACTTGTTGCTTTTAACATCCCTACTTCATTTCCCATTGGAGTCCGATCACTTTGGCAGAAGAGAGTTTACTTTGTCTTAGGTTTTAGTTGGGCCGGTTTGAAAGCATATGATGTCAGACAAGAAGTTCCAAAGGTGCCAAAAATGCCTCAAGTCTTATCTGAAAAAAATCAGTCTGCATCCTCATCTTCTTCATCCAGACAAAAGAGTATGTCAAGACAAGCTAGCAAGAAACCAATGGATAGTTTAGAAACACATGAGTCCTTTATGGCTAGGCTAGATAACATAAAGATGGATATTGAGAAAATCCAAAAGGAAAAGAAAGGATCGGGTGTTGGCAGAGAAAGGGTATGTATTTAAAATTTATAATATTAAGTAACAGTTACATAGTTGAAATAGTTGGTAATATCTTTGAGTTGGAGGTGGGGGCTATTGCAAAATATTTGTTAACCTCATTGACCACAATTGTTCTTTTATGAATGTCAACAAGGGCAAAGCCCTACCATAAACAGGGCCAGATCCAGGATCGTTGAGAATAAACTCATCATAGATACCAGGATTGAAATTTTATATTTACGCCAGACGCGCGTTTCGTCTACAAAAGACTCATCAGTGATGCTCGAATCAAAAATATCAAAAAGGCCAAATATAGTACGAAGTTGAAGAGCATTGAGAACCAAAAATTCCTAAAAGTTGGGGTGGTGCAGAATAGAATCGTTTTGGGGCTAAAAAAAACATTAAATGCACTAATTTAACAGTCATACCTCCTGACGTGGGGCATGTTTATTTTATAGCTAAAGTTTAAGGATTGGACATTTTTTATGCTGTACTCTCACCATTGTCTATAATTATAAAATGATTGGATGGATCCAGAGCTATATACCAATACATTTGATGTCACATTGTGGGATTTGTCAGTAAAAAATGGACATGGAAAAATTCTCCCTTGCTAATAGAGGTCACAACTAGCATCTGAAAAATGCATTGTGAATGAGTGTGATTCGCACCCCAGATGTATCTAATCATACGTACCAATACAATTGATGTTTTACTTAATTCACTAACCAATAAAAATGAATCCACAAACAAGATTATTTAAGGGGGCTCACAGTATAAATTAATTTTTTTTTTTAATATATGTTTTCGCTCTATTTTTTTTATAAATGAACTTTATCATATACTTAAAAAGTGGGGTCACAGTTCATTTAAGCTCACAATCTGCATCAGAAAGAAGCATACATTTTTGTTAATGTCCTTTTTTCTGTTGAACTAATAGGAGAAATAGAGGTATAAATATCATAAATTAAAAAAAAACTGAATCGCTTAGATTTTACAATTATTTAGTTTATGTACAGCTTTATTTTTGAAAACAATAATAAAAAATATAGGTCACTGATGAGTTAAAAAAGATTTTTCAATTTTAATGCCAAAAAATTGGCATTTTTTGCACCAAAGGGAGATAATTTTGAGCTTTTTCAATGATATAAACATTTTTAAAGTCATCTAGGTCCAAACTGAATCGAATTTTTTTGGTTGATTTTTGTAATAAAGTAATAACTAATAGTCTAACAAATAAAATTTGTAATGAAAAAACAAATGTTGAATTCTAATATGACGTCCTTATTACGCTTTGTAAACAAAGCCGTGTTCTAATGAGCACAAAATATGTTTGACACATGCGCACGCACTTACTGTTTATATTATCGTTATTTCCATCGTTATCCTTTAAAATATATACATGTAAGCAGCTAACATAAACTTTTATTATATTTTTAATGAAACAACATATATTTACCCTGCTCGTTGCTTTTAAACTTGTCAAAAATGAAATGCAATGCACAGACTCCTCGAGGAGGAAACGGGAATAGCCAAACTTTTTTACTGTAATTTCGTACGCTTCGACCTATAAAAATACTGTATGTGTCCTATTAGAATCGAAATAATTCCTTCATGTCATGCTCTATGCTCATTTTAACATGGGTAGGCATTATATTTGACCACATTTTACACCTCGCTAATGCTCAGTGTAAAATATCGACAAATATAATGCCTACCCATGTTAAAATGAGCATAGAGCATGACATGAAGGAATTATTTCTTAATTTTTCACTGAAATTTTTGTACCCGGGAGCCTTCTTAAAAGATAAATGCATTATTTTTTCAATTTTCAGTTAAATTCAATGAGCTACTGTTGTATTCAAAATTTTACAGAAGTCTGTGACAGAGCACACTTACTATAAATTTACCTTAAGGGGGTTCAATGGTACAAATATTTTTTTTTTAAATATAGGATTTCACTAATTTTTTTATCAACAAACTTTATCATATACATAATAGGAAAAATAAAATAAAATAGTGGGGTTACTGTTCATTAAAGCTCACAATCTGCCTTTGAAAGAAGCATGCATATTTGTTAAGGTACTTTTTTCTGTTGAACTAAAAAATAGGAGAAATAGAGGTAATATCGAAATAAGAAAAGAACTAAATTACAGAAATCGCTAAAATTTAACAATCGTTTATTTGAAGTACAGCCTTTTGGAAAAAAAATATTAAAAAAATTTAGGTCACCAATGAGTTAAAAAAAGATATTTCAATATTAATGCAAAAAAAGTTGCATTTTTTGCAGCAAAGGGGGATAATTTGGACTTTTTTTTAATGATATAAACATTTTATAAGTCATCTGGGACCAAATCCAATCGATTTTGTTGGTTGATTTTTGTACAATATCATACCTACCAATAAATAGTATAATAAATAAACAGAAAAAAAATATGTTTAAATATATGGTTAAATTTTTGTACCCTCAAGCCTCCTTAAGGGGGCTCGCGGGTCTAAGTGAATTTTTTTATTTAATATAGGATTTTTCTATGTTTTTCTATAAATGAACTTTATCTTATACTTAATGGAAAAATGAAATAAAAAAATGGGGTCACCGTTCATTTACGCTCACAATCTGCCTTCGAAAGAAGCATACATTTTTGTTAATGTCCTTTTTTTCTGTTGAACTAATAGGAGAAATAGCGGTAATATCGATATCAAAAAAGAACTAAATTACAGAAATCGCTAAAAATTTTAAATTATTTAGTTTATGTACAGCTTATTCGAAAACAACAATAAAAAATATAGGTCACCGATGAGTTAAAAAAGATATTTCAATTTTAATGCCAAAAAATGGCATTTTTGCACCAAAGGGAGATAATTTGGTGCTTTTTCAATGATAACTACATTTCAAAAATTCGCTGGGGCCAACACGAATTGATTTTTTTGTAATTATTTTTGTACCATATGACAAAGTAACCACTACTTAAGGTAATAAATGAAATTTGCAATGAAAAATTAATGTTTAATTTTTTTTCTAAAAATCTTACACCCGCGAGCCTCCTTAAGTGCTTAAATGCTCGGTTTCAAATTCCGATATAAAGGCATGGACTATGTGAAAATTCCTAACAATTGGATAAATGGCTTGCATAAACTATTTCTTGAACATTAAATTTGTGGCTGAAAACTTTTCAAATCTTGTGAGTTTATTTATTTTTATTTTTCTTACACAATAGTTTATCATCAATGGTGGTTTTTTTTCAAAATTCATTTTATTATCATTTGCTATTTGACAATAAACCTAGTACAGAAATATAATGATTATCTGCATGCACAAAATGTGGGCTGCAAAATATTTCTTATGGTTAAAGAATACTTCAATCAAAATAATATGTTACTTTTATACCTTATCTTCTTTTTCCAGCGCCAGTATTTAGAAAGGAAAGAAACAAAACTTAAAGAACAATCCAATAAACTCATGATGGCCAGGAAGGCATTTTATGGCACTTAAGTATTTTGGATAATACATTGAAAATGTCTAAAACTCAACAGCTACCCCACTTACAATTCATACAGGACAGAAAATATGACAGACTGTAATAAAGGTTTTTATACGACCGCAAAATTTGAAAAAAATTTCGTCGTATATTGCTATCACGTTGGCGTCTGCGTCGTCGTCGTCGTCGTCGTCGTTGTCGTCGTCGTCGTCGTCGTCGTCGTCGTCGTCGTCGTCCGAATACTTTTAGTTTTCGCACTCTTACTTTAGTAAAAGTGAATGGAAATCTATGAAATTTTAACACAAGGTTTATGACCACAAAAGGAAGGTTGGTATTGATTTTGGGAGTTTTGGTCCCAACATTTTAGGAATAAGGGGCCAAAAAGGGCCCAAATAAGCATTTTCTTGGTTTTCGCACTATAACTTTAGTTTAAGTTAATAAAAATCTATGAAATTTTGACACAAGGTTTATGACCACAAAAGAACGGTTGGGATTGATTTTGGGAGTTTTGGTTTCAACAGTTTAGAAATTAGGGGCCAAAAAAGGGCCCAAATAAGCATTATTCTTGGTTTTCGCACAATAACTTTAGTTTAAGTAAATAGAAATCAATGAAATTTAAACACAATGTTAATGACTACAAAAGGAAGGTTGGTATTGATTTTGGGAGTTTAGGTCCCAACAGTTTAGAAATTAGGGGCCAAAAAGGGACCCAAATAAGCATTTTTCTTGGTTTTCGCACCATAACGTTAGTATAAGTAAATAGAAATCTATGAAATTTAAACACAAGGTTTATGACCATAAAAGGAAGGTTGGTATTGATTTTGGGAGTTTTGGTCCCAACAGAATAAGGGGCCCAAAGGGTCCAAAATTAAACTTTGTTTGATTTCATCAAAATTGAATAATTGGGGTTCTTTGATATGCCGAATCTAACTGTCATGACTGTGTATGTAGATTCTTAATTTTTGGTCCCGTTTTCAAATTGGTCTACATTAAGGTCCAAAGGGTCAAAAATTAAACTTAGTTTGATTTTGACAAAAAATGAATCAGTTAGGTTTTTTGATATGCTGAATCTAAAAATGTACTTAGATTCTTGATTATTGGCCCAGTTTTCAAGTTGGTCCAAATCGGGGTCCAAAATTAAACTTTGTTTGATTTCATCAAAAATTGAATAAATGGGGTTCTTTGATATACCAAATCTAACTGTGTGTGTAGATTCTTCATTTTTGGTCCTGTTTTCAAATTGGTCTACACTAAAGTCGAAAGGGTCCAAAATTAAACTTAGTCTGATTTTAACAAAAATTGAAATCTTGGGGTTCTTTGATATGCTGAATCCAAAAATGTACTTAGATTTTTTATTATGGGCCCAGTTTTCAAGCTGGTCCAAATCAGGATCTAAAATTATTATATTAAGTATTGTGCAATAGCAAGTCTTTTCAATTGCACAGTATTGCGCAATGGCAAGAAATATCTAATTGCACAATATTGTGAAATAGCAAATTTTTTTTTAATTAGAGTTATCTTTCTTTGTCCAGAATAGTAAGCAAGAAATATCTAATTGCAAAATATTGTGCAATAGCAAGATTTTTTTTTAATTGGAGTTATCTTTCTTTGTCCAGAATCAACTTAAATCTTTGTTATATACAATATACAATGTATATTCACTTTTTACTACCAACTGATAAATTAAAATAATCTTTACCATTCAGTGATAACAAGCAGTTTTTTTACATCTTAATATTTTATGATGTATTTAAATGAGTAGTTATTGTTGCAAACTCCATTAGAAATTTTAATTGAGATTAGTTTTGGAATAAGGGAAAGGGGGATGTGATTAAAAAAATTGGGTTCAATTTTTCTCATTTGAAATTTCATAAATAAAAAAGAAAATTTCTTCAAACATTTTT
Source organism: Mytilus galloprovincialis (assembly GCA_037788925.1). NCBI lineage: Eukaryota > Metazoa > Mollusca > Bivalvia > Mytilida > Mytilidae > Mytilus > Mytilus galloprovincialis. The sequence goes on along the minus strand of CM075340.1, from coordinate 54,633,856 downwards.
TTGAGAGGATTAATATTCAACAGCATAGTGAATTGCTCTAAGAGAAAACAAAAATTTTAAGTTCATTAGAACACATTCATTCTGTGTCAGAAACCTATGCTGTGTCAACTATTTAATCACAATCCAAATTTAGAGCTGAATCCAGCTTGAATGTTGTGTCCATACTTGCCCCAACCGTTCAGGGTTCAACCTCTGCGGTCGTATAAAGCTACGCCCTGCGGAGCATCTGGTTACATTTGTATGACTGCAATTTTTTTTTTCGTATTTAGGTAATTTATAATAATTGTTACATTTAATTTCATTATATTTCAGGTTAGTTCTTACATATATTGTTCTAGTTAATTATGAATTTTGTTACCTTTTTGTGTTTTTTGTTTTGAGCTGTTATGTATCATTACATTTTTTACACTTCTTACTCCATATAATTTAAGAACATTTATTGCCTGAACTAACTTAATTTATGTTGTAGTTTGATAAACAATATGCCACTGCATGTTGAAGGCATTTGAAAGGATATTTTTTGTACTTCAGGAGAGAATGTTTTTTTGGAATAACAAGATTAAGTCTCTGCCAATATTATAATTTTACTCATTTATATTTTACAACCAATCAACAACATTCATCTCTCTCTCTTTCAAAATTTGACAAGTTTGCATCATAAATTTTAAATGATGCAAGCTGTAGAAGGTTTAATTATAATATTTTCTTAACATTACGATCACATGTTGTGACCAATAAATTGTAAAAAGAAGGACCATTTAACAAAATTTCTGCACTGTAAGAAATAAGAGTTTGAAATTAACATAGTATTATGTTGTTTCATTAATTACTATGCAGTGGATATGACTAGTTTAAGGTTTTTCAAGGAGTATTAATATAGTTTCAAGGGAGATTACAGTCAAATTTGTTTTTGTTCATGGTCCTGTTGTTACTAGTTTTGTTCATGTTGTGCCAAAATAATGAAATGTTATCTCAGGACTTAGATTTTGAAAAAAAAATGCCAATATGTTTATTTTGTTGCACTTTTTTTTTTAATTTTATTTTGTGATTTTTCAAAGAAATCTGTTAGGCCTATAATATAAAATGTATTGACTTTGCTGAAGAGATGTTGATTATATATTTTAGTATGTTAAATCCATTTTATACATCAGTGTTATTCTAAAAATGTATTTAATAAACTTATTTGTTGAATAGTAATCCAAAAGCATTGTTTGTATATTCAGCTTGTATATTGCATATATATTTTACACATTAATTTTAAATCATCATTTCATATATTTTTTCATTAATGCAGTACAATTTTACAAATTACATATTCTATAAAACCAAATTGTTGTTTTATATCAGTATCATTGTCTTATTTTATAAATTTAGAGGCAGCTTGCAGCATTATATATATGTATTTCAAATATCATTATCATATTTTTCATTTTCAAGAAATGTTCTAGTCCAATGTTTAGATGAAGAAAAAAAATGGCTAAGTTTTTTGCTTGCTTAATTATAAGATTTAAATTAAAAAACAATTTGCAATTACAAGATCAGTAAAACTATGTGAAAGCAGCAGTAAGTATGATAAACCTAAATCCTAGGCACAAATTTATCAGCTTTTGGTTTTCAAACTAATGGCAAAATGCATGTGTAAGGGAAGGTAAAAGAGGTTGAAATGTCTAGTTTTTGATTTGATATTGGAAAGAGATTGTTTTAGCTAGTTTTTAATTTAAATGTTTAAATGTGTTGTTTTTTGTCTAAATGCAACAGCTTAAGAATTCTTAGGGCGATTAAACAAAACATTCTAGTATATTATTTTTCCTTTTGTCAAAGAAATAATCAGTCAGTCTTTCTTTATTTGAAATTTAATGTCAGAAACAAAAATTTACAGTTGGTACAATATCATATGCATTTAATTATGATTTTATACAAGTGTTTAAATTTCCAATTTAGATATCTGCAAAAGTGTAGGATAATAAATCTTAACTAATAAAATTCACATGAACCAAAAAAATAAAAATTATTCAGACCAAGGATCATTCTCCTTTTTCTTATAATACTTCAGAACTCATAGAACTCAGGAAACAGATTTTATGAGTTTTTTTATTTTATTGTATATTATTGTTAGTGTTATAAGGAAGATTCACCATTTCAGGAAAGTCAAATGCTTTATCTCAGATACCAGGTACCTGAAAAACCAAGTAGCAATTTTGCTCCTATTATTCCTCAGCAAATCTGAGAACTTGCAACACTGCTGGTGGACGTTTCGTCCCCAAGGGTATCTATCACCAGCTCAGTAGTCAACACTTCGGTGGTGACATGAATATCAATAATGTGGTCATTTTTACAAATTTCCGGTTCACAAAACTTTGAATTCTTCGAAAAATCTAAGGATTTTCTTATCCCAGGCATAGATTACCTTAGCCGTATTTGGCACAACTTTTTGGAATATTGGATTCTCAATGCTCTTCAACTTTTTACTTGTTTGGCTTAATAAATATTTTGATATGAGCGTCACTGATGAGTCTTATGTAGACGAAACGCGCGTCTGGCGTACTAAATTATAATCCTGGTACCTTTGATAACTGTATTATCTCTGTTAAGATCAAGAAGAATTTATACAATTGAAGAAAAAAAAACCAGACTATATTTCTAATGATTGTAGATAATTCACCACTTGCATGTGCTCACTATAAAACAAAGATGGAGAATGCAAAAACCTATAATTACCATCAATGCAAGAGGTACCACTACTATAGTGACCAAAGCTGCCAATTCACTGTTTATTGAAGTTATAGCCCTTTGAAGATAACTGTAAATTCGGAATGAGGTTTTTATTAATGCCAATTATTCGACTTCTTGATTATCAGAATAATAAGACTTGCATTATCATTTCAAATACATAAAATGATAAATATATGTAATACTATGTAGCTTTTCCTAAAATCTCAATAATTAAACTTGCAGTTCTGTTAATTTGTCAAAATTTATAATAATAAATGCACACAATAATTTCTTAATTTACAGTATTGAATTTTTTAAGGGAGGCTTTGGAACATTTACTTCTAGAAAAGACTGAATCTACAGAAAATGTAAACAGTCAAATTGATAAATACACAGAGTTGAAGCTTTACATCATGTCATTTTATCTTCACAATTATGACAACTGCTTTGAAGAGGGCTATTTGTTTTGGGGAAGGTGGGATTTGAAACTTTATCGTTATGTTATACCAAAGAAAACTGATACTCAATTACATGTAATTTTACTTAATGGCACTTGAAAACATGTTTACTTTAAGTTTATATCAAAATTAAATATTTTTGTAACTGAGTGATTCATGCACTTTTGTTTGTTAACATTTCAAATAAGAAAATTATTAAATAAAATACATTGAATCTGCAGTATTTGTTCATAGTTATTACTTTATTTTATGCTCACCTGGCCAAAACCATCAGACTTCTAATTGGAGTTATTGTCCTATTACAATTTGTTGGCTACCCAGGGGAATTATCGTTTTTTTTATCTGTTCGTTCATTTGTCCATGAGTCTCTTTTTCCTGCTTCAGAATAAAGTTTTTGGTCAAGGTAGTTTTTGATGAAGTTGACGTCCAATCAACTTATAACTAAATACATATGTTCCCTATGATATGATTATTTTTCTGATTTAAATGCTGAATAAGAGTTTTTATCCCAATTTCACAATCCACTGAGCATAGAAAATGGTAATGTGACTGTCCTGCTTCCTTTGTAAATCATCAATGTTAGTAGTGCAAAGTTAGAACAATGGCAGAAATATCAAAAGCAGCACAAGTATCGAAGGAAATGAAAAATTATGGTATGGACATACTAGGTATCAGTGAGAGAAGATGGAAAGGATCGGGTGAAAACAAGCTTCAAAGTTGAGACACAGTGATCTATGTCGGGGATGATGAACATCAAGTCAAGGGAGTAGCCATAATGATGAACGAAAGAGCTAAGAAATCATTGATGGAATGGACACCTATCAACAAGAGAATGATAAAAGCAAGATTCTATTTAAAGTATAAGAAACTGACAGTTATACAAGCATATGCTCCAACAAATGATGCAAAAGAGGAAGAGAAAGAAGAATTTTACCAACAATTACAAGACAATGTTTCATCCTGCAATTAGAATAATATGCTTATAGTTATGGGTGACCTGAACGCAAAAGTAGGCAAAGACAATAGCCATATGCAAGATGTGTTAGGAAAACATGGATGTGGGACAATAAATGGTGAATTAATATGCAATTTCTGCCAAATCAACGGCCTCATCATTACAGGCTCCATTTTCCCACACAAGGAAATACATAAAGTAACATGGAAATCCCCTGATGGAAAAACAACAAACCAGATAGATCATATAATGGTATGAGGGGACATGAGGACATCAATATTAGATACAAGAGTAATGAGAGGAGCAGATGTGTATACTGACCACTACTTAGTAAGGTCAAAGATCAGACTCAAACTGGCAAGAAATAAAGGTGACAAGAACAAATGCAAAAGAGAGAGATATGACCTAAACAAGCTAAAAAGTATGGATGTAAGGAAAAAGTACAATATTGAAGTGAGAAACAGATTCCAAGTACTAGAAGAAGGTAACATAGAAGATCCAGTGTTGAAATATGAAGGTGCAGTAGAGATATACACTGAGGCAGCTAAACAGGTATTGGGGAGCAGTAAAAAGATCCGTAAACCATGGATAACCAACAACACATGGAAAATGGTTGATGAAAGAAAAGAAATTAAAAATGAATTAGAAGGAACTAGATCGGAAAGATTAAAAGTGAGACTCAACGAAGAATACAAGCAGAAAAATAAAGGGGTTAAGAAAAGTGCCCGAGAGGATAAAAGGAAGTGGTACAATAAGATGGCTGAAGCAGCAGAAAATGGCAGAAGCAAAGAGCGTTATAACATCACTAAAATCCTAACAGGTGAAAGAAAGAGGCAACACACAGGAGTAAAAAGTAAAGAAGGAGAACTGAAAAGTGAAAGAAATGATATATTGAATAGATGGGTAGAACATTTTAGTGAAGTTTTAAATAGGCAAGACCCTCTTCATCCAATTTCAGAGGAAGATGTAGATATGGCCGAAATTATAATAGACGAGATCGATCTAGGAGAATGGACAGTAGATTAAGTTAAAATAGCACTGAAGAAGACGCAAAATGGGAAGTCAGCGGGAATACACAGTGTAACACCAGAGCTTATAAAGGCAGACGTCGAACTTTCAGCAGAGAAAATGGCAGAAATATTTAATAGCCTATGGGAAGAAGAAAATTGGCCATCAGACTGGAGAAAGGGATTGATTTGTAAGATCTTTAAGAAGGGCGATATGACAGATTGTAACAACTGGAGGGGAGTGACTATTTTACCTGTTTTCAGTAAAGTATTCTGCAGAATGCTAATAGAAAGAATAAAAGAAGGAATATACAAGAGATTGAGGAATGAGCAGGCAGGATTTAGACCAAAAAGAGGAACAATTGAACACATTTTTATCCTTCGAAACATACTCGAGCAAACAAATGAATGGAGGGCAGCTTTAATAATACTTTTTATAGACTTCGAAAAAGCATTTGACTCAGTCCACCGAGAGAGTCTATGGTGTATCATGAAGAGCTATGGAATACCTGACAAGATCATAAGAACCATAAAGGAGATATATAAAGGATTTAAGTGTTCTGTCATCGATCAGGGAGAAACATCAGAATGGTGTGAGATAAAATCAGGAGTGAAACAGGGATGCATAATGTCAGGTTTTCTTTTCCTTCTAGTCGTAGACTGGATCATGCGGAAAACAACTGCAGACAAAGCCAGAGGGATACGATGGAACTTTAATACTGTTCTAGAAGATCTTAACTTTGCTGACGATATCGCACTTCTTTCCTCAAAATTTAGCGACCTTGGTGAAAAAACACAGAAGTTAACAACTGAAGCTGAAAGAGTTGGAATGAAACTTAACCCCAAAAAGTGTTAAACTCTGAGATCCAAGCAAACAAAGAATAAAGAGTTGATAACACTATACGACCAGAAAGTAGAAGATGTAGACAAGTTCACATACCTGGGAGCAGTCATGGACAAAGAGGGAGGAGGGAGTTGTGACATAAAAAACAGAATACAGAAAGCAAGAGGGATATTCCATCGCCTAAGAAATATATGATATGCAAGAGGAATTGGCCAAAAAACAAAAATACACCTATATAAATCATTAGTTAGACCTGCATTATTGTATGGATGTGAAACATGGAAACTAACAAACATTGAAGAAAAGAAACTTAATACTGTAGAACACCAATGCCTAAGAAAGATCCTAAAAATAAGATGGCAAAGTAAAACATCTACCAAAACAGTAAACGAAATAGCTAACACCAGAAACATCAGTTGTGAAATCAGAAGGAGACGGTGAACATGGATAGGACATATATTAAGACGTGAAAGAGACAACAACAGCTATGTAGCTCTACAATGGGCACCTGAAGGGAAAAGAACTAGAGGAAGGCCAAAAACTACATGGAGAAGAACAACAGAGAGAGAAAGGAACCAACAAGGATGGACAAGTTGGAACGTAGCCAGAACAGCGGCGAAAGGTAGAAAAGGGTGGAAAAGCAGCGTGGAGGCCTTATGCGACTTCTGGCGCGGAGAGAATTAAGGTTAAGGTAAGGAAAGTAGTGCAAAGTTAAACAGCAAACCCATAGGGATTACAATCGATGATGTAAACTCTTTGTATAAAGTTGTATATGTAGAATACCTGGATGCTTCATACTTTATGTTAAGAAGTTTCCTTCTGTCATATGACCATTGTCCTTGACCTCATTTTCATGGTTCAGTGGTGGCTTGGAAGAAAATCATTTTGATACGACCGCAAAAATTGAAAATTTTTTGGTCGTAAATTGGTATCACGTTGGCGTCGTCGTCTGCGTCGTCGTCGTCATCGTCCGAATACTTTTAGTTTTCGCACTCTAACTTTAGTAAAAGTGAATAGAAATCTATGAAATTTTAACACAAGGTTTATGACCACAAAAGGAAGGTGGAGATTGATTTTGGGAGTTTTGGTCTCAACATTTTAGAAATAAGGGGACATTAAGAGCCCAAATAAGCATTTTCTTGGTTTTCGCACTATAACTTTAGTTAAAGTGAATAGAAATCTATGAAATTTTGACACAATGTTTATGACCACAAAAGGAAGGTTGGGATTGATTTTGGGAGTTTTGGTTCCAACAGTTTAGGAATTAGGGGCCAAAAGGGGCCCCAATAAGCATTATTCTTGGTTTTCGCACCATAACTTTATAAGTATAGGTAAATAGAAATCTATGAAATTTAGACACAAGGTTTATGACCATAAATTGAAGGTTGCGTTTGATTTTGGAAGTTTTGGTCTAAACAGTTTAGGAATAAGGGGTCCAAAGGGTCCAAAATTGAACTTTGATTGATTTCATGAAAAATTGAATAATTGGGGTTCTTTGATATGTCGAATCTTACTGTGTATGTAGATTCTTAATTTTTGGTCCCGTTTTCAAATTGGTCTACATTAAGGTCCAAAGGGTCCAAAATTAAACTTAGTTAGATTTTAACAAAAATTGAATCCTTGGGGTTATTTGATATGCTGAATCTGAATATGTACTTATATTTTTGATTATTGGCCCAGTTTTCAAGTTGGTCCAAATGGGAGTCCAAAATTAAACTTTGTTTGATTCATCAAAAATTGAATAATTGGGGTTCTTTGATATGCCAAATCTAACTGTGTATGTAGATTCTTAATTTTTGGTCCCGTTTTTAAATTGGTCTACTTTAAAGTCCAAAGGGTCCAAAATTAAACTAAGTTTGATTTTAACAAAAATTGAATTCTTGGGTTTTTTTTATATGCTGAATCTAAACATGTACTTAGATTTTTTATTATGGGCCCAGTTTTCAAGTTGGTTCAAATCAGGATCCAAAATTATTATATTAAGTATTGTGCAATAGCGAGAAATTTTCAATTGCACAGTATTCAGGAATAGCAAAAAATCTTCAATTGCTTAGTATTGTGCAATAGCAAGAAATTTTCAATTGCACAGTATTGCACAATAGCAAGAAATCTTCAATTGCACAGTATTGTGCAATAGCAAATATTTTCAATTGCACAGTATTGCACAATAGCAAGAATATTGTGCAATAGCAAGAAATTTTCAATTGGAGTTATCTTTCTTTGTCCAGAATAGTAGTTGAATCAACTTAAGCCATTGTTTTATACAATATACAATGTATATTCACTTTTACTACCAACTGATAAATTAAAACAATCTTTACCATTCAGTTATAACAAGCACTTTATTTTACATTTTAATATTTTATAATGTATTTATGACTTTATTATTAATAAATTCCATTGGAAATTTGCCAAAAACTTTAGGTTAATGAACTTCATTGGAAATTTGCCAATATAAAATGTTGCATTGGAATTATCTTTCTTTGTCCAGAATAGTAGTTACATTAATTTAAATCATGATTGTATGACATTTTATATTTTATGATGTATTTAAATGAGTAGTTATTGTTGCAAACTCCATTAGAAATTTGAATTGAGATCAGTTTTGGAAAAAGGGAAAGGGGGATGTGAAAATAAAAATGGGGGGGGGGGGTTAAATTTTTCTCATTTCAGATTTAATAAAGAAAAAGAAAATTTCTTCAAACATTTTTTTGAGAGGATTAATATTCAACAGCATAGTGAATTGCTCAAAGGCCAAACAAATATTTTAAGTTCATTAGACCACATTCATTCTGTGTCAGAAACCTATGCTGTGTCAACTATTTAATCACAATCAAAATTTAGAGCTGAATCCAGCTTGAATGTTGTGTCCATACTTGCCCCAACCATTCAGGGTTCAACCTCTGCGGTCGTATAAAGCTGCGCCCTGCGGAGCATCTGGTTTGTCATGTGACATACTCACTTATGATAATTATATTTGGTATCTGGCTACCTTGGAAGGTCTGCATATCTGTCAGACAGTATTTACCTAACCTTGACCTCATTTTATGGATCAGTGATCAAGGTAAACTTTACCTGGTCAGATCTGTATCATAGGGCAACTATATTTGGTGTGTGGAATGATTGTATGGTATACTTCAGACAGCAGGTATCATCTGAACTTGACATCATTTTCATTGTTCATTGGTTATGGTTATGTTGTGTTTATGTCTGTCTGGTAGTGTTCAAATGACCTTGAGCTCTTTTCAAGGTTCATTGGTCAATTTTAAGTTTTTGTGGTTTGATTTGTTGTTCAGGTATTATTGCGAACCCAATGAAAGTTTACCATAGATTCACCTGATAATTACCTGTCCATTTAAACTTTTGGCAGTTCTATTGTCCCATCTAAGAAATACAACAGGTATTGTTCTCTGTGTAGTTTATTCACTGGGACCTTTAAATTTCTTCTAAGAGAAATCTATCACTCATTGATTAATCTACCTGAGTAAAACATTGATCTGCTAAATAGATAGAAATAACACTACACAGAAAACAATACCTGTTGTATTTGTTAGGTGGCACAATAGAACTGCCAAAAGTTTAAATGAACAGGTAACTATCAGGTGAATCTATAGTAAACTTTCATTGGGTTAGCAATAATTATAAACAGAAAGGACCACTATCATTGGTGTATGGAATGCATGTTAGGTGGAAATATAAAAATAAGGAGATATGGTATAATTGCTAATAAGACAATTATCCACCAAGCTTCAAATGAATTAGATGTTAACAATTATAGACCATAGTAAAGCCTTCAACAATGAGAAAAAACATACACTATAGTCAGCTTTAAAAGGCCCCAACATTAAACAATATGAAACAATTCAATTTGAAAACTGAAATCTAATTTATAACAAAACAGTTCACAAAAAACAAATATGAAATCATAAACACAAGCAGGTTTGTCTTTATAAACTTTTTATTTAACAATGTTTCGTGTTGAATAAAACAAGTATAAAAATATCAATCAACAAAAATAATTATAATATACAACATTCATATATGAAATACATTAAATCACAAAACTTTCAAATGTTATAAAATAGCATTTAAAAAATTAAAAAATATTTATAAGGAATCTCTTTCTTTTATTAATACTAGAACACACCCGCGAAATCGCGGGTATTCAGAGCGTAGTTTAAAGTATGTAAAGTGTTGTTGGAAGAATATTGTAAAATATTGAATGACTGGAGAATTTCAGCAAAAGTATCAAAGGTTATTGGGGACAGGAAAATGTTGGTTTTTTTTTATCCCTACTCCTTTATTTCCAATTAAAATTCCCAATTTTTGGTTTTCTATCAATTTCAATATGAACATACATTTAGTATGTTATGAACATTTAAGAAAGGAGCCTGTAATTCAGTGGTTGTCGTTTGTTTATGTGTTACAGATTTGTGTTTCGTTCATTTTTTGTACATAAATAAGGCTGCTAGTTTTCTCGATTGAATTGTTTTACATTGTCATTTCGGGGCCTTTTTAAACCGAGTATGCGGTATGGTTTTTGCTCGTTGTTGAAGGCCGTACGGTGACATATAGTTGTTAATTTCTGTGTCATTTTGGTCTCTTGTGAAGAGTTGTCTCAACATGGCAATCATACCACATTTTCTTTTTTAAAGCAATCAATGAATTTTACATAGGCGGAATCAGGGAGGGGGGGGGGGACTGGGGGCCAAAATTGATTGATTATATAGGGAATCACTGAAGCGTGACAGGAGTAGCCCCCCCCCCCTTTTAGGTTAGTCAGCCCCCCGTTACAAAAAGTTCTGGATCCGCGACTGTTTTGTAAAAGCCCGCCCCCCTTTCGTGTGAAAAAAATGATTGAATATGTAGGGAATCACTGAAGCGTGACTGGAGCAGGCCCCTAAGTTCAGTCATCCCCCCCCCTTTTACAAAGAGTTCTGGATCCGCCACTGTTTTGTAAAAGATTTAATGACTGGAGAATTTCAGAAAAGGTATCAAAAGTTCACATGAATAATTTTAGCGTTTTAATATCTGTATATTATGAACATTCATTACTACATAAATAAAGTGTATTGATTATATAGGGAATCACTGAAGCGTGACTGGAGCAGGCCCCCTAAGTAAGGTCAGTCATCTCCCCCCTTTTACAAAGAGTTCTGGATCCGCCACTGTTTTGTAAAAGATTTAATGACTGGAGAATTTCAGAAAAGATCTCAAAAGTTCACATGAATAATTTTAGCGCTTTAATATCTGTATATTATGAACATTCATTACTATATAAATAAAGTGTATTTACTTTCAGTTCTTAGTTTGCTAATCGATCCATGGTGGTCATTGATACAGTATACAGACCCTCTCTGTTTAATAAACTCTGTGACCTACGTGGATTGTAAACTTGAAAATACACTTTATTCGAAGTATACATGTATGTTCACAGTATACAGAAAAATGCAAACCGGAAGTCTAATCTGACTTAAAATTTCGTCCAATGACGGGACAATATCCGGATGCCTTTTTTCTCGTTTTTCTCCCATAATAACTCAATCTGAATAATCATATGAATGGATGACAAATGCGACTATGCACTGTACCTATAGGACACAGAGGCGTGTTGATTAATTTATTGTGGAAAGAAGAGAAGCGACACCAAAAATGAGGTCTTCTCGTTTAATAGTATAGAAACTCTAATTCATACAATTGTTTACAATTTACTGTCAACCAATTACTAGTTGTTCTATCTCAATCTTTAAACAATACTGTATATTGAAATTGATACTGTTTAATAGAAACAAGATATGTGTAAGGTGACTTTCACTTAGATAACCACAAGTTCAACCTGATCAATTTGAAATATTACAACTGACACTTTTGATATGTTCTGTGGATTCATTTATTTTTTCGAAAGGTACCAATTTTTGTGGATTGGGGAATAGTTGTATTTTCATGAATATTTGATTTCATGGCTTTTCAAATTTTTGTATAAATTCCTATACACAAATTTATTATTTGTTGGACATTTGAATTCTTTGTTGTGGGTTATCACAAAATCCTAGAAAAAATGGTAACCAACGAATAATAATGAATCCACAGTTAATAAAATGCAGCATATATATGAAAATTTATGTACATTTTTATTATTTCAGTTGTAATAAAATATATTAAGATTAAAAACCTATAAGTTTCTAAATATTTTTCTGTAAAACTATGTTACTAGGGAATTTACAAACCTGAAAGATGTAAAATCATTTTATTTCAAACTAGGAATCCTCTTGTTTTAACTATGCATGCATATACAAGTCATATGCTTATTCAACTTCATATTCTCTCATAAAACAAGTGGGACAAAATACTTTCAAAGTAGCAGTTTTGAATTTCTCCAAACTGATTAGAGAAAAAAAATCCACCTACTGGTAGAAACAGATTGCTGTTACTATAAATCTGGTTTAATGTAAAAACAAATATTTGTAACTATTAAATTCCAAGCACTGACTATTTATTTATTCAGAAGTACCAAAAATATAATCCTTAATTATTAGCACACTAGTATCTAATAAATGTTATTATGAAGAAAAACACAGTATTATAAATTGTCTGAAATATTTGGAAGAAAGAATATGCAAAACACAATTTGTTGACTAAAATAAAAGCTCAAGCAGATTTTACTTTACCCTAGTTCCACAAGGGCAACACAATCAATTTGGTTACAGCACTTGCTGGTATTTAATATGAACTAATCACAGATCACTATCAACAAAACATTCAGGACTAGGTTTAGTTTCTGACATGATTTCACTAAGGCCGTGTTCACACCAAACGCCATGTACAGTAAACATGTTTACAATTAGTTTAAGGTTCATCATAACAAATGGACAAATATGACCGTATTTTCACCTCAAAAACTACTCAGTGTACAGACTTACCTGTGCAGTTTGGAAAGTTTTAATGCCTGGCATCCATCAGATATATAAAGGATAAATGCTTTATGTGTTTCAAAATTACAAAATCGTTTTGGAATTTTGATGGGCATTTTTTTTCCTTCCTGCAAAATGTGTAAAATAAACAAACACCTGAATTGCTTTTGATACCGTCCACTCAGTTAATACCTTTAACTCACTTATAGATGTGTAGATATCTATTGTCCATGCCAATCAAGGACAATCAAAACAATACAAACCAAAAACCTGAGAGGGAGCATCTCAAAGTTATATCCCAACTTAGTTTATTTTTACACCTTATGAAGGAAGGAAAAAAAAATGCCCATTCAATTCCAAAAAAGATTTTATCTTTCTGATATGCAAAATACATTTAACTTTTATATATCTAGTGGATGCTAGGCATAACAATTTTCCAAACTGCACAGGTAAGTCTGTACACAGAGTAATTTTTGAGAAGAAAATACGGCCATATTTGTTCATTTGTTATGGTGAACCTTAATGTAATGTACACTGGTTTCACATTAAATTTGTTCACATCTATACACCTTGTTTAATTACCTGTACATACGATTTGTTCACACTAGTAAACTATATGTCATTTAAATGTTCATTACATAAAACCGAATGCATTTTTTTGGACAACTATTCTAGCAGTTGTGGAACGACTATTTAACTTCAAAAAGGGGGTGGGGGGATTTTTCCTTCAAAATATTCTGATCCCCAATTTGATAAAAAAAAATAATTAAAAAATGGTCATACAGATGATTAAAAAAAAATCTGAATCCAGAGTTTCACCATACATTATAGTGTTAAATTTTTTTTTTTTTAAATATTTGATTGCTAGCATCGAAAAAAAAGAATAAAAACGTTCGATCGAAAAGTTAAGTGGTTGTTCCTTATAAAAGCCATTTTGATGATTTGCAGTAGTTCAACGATAATCCAGATGTCTCGATTACGCATTAGAAAACATAGGCTGCATCATAGTGATTACAGACGGAAAAAAAAGAATTGAGATGTTAAGGAACACTATATATTTCTATCTTTTCTGTTAGTTTCAAATAGTATTTTTTTCTGCAAGGAATATTTGACAAAGGGAGGGGTAATGTTGTTGTTTTTTTTTGTTTTATTTTTGAGTATATTTGAACGGATCTGAGATTCTAGACCAACAAAACAATTTACCTCACACTTTTGTTAGTAAGCATTTATGAGTGAATCGTTGTTTGAGATTAAAGACCAGGGGGGGCAAGGGGGGTCCCCATAACAGCAAAACAGTGAATTGATTTGGAGAAAAACAGATAACAAGGAATTGAAAAGGGATAATAACAGATAACAGTGATGGAATATGAAAATAAATCTGTCAAAGACCAATCCAGTAGATGACTCGTAGATCTTAGTATATAACTTGTGGTATGGACCTAGAAAATTTGTGCAAACAAGACGTTTCGGCCGTTGAGGCAGTTCTGCCTTGGTTGATTTTTTTTCCGTAACTTGGATGTTGAATTTTTCTGAACGAAATTACTAGTTTCTGTTTTTGATATAGGGATATTTTTAATCTAGGGCATTTGAGGGATCAATTTTTAATGATTTAGATTTTTTTATTTAATTTTTGAAAATAGTGCAGCCAGTGACACTTTATTATCAATTTGATTTTTAGATTATTTTTTTTTCTGAAAAGCAATATATATACTTTACAAGTAATAAAAAAAAACATTGATGCACAATATATTTTTTTTATTTAATGACCTCATGATAAAACTTACTTATAAAATACAAAAATACCCAGATCAGTGGAGACAGGACATGTAACTGAAACACGCATGCCAGTTGTGGTTATTCTGATAATAGAAATTGACTCAAGTGACAATTCTGATAGTATAATAGAAATTGGACCTAGTAAAAATTTGGATAACACCAAGTGAAAAACCAATCATGTATCTTATGTGAAGTTATAATATATGGAAAATTTGGGTACAGCAATGGAGAAGCTGAAGGATTTTAAAAAGGGTATTTGTCGAAAAATTAAACTGAAGACACATCTGTATTTGCATCAATGGTTTCTGAGCTTCAATTTTCGCCATGTGAAGCAGCTAAAAAGCTTTTAAAAATATGGTGATCAGGGTTCTCTTTCATGTAAATGAAAAGAGAGGGAGTAGCACATTGGGTACAGCAATGGAGAAGCTGAAGGATTTTAAAAAGGGTATTTGTCGAAAAATTAAACTGAAGACACATCTGTATTTGCATCAATGGTTTCTGAGCTTCAATTTTCGCCATGTGAAGCAGCTAAAAAGCTTTTAAAAATATGGTGATCAGGGTTCTCTTTCGTGTAAATGAAAAGAGAGGGAGTAGCACTTATAATATAAATGCTAAAAGAAAAAAATGTTGTATAATTCCCAAAGCCATAATTCAAACCCACACCACTTAGTAATGTAAAACAATTCAAAGGAGAAAACTAACTGCCTAATTTATCCACAAAATAGTGAACGAGAAACTTAGTAACACAGTAACAAACTACAACCACTGAATCCAGGCTCCTGACTTGGAAATAGGCACATACAGAATGTGACTGCGTCAACTTTAGCATGCTAGTTGGTGTCCAATCCTCCCCAAATCAGGGACAATAGTACAACATAAAGATTATTATGTGGTCATTGAATAAAAAAATCTATAGGGAGTACCAATGCCTTTTATATAACAAAATCCATACTATAAGTTATTGTACAAGTAATAAGTGAATTATAATTTGTACAAACTGCTACATGTTCACAGACAATGGAATTTATTACAAAGGATAATAATAATATATACTGGAATGGTCCTGGGTCCAATTGATTTTATATGTTTATGTGATGTATGTTACTGAAATTCTTCTGCAAATACAGGTTCACCCGATATTACCAGTAGAAAGACCCCAATAGATATACATTGTTAAAAGATACGGTAAGCGTGCCAATGAGACTATTATCCATTCAAATCACAATTTTCAATTATCTTCAATTTCGACGGAAGATTGGCTGTCAAAATGCTAACATTCCAATTTTCAATAACAGTTATTAACAGCAAATAGATTCTCACAATAACAGATAACAAAATAGATAATAGTCCTATAACAGATAACAAAGAATAAGACAATAACAGCTAACAGTAAATATATTTTCAGAATAACAGATAACAAAGAATTAAAATGCCCCATAACAGCATAACAGTTAAACCCCTTGCCCCCCTCAATAAAGCTACGTAAAGTGATTTTATAACAAATAGATATATCAAATAATAATTAAGACAAATATTTCTGTGAAAAACTATATTAATGATTATTATAAATATCAATTTTATTCAAAAATCGTTTCTTCTGTAAATATATATGGTAAACTTAATGTTCTAAATGCCCAGTTTTGTGAACACTTTATGTGGTCATTGAATAAAAAAATCAATAGGGAGTACCAATGCCTTTTATATAACAAAATCCATACTATAAGTTATTGTACAAGTAATAAGTGAATTATAATTTGTACAAACTGCTACATGTTCACAGGGCCTACATTGACCATCGACTGCGTGTAGACAAAACATGATTTAAATTAAATGTAAACATGGAGTTTTATCAATGGGAACGCAATTGTGTTTAGTTTACGTGTGAGTTACACTTACACAACACCGAGTTAAGGTCAATGTGATCACGGCCTAAGATGTTGAATGTTTACCTTAATCAACTTTATAATCGTAACAGCTGAAGTGTCATGATATATATAGCATCATATGGTCATAAACAATAACATTAATACCACACTTAATTCATTTGACATGATTAGAAATGCAAAGTGTTTAATGCCTGTGACAACTGCATAGAACTGGCCAATCACATTTTACAACTCACACTCTGATAAAATATTTAGTTGACTGGTATCCTTCCTGATATAATACTTGATGCTGGAGTATTCCTGGACTGTTGTGTAGACTGGTACCTTGGTTGTCCAGGAGACAGGGAGAACTCATATGGATCTGCACTGGTAAATACTCTTATCTTGTCCTGTGAAATGTAAATTTTAAAATGTTAACAAGGTTGCATCTAGTCCTGACACTGAAACCACATTGGTATAACAAAATATGTTTACACAAATACCATAATTTTATATGAAAAACCACTCAATTTTAATTGATTAATTCTTTGCCATGTTCAAAACACTATCTGAAAACCAATAAATCAAGAAGTTTCCAAAACCCCACAATACATTTCCATCCATGAACTAAGCATTTGTACTGTACCATGAAACAGACAGCTACATATGTTTTTAATGTAAAAATGAGGTTACATGACATGATTGCCAATGGGACAACCAACTACAAAATGTGAAAAATTCAAAAGAAATAATCAATAATTTATACAAACTCTCAAATAACTCATTGTAAAAACCTGTATAAACCTACCATTCCAAAATGTGAACAGTTTAATATTTTCCCAAGACAATCAGGAAGTCTTTCTAAAGATTTTCCAAATGTCAAATGACCTTAAACAACAATCTGTTATTACAAAATTTAAAATGTAAAAAATTAACTTTCAAATCTTTAAATAAAATCAAAATAAAGAGACATATAGAATGAGAGAACAATGAAATATATAGAGTGTTACAATCCTTGCTAGGCAGTGAAAACGCTGAAATAAATATTTGCCAGCTACTACTTATTATTTCATCTTACATAGAGGTTAAAGACCTTTGCTTCATTGTCTATGATTTTTTTTATGTTCATCTTATATACATGTGATCTGATGGACTGTGAAACTCATAACAGAATATGGTGAAATTTTGGTTAGGAGTTCAGACCTCAGATCAGGAGTTTTTTTTTCCAATATAAATGTTGTCGTGAATGTAAAAATTGTCTTTACAGATTTTTTTGATTTTTTTTCCCATCTGAATATAATGTGTTCCCTTGTAGTCTTTCCACCATAAGACTTATTATTTATTTAAATTATTTCATGTAACAACAAAGTATTTACTAAATTTCTCAACTACTGTAGTTTCATTAATATTCATGGGATACCAGTTTTTATGAATTCTGTGTATAAAACAAATTTGGATGTTCAACAAATATTCCTGTAGATAATTGGCACTATCTATAGGATTGTGTGCAGACTTTAGCATTACCACAAAATCAAATATTCATTTTCCTAAATCAATGCAAATCGTTGATTCCCACAAATTATATGAATCAACAGTAATAAATACTAAAACATTTGAGTTTTCTCATTTAAGCCATTGTTAAACATGGTTGTACTGTACATAAGTCAAACAGATTGTAAGCCTAATGAGGAAAATCTGTATACTTCACACAAGAGTCTGCTTATAAAACCTTTATTGCTGCTCTTATCAAAACTGCCTGATATATTAAAATGGACTCCAATCTTTTCAGTTTATTTTTCGACACTTATTGAAGACCACAACTCAATAAGCACACAATTACAAAGGAAGATATTGTTGATTTCATCATACAATAAAATATGTTACTGGATAAATTTCTTCCGATAAAAAGTTTGGTTTTTAAAATATCAGTGAATCAAATTATAACTTAGTAAGCAAAGTGAATGCAGGTGAAGACAAATATAAATGTTTAAATTGTGTGATCACACGGAAAGCTTAACGAACAAATGACTAATGATGTTTCTTTCCTGTGAATACAGCTTATATTTACCAATACATGAATATTAACTTTTAATAGGCTGAAATAAAATCAGATATACTGTAAAATTTAAAAACCAGCTCAACACAAGAATATGCAAAAGGAAAACTCAAATCAAAAATGCATTAGTAGATGAATGAAATGAGTAGAAGTAAAGGAACACACATAATTCCTCCTCAAAAGGACCAATAAAAAAATCATAATAAGTTTGTTGTTATTTTCCGGAGCATTTTTTTTTTTAATATCCTTAAATTCTTGATATTACTGATTTTCTCCCTATAGGAGCCGTAGGTGACCACATGGCCTTCATCAACGTATATCTCAAACAGTTCATCATCTTGGTGTTATTCATACCCGAAACTATTATCTTTGAGGACACAGTATGGGTGAAAAAAACTTTTTTTTCTTTACATCAGCTTTTGAGTTACAACACAGTAGTGAGCCTGTGTTTATGAAAACAGTTGTAGTAGACTAGATTACTCTGAATTAAAACAAAATTAAAGAATATAATAAAATAGAAATAAAGTATACTTTGTATATCCTCAAACAGTTCAGAACAATGGAAACGATAAAACATAGTTGCCATGTCATGTCTTCATTAAAAACCTGAAATGAGGTCATATTTTTCCGAAAATACGACGAAGATGATAACAGAACTGTTTTTCTTTTTAATTTTAATATGAAAGGCATTTAATTTTCTCACAACTATGAGACCCTGTCCTTCAATATTAGGTCACGAGATTTCCAAACCTCAAGACACACCTTAATCTTTCTTTCTTTTTCTAACCATATTATAGCTTCTATATCAACACTGTATCCATGCATGACTCCCAATGCTTTAATTGGTTCGCTTGACCACGTATTTTTTTTATATTTTGGTGTTTTATTTTTCCAACCAAATATACCCCTACAGTCTTTTCATAATTTATCTTAGCTCCCGATGCTTTCTCATATATTTCTAAAACCTTGAATGTTTCCTCGATTGATTCCTTTGTTCTATTAAAAAATTGTGTATCGTCTGCAAACATGTTAATCTTAACCTCTTTCTTTTCATTTTCTATGTTAGAGTGGGGTAAATTTATTCCTTGAATTTTTGGATTAGCCCTAATTGTGGCTGCCATCGGCTCTGCTTGTAAATTGTATAGCATCGGCGATATTGGACAGCCCTGACGGATTGATCTAGAAATTGGTTTGATTGAAAACCGTTAGTCATTAAACAAGTTTTAGCATTTTTTAGTAACATTTTAACCCATTCCCGAAAAGTTTCCCCAAATTGAAGTTTTTCTAAAAATGCATCTAACCATTCCATTTCTGCATAGTCATAAGCTTTTGTTTGGTCAAGAAAAAGGATTGATCCTTCCTCGTCTTCCATATCTATAAAATCGAAAATATCTTGCAGCATTCTATTAGAATCAAAAATATTTCTGCCCTTAACCAACCCTTTTTGATCTGTTTCTATAATTGATGGTAGAACTATTTTCAAACGTTCAGCCAGAATTTTTGAGCAAATTTTATAGTCTACATTTAATAATGTTATAGGTCGCCAGTTTTTAATATCCTCCCTCTCCCCACTTTTATATAGTAAACTTATCATTCCAAGTCTCTGCGATTCGGAAAGTGTTTTATCAAAAAAGGTTTCTTTTAATATTTGCGTAAGCTCATCCTGTATCAAAAACCAATATTCCTGATAAAATTCTGCAGTTATGCCATCTTCCCCTGGTGATTTATCCCTTTTCATTAATTAAATTGCTTTAAAAATTTCATCTTTTGTAATTTCACTATCACATGAACGTTTTTCTGCTTCAGATAGAGTTTTAGTTACATTATATAGTAATTTTTCCCCAGCCTCTCTATCACAACCCCCGAGGTAAAAAGTTTCTCATAATATTCTAATTGTCCGCCTAAGATTTCATTGAAATCATATTTGTATGTGCCATTTTCGGCTTTTATTTTTTACCATAGTTTTTCTTTTCCTCGTTTTTGTTCTAATCTAAAAAAATAATTTGTGGATTTTTCACCTTTTTCATACCAACTTATTTTTGATCTTATGCGTGCTGCTTCTGCTTTTTGTTCGTAATATTTATATATATCATTTTTTTTTAGTTTTTCAATCTCATTTAGATTTTGTTGTGTTCCATCATTTTCTAACAGATTTTCTAATTTATCTTCCAAATTTTTAACTTCATTTTCATTTAACCTAAGTTTCTTTGAAATAGTTATTGTTATGTTCTTTATTTTAGTTTTTGTTAAGTCCCAGAACTCCTTTTTATCTTTAAACTTATTTATGTTAAGTTTCCAAGATTTCCAGAATGTTTCAAAAGTATTTTTGAATAGGTCGGTTTTAGTTATACTATTTTTCATTTTCCAATAACCCGGGCCTCTTTCTGGTTCGACGATGTTCATAGTAGTAATTATTACGCCGTCGTGATCGCTGATGGGGGAAATAAACAATTTTTGCATTGTTTACTCTACAATCGATATTCCCACTAGTGAATATATAATCTATTCTCGAGTATGATTGACCCCTTGAAAATGTGTATTGTTTTTTGGTTGGATATCTGAGATGCCAAATGTCCGTCAGTTCATTTTTTTCAATGAAATTTTTTAGTTCATAATTTCCCGCATCTTCACGCATATGTTTTCTATCTAATTTCCTATTAAGACAACAATTAGAGTCTCCCATAACGTAATTCACAATATCATTTTCTTTATCTATTTTTAACTTATTAGAGAAATGTTTTCTTTCTATGCCATTATTAGGGGCGTTTAAATGAAACTAAACGAATAGACATACTTTATGGGAAAAAATAAATATGTATATTATTGTCTTCAAAATTCTGAATATTTAGTTTGCTATACAGTTCAACGATATCATTTATGTAATACAACATAATAAAAGTCCAACCTATATTCAATATATTTACAACAAATGAATTTGCATGTACACTTACAATGCCTTTTTTTTAGAGTTATCTCCCATACCATATATTTCATATATAATTATTATTTGCCTACTTATTTCACCAACAAATACACATATTTGTCAGTATCACTAACATAATACACGGCAGTTCAATAATTTTCCAAAATATTTACATTACATGCAAGATTTTGCATACACAATAATAGCGTGGATTTTTTTCATAATATGATAAAAAATGATATAAATATATTATATACATTTTTACACAAAGTTCTTCATAAGCTCGTTTACGAAATGTGCCCGGATAATCTACTAATTAAGAAACAGTTTCTTCCAAAGAAGAGTTTTGCCTTTTTGATTGCTGTTTCTCAACTGATCCTGGTGTTGAAGCTGAACTTCGAGTTCTCTTTTTACCACTGGGTGTTTCGTATTCGCCTAATCTGTCTATTCTCATAAAGTTCTTGACATGAGAAACAAGTTGTTTTGCCCCTTCAGGATTAACATGTACCCCGGATGGGTCATTTTTATCAAACAATGTTTTAATGGGGTTGACACCCATGCATGGTCGACAGAAATCATCCCAAAAATCGACGAAAGATAGCCTTTGATCTTTTGAACATACCTTTTCCATATACAAATTTACAGAATGAGATGTTAGATTACATTTTGTTAAAGTTTGACCTTTGCCCTTTCTTGGCAGTATACTGCATATATATCTTCGAGTATGGTCTTGAGGAAACGATGATAGTCCGTCGGAAGGGGACGATAAATGGCTGGCCCGTGTTAAGAGAGAGCCATATCTCTTGCACGTTAAAGACACCCTTGTAGATTTCGAAAAAGAGTAGGCTAGCACTCGCACCCGCAAAGTGGAAAGGGATTAATATAAGTTGCAAAACTTGTTTCCCAATCCACTATAAATAAATAGGTTTAAACTTAAACTGCATATATCCGCATTTGGAAATTCTGCTTTTACTTTATTTAAAGCATTTGTTATGTTAACACAAATTATTTCTTTATCTGTATTGTTTTTTGTGACGTCGTTTGTACGCAAACCAAAGATGACCTTCGACACATAATTGTTATCAACACTTTTGTCCAGTGTGACTAAAAGTTTGTCAATGTCTTCTGCTGTACTACCAGAAACAGATGCATTGTGTATTCTGTTGTCAGATATCTTGAGACGTCAACAGTTTGATGCACCTAAAATGATTGTATTATGGGGTAATGGTAAACAATTGTCTTCGTTTTCAGGAACAGATTGTATATAAGCCGAGTGTTTAGTGGTATCGTTGTCAATGGAGACATTCAATTCCTCGATCTGATCTTGTTCCGTAGTTTCTCGTCCCTCCCTAATTTCATGAACATAGTCCCCGTATTCATTCTCTTCAGTTATTTTCTCATTTTGCTCGTCTTTTCTTACGGTTTGTCTATTTCGATTGCAGTTTCGTTTGATATGACCTTCTTGACCGCATTCGAAACATACGTTATCTGTGTGCGAACAGTCTCGAATAATATGGTCGTGGCTACTGCAACGAAAACAGTGTCGCTGTCGCTCTTGTCTTTGTGGTTTCATATCACAACGGTATGAAGGGTGGTCCGTTCGACTACAGTATCGACATTGGGTTCTATTGTTGTCAGCAAAAAGTCGGATTTCAAATTTGGTGATATTGGGGATGGTTGGGACGCAATTTATCAGCTGAATATACCGCGTACCGGTTTCAATGTTAGTACCTCTTATAGTCCTCCTTTAAATTGAGTCTTGGACTACTTCACCGTATTTTCTCATAAATGTACAAATTGCAAGATCACCCAACTGGACATGTGCATCCTTAATCGTAACATGTGTCACCTCTTTTTCAACATCAACAAATTTGTAATGATAGTTTTTAATTTCGATACCCTTTATTAGTAATAATATTTTCGATGCCTGATCATCAACAGTTACAACACATTCTCTTTCAGTCAATTGTATAGCTTTAACCTTTTCTCTGTTTATATATTTTTCCAGTTCGTTTAGAATATCTGTATGTGTGATCCCCTTGATATACTTTGAACTAAAGTGTACTGAATTGTATCTTTGTATTTGTTGATTATTGCGGTGAACTGTGTCTAGTTCGCTCGCCATTTTGTAAACAAAACGATATGTGTTCACTTAGAAATCAGTTTTGACAGTTTGTTTACTTCATTTTCACTTACTCTTGGACGGGAAGGACCTCTGCAATGAATTTAGGTTATATATCCGACGAAAAGTACAACAAGCAATAGGTTTAAAGATGGTTTTATTTTTTATTTTTACCGGAGCTTGCGAAAACACTACATGTCACATCAAGGGCAGATAACTCCTTTCTAAAAAAAATCCTTATCAATGAACAAGTTTGTAAGAAAAGTATATCTGTAGCCCACAATTATTCAAAACATTCAACTATCAGTTCTAGTGTATTCGGGATATATCATTTGCTTGTTAATCGATCAACGTGCATTGGGAAATATTTCATGCATATTAATGAAGAGAACAAATTTATATATGTACGTTTCATCAAAAAGTGTAGTTATTCCTAAGAACACAATTGCGTTCCTTTCATTGAAGATGTATTCTTGTATTGCTATATCTGAATCTCAGTGTATGACAAAACTCAGAAAAAGACACGTCATTATTGCATTTGGTTAATACTACCGTTATCTTAATGATATTTGTTCGTTAAATAATCCTCTAAATATACTACAGAAATTTACCCAAAGGAACCTACTTTAAATAAATCTAACACAAACAGCAGTAGTAATGTTGTTCTTTTCTGTATTTATACATCTCAATTGTTACAGTCTGGCTATTGTTTACTCAATGTGAGTATACAACCCCAATATTTGAAATGGAATACTGAAACAGTATATATTTATCATTACATTCCATCTGCTAGCACTCTGATATCTAAATATTCTGAATATACTTATCAATTCCCTAGTACAGAGTCAGCTAGAATTACTTGTGTATTAGAATTAACAAACTATTACACAAATAATATACACATTAAAAATCTATAGATAGTAAACATACGACTGTACAGAGTCAGAAGAGGGAATATCTTCTTTGGTAAAACATATTTATAAGGACAAGCAAAGCAATTCATAAAAAGGTCGTAATGATATTCATAGAAGCTAATCTCATAGTCAACTCGATTAACATCAGCAATGCTCAAAACGGTGAAAACATATGGCCTCCTAGGTATAATGCCATGTTTGCTGCAGTTTATTGCGCACTGTTTGTGAGCTGATTCTCCTCAATCCTGTATTCAAATTGCAGTGACTGTTGCGACAATTCTTCAGAATGTAGCGATCTCAAAGAGTTGGTAGGTGAGGTCGTGCAACCCTCGGGTTGTGCTAAGTACTGCCAGTCTGCTGGTATATGTTCAAAAGTGTGCTCTGATTAACATTTTTTGTTCTTTCTACTTCACCTCTGAACTCTCCGGCATGGATACGGCCAATGACGATATATCAAAAAGCGGGGTCCAACCTTTGCATGGCAGCGTTAAAACTTTGTGATGAATTTAATTTTCAAAACGGTCCTTATTTGCACAAAAATGTATCAGTTGCGTTGACCATAAAATTCTCGAGATAAAGCAAGCAAAATTTCGCGGCGAACACGGTCATATTCAATTTGAGCAATTTGCAAATTTCACTTGGCGGAAAGCCAAATCAAAAGAAAGTGTATTTAAAGATTAAAGCTTGTCTGTAAATAGTCGAAAATGCAATTGACTGTTTCAATTAACCTTGTAAAATACATGTTTTCCATTTTGAAAATCTGCAGTTCCTTTTTTAACAGTATTTAAGATGAGGTAAATTTCCATAGAATTTCAATTCTCTACATTATACTGAATTTAGTGGTCACCTTTTGTAACCAATTAAATATATGCAGATGTCAATATCATTCCAATTATTTAACATTCTAAAATTGAAAAAAAAACTAACTAGTTCTTACTATAAAATACAAAAAACAAAACTTTTCAACAAGCATGTTAATAAACGAGAAAATCCCTGTATCGTATCACTACTTTTAGTTTATAGCATCTATTTAACTGTTCGTAAATATTAATAATGTTATCTTTGTAGTTACTAATCTGAAATTGCTCAAATGTCTGCAACAATATAAAAGTCAGGTCTGGCGTTTTTATGGTAAATTCCTACCATTCCTACGTGATGCTAATGTACTTATACCAACCACAAGATGATCAATATTCAGAAGTCTGATAAACTCCAGTATAAAAAAAACTCATTTCCATTTTTTGAAAAATGACATTATTTTGTATATGTTTAAAGTCTCCTCTAAAAGACTACACTAAAAGGATCATTTTACAATCAACACTGCTGCAAACATCCACCCTCAATTGTCAAGACAGTTATTTTTACACTGGGTCACGGAGGTTCAATTGTCTTGTTCTGTGCCATTTCCGGTATCATATTCTGGACAATTGGTATGGTCTGGAGTGATCTGCTATGTCTCTACAAATTAAACAAATGATGTGGTATGATTGCAAATGACAATGACAATGCAAATGATAACTCCCCTCCAGAGACGATAACAACAACAATGGGTGACCATAAGGCCGTCAACGGTTTATTTCTCACAGTGTGTACCATCTTGTTATTCTTATGCAAATGTTGAAGTAATTATGGGTATTTTTTTCTTTTGAGGACACAGTATTAGTGCAGATAATAAGTTTTTTTCAAGAGTTATAATGCATAAATGAGCCTTTTGTGAAGGACTAGATATCACTCATTTAATGAAATAAAGATAAAGTATATATTTAAAAATATCTCCAAATATTTCCGAAGAATGAAAACAATAATAATAGTTCTCATCTTTATCATTAAAATTCAAACCTTTTTAATAGAGTATTGTAGATTGTTATGACAGCAAATAGTCTGTATAGCAATGTATTGGTACTAATTTTGACCCTTCTAGTCATTATTATTCATATGAAGAATTCCTACCAAACCTTTTTATAAACAAAATGAAAAAAAAACATCTTGCCATGTCTTTTTCTTGAAATCGACATAAGTGTACTGTTACTTCGAGTATTTGTGCCAATTTGATGAGGGAATCCTTAATCGACTGGATTATGTGTTATCTTGTTACACCACTGTCCCGTGGGGGTCAATGGTATGTTTATGTTAGTGCTTGGGTCAGTTTAAGGGACCTATAAATGGTTTGACAATGTTATTTGGTATGCAAATGTATTAGCATTGGTACATCTTAGTATCGGAGATGATTTTGCCCTGTCCCCTCAGCAATGGTCCATTGACCTAGCTATATAATGTTTTGCAAACTCACCATGTTCAAATACTACCATTTGGTTTCTCTTTTGAATAGTTGACATTTTTTTTTCATGCGTAGTTATTTTTATTGCTTAGTATGCGATATTGGTTTTGTTTATCATTAAAGACTGTTCAAAATAATTTAACATCCATGTCCTTTTGTCTCCACTGGATAGCTGTCTCATTGGCAATCATACAAATCTCCTTGTTTTCACTTGCAACAAGGATTTATGACAATCTTGACAAACTCATTTATCAAATTTATACAAGACGAGGATGTTTTTCTAACGCAATTAAAAACTGTTTAAGCTTAGTAATAATAAGAAAACCTGAGTTCGACCATACGCAATTGGTGGTCTGACAGCTGAACTCCGACGAAATTCAAAACGGAGAGTGCCTAATCAAATGGCAAAATCAAATGATAATACACATCAAACGAATGAACAACAACTGTCAATTACCTGACTTGGTACAGGCATTTTCAAATGTAGAAAATGGTGGTTGAACCCGGTTTTATAGCGCTAAACCTCTCACTTGAGTGACTTCTATGTTTTTATTGATGAAAGGGAGACATATATGTATGTTTTAATCTACGAAAACAGTTTTACTTTTATGTTTTTTTTGTTAAATGTTATTTTTTTAGACATCTATCATGTTCACAAAAACAACATACTAATTTGTGTAAAAGGACTTAGTGATACTTACGTTTTTTACTGTTACATGTCGAAGAAAGATTTTTTAAACAGAGGCAAATGTAATATTCGAGACTGGAAATAACAAATTTGTGCAAAGTGTTCAAATAATCAGAAATCTATCACTTATTTTTTCATGCGAATATAGATAAAAATGTCACTTGAAAATTTGTATATCTTTAAATATTAAAATGACATAGTGTGGCAGCTGAACCCTTAAGGTTTGTTAAAATTTCAAATTAAAAAAATAATCAAATAACTCACACGGTATATGCAGCGATTGTTCAGAATTATTACTGTTACATCATAAAAAGTATGGTGAATTAATGTCCTTATGATGTAATAATTATTAACATGAGTGCAGTTTGGTAATTTTACACCAGGGTGCAATTCAGTTTTACCGGAAATACCTGTACCAAGTCTGGAAAATGACAATTATGTTCATCCGTTGGTTGATATATCATAAGTGAGTCCCGCGAGATTTGACCAATACATTCAGTTTGGCCGCTGCTATCAAGCGTGACAGCACGGACTTTAACAGCTCTTGAGTAGAGCGTGGTTGTAGTGTTTAAAGTAAAGAAGTTTCTTACTGTGGAAGTAAGTTTTTTAAATCTAGTTAAATGTAGTTAATGCTTTCAATGTATTTTGTTGATAACAGCTAGTAGTTGTGGTTTAATGCTGTTTTTATAATTAATGTACTAAAATGGAGTTTGCGTCTGCATTGGTTGCAACGCGTATTGAGAACTGTCCTGTATGTCGGGAAGTGTTGTATGATTTAAAGCTTTAAGTGGCGTTTGCATAGGTTGCAGCGTTAAATGAAGATATTGTCAGAGATTTTTGTTAAATATATCTAGGGGGAAGAAAGCTCCGAATTTTGCGTTATTGTCGAGGTATTGGAAATAATAACTTTGAAGGAGAATGTTTTTGGTTTAGTTCATTCTAGGAGTTTAAGAGCACATTTATTTATTTTTTTTTGAATGTTCATACGTTAATTTAGAAAAAGATATTTGTATCTCATACCTGTCAACTCACCCGTTTTTTGCGGGTGACACCCGTTATTTTCACCTCTCACCCGGGAGTTTTTCTTTACCCGGCGGGTCCCGGGAATTTCTAACATTACCCGTTTCACCCGGATTTCTGACCGGAATTGTTTCCGGTATTTAGAAGTAATACGACCTTCGGTTTTATCGGTCTTTTTCAATGTAACCAAAAGTCAAAATGTAGGACTGTTTACCTGAGCTACGTACCGTGTAAATTAATGTTCTCTGACAGTGAAATAGCTTCAGGTTATTCCTGTGGAAAAACTAAAACCACCCAAATAGTAAAGAGGGCCCTTTCAGTTGAAAATAACAAAGTGGTAGTTGAAAACAAGCCAAGATTTTTTGTTTTGTCAAAACTTGCTAAAACATTACTGGTTTTGCCAAACAGCAATGCAGACAGTGAGAGGGCATTTTCTTTAGTAAAGAAAATAGCTACAGAGTTTAGGGCTGATCTTAATAAGGATACACTGTGTGCTCTTCTTTCTTGTAAAATGAATACACATTTGCATTGCTATGAACTGAAACCAAGTGCAGTTCTTTTAAAGAATGCCAAGTCTGCTACTATGGAATATAACAATAGTCTGAAATAAACTTGTATACATGTTCTAACTGTTTCATATACATATTGACTATATAAATTATATATAAACATATTTTTGTTCTTCAATTGAGCCCGCAAAATGTCGTACGCGTTATGACCTGAGATTTTTTTTCTCAATGCAGGTCATGACCTGACTTTTCATTTTCAGAGGTTGACAGGTATGGTATCTTCAATTTATGACGAAGACAGTCCGCATTGCACGATTTTTAATGGCGGATTTGTAATGGGGTTACTAAATTTATTTTTATTAATTTCAGCTATGGCTCAGGTATTGAAGTCAGATTGCTCCCTGGCGGGTAAAAGTTTAATCCCGATCATTTTGAGGGTAAAAAACGCAGATGCAGAAGCGGTTTTAGAGCTGTCAAGACTGAAGAAAGATGAACCTTTAGAGAGTTTAACAAAAGTGGAATTAATTGCTCAGTTTGAGAAGCTGACAGGTAATTTATATTTTATTATAACGTTTTCTTAAGACTTTCAGAGAACCTTGTATTCAAAGTAAATATGGCTTTAATTTTTTGTTTTTGATAATTTAATTAGCTTCATTTGACCGATAATGCTCTTTTGAACAAACACTTTGTTAGAAATGTAGATCTGCATCTGGTGCGATAAATTTAGCCTTAGGTTTTTATGTTAATTCTTGTTATTTAGTGTCATCAGAAGTTATGATTTTATTGACAGGAACTTGGCAAGTTACCTCCGTGATTTTCGCTTTTCACGGTTCGTGATTTTTTACACATACATGAAATTGTATCTGTTCCGTTTGATTGATTAGTGCCTTATTTAATTCCAGGTGAATCCGTTAAAGATGTATTAATTGTTCTGTGTGGGAAGGATGACAATATTGAGAATGTGAGACTTCTAGTGCATGAAAGCATATTGTTGGCCAATTCTGTTGGTGCTAGAGGTCAGAGGTTAAGACTAGTAATCCGAGTACAGATACACCAGCGGCGAAAGGTATGAATGTTTCTTTTTACCTTTTTCTTTGGATAAGTT
This sequence comes from Mytilus galloprovincialis, assembly GCA_037788925.1. Classification (NCBI taxonomy): domain Eukaryota; kingdom Metazoa; phylum Mollusca; class Bivalvia; order Mytilida; family Mytilidae; genus Mytilus; species Mytilus galloprovincialis. Next base: position 54,603,713 of record CM075340.1, on the reverse strand, counting down.
TGCTTGTCCGTCTGTTCTAATTTAGCCCTTATTAAATGCTTATCGAAGATAATCTCTCCTTATTTGTAACTTGATGTTTATGAACCTTTATGTAGGTTTTTGTTTATTTAAGTGAGATATTATTCACGGCAACATTTATCATTCACGGCAACAGATCTAGTCTTGTTTTGTTGCATTTTCAAGAAATCTGGATTTCTTTGCTAAGTAAACTTAATTTTTTACAGAAAACAAGACTTGATAATTTTATATAGTTTTTCGTTATTTCGTTTTACACTTAATTTTGTTTTAATGTTGGCACTACTTTCATGGTTTCCTACATTTACAGCTTACGAATGTTATTTAGAGCAAGACATTGTCCTGTATTTGTATTGCTAGTATGTTTTGATATTCTTGATTTTCCTTTTGATATATATTTTAAAAACTGTTGCAAGGAAGTTTAGTTATTTTTCGTTTTGTTTGTTGTAGGAAGTGATGGCAAAGCGGCTCAGGGAGACCCATCCACAACAAACCAGCAGCTGCAAGCAATGAGACAAGACCTGGATGAGTTGAAGAAAAATTCAAAGGTTTTACAGGTAGATGAAGCACTATCTTACGTTAGAACTTTGGCAGCAAGACCAAAACTCACAACACCGGGAGTATTACTTGCGGCCATCGAAATGTTGGTTGATGCAGCTAACAAAGCGAATCATAAGGACTGTTCTTTATTTTCAAAATCTTTTTCAATGTGTAAAAAATACGAAGATTATGTTGATTTTTGTGGGCTCGTCTTAAAGTTATTTGGTTCCCAGGAGGACAAGAAGATTTCCTCCTTAATTTCAGACTGGGCAAAATCTAAAAAATACGAGGAACCATCAGGTTCAAGGGAGAGGCAGGATATATTAGATGCTCCACCTACTTCAGCTCCTGCATTTCCTTTTCCTGGATATGGATATCAGAATCCAGGTTTTGGTTTCCCGTATCCTAATTTTTATCCAGGGCCAAACTATAATTCAGGTGGTTTTAGGCCTCCAAGAATGCAAGGAGGTAGAGGCAGGAGAGTGTCAAACGGTGTATGTTATTTTTGCAAGGAGTCGGGACATTTTATTGCAAATTGTCCAAAGATGAAAAAAGACAATTAATTATGTATTTTGTATATTTTTTAATTTTAATCTTTTAGATGCCTTTCCCTTTCCCAGGAGCTTCGATCTCCAGTGAAAATTTTTTCACGCGGGCAAGGGTTGAGTGTCTCTCTCCTTTATTTTATTTTATAAATCTCAAGCAATTTTTCAGAGTTGAAAAGATTTTCTTTTTTGTTAATTTCAGAATATCAGGGATCATGAACCTTTGGCTAAGAAAGAAAAGTTTGAGCCAGAAATTCCAGATTGGGAGTTAAAATCGGGTTTCGATCCACTTAACGTTAAATTAAGAAAGCAAAGTGACATACTTTTAGTAAATTTTAAAGGAGAGATCACCCAACCCTCTGATTGCTTACCAAGTGCTGAAGAGGTTGTAAATGGTAGCGACTATGATTTTGAGGATCTGTCTTTTTTAGATCCTAATTTTTTCAAAGCAGGAAATTTAATGTATTGTTCAGAACAATGGGAGAAAATAGGTTGTCCTGGTGAAATTTTGGACTGGATTAAACAGGGGGTAGATATTAGGCCCATGTTTAAACATTTTAAGGGAAATTTTAGGGGTCGTTGTTACGATTCAAGTCTTCCCCAACCTGCTTATTTTCAAAATTCTGCTAGTTGCTAGGACGCGTTTTGTGATAATCTTGCGGTAGTTAATGCTTGGAGTAATCAAGGAGGTAGAGACCCCTCGTTGAATGGAGTTTTGCGAAAGATATTCACTCTTTCAAAAACAGTTAACATGGACCTACGTCTTGTATATGTTAGTTCTAGTAGAAACCCCGCTGACAGGGAGTCCAGAAAGTTGAGATTATCATATGCTATGTTATCTCCTATGAAGTGGAAATTTGTTGAAGAGAGGTTTGGTCCCCACACTTCAGATTTGATGGCATTAGACTCGAATGCTATGAATGATACTAATGGTAATCCGTTAAAACATTTTACACCATTCCCCACAGTTCTTTCAGATGGTGTTAATGTTTTTTCTCAGGACTTGAATTTGGAAGAAAACCCATATGTGTTCCCCCCTTTTTGTTTAATTTTTCCCGTTTTGAAGTTTTGTGCTCAGATTGGGGTTAAGAGTTGTACATTTGTGGTTCCTGAGTTGTTTCCAAGACCAGTGTGGTGGCCTTTTTTCTGGGAACATGTGTCAGTATGGAATGTTTTAGCTGAACGAAATGAACACAAAGCCCTGTTGTATCCATCTACTAAAGGGTTTAAGTTGGACACTAATGGTTTACCATGGCGTTTAATTGTCGCACGACTTCATTTTTAGTTTCACCTTTTTGTAGAATGGTGTACCACGAGTTTGGCTGCCAGCAGAACAGTGTTTAGTGTGTGGTTATGCAAATGATGTTGGGTATCAATTTTGCCAGTCATGTGGACAAAACCCCGTTTTGATTGAAAGTTCGGAAAGAATCACGAGTAATTGTTCAGTGGAAAGGCGTTTGAGATATTTAGACAGTTTAGTTGGAAGCACTAGTTATAATAAGAAAAAACTTTCGCTGGAAAAAGAGTTTGAGAAGTTTTTATTTGGAGGTGAACCTGTTAAGTGTTTAAAAACCGCTTCCCCTTTAGATGTAAGGCGATTTATGGTCATGAAGGATTCAAGGGGGAAAACGCAAGTACATGACTTAACATGTGAATTTCTTGGTAAGTTGGGTATTCATTCATGTCAGTGTCCGTTAAGGTTAGCAGCGGGAACTGTTCAGTCTATGCTAGGACAATTAAAAGCTATATTTGAATCTAATGGTCGGGGTTCTGAGTGGAATGAAATAACTAAAATTGGTAATCCTGTGTGTAGTCCAGAGGTAGACAAATATTTGCATGCTATTCAATTTGAGCAGTCAAAATCCCATGTTGTACAAAAACAGGCAAAACCTCTGTTTTTAGACAAACTCCGATCAATTAGTGTTCATATTGATGATTTGTTGTTGGATCCTGTTTTGAAATCATCTGAAAGATTCATATTCCTTAGAGATCAAGCTTTCTTCAAAGTTCAATACTTTTCAGGGGACAGAGCGAATGACTTGGGCTTGTGTATTTCACAAGAGGTTAAATTATTACCAAATGGTGACGGTTTTCTATTTTCACACACAGTAGGCAAAACACTTGGAAAAGGGAAAGTGAATGAATTTTCCATCTTAAGATTTGATGATACTGTAATTTGTCCAGTTAAAGCACTGGAAAGGTATGTTGAAGGTGCCAGGGCACTTGGGGTTGATTTACGGTTTGGTTATTTATTCCGTACTTTGAGTAAAAATCGAAAAGATGTTACTGACAATCCTGTATCTTCGAATGCTATGTATGATCGCTTGAGGAAATATTTAAAGAAACTCGATATTTACGACGGTGAGACCCCTCATGGAATTCGGGGAGCTTGTGCTATTACTTTAGCTTTGTCAGGGGGGTCTACAAGTGACGTCATGCAGCATATAGGTTGGTCTTCTTCGTCCTCTTACCAAAGATATAGTAGATTGTCAAGTATGGTAGGAAGAGGGTCAGTCAGTTCCATCATGGCTAATACAGGGGTTTCTGAATCTAATATTTGTAGATCTATATTCGAGTCGTATTGTGAGGTCAATAAACTGTCCAGTGTTTTTCAGTGACAATTTGAAGTGTTTAGAGTAAAAGTTTGTTACTTTTGATGCTTGTTTAATTATTTTTTGTATTTTGAGGGAATTATGTACTACTACTTTTATGTATATTGACTATGACTAGCTTGTATTTTGAGGGATATTATGTATTTCTATAAGTATGAAGGTATGTAAAAATAGAGAATTTTTTTTTTTTTATTATTATTTTTTTAAATTGGACTTGCCTCTATTTTTCGAGGCATATTATGTATTACTATTTTGTACATGTATGTTAAAATTGAATTTTGTGAAGACGTACTGTATTGAATACACTTTTCTTTAATAAATATTACTTTTCATAATCTGTTTAACGTAATTTGTTTTGAAAACAAGTTTTTTAAGTTTAGAGGGAGACTTGTGGTTTCTGTTCTATTTAGATATGCGAATTGCTTACATCAACAACATTTGATCTTGGCTGGTTTGTTGTCTCATTGGTAATTAAACAACATCTGATTTTATATGGACAAAAATGGACAACATATTACACATGTCATTCTCTACACATTCTTTTTATTTCATACATGTAGTGGATGTATTGAATATTCAAGAGTATTTCCCTGATTATGGGAAATAAGGGATAAAGGGCAAAGACACCAAACATTTCTTAGTCACCCGATGTAATACATAAAAACCATCTAGAGCTCATGCACCACTTGATCGTTCTTGAAGTATGCAAAAACTACTGCATAACAGATAGTTCGCTCTGGGTGTCTACAAACATAAGAGCAGTTCAACTGAAAATATTAACACTTTAATTTAAGTCATAGGTTGCATACGTTTGTTAAATAAAATTCATGGTATGGAGCATGCACGTGAAAGTCTCAGAAACAACACAAGAAGTACACGGAATAGTTAGCAGTTGGCATAATTTGCTTTTATCAGTTTTCTGCATGGGATGTATTCATTTGAAATTTCTTAACTTTTTGATGTTTGCTTAGATGGCGATATTTCAAGTTTTGTCATGGACTCAAAACTTCCATTTGTTTAAGAATTTTGACTTCTTCATTTATACAAGACAATTTTTAAGTTTTGGGTGAGTATTGGGAATGTTAAAGGTTAGAATTTGGGAATTATAAGTGTGTTGTCGTTATACTAGCTTATAGTATTGAGGTCTGCTGTGTAACCCAATTTTCACCCAATACTCGTATAAATTTGGTCATATCGAGCAAGGGCTCACCTATGATATTACTATATCATAAGTGAGTCCCGCGAGATTTGACCAATACATTCAGTTTGGCCGCTGCTATCAGAGCAAAGCGGGACTTGCACATGCTCTGCATGAAGTCGATACAAAGGTGGACCTACACATGCTCTGTGCATGCTGTCGATACAAAGATGGACTTGCACACACTCTGTGCATGATGTCGATACAAAGGTGGATTTGCACATGCTCTGTGTATAATGGTGGTGCCGTACAGATGGAATGAGCGTGTGAAGTCGGTACAAAACTTAAAAAAAAAAAAAAGAAAAAAAAAAAAAAACACGAAAGTACATGTATCTCGATATGGCTAAGTTCAAACCCAATTTTCACCCAATACTCATATAAATTTGGTCATATCGAGCAAGGGCTCACCTATGATATTACTATAGTCAAGAGTACGCCTTTGTATGATTTTATGGACTTTTTAAAATTTACCTCGAAGTTCGGTAATTTTGTTATTCAATATGTGTATTGTTTACCCGTACCGGATTGTTTTTTAACATCGTCCATAACATTATCACAAATAGATAAATTAAATGGGCCAGCTTAATGGTGCATGTCAGTGTCTAAATTATTAAGTGAATCAATCAATCGAACATTGCTTGTTTACAACAAATAGTACGTTGGGGGCCGAGTGAATTTATAAAGGTTTTTTTTAAATCAATACTGGTTCCTCAGGACAAGGATGGCATGAATTATCCTCGAGTGTTCACTTCCGATAAGAGTGTACGAGGACGTGCCAAAAATATGAATCATAATTTTGTATAGATTATTTGGCACAACTTTTTACTTGATTGGCTTTCAAACTATTTTGATCTGAGCGTCACTGATGAGTCTAATAAAACGCGTGAATTATAAGCCTGGTACCTTTGATAACTATTTGCAAGATTTAATATAAAAATTACCGTCCTTTTTATAATATTTCATATTAAAATGCATTCACGTTTGATAACCGTATATTGATTTGGGGTATGTATGATAAACATATCATATATAAATATGCTACAATCTTACATTATTAATGGTCATGGATTTATTTATTCAACTGTTATTTTAGGGTGGGATTTAAGTCCGTTTTATTACGCACAACACTTATTCCTCTAAATTTTTACAGATAAAAATGTAAAAACAGCAAATCTAACGATTAAAATTCTTGATTTTACATGTCGTAGCGTGCTAAATATTTAAAGCCCACTGCTTTAAAACTAAACAAAACTAAAATACATGGATGTGCTGAATGAAATGGGTCATTGTAGTGTGCAAGGAATGATTCTGGGCTATATGTAGTACGCATAGATACAGCTGACTGACGAAAGGGTATCTGGTGAAATGCAGATGCAATTATTTACGGTGCACAATTTTGAATTTTTTGAAATACTAAGGCTTTTCTACCTCAGGCATAGATTACCTTAGCTGTATTTGGCAACACTTTTAGGAATTTTGGATCTCAATGCTCTTCAACTTCGTACTTTATTTGGCTTTTTTAAAACTTTTTTGGATTCGAGCGTCACTGATGAGTCTTTTGTAGACGAAACGCGCGTCTGGCGTATATATAAAATTTAGTCCTGATATCTATGATGAGTTAATTCACCATGAAATATCTCTTGAATAAAGTGTTCTGTTGCTGTGGAAATTAAATTAATCGTTCATTGATGATGATTTCCATACCTGCCAACTGTCACTATTTGCGGGGGATTTCCCCCATGGAGGCTCCCAAATTGAAATTTTGAAAGAGCAATTTTATCCACAATTTAAACAAAACAATTAATTTTATAATGACTGTAGGCTTAAGAAAGTATGAAGAAGCCAATAAACAACATTAAAATTAATTTAAAGGCCCCCTTGAAGGTTTTTTAGGACTATGACAGCCATCTTGCACGCAAAACCCCCATGGGCATTTTGAAAAGTTGGCAGGTATGGAGTTCCTCCGACTTGTTTCTGACAAATGAAACCCCATGTTTGTGCCTTGAATCAATTTTACAAACTTACTTAAATTATTTACTAAAGCGGTTTACTATTCAGTGAAACAGACTTATATTTAATCTGAAATATTTGCCTTTCAGTTACATCTATGTCTAAGCTATTTACATTTTTTGTTTGTTTAGCCTTTTCAACCTTTTTAAATTAGCTTTTTGTAGACAAAACGCGCGTTTGGCGTACATTTTTTTAATCATGGCATGTATGATGAGTTTATATGCTATTGAAAAAGACAAACTGAATTACATTTTTGTTATTGTACACAAGAGGAAGCAATCTAGAAATTTGAAATGAACTTTGTTTAACTTCGAATTTTGCTTCGACCTTGAAATATTATTTCATATAAGAAAACAAAACACAAACATAACAGAAATTACCAGGAACATGCACTATTTAGAATAAAGATGTTTGTCTTCCTTTAAATAAAATATTTGAATTATTATGCATAAAGTATCAAATGTCGCTACGCTCGATAATAGACTATCAGTACAATCAGTAATCTTTTTTGTTTGTTTTTGAGATGCGTAGGAGTCAGTCATTATAGCTGTCGTAGTCAATAATACTGTCCTTTATGCAGTCTATATCACACGATAATGACCAGTTTATCAATAACTATTATGTAATTACAACGCAGAATGCGTAGAACACAATACTCAATCATGTCTATACCACTTGATTTTATCTGATTTTTAAAAATAAAATTTCAGCAAAGGGGAGTTGGGAATCCATAACAAATACAAGTTACAGTTGATTCCATGTCTTTCATCATCTTGGATTATACAATAGCAAATCACAATCGGGGTAGATTTTTAATCAAAATGAAATATACAAGTTTTGATACAAGAATATATTTCATTTTTGCTTCATTTTATTATCAAAACAGTGTTTTAAAACACAAATTTTTTTCTGTATGATTCAATTTTTAACACTTTGATATACAGGCAACCTTTCTTTCATAAAGGAATATGTAAGGAATGTACCTAATTTGTTTTGTAGAAAGAAAATCAGAGTCCCGGTTCCTATTTCTTTTTGTCTGAAAGGACAACTTTCACAAAGTTACAGTAAGTTATGGTGTTAAAACAGAACAGAATTAAACAACTGTTTACCTTTCTTTAGTCGGGTTTTGACGCTTTGACACATTCCCCATTTCTATTCTCAATTTGAATATATGTTTCATTTTTCTTGTTGCTGGACAGGTCTACGTTGTCAACTGCTAAATTATTATTTTCAATATTTCGATCCCTTTGACTTTATAGAGAGAGAAAAAAAAAACAATCAACCACAGATGTTTTTTGATTAAAGTTTTTTTTTTAAATTTCAGATGATATCAAACACTTGAAATTTAGTCTAAGAAGCACTCTTACAAATGGAGAACTAGAAAATATAGAAGATGGCCAAGATCTCATTACTACATTAGAAAAACGAGATTTGTTGTCTCAGAAAAATGTGTCTCTGTTGCATAATTTGTTGGAGAAAAAATGTGGAAGATTAGCTACAATAGTTGGTGCTTATGACTTAACTATCACGCCTCAAAGAACATTCAACAAAGGTAAAATCTGATATTACATAGATTTCAATTTAGTAAAGTTTTTGTCACCATAGAAGACTTTATCTTATTTCAGATTATGCATAACAAAAACAGAATTTTAGCTTAGAGGAGCTTTAACTTAATACAAACACATTTCAGACAATATCTAGGTCACCTTATCTTTATGGCAACAGGAACACTATCTAAATTTTCAAGAACAGGATCATTCCATTTAGTTTTTTTTCTCAAAATCATCGAAAATAATTGAAGAAAAAGATAAAACACTTTTTCAGGTATTTTAAATGTTAATATGGATCTATTAAACTCACCCAATTAATATATTCGAGAGATCAAATAAATATATATGCTTGTTTTCTGTAGATCCAGACAAATTAGTAATAGGTAAAATAATCTTATTTTTATTAAAACTTTTACATTTTAAGTAGCAACATTCCAGCAGCACCTGCATACGGCGTATATATCTCCCAATTGATACGATATTCCCGTGCTTGTATTTTTTATCATGATTTCCTTGATAGATGGTTGCTGCTCAAAAGGAAGCTATTTAACCAAGAGTTCAAAATGGTGAAGTTGAAATCATCACTTCATAAATTTTACGGACGCCATCACGAGTTGGTCGACCGTTATGGTTTCACAGATGATATCGGATATGTTCCTTACGTCGTAACTACAATCCTCTTCCCTTTCATAAATGTGACCTAACGAAATAGACTATATACCGGGTTTGTAATAACATGATCAACACGACGGTTGCCACATGTGGAGCAGCAGTGGCAGATTAAGGGGCGGTCCCCTTTTATCCTGGGTTGGGACCCCCTTTTTAAAAATGGCTGGATTCGCCCATGAGCAGGATCTGCTTACCTTTCCGGAGCACATGAGATCACCCCCAGTTTTAGTGGGGTTCGTGTTGCTTAGTCTTTAGTTTTCTATGTTGTGTCATGTGTACTATTATTTGTCTGTTTGTCTTTTTCATTTTTAGCCATGGCGTTGTCTGTTTATTTTCGACTTATGAGTTTGACTGTCCCTCTGGTATCTTTCATCCCTCTTTTACATATACTTAATTCAAAAATGATCTGGACTTTAAAGACACTAAAACCTAATTTTCTTGTTTTTAACGGTGACGCTGATGAATGCTAATTCTCTTGATAATAAAATCACCATAGATACCAGGGATGAAAATACGAAGTTGAAGATAACTGGGGACCAAAAATTACGAAAGGTTTTGCTAATTGCAGCTAAGGTAATCTATTCCCGGGTTCTCATTGATATTTAAGGTAGATCAGAAGTCTTTAACCATTTTTGGATTGTAAAAATACTTATTATAAATACCAGGCTTAAATTTGGAACAACAGACGCACGTTTCGTCTTCAATCGACTCATAAAACAGCAGATAGCATTCGGTCTAGATCTATATTTAAATTAGCAAAAAATTGATACCGGAATGTAAAATGTTTTCTTAAACGTTTTCTTACTTGGTAATCTATCAATTCGTTTTTCTTTAATTAATTCACTTTAATGAAGTTAGATTCAGATACTAGAAGTTAAATAAAGATACAGAATTGAAAGGAATGTACGGCAAATTTATCGATTTAGGTTTCTTTAACAAGAAAACAAGTACGTTAACTTCAACTTTTTTTTGTTATTTTCTAAAAGCACATTATGAAAACTATTTTTGAAAAACTTTTGAAAGACTTTTAAATTCAAACCTTTAAATTTTTGTCTATTTACTTAAAAAGTGTATTCATATGTATATGCCATTCCAATTGATATTGTATAGTGTGTCTTTCTATGTTGTGATATTACACTATATTGATAAAGGGTAGGGTGAAAGTTGTCGCATTTAAAAACGTTTAAACTCGCCGAATTTGTTTGCACCTGTCATAAGTTAGGAACCTTATGTTCAGTGGTTGTCTATTGTTGATTTGGTTCATAAGTGTTTTTCAGTTTTCGTTTTTATATAAATTAGACCGTTGTTTTTCCTGTTTGCATGCTTTTACACTAGTCAGTTGTTGGACCCTTTATAGCTTGCTGTTCGGTGTCAGTCAAGGCACCGTGTTGATGGCCGTACTTTGAATTATAATGGAGAGTTGTTTGATTGGCTCTCATACCAAATCTTCTTATTACTGTGATTTTTAAAAACTTAAAACGTTGCACAAAGACTATCAATACAAATTTATAATTAGCTGTTGTTTACTTAATATGGATACAATGAGATAAGATTTTGTATGTCAAAACAAAATTAACGAAAAGACCCCCAGAAGATTTTATTTTTGATAAAATCAAATTTTGACGGTGCTTTTGAATATCATCTTTGCCAAGAAGAGCAGAGCCTTAAAATATCCATTACGTGTACATTCAAGCCTTTATTTCATTTGTAAAATCAGTACATCTAGCCAAATTAATTATCTTCCATTTCAGATAAATACGATATATCGTCAATGAATATTGTTGAACACTTTGTAAAGACTTCTGCGGCTGATCAAGTTTTTGATTTATTGAAGAATAAAGGAGCTGCATTTATAAAAGGTACTGCAATTGATGTATACTACTACAACTGTTAATGATAATAACTATAGAGGCTCCAAAGAGCATGTGTCCCTCACATGGATATATGTGCATCTTCGAAAGACACGAGTTGGTATTGCTTTGTTTCATAAAAAAGAATGGCCAACGTAGTTACAAGTATCTTGTCTTAGGGAGGGATAAATCCTACTTTGTAAAGGATCACTCTGATTCAAACAAAAAAAAATTCTCTGAAACTGACATTATCAAGATGCTTGATTTCTTGATTGACCACAAATTAGTTACGTTCTGAGGACGTGTTTTTCAACAGACTATCGGCATTCCTATGGGAACCAATTGTGCCCTTCTTCTTGCCGACTTGTTTCTTTATTATCATGAGGCTTACTTCATACAGGAACTTCTTAGGAAGAAAGATAAGAAGTAAGCAATATCCTTTAACTCTACTTTCCGCTATATAGATGTTGTTCTTTCACTAAATAATTCAAAATTTGTTGTCCCAGGCAAGAATTGTCTTACTATATCTTTTGAATTACTATCTGTAACGCCTATGTTTCATAGGGACAAATGTTTTAATATTGTATTTATATTGTGTCATAGATCAAACTTATTAGTTAAGGGTTTGTTTTTGTTTATATGTCTTTTTTATTCAATTGATATTCTATTGTATATATAAAAAAGAAGATGTGGTATGATTGCCAATGAGACAACTCTCCACAAGAGACCAAGTGACACCGAAATAACTAGTAACAACTTTAGGTTACCGTAGGTCTTCAACAATGAGCAAAGCCCATACCACATAGACAGCTATAAACGACCCCAAAATGACAAAGTAAACGTGACAATTCAAACGAGAAAACTAACTGCCTTATTTATGTACAAAAAATGAACGAAAAACAAAAAGGTAACACATAAACAAACGACAACCACTGAATCACAGGCTCCTCACTTGGGACAGGAACATACATACAAAATGTGGCGGGGTTAAACATGTTAGCGGGATCCCAACCCTGCCCCTAACCTCGACATTGGTGTAACAGTACAACATAAGAACGAATTATAAAAAATCATTTGAAAAAGGCTAAACTGACATGAGATGGACAAATACTACAGATATAAGTGGGCGTGGTTTTATATTCTTATTTTGTAATGTAACACTTCAGTCTCAAGTTATAATCATATGGTGGGCTTTTTCTGGTCGTGTCTTGCTGATCATTTTAAATGTCTGCAGTGTCTGTCAATGTACCAGAGTTACAAAATACAAAATATGAGATAAAAATCTTCATTAAAGCTGGAAGATTTCTTAATTTAATTGTTTCATATTTTCCAAGTCGGAGCCTTATTGTTGGGTTTATACTTACATGCGCAACACTTTCAAGTATCACGTGTGTAGGAGGATGTACTTACACATCTGGAAAACCTGTGATACCAATTTTTGGGTGGGATTCGTGTTGCTCACCCTTTAGTTTCTGTAATGTGTCTTGTGTACAGTTTGTCTGTTAGACATTTTTTTTTTGTAGCCATGGCGTTGTCAGTTTATTTTTTGACCTGTGAGATTGAATGTCCAACTAATATCTTTCGCCTTTTTTTTAAATTTAATAAATTATAGATTCTTGTATTTTGTTTGTATGATTGTGAAATAAACTTATGTCTAGATTTGTTACACACATTTTCTAGTATAAAGTCATTGCAACAACAACATGATAATTTCAATAGCTTCAACTTCGTCTTTTTTTAAATGGAAAATATATGTGAAGTTAGCAGCCGGTTCGTTACTGTTAATTCAGAAATTATTGGGAGGTTTTTATTATTGCGAAAAATGCGACAGAGTTGTAAACGCCATAATTTAAACTCGCATTTTGAAATATTTTATATGAATTAAACAGGATTTTTCTCAATTTCGTAAAAAATAAAATAGCGTAATAATAAGTCTAAATTGACAAAATCGCAATAATAAATGCACGCAATTATTTCTGAATTTACAGTATTTGATATTCGTTATTATCGACTCCTAGGAGTCGATAATAAGAATTGAACGATGGACACTTAGGGCGTGAATTATTCTTGCTATTGATTGGAAGATATTACGAGACGTGAATAATCAAAATTTATTGATTGGTTAGGACAATCCAAACCTAGTAAATGTCCTTCAATCCCGTAGAGTATCGGATTTGTCGTCTCTATTTTAGCAATTGTATTTTACACAGGTAACTTTTATCTATAAATAGACGAACCTTCTGGAGTAAACAACAACGTCAAACGATACTACAAGTTCATAACGTGTGACCTCACGTGTGTGTTAAAATTTGTTGATTGATGCACGTGGCTATTCTAGTAAATGAATTAATCTACAAAGCGAGAGCTCTTTCCATTTTCATCAGCTAAGAGTCGAATATAGCACTTTTTGAAAGGCTATCGCTTGTTCAAATACTGTATTCAATATCCAACCAGCTGCTAACAGTTGGTTCGATATTTAAATTTAGTTGAAAATCACCAACAAAAAATAATACTTGATAATCTTAAAAGTATGATTTTCATAGTTAAGATGAATAATAAATTACGTAGAAAATCGTTTAATGACCCCTTCAAGCCACAGGCACTTGTCTCAGAAAAAAAATTTCCTATATACCTTAAGTTATATTAAGGTATATAGGAATTTTTTTTTCTGAGACAAGTGCCTGTAACTTAAGGTATATAGGAAATTTTTTTTCTGAGACAAGTGCCTGTGCTTCAAGCTGCCGATATGTATGTTGCATATTTGTCTTTATGTACAATAGGTTTTTATCAATAAAACGATTTCAAAAATGTAACTGTATATATTGGTAGATCCGTGTTTTACTTGCTCGGATTATTTTTGTATCTATTTTCAATTCTCAAAATACATCTGTACATTTACGCTATAAATCTACAACCCTCAGTTTATGGCGACTTATAGTTATAAAAGGTACCAGTACTATAATTTATAATACGCCAGAAGCCCGTTTCGTCTACATAAGACTCATCAGTGACGCTCAGAACAAAACACTTAAAAAGTTAAACAAGTACAAAATTGGAGGGCATTGAGGACCGAAAATTCCAAAAAGTTGCGCCAAATACGGCTACGGTAATCTACTCCTGGGTTCAGAAAATCCTTAGTTTTTCCCAAAATTCAAAGGTTTGTAAATGGACATTTATAAAAATGACCATATAATTGATATTCATGTCAACACCGAAGTGCATGCTGACTTCTGAGCTGGTGATACCCTCGGGGACGAAACGTCCACCAATAGTGGCATCGACCCAGTGGTGTAAATAGTTATCAAAGGTACAAGGATTATAATTTAATAAGCCAGCGTTTTCATCTACATGAGACTCATCATTGACGCTCAGATCAAAACACTTAAAAAGCCAAACAAGTACAAAGTTGAAGAGCATTGAGGACCAAAAATACCAAAAAGTTGTGCCAAATACGGCTACAGTAATTTACTCCTGGGTTAGGAAAATCCTTAGTTTTTCCAAATATTCAAAGTTTTGTAAACAGGAAATTTATAAAGATGACCATATAATTGATATTCATGTCAAATAAGAAGTGCTGACTACTGAGCTGGTGATACCCTCGAAGACGAAACGTCCATCAGCAGTGGTGTTAATAGTTATCAAAGTTACCAGGATTATAATTTGATACACCAGACGCGCGCGCATCAGTGAACTTCACGTGCTGGTCTTATCTATAAAGTCATGAATATGCATTAGCTATGTAAGCATGTCAAAATCGTATCTTACGCGATAATGACCAGCCAGTACACTCTGTAATGACTTCATTAACCAGTATTAAAAAAAGATAAACATAACAATATGATATTTCTTAAAACAAAAACAAAAATCCGATACCTCTAGAAAAATTTAGAAATATAAATAGAAATATTTATGGAAAGACCAAAAAAGAAATACGGATGTCTACGGAGAGCTTAGATTGTTACTTTTGGGCAAAAAATTGTAAAAATTTCAGGACATGTCTGCATAATATTAGACAGAATGAGAGATTAGGGGCTCTCACCACTTCCCTGTGCCCTTTGTCCTGAACTTTTGACAATTTAAATCCAGGTCCGTAAATATTGAAGATGACATTATTCTGGGAAATCCTTTTGATACAACCTTCATAGTCTATGATATCCTCGAAATTTAGGGACATTGAAAGACCAGGAGTGGTGGGAGGGGATCTCATCGTCATTTCAGCGGTAGGTTTGCGCTATACATTTCATTTTTTCTCTTTTTTTGTGCTTTTCATAAATATTCCTATTCATATTTCTTAATGTTTCTAGAGTGATTAGTTATTTTTGAATCATATATTATATTAAAAATTCCAACTTTGATGTCGTTTTATTTATATAAATCTATATTACATAAAGACAAATATGCAACTTACATAAGGGTTTATGTTCGAGGACGACGAGAATCTACGACAGCTTGAAGGGGTCATCAAACCATTTCCTACGTATCTTTTCACTCCTCTTATAAACTCTGAAAATCATGCTACGAATGTTATTAAATATTTGAATTTTCTATGATTTTCAACTAATTTGAATATCGAACCGACGGCTAGCAGCCGGCTGAATATTGAATATCGAATATCGAATAACAAACCAGCTGCTAACTTCACATACATGGAAAATAAAGACATGTATTGTCATATACACGTGCATAATGGTATGGGGACTAATACACTAATACTGAGGAACTTTCTACTATTTCAAATGACAATTTTTTTAAAAATCGCTATAACATTTTACCCCTTCTGATTTTTTTTCTTTCTTTTAGGTCCAAATGGCGTAGGAAAATCACAAATTGCATTTTGGTATGCTAATCAGTTTTACAAAGAAAACAAGAAATCCGTTATTTGGAGGATAAACAGTAAATCTCTTGAAAGCACACACCTTTCCCTTGCCACTTTGTTGTCAACATTGAACAATTATGAGGATCATCTTATTTCTCAGAAAAAATTATCGCAATGTGTGACCAACATGTTTGACATAGTTCTCAGAACACTTGAGTCAGAACAATGGCAACAGCATCAACATCTTATAGTAATGGATGATATTTTCAATCCGAAGGATGACATTATGTATGAAATGCTTCAAAGGTTTATTAATTTGAAAAACGTTAATCTACTTGCAACTTCAAATGTATCATATCCCACAGATCTTGCATCTTCGTACGAGGTCCAGATTTCAGGAATGACTCCAGAAGAGGCAATATCTTTGCTTACATCTGATAGTGAAGATAAAGGTTGTCTAAAAAAACTAGTAAAAAATCTCAATTATCTTCCTTTGGCAATATCACTAGCCTCGTCTTATATAAAAACAACAAAAATAAGCATCAGGGATTATCTAAGAAACATTTCTGCATTCCAAATGCAGGCTCAACAAGAGGATAAAAAAGGTCAAAATCTACAAGCATCATATGACATGACGTTACAGAACGTTGAAAACAATTTGTCTTCGCATTGCAAGAGAGTGCTTTCGCTGATCCCTTACTTAAGTCATACGAGCATATCGGTTGATGTTCTGAAAACTTTTCTTCCAGAAAAAGTAATTGAACGAGAACTCGAAATCACAAATTTGATGTCAGCTTTACAAAACTATTCTTTAGCATCAGCAAGACGAAGTGGTAACATACGACTGCTTGAAATGCACGGTTTATCTGTATGGGTTTTGAAAAACAAAAAGAGCTCTGAACAAGAAAAAGAAGACTTGTTATGGTTGCTGAAGCATTATTGCAGAGAAATGGCCATTGACGTAAGACTAGTCAAAAATGTCAACCGTAACATGGAATTTCTGGATCATGCTTGTCTGCTGATGAACACATATCTGAAGATGTTGAAAAATTCGTCTGATGAAGTTCTTGTATATGAAGCTTACTTGGCATTGTGTATTGGGTCCACCTTTAGAATTTATGGTCGAACAGAAATTACTGCGGAAGATTTCTTTGAAAGGGGAAGAAAAATCATTGCTAAGCTTGGGAAACTTGAATCCCCTATATATCCAGTACCCAGTACGGCAAACCGTTC
This sequence comes from Mytilus galloprovincialis, assembly GCA_037788925.1. NCBI lineage: Eukaryota > Metazoa > Mollusca > Bivalvia > Mytilida > Mytilidae > Mytilus > Mytilus galloprovincialis. Next base: position 54,586,675 of record CM075340.1, on the reverse strand, counting down.
TTCAGGTAGTAGTTTCGATATGAAGGAAGAAACTGGTGACATGGAAAATTTCCTTAAAGGTGATGAGATCATACAAAATAGGGCTTGTCAAATTTTTTCAGCACTTCATGATGTTCATACTTGTGTTACAGAGGAAATGTTAGAACATTTGGTAATGAAAAAATACAGGAACGACAACGAAATGAGCATTATTCTTTGCAATACATCGCATATAGATGAAAATATGGGAAGATGGATTCCTGACGTCTGGAAATCAGACCTTATAAAAAGAGGCCTTATTATGCCATTACATGAACTTCGTGCAACATTCTTGATAGAGCTTTTAACTATCCTCCTATACAATAGCAACGGTAACAACTGGTGGATAAATGAGAGTGAAGCAGTACATGCCTTCGTGGAAGGAAGGCATATGTCGGTGGATTCTAAATGCTTTGCTGAGTTTCAACTCACCTATAACATGGCTTGCATCTTAAACTCGTTTTATGAAGATAGGTATCCTTCTTTTCGACCTGTGATCGCAACTGTTATTAAACGTAGCAGTGTGTTATATTATGTACGAAATGATACATTGAATCACACTGTTTCTGAAATGAAAAACGTCATCACATTCCTTGAAGGAATGTTAGAAAGTTCGCCAGTTATAAACATATTAATTGGAGTTATTAATATGCTTTCTGGGTTAGATGTTGATCATACATGTCATGTGCTCGAGCTTCTTAGGGAATGCTACATTAAACTCTCCAACATTGACGAAAACAATCAGAACTATTACATCACACAAGCTCTAGCGAAGACAAGCCTACTTGAAAGTTATATTGAAGATTTGGAGCCATGGAATCTTTTACCGAGAGTGCATTTGGCTATAGCTGATATGTGTGTTAGAATCAAAACACCATCAATGGCTAGAAAAGCTAAAAAACACTTCCGACTGGCTATTCAAGACAATGCAAACGATGAAATTACAAGATATACCTTAAAGTCATACAAATGCTACATTGAATTTTGCATATCACAAGGTGATGGTAATGATCTGGAAGAAGCAGAAAGCCTTTGTAAAATAATGATAGGAAAATTTCAAAATTCCTCAAAGAATTCTTACTTCAAGCAAAAGTGTGAGAAAATAAATGAGTTAAAGGTAAATAACTTTGAATGTAAAAAATCATCACAGATATATACTAGGCTTATGGTTTTGTATTCTTGATGAGATTCTCGTCGACGTAAGACGCACAAATCGAAACAATTCAAAGATCAGATCAAATACAAAGCAGCAGAGCATTTCGAATCTCAAATTTTAGAATCATAACTGTCCTGGTATTGGCTAAACATTTTAACCAGGTTTTAATTAATTCTATTTTGGAAAACTATCTTTTTAAAGCAAGATATGTAAAATCGTATTCTTATTTTTATATCTTAAAACACGGACTATTTAAACTTGTTCTATTATTTGACAAGATAATTCATTTGCATCTGCAGTAGTACTGAATATTTCCTTTGGGTGAAAGATGGGATGTTCTATTCAAATAAAATGAGCTGCACATTGAATGGCATCTAAAGGTTAATATATATATATACATGTATATCTATATTTGTTTAGGGTTCTCAGTTTTAAAAGAAAATAACCCTTGCTTCCTTTCAAGTTGTTACTTAATCATACACTAACTTTTTGCATACTTTGTAGGAAACTCGAGCATTAGAAAGCACAAGACATAAAAATATAAATGACAGACCATTTATACAAAATGGAAGCAAACTTCAGATAGAGTGTGATGCAGTTCCTGATCAAATGACACCACCAGATTATCAAGGAGAAAATCAAGTATCAACACAGCGAAACTCGATAAGGAATGTTGTCGAAGAAAGGTTTTTAAATTAACCAATTAATGTTTGCCTCCGAGATACTTCAAAATAACTTATGTTCAAAAGGTTCGATGGGCAAAGTAATTAAAACTGCTGTAGACCATCTTGTTTCTATACATTTTAATATACATTAAATACTGTTTATTTAATAAACGATGGTTTCTAAAATATGCACAAACCGAAATTAAACTAAAAATTTCAAAACTTCAAAACTACCTGGATAACAAATGGAGTAAAAAACAATTTAGCGTACGAAAAGTCAGTTTACCTTCTTACATACATTAGTTCTATTGAAACTATTGGTCATACTTGTTTAAACTTAATTTACTTTTTACTCCTAGATTAGTTGGTATTGATAGTGAATGTGTGTCTATCGAAAGAGAACGACACGATGAACGACTGTCTATCGAACGAGAACGACTGTCTATTGAACGAGAACGACTGTCTATTGAAAAAGAGAGACTTAATGATGCAAAGAAAACCAATGAAATTCTTGAGAGACTTATCTCCCAACTAAAAAATACCAGATAATTATTCATGACTGTGAAACTGTTAACAACTACACCAGCACATGTGTATTTTATATATTTTGACACAGTTTAAGAAAGTGTAGCTGAAATGTATTCACTAGTGGTAAAATAAAATCCCAACAATGTCGGGAGCATGTGTTAATTGCTGTTTGTTGTTTGACTTTATATGTATGTCAACTTTTCAGAGGAGTCGGGTGTTGATGGTTGATGTGGTTTGTTGTTCTGTGTGATATTTTTTCTGATTCTTGTCATCCTATTTATACAAAAAACATGTCAAGTATACCACTGTCATACAAGTGAGAGGTTTAGCTATAAAACCAGGTTTAATCCATCATTTTCTATATATGTATGGTAAATTCCTGTACCAAATAAAGGCAACACTAGTTTACCGCTGTTCAAAAGTCATAAATCGATTGAGAGAAAACAAATCCGGGTTACAAATAACAAGAGTGCACACGCTGAAATGTCTCGCCTTCTATACTAATCATTGATATTATGTTGATAGTCCTAAGTATAAAGCTAAGCTTTATTACAACTGTCACATAAACTTAACATTAACCAAGATAACTAAACAAAGACCAATGAACCTTGAAAATGAGGTCAAGGTCAGATGAACCATGCCAGACAGACATGTACAGCTAGCAATGCTTCTATACAACATATATAGTTGACCCATTACTTATAGTTTAAGAAAAATAGACCAAAACACAAAAACTTAACACTGTGCAATAAACCGTGAAAATGAGGTCACGGTCAAATAAAACCTGTGCGACTGACATAGAGATCATAAAATATTTCCATACACCAAATATAGTTGACCTATGGCATATAGTATTAGATAAAAAGACCAAAACTCAAAAACTTAACTTTGACCACTGAACCATGAAAATGAGGTCAAGGTCACATGGCATCTGCCCGCTAGACATGCACACTTTACAATCATTCCATACAACAAATATAGTAGACCTATTGCATATAGTATGAGAAAAACAGACCAAAACACAAAAATTTAACTATAACCACTGAACCATGAAAATGAGGTCAAGGTCACATGGCATCTGCCCGCTAGACATGCACACCTTACAATCATTCTATACAACAAATATGGTAGACCTATTGCATATAGTATGAGAAAAACAGACCAAAACACAAAAATTTAACTATAACCACTGAACCATGAAAATGAGGTCAAGGTCAGATGACACCTGCCAGTTGGACATGTACACCTTACAGTCCTTCAATACAGCGAATATACTAGCCCTATTGCTTATAGTATCTGAGATATGGACTTGACCACCAAAACTTAACCTTGTTCTCTGATCCATGAAATGAGGTCGAGGTCAAGTGAAAACTGTCTGACAGACATGAGGACTTTGCAAGGTACGCACATATTAAATATAGTTATCCTATTACTTATAATAAGAGAGAAATCAACATTACAAAAAATTTGAATTTTTTTTTCAAGTGGTCACTGAACCATGAAAATGAGGTCAAGGACATTGGACCTGTGACTGACGGAAACTTCGTAACATGAAACATTTATATACAAAGTATGAAGCATCCAGGTCTTCCACCTTCTAAAATATAAAGCTTTTAAGAAGAGAGCTAACGCCGCCGCCGCCGGATCACTATCCCTATGTCGAGCTTTCTGCAACAAAAGTTGCAGGCTCGACAAAAACCGAGGGAAACACATCAACTTTAAGAGGAAAACAGTGAAAGAACAGAACACAGAAGTGTAACAAAAAATGAACAACAATGTAACATTAATAGAAAAGAACTATTAGATAACAACTGTCATATTCCTGACTTGGCATAGGACATTTCAGGAGTGTGTCAGGAATATGACAGTTGTTTTTCACTCTTTTTATGTGTTTGGGCTTTTGATTTTACCTTCATTTGTTAGAGGTATTTCCGTTTTGAATTATAATCTTGGAGTTCGCTATCTGTGTTATTTTACTTTTGTTATGATTCATTTTATTTCACTAGTCTTTTTATTACCGCGATTTCAACATACGCTTACTATTAATTGAAATACGTTGTAAAAGCCTGCGATAGATGCTAAGGAGATATTCAAACTCATATTTAAAGTGAAACTCAGAACGACATGGCAAAACACAACAAATACCAAAATAAAAACCATAAGTCCAATAACACTTCATAAAAACACAAGACTGAGCATCACTAACCCCACAGGCTCTTTTGTGAAAACAATTAATAAAAACGACTGTAATGGCAACCCTACAATTTACAAAGAGGTCAATAAATGTGAATTATTTTTCCGTCTGGGAACATTTATTATGAACATACCATGCATATGCATATTTTGATTCAAAAATGCTAGGGTCTACTCTGGGATTGAATAAATTTGCAATCATGTCATGTAACTTCAATTTTACTTTGAGTGAAAATATGTAGCTGTCTGTTTCATGGTACAGTGAAAATACTTAATGCGTGGATGGAAATGTTTTGTGATATTTGGGAAACTCCTTGATTAATTGGTTTTCAGATAGTGTTTTGTAAAAGGCATACTATTAATCTGACATTTAAAATTGAGTTGTTTTTTATATAGAAAATTATAATGGTATTTGTCTCACACCTGCGACAATCCTCGAGGCACTGTTCTGGACCCACTTATATTTCCTTTGTACATAACTGACACAGTGGATGAATTAACAACAGGTAGCAGCTTTTGTAGTTGGACTGTTAAGTATACTGTAATAGCAATCTAGAAACGACATATAAATACTACAGAAAACCTTACGGGTTTGAAAAAAGATGGTCTATGAATTGGAAACTGTCATTCAATCCAAAGATGATACAAGTATGCTTTACAAGTTACTCAAAATATCCTAAATAGAATTGAAAGACCTTACTTCTTAAGAGGATCATACATACTTGGGAGTTGAACTGGACAACAAGTTCAACTTGAACTTTCACATTACCTCCAGGATAAATAAAGCATCACAACTAAATTGTGTAAGTAAAAATTTATTTCAAAAGGTAAATTCACAAAAATACTAAACTCAAAGGAAAATTCAAAACGGACAGTCACTAATCAAATGGCATATCAAAACCTCAAACACATCAAACGAATGGATAACAACTTTCATACTCCTGAATGCCCTCCTGATATCAAACAAAATGCTTCTATTGCCCCGGTTCTACCACATCTAGAACTCAGCAGTGCAGTAAGGGACTCTCATTGGAAGAAGGGCATCAAAAAAGTGGAAAGGATTCAACACTGAGGGACAAGATTTTTAATTTGAAGGTGCAAACAAGCCCTATTGTTTCTTCTCCAATCACATGATTTTACAATTGACAAAAAAACATTTTAGAAATCTGGCATCAGTGAAAACAAGCAAGTTTGTTTTTATAACAAATTTTAATTTTAAATCAACAATGTTTGGTGTTGAATAAAACAAGTATAAAAATATCTATCAACAAAAATAGAATATACAACATACATATATGAAAATACATTATATCACAAAACTTTCAAATTATATAAAGTACATTTTTAAAAATACAAAATATTTGTAAGGAATCTCTTTCTTTCATATCAACTGTTAATCATACAAGTGTTTACAACTTACTGTAAACTGATCAATTCGATCTGAATCTTGCACTGGAGATGTTCAAACAATACTACATACTGAAGCCAATATTGTTATAGTAACAATACATGCTTAAGGTGATTTACCATTTGGTAAAACCAATTTCAACCTTATCAATTTCAGATATTACACCTTTCAATTCAGAAACAGCTCGCCATAAATGCAGATGTAATTTGACAAGTACATGCTTCTCAGATGTTATTTAAAATCTTAAACATTCCTGATTTCCATTTTTTAATTTTAACATTAAAACTAATTACTACATTCACATAATTTTTTTAATTTGCTGTAAATTTATAACAGAAATTCATAAATTTGAAAGTAAGAGATTTTAAAATTTTATATTCAAACTAGGAATCATGTTCCTTAATTGAGGCCTATCCAAACTAAGTTAAAGAAGAAGTACCAACAATCAAACCCCTAAATTATCAGCCAAACTAGTATAAAGACATCAATATGAAAAGTCCATAGTATAACATATTTTCTGTGAAACTGATTTGGAAGATATATATATAGACTTTCTTTCACGAAGATAAAAGTTCAAGCTGACTTTATTTTAAGATGATAAAAGTTCTGAGAGCACAAACAATCATTTCCTTAAACCAATTGATAGTATTTTTATGAACTAATCACTCATCACTATCTTTTTCATTCACTATTCAACAAAGGTATTTCATGTTTACCTCCAAAAAACACAATATTGATAGAATGCTCATATGTAAAGCAACAATATGGTCATAGACAATAACACAATACCATACTAAATTTATTTGACATGATTAGAAATGCAAAGTGTTTAATGCATGTGACAACAGTTCTGCACAAAACTGGTCAATCACATTTGACAACTTTCACTCTGATAAAATATTTAGTTGACTGGTATCCTGCCTGATATACTTGATGCTGGAGTATTCCTGGACTGTTGTGTTGACTGGTACCTTGATTGTCCAGGAGACAGGGAGAACTCATAAGGATCAGCACTTGTAAATATTCTCATCTTATCCTCTGAAATATAAATATAAAATGTTAAGGAAGTTGTATCTAGTCCTGAGACTGAAACTACGGGATAAATTGGCACAACAAAACATTTATACACAAATACTCAAAACAACTAAATTTTGTATGATTAATTCTAATTAATGTACAAAACATGATCTGAAAAACAATTTATCAAGGAGTTTACCAAATACCACAAAACACTTCCATCCATGAACTAAGTATCTTCACTTTACCATGGTACAGGCATCAACATTTTTCATTTACTAGTAATTTAAAAATGAGGATACTTGAAATGATTGCCAATAGGACAACCAACTGTATACCAAAGGAAAAAGATGAGAACAACTACAAAATGTTAAAAATTCAAAAGATTTAAGATTATTAACTTATTGTGTACAAACTCTCAAAGAATTCATTGTAAAAACTGTATAAACCTACAATTCAAAAATGTGAACAGTTTTATATTTCTCTGAGACAATCAGGAAGACTTTCTATAGGCTTTCCAAATGTCAAATGACCTTGAACAACAATCTGGTATTTCAAAATTTTAAATGTAAAATTCTTACTTGCAAAACTTTAAATAAAATCAAAATAAAGAGACATATAGAATGAGAGAAAAGTGAAATGTATAGTAAAGTGTGACAATCCTTGCTAGGCAGTGAAAACACTTAAATAAATATTTGCTAGCTTCTACTTAGTATTTAATCTTATAAAGCAGTTCAGGAACCTTTGTTTTACTATCTTAGAAATCTTGAAGTTTATCTTATCCTACATGTGATTGACAATGAAACTCGTATCAGGAGATTGAGAAATTTTGGTCAGGAAATTAGATCTCAGAACAGGAGTTTTTTTTCAAAGTGCTTTTTCTTCAATTTTCTATCTAAATGTAATGTGTACCCTTGTAGTCTTTCCATCGTAAGACTTTAATATAACTTATCTAAATCATTTCATGTAACAACAAATTATTTACTAAATTTCTCAACTACTGTGGTTTCAATAGTATTCATGGAATAAGTTTTCATGGATTTCTGTGTATAAACAAACAACAAATTCAGATGTTAAACAAAATGTCAATTATAGTTAGGATTGTAAGCAGACTTTCCTAAATTAATGAACATTGATTCCCACAAGTTAGATGAATCAACAGTAATTTATACTCGACCATTTGAGTTTTCTCATTTGAGCCATTGTTAAACATGATTGCCTACAAGTCAAACAAGTTTAAGGCCTAGTGAGGAAAATTTGTATAATACTTCACACAAGTCTGCTTAAAACCTTTCTTGCTGCTCTTATCAAAACTGTCTGATACAATAAAATGGACTCCAATCTTTTCAGTTTATATTTTGACACTTATTAAAGATCATAACTCAATAAGGAAACAACTTCAAAGAAAGATGTTGTTATTTACATATATAAAATACATTACTTAAGGATTTTTTTTCAAATAAAAAGTCAGGAATTTGAAAATGTCAGTGAATTATTATAACTTGTAAGCACAGTGAATGCAGGTGAAGATAAATAAAATGTTTACATTCTGTGATCACATGGAAAGCTTAATAGCAAATGACTAATGATGTTTCTTTCCTGTGAATAAAGCTTATATTTACCAATATATGAATATAAACTTTTAATAAGCTGAAATAAAATCAGATATACTGTAAAAGTTAAAAACTAGCTCCACACATAAACATATACAAAATGAAAACTCAAATCAAAAATGCATTAGTAGATGAATGAAATGGGTAGAAGGAAAGAATCACATGTAAACCATCCTTATATTAAAAGGACCAATGAAAGATTAATAAAAACAGATAAGGTTCAGTTCACTAGGAGTTAATGATGATGTCCATAAAAAAATTATTGGTTGATATGGATAGGTCATGCTGAACTTTTACTTATAATTATGGCATACAAGTTATCAAAACTACATGTATATCTATACATGTGCAAAACTAATTACCAAATCTATAGGATTAAAAAATTTGTAAAAGAAAGTCAGTGATCAATAACAATAGCAAGTTGAGAATTATGCATACACACCTTTCAGTAGTATGAGCTTATTATAGTTCATTTTCATTTAATTTTTTCATCATTAACACTAAATAATAAAAAATAAATTGTTGACTATTATGTCAAAATATTCATAACAGCTTCTGAACTTCTTTATAGTCATGAAAATTTGTATCCATAAAAAATATAATACCACAAAAACTCAATCAGGCATGGGGTAAAATTGGACCATAACAAGGATTTAGCATTATGTCTTTTTAGTACATATAAGTCAGGCTTTATTTTACCTTCAATTACAATCTGTTTTCTAGGTCCTATAATCGAAGCATGGCATCAAGGGTTAATTTTATATTGATATGAGAAAAAAATTAATAAATATTTGATATTACATGTTTTTTTATATCCTAAAGAAAATCTTTTAAAATATTAGATATTTTCAATTTTTCTAACAGAATTCTTGTAGGAGTTGGGAAAAGGAAGAAATTGACAAGTGCAAGTAGATATGAAGATGCTACCATAAAGGGCACAATAATTGTTATCTATTTTCATCATAAAAATACACAGTGAATAAAAGATCTGACTAGCTAAATGAACTAGTGACTAAATCATTTGGTTCTATTCACTGGTAAAATAGTCAAAAAATACAAAATGGTTAATTCAGATTGAGATTGGATAATATAGCTTGTAAAACCCTATACCTATATATGATATAAAACAACACAAACACATTATGAGTATGTATACCAAAACTTAGCTTTGTTTAATGAAATGATATGTATAGCAAAAACATCTATCAATATGAGAATTTTCATGAAGTACCAGCTTTTATATAAAATTTGAATTTATATCATAATTTAAAGGTTTTCAACAGAAAAAAAATCTTTTCATTGGTAACTTTGTCTGCTGCTGTTTGTTACAAAAATCTATGAAAATTCAATTCATAGCATGCTGCATTAATCATTATAAAATGGCTTAAGCTTACTTCAACTAATGTATTCTTTCAAATTAAATTTCTTTCAAGAGGTTGTATAATTTTTTTATACCATATAAAGCACTATAAAAACTGGTCTGACATACTAAAAATATTGATACATTTAATGACAAAACTCCCCTTATACCCAGCTTTTGTATCAATGAATGTAAACAAACCTTCTGGAGGTCCTGTCTCCCACTTTCCTAAAATGTAGCCATGGATATGTTGTATTCTCTAGTTTTTTCAATTAATTTTGAGTTAATTTACAAAGTTAAATTTATCTACCCATTATCATATGCATGTTAGGATACATTTTTTTTTAGACATGATGGATTGGTGTTAAACCTCCAGTGACCAATAGTACATGCATATCTGTAAGTTATTATTTATGTGATAGGAATATAATATGAACCCTGCTTTGTACACTCTAAACTGGATTTTTATTTGTTTTTTCAAAAAATCATATGTGACCTGTGTTAAATAGAAATCAACTGTATGCAAGTGCACATATACATGTGACATTGTTTAAGACTTTGATTAATTTTGGAACAATCAAATACGAAATAAATGATGAATTTAGGTCTGTTTTGTGGGGTTCTTATAACAAATCAATTTTTAAACCATTACAGATATTCCATAGAGTTTTTTTCAAACCTAAAATAGGTTAACAGATGTATTGATATTCATTTGCATAAGGTCGCTTTCTATCCTACACAGCTCATGTACAGCATCATTCCTTTCTTGAATTATTAGTTATGCTACTGATGGTCTTAGTTCAGATGTTTGATATCAAAATGATAATACAAATTTTAATCATAAGTTGGCATTATACTGTAATTAACTCATTAAATATTATCAATATATATATATTGGTACATTATATTATACATTGATAAACATCTATATATTTGACCACTAATGCTATGTAAGCTCTATACTTTTGATAACATGTATGTTAAACTAGACAATTATGTTTGAAAACTAATCTAAACTGTAAGCAAATGAAATAGTAAAATTTTAAAGTGTTTTTAAAATTTATATGAGTAGCAAAAAATTAAATCTGTATTTAAGGAATACATTTTTGATGTTTTTTTTCAACTTTAACTAACAAATGAACAGATTTCAATAAAATAAGTAAATTAAGAATATTCTTTTAATTTTATTTACAATTTTGTCAAATCTAAGTTATGTTATTTAAAATATTCATGTGTTCAATTGAGGCATTTATGTGACAAATACTTAAACATCGTGCAAAGAAGACCCCCTTTAGAATTTACAAGCTCTTGTACAAATCATTGTATACAACCTATTACAGGAAATGTTAAATTGAAACAAAAAGCCTTGAGAGCAAAATGTAAACTGTTTCTGCACTGACCTTTTGGTCTTCTGAAGAAAAAAGTTAACTTAAACTAGGATTGCATAAAAAAAATGTAAATTAAAAAAATAGAATACAAACCTATAAATTTCTCTGAATTTGCACTGGTAGCTACTTCCTTCCATCCACTCAAATAACTGGAAAAAAAGATTTTAATATGAAAAAAAGATTTTATTATATTATAACTTTTTTGAATATTGATAACAAGTATAAGTCAGAGAACTACAGTTTCTCTTCAAACCGCCATTACCATTGTGGGTTTTTTTGTGAATAAGAAATAGTATGATTACTTTTTCAATATATCTTCTGGCATAAATCTGCTGAAATTTGCTTTGACTTAGCATTCATTCCAACTTACTCATCGAAATTAAGACTAGTGGTCCAGTCGAGTAACTCATCCACTTCCCAATCCTCTAAGGCATCTGGGCCCATCTTTTCTACTGTAGCAACCATACCAGCAGCAGCTCCCTCAATAAGGTTGATTGTTTCCAGATCATCTGACTTGGCTTTTAACATACCATCTTTGTACCTGAATATTTAGAATTAGATAATATTGATTATCATGTTTTCACATTTTAAAATAAATGGTCATATTTAGACAAACAACTCTGCCAATTAGATCTGTAATAGTACATTATCCAATTACTAATGTTTTTCAATTTAAAAATTAATGGCAAAGGGAAGTAACAACTAAATTAGACAAACTGTAACCTTGCTTCTAGTACACAAACCTTAAGATAAGGGCATGTTTTGATTGTTTCTATTTATTTTTATTGCTCAATCATATGTTTTGCAAAAGAGAAATTTGTTATGGCAAGATCCTGCACATTCATGCTCATTCCAATGTCTTTGTATAGACAGGGATAAGGTTTGTCCAACCAAGTTCATTCTCCTTACAAAAACTTTAAAAATTGGGATTTAAGCTGGTTGATGGGAAATGGACACAATTAATGCATTCTCTTCCATGTAAAACACTTTTAAAGTCATTATTTTATACCATTCTTTTTATGAAATACTACTTATATTTTCTTGTCTTACAACTAAATTCTTGATATTTAGTTGGCTGACAGCACTACTTTTGATATAATTTTTTCATTACAATCCTACAGAAGCTTAAGCAGTATCAACCAGAATGTCAATAGATCAAATATAAAGGTTTGTACTCTGAGTACAGTAAATGCTTGAAATTTTTAATGTTTGTGATGTTCATGATCTAAATATCAAGTGGAACTGAAACATAAAAAAGCCTGTATCTTTACTTACAACAAATAAGATACTATATTACTTTTACTGAAATGCACCAAGGTTCAAATTATATGTCAAAATTACATAAAACAATTTGATCTCAAGAAGCAAAGCAACATTACAAGATGTATGCATATGCTTTAGTAACTGTGTACAGTCATAGGTTACGCCTTCAACGTTCATGTTGGGGCTTAAGATAACATTTTAGAAAGTCAAAGTGTATGCTTGCATTCTACATTTTTCTTACATTTTCTGCATCCAATCTATTTTTCTCTGTTTCTTTAACTTTGAAACATCCTGTATTCTTTGAAGCTAAAATAAAACAAGTATTAATAATCTTTCGTAATACTTTAAAGCAACCAGAGTTGGCTAGCTCCACATGAAACTAATTAATTAAAAAAAAACCTAAATAACCTATCATGCATATAGTGCCATAGCTTCAAATCTAAATACAGAACTTTTCCACAGTTGCACTTGGCTTCTTTTTTTAGTCATTATTTTATCTTATCTAAACTTTCATAAAGTGTATGAAAGATCTTTTGTTAACGTTTTCAAACATATTTTTGACATATTTTCCCATTAACTGTAAACATGCTTATATATGACTTGAAACTTAAGAGTTTCACCTAGTGATTAAAAAGTATTTATCATCCATTTCTTTGGCGAAAAAGGGTGTTCAAATTTTACATAACTTTTACAGTAATTCTGAAAACTTAACTTGACTTCTTTGGCATTAAAACAGGATAAAATCATATGAAAATGACTAGATGACAAGGGTTGACCATAATACATCGTGACTGATAGACAACAGAAGCCAAGAAGACCAAATGAGGGATATTTTTACCAGGTGAGCCTAATATGTTGCATCAATACACAAGTAAAAATCTGTCCTACCTTATCATGATTAAATTCATATTTCTTATTTGATGACTCCCAGGTAACAGGATCAGCCATTAAATGATGAATAAGACGATCTGATACAAGTCTCCAACCATTGTTGTCTGTACGTTTGTACCATTCATTTTTATCTGTTAATGACAAACACAAAAAAATAAATAAAATTATTTTTCTCACAAACAAGCCCTCTAATAAATGTACTATCACATTTGCATGTTCAGTGAACAGTAAAACTTTGACAAATTAATTTGACAAACTTAATCTTTCAAAGTTCACATCATAATGTAAATATGTAATACTTTTTTTTACAAGAATGCAAGAACCTTTTGAACATCGTTAGTATTTAACTATTGCCATTAATAGAGCAAAGGATTCATTTCCATACAGACCATTCAGTGTTATTTTTCTGACTATTTGCACACATGTTTTTTTTTAATACAGAAAACATAGAAGAAAACTTTCATTTCATAAAAAAATCATAAATAGCAAATTGTGTCAATATTATTTGTGTTTTAACCCTTTCAATGCTACACAAAAAAATAGAAAAATGGCTGCTGCTGCTGCATTTTTTTTGATGTTCATTCATTAAAACAGAACATTCTTTTTCAGACTGCTGTATCTTTTTTATTATAAGAGATACAGAGAAAGCTATTGCATGAAAATTGCTCAAAAGAGCATGAACTGTAATGTTAGGCAATTACTTCAGTAAAATTTTTATCAGGTTACCTGCATTTTCAGATAATTATCAGGTAAAAGGTGTAATTTATTACATTTGTGTTGAATTTTGAATAAAAACTACTTTTAGTCTTCATTTATTTTGTTTTTTTATCTGCCATATAATAAAGAAGACACCAGTTGCTCGATTCCGTAGCGTATTGCACCATACACAATGTATTATGTAATCGTGGCACAAATAAGTGGCTTCGTCCTCAAAATTTTCAGTCAACCTCTGTTTTCCACCCTTTTTCTACGTCTCGTAATGATCCATCAAATCATATTTCCCACACGAATTAAATGTAATAAACACATTGGGATAACAAGAAACCTTTTAACTAACCCTCGTTGTCAGTTTTGCTATAGAAATGCTGAAATATTTACATATTTACAGCTTCGTTTCCGATTTCCATCATTTGCATTTGTCAAAATATTTGTTTTTTATTTTCCATCTACTGCATGATTTTACTATAAAAATTACCAGGATTTCAATTGCAAATGAGACCTTGTATATCCTCGATACATACAAGGAAAAATAAAAGAGGACCCGAACTAAAACCGAATGGTGTTAGAGTTTGGAAGAAAAATCCATTTTCATTGCAGCATATGCGAATAGCAGTGGCGGACGGGGTACGTCATCACGGCATATGCCGTGTATAGCATTGAAAGGGTTAATGAAATGTAAAATTTTCACGTGATTTTAACTTTAAAACTAATTTAAAACAATCTCTTCTATCCTACCTGGAGCTTCTGGAGCACCTCTTACTTTACTGTGGACATCTTTTGCCATTTGTAGTTTTACTGTTGATACTGTGTAATTTTTTGGACTATTTGCACACATGTCTTGAATAGGTCTGTGTGTAAAAATCTTATAGTATATATTTGGTGGAAATCTCTCCTAGACAAAAATAAATAAAATAACCTTAAATTAGAGTAATTTCAAGAGATATGAAAGTAAGATACAATTCTATATGGATTAAAAGTTTAATAACATATGTATTTAATGTCATTTTTTTGCTTCATTTTGCTTTTTACTACATGTACATCTAAATAAAACCAAGCATCAATAATATAAACTTTTAGATTTCTCTCACATTTCCATAAGTAATGCATAAACAAACACAGAATTGCTTTTTAATAAACAACAAAACGGGAAAAACTGTTATAGCACTTCCAGATACTTTGTTTTTTCAGCCATTCTGTTAAACATGAAATAGCGAGTACTCTGTTAAGTGTCATATTTTTGTGGTTTCCAAAGCCATTTATTTAAACAGTACTTCAGTTTGTGCCAAACACTTTGGATTATAGGTTTTGTCTCACTGATCAGATCTTTGTCTGTCCAAAGATAAAACAATTACAGTAATTTAGCTTATTGTGTTGTTTAAGTTTTTAAATGAACTGTGTTTTTTATGATGAAATTCATTGTAAAAACTGCATTTAGGGAAAGCAGTTCATATATTTTATTACTTATCATGATTGCTTGCCTTGTTAGTCACATTATGTTTCAAGGGCTTACTGGCTTTACCTAAAAGTTTTCATTTCTGTGCGCACCCATATCAACATACAATATCAAGTCACAGAACCGAGACAGTAAAAACAACAAACATAGGGAATGGAATTGAAATACAATTTGGCGGAACTGCAATATCTGTGCATACTTCCAAAGTTTGTTTGACTTACCCCTGCCAATCTAAATTTAACATGTACACCAGAGGCACCATCTAATAGTTTGGCTTCATTAGGATTTATACATCTTAACATTAAGGCAGGGTTCCCTCTGGCCTTAAAGTTGATTAAATCTCTGTAATATCTATACACTTGTATATCCTGTAAATAAATATGTTTACTAAACTACTTCGATCATAACAGTCTTCATCATTGAAAAAAAAATGTAATAATAGGGATTTAAGTTTCATTCGATTACTATTATTAGATCTTTCTAATGTACATTTCTAAATTCTGCATTCTAAAAATATAAAAATTCAAACAACTAGTTTATACCCTCAGCCAAAACAAATAAGAATCTGTATATCTCTTATTTGTCACAGGAAGGACAAAACTGTAACATCCTTTTGAAAGGATTGAAGAGTTGTACTATTTTAAAAATTTTAAAGATCAAAGGAATATCAAAGTCAAAACATATTACATGCATTAAAACATAGAACAAATAAAGGCTAGACAGCATTTTTTTAAATGTTTCAAATTTGAGATAATAATTACAATATGTCTTCTCCAACTTTTCTGTATAATTGTTGCTGCTAATCTTTCTGTTAAAGGCCGACGAGGTCGTGATATTTGGACTGGCATTTGTACTTGTTGAGGTTTAGGAGGTACATACTGTACTTGTTGTACAGGCGTTTTAACTTGAAGCTTTTCTTGATGTTTTTTCCACCAATTCTGTATATATAGGGCACAGAATTCTTCATATCTGCAAAGTAAATATAAAATAAAGGTTGTTTTAAAAGTTAAAACATTACAAATTTAACAGCAAGTGATATACATTACAGAACTGAGTTAACCTTTTTTAATGTTATATTCTGTTTTCTGTTATTGCATAATAAAAATATGACATTGTTATTTAACACAGCAGTTCTTCAATACAGAGAGCATAAACCAGCAACATTAAAGTCTGAAGGTCAAGTTATAGAAAATTGTACTCTAATTCTATTGATGTCCAGGTCATATTTATGTGTTTATGCATACAACAGTACCATTTTCAGGAGAACTCTTTAAACTTTATTACAGAGAGGTAAGTTTTCTTTGCTGTGTTATTTCACAGTAATATATAGCTAATTGTTCCATCCTTTTCCACTTCAGTAAGTTAAGACGTTTAACCATATATTAGGGGAAAAAATTTGTAAAAAGAATATATACCATGTGTTTTTACTTACGACATAACTGGCCCTGGGTCATCTGATTCCTGCATTTCAACCAGATAGTCATTGTAGTACAGCCTTAATCTATCTTCTTTAGGAGGACCAACTTCACCCTAATTATACAAAAAATATAAATACAAAATCAACTAATCTCTATCTAGATGTATTAAGAGTATTTCTAGTATTAGATGAGGATGGATGACTGTTCCAGTGGGAAGTTAAATTAGGAGATAACTGTATTTGTATTTTAAGCTTACCCTTCGTAAAATGTAGATTTAATTGTCGCAAATTGAGTTTACCTAGCGACGCGTAGGTAAACTCAATCAAGTTACTATTAAGTTTTACAAAAGCCAAGGTTAAAATACAGTTATCTCCATTCTAATGCAGCATACATACTTTTTAACAAACATTTTGGCGTAAAATAACATAAATGAAAAGTCCAAGAAACTGATGCATAATAAACAATGTGACATCATATGTATACTCACAATGTCAAACATAAAACTCTAGACATTTTTATACCTTTGAACGCAGCAAAATGGTTTCAACATGACAAAAAGAATATTTTGAGGCTCAAAATGTCACTTTCATGTTTATTTTGCGAGAAATTACAAACCCCAAAAAAATCAGAATTCAAAATGGTGGCTTTCTTAGTTACAGAATTTACCCCTTCAAAATATTTGTCAATGTCCAATGAAAATTATTGTTACAAACATATTGCATTAGAATGCATATTTAGGAAAAGAACATGTTGATGTGATATCAATATGTAGATGTAAAAGGCTTCATTTTTTTTTTAAAGGTCTACAGGGAGACATATACCATATAAATTCCTACCTGGATATTTCATTCTATAATTAAAACAAAATGTTTTATACTCATTTTTAACGGCGTTTTACGTTTCCGCAAATTGGCATTACTTTTCCAGAAAAAAAAGATGACGTTTCCGTAAAAAAAAGTCTACATTTCCGCAAATAAATAGCTTACTTTTCCAGAAAAAATAAATTACTTTTCCGCAAATAATTAGGGAATACCTGTTGGTCGAAAGCAAAGCCATAATAACAGATACATATTTATTAAGTTAAAGGTCACCATAACATGCAAATAAAATTCATAGTTGAAATGTATGAAAAAGTTATTAAAGGTCATCATAACATGCAAGTAAAATTCATAATTGAAATGTATGAAAACATATATTCAAAAGTCAGCACTAATTAGATATACATGTATCTTGTTATGAGTTCATAAGTCAGTTCTGGCAGAATATTTGTAGCCAACACGTCGTACAACGGCCACAGTACTAGTACTTATGTTGACCGTTAACAAGTTTTGTATTTTGTTCAAGAAGGAAGTGAATGAATGAATACTTTATTTTCTTGAAACAATTGTTACAGACAACATTTGCTTATACAGTTAGAGTTCCCATCTTTATGTATGATGTTCTTTGCAGTTTAAATAACATATCAACAAAGACAAAAATGTTAGGATGGCTAGCGTAAAATGATCATTCAGGTGGGGATGAAAAGACTCGTCACCATTCGTTGTTCTTACCAGAGTCAACTGGTTATATCTAGTATATTGTAGATATAAGACCTCAACCTTTTCTTTATTAAAAAAATAAAATAAATAATTTATCTATAACTATTTATATATATTATGGTAACCAGGCAAATTTCCAGAAAAATAATAAATACAAATTGCGGAAACGTGTAGTTTAAATTTCCGGAAACGTAGTATGGGGACTTTGAAAAATAAGCGGAAAAGCAATACGCCCCTTTTTAAAACTTTGTTTCCATTATAGTAAAACATGATTGAATGATTGCAGTTTGCTAAATGACATGTTGTAAACATATATCACGATAATGACCAGTTTTTTAAAATCTTTTATATAAATATATCCCATGCATGTTCATTACTAAATAAATGATTTTAGATTCTACATGCTAAAGATTGACTAGTTATTAAACGTTTATTGTTTGGTTATAATTCCATCAAAGTCAACAGAAAAAAAAATCATAAAATCTGCCTTTTGATGAGTGTCAGTTTTTCTTTGATGTTATAAGATCTAGAGTATGAAGAGACAATTAAGTACTTATCATCATAGCCCTTTCACAAAAATATTAAAAAAAAAAATATTTATCAACTGAAAGCTGATTCTAAATCTCACTGTGGTTTAATTTTGCAGGTTCCAATTTTCATGGATTGAGGGAAATTAACTTTTGTGATGTTGCCAAATATACCAATAGAAAGTTTATTCTATATGGAACATTTATGTTAGTGAGTCAATAGTGGTTTACCTATACCCACAAAATCCATAAAAATAGGTATCCAAATGAAAAATAATGAACCCACAGTATGTCATTTCCTCAAAATTATACATGAACTGAGTAACTTTTTGTTATATGCCAACATGACACAATTTCATGTTAAGTATCTGACCTCTTCATCTGTAATTCCATCAAATTCTTCTTCTCTTGCAATATGGTGTCGACTGTCACTGTAAACAGCTGTTTTGCTGACCTTGGGGTTAACTGCTTCATATACATGAGACCTGAAATCAAACAGAAATAATTGAAAAATATTCAAGAAATATTTCAATTACTTATATACATTTTGTATATACAATTCATTTAAACATCAACCCCACAATGTTAGATCTGTAAATTTGCTTTTTTTGTTCTTCCCTTGCTGGGGTTTGTATATATATATATATTTTTGACAGCCTTACAACATCTGATGTTAACCTATCAGATTAATTTTAACTTCTACAACTACGTTGATAAATTGGAATCTTTTTACATGATTTGAAAGATGTTTTAACTATTTTCCTTTCAGAATATCACTTCCAAGTTTTAGGACTAAGGTCCAATAATTTACAAAAGTTGTCCACAGGTTCCTGATCATTAAAGAGTGTAAAACAGCAGAACAGATATGTATGATTTTTTCTTTTTTTTCATGTCCTGATTATCTAATTTGAGGATTTTCTCATGTAAATGCTCAGGTCATTTAAAGTTTTTCTGTATAACTACATACCGACTATTATAACCTCTCCAGTTTCTCTGTATTTCTATAGCAGCTGATATCCTGCCTTCCTCTGAATCTGGATTAGATGACAGTAAGGTCTGTATGGAAAAAAAGTATATATTTGATACATGTTACTAAAGATGTAAATATAATTTGAAATTGCAGTTTAAAAGTCCTTTAAGCTGTGGGTGCCATCAAAAATAGACAATAAATCACATCCAACTTGATACACATGTAGTTTATCAACATCAACTGATTCTACCAAAATTATTTTTCTCAGTATCTCAAATTTTGTACTCAATACAGAAAGCAATCATGTACAAATGTATTTATTCCACAATGAGCACTCTAAACACATTTACAAATCAAATTATGCCGTGTTTGTTCCACTGTATAATTATTTTTGTTTTATGATGGCAAAACTTGGTTGCTTTGGCATGTTTTAAATAAATTATTTCATATTTTGCTAACCAACCAACAAAAAACCCAATTTTATTTAATATATTTATTGCAAGTGACAAGTTAAATTCAGTCAAACCAATAAAAAACAAAGTGAATGAGATTCAAATTATTTGTACTCTGAGTCTGAGTTCAAAGTTCAATAAAGGTGAAAATTTCCCTTACGCAATTCTGATGCTTGACATCTAATGCCTAAATCATTTTTAACTGATAGGCTGGAAGTGTTTACATTAACTAGAGTGATAATTTCAATTCAAACATGCCAATTGATGGTCATGACTAAAAACCATTTTTCAGGGCTTTAAACTCGATACAAGACAAATTATGGCTGCAATTTTTACAAATTTTAAAGTAGATACTTACATGTCTTAATGTCTTTGGTGCACCAGCTAATTTGTTAGCCTTTGATGAAGAAGTCTCTGAAAAATATCATTACCTTGATTATCATCAGGACTTCAAGTATAATTAAAATATAAACATAACACACAAATCATTTTCCATGAGAGCCTTTAAAAATATACTTCAATCCATAAGTATATTAAGTGATTTGAACTAAAAGAAAGACCCTGTTTGCTATCTTTATTATATAAAATAATTGATTTTTATAGACATGAAGAATTGCTTCTGTGTCTGCCAGATAATGGATTATGACCATAATCGAAGAACTGAATATACTGTTGTTGATTTGATGCACAAACTGAACCACACCCTCCCCTAATATTTTTTTAATTTAGTTCAGCTTTGTCGTCATTGCTTGGTCAGATATTTACAACCCCAGGAGGAATAGGGTTCCAATCTCAGATGGTTTTTGGAAGAAATATTTTTTTGCGATAATCATAGGACGCTGATGGTAACTGAAATCAATTGTCCTGCTTATTTCTCAACAGTTTTTTCGGTGGCACATGTATAAGACAACTTTTCTTTGACACAGACACTTTTGTGTTCTAGGGATGTCCATGTCAGTTGTTAATGTTGGAGCATGATGCAAATGCTTGAGGGGTTATGATTTACAGGTTCTGAATTTCTGTGGTGTTAACCTTGTAGTTGTTGGAGCATGATGCTAATGCTTGAGTGGTTATGATTTACAGGTTCTGAATTTCTGTGGTGTTAACCTTGTAGTTGTTGGAGCATGATGCTAATGTTTGAGTGGTTATGATTTACAGCTTTTGCATGTCTGTTAAGTAAACCTTAAATGTTTACATCCTTGCTTTTCGTTTCTTTCCCATGGTGTATAGACTATAGTTGTCACATGAGCAATCATACTACATAAGTCTTTCCAAGTTACATTTGTACTTTGCTAGTTTTACGGGAAAATGACGTTGAGATTTGTTTGTAGTTTCACTGAGTCTGAAGCCTTGAAGGGAAGGTGCAATTCAGCAAAGATCGA
Organism: Mytilus galloprovincialis; assembly: GCA_037788925.1. Classification (NCBI taxonomy): domain Eukaryota; kingdom Metazoa; phylum Mollusca; class Bivalvia; order Mytilida; family Mytilidae; genus Mytilus; species Mytilus galloprovincialis. The sequence continues at coordinate 54,564,715 of CM075340.1, read as the reverse complement.
TTATTGTTATTTGTAAGTATTTTTTTTAGAGTTTACTCTTGCAAATACAGTATATTTTCTCAGAATCATACCTTCAAGGTCTGATTTTCTATATATTTCTTGACCTCGATTCATTCTGAATAAGAAAACTGTTTAAAAAAAAGAAAATGTTAATTGAAAATAAAGAAAAAGTAGGTTGTCAATTTCAACAATGATGGCCGACACAGTAACACACATGCGCAGATGCTATACTGGCGAGTAAACTAGAGGCGCGACGGTGTATCAGGAAATTTGTAAACATAATGCCTCTCAGTACAAAATAACGCAAGTCGGAGTCTTTAAAATAATTTAATAATTTCTTAATTATAGACATGGGGAATCTTCCGATGGAACTAAAATTATCTCGATTTTTAAGCCATTTTCAGTCCCTCCCGATAATAATCCATCTAGTGTAAATAAAATGACACTTTGAGGAGCCAAAAATTTCTACTATTAAACTTTTTTTCTAAACCTGTTTTTTGGGTTTATATGACTGTAAACACATAATTCGTGAAGAAAAAATCATATGATGGTGCATATTTTTTTTTGCTACAGCCCTTTGAAAGTACCCAATTTTGATGATTTTCCCATTTTTCATCAATTTTTACCTATTTTTGGGCTATAACCATGAAAAAAAATCACATTTCCACAATTAAACTTTTTGTCATACTTTCAATAAAGATGAAGGGGACCAATCTGAATAAATTTGAATTAAAAAAAAACTATAGGTAGGTGTTTATATAAGAAAGTTTTAGCATATTTTGATGCTTTTTTGTGTCAAATTTACCATGTTGTCAATTTTGTAAATTTGTGATTTTTCTCTGTTTTAAATACAAATTGCATATTTTTTCAACTTCTTTGTTATAAATGATTGAAAAAATACATATCTAAGAAATTTGAAAAGGAAAAAGGGATGTGGGATGTACATGTTTATGATAAAATCATTTTTTGTATCCCTCACCCATTTTCTCAAAATTTTGGCTAAAAAGACTGATTTGATTGGTAATAAAATTTGAAAAATTGATTACTCAAAAACTACTCATTGGAAATACCAATTTTTTTCACAGAGTTAAGTTTGATTATAACATTTTTTAAATTCATTGATATTTTTCACTTGTATTACATTTTTTTTAAATAATTCCAGAACGAGATTTCAACGAGACTGAACAAGACTGAAATGTCAAAAGAATACATCCTTAAATGCAGCCAGGACACCTGGGAAAAGGAAAAGCGCCAGGGGAAGAAAAAAAGCGCCCAGGAGAAAAAAAATAGGAATATTTTACAACAATAAATGTTTTCATGAATAGACAAAATCTAATCATTGCAAGTTTTGTCCTTAATATAAATGGGGATATGTACGATGCTACATCTAAACTGTGTAGATCAAGTTGTCGTTCTTTTACATTCTAAAGTTCAAAATTGTATATAAGTTAGTAAGTTAATATAAACAAGAGTATTAAGAAGAGTCATGAGCGATATTGTTCTTGATCAAAACGTATATTTTGTTATTTAAAAAAAAGTGCACAAGGTCTAATATTTGCAACTGCATGGTGAATACTTGTCAAAGTTTTGAATTTTATTAAACACACTTGAATTGACAGTGGAAGATTGTGGAAGGTTTTCAACATGCCTGCCACTAAGAAAAGAAAAGTTAAACCCACTGTTGAAGCAAATATATTTTGGCCTTGTGGAATATGCTGTAAAAATTGTAAAATTGCAAGCATCTGTTACAACAATTGTGATACGTGGTACCATTTAAGATGTTCATTTTGATATTGTTTTTGAAAAACATGTCTTTTGATAACTAACATTTTATAAATCTTCAGCATAAACTGTGATCCATTATTATCTGTCTTTCATAGTATTCATTATTGTAAAATTGAAACATTCATACTTGTTTTTGTGCTTTATTATAAATGTCTATTATCTGAATTTGAAAAATACTTGTCTAAAATTAAAAAAAAATCGATGTGCATAACTTATTTCATCGACGCAAAGTTGTCTCATGCCAATACAATATCTATATATTTTTCCTGTGCGCCTTTTCTTTTCCCTGGGCATTTTTTTCCTTGGGCGCTTTTTCTTTTCCCCGGGCGTTTTTTCTTCACCCTGGTGCTCCCTAGCGCTTTTTAGTAGAACCCCTTTTAAATGCTTAAATTTTCATTGATAAGATATGTGTTGATCACCAGTGCATCCATTTATTCCAGTCATGTCTCAGTCATTATAACTGAAAGGCCTATGTTATGCCAACTCAGTTACTGATGTCTGAGGGTCTGTATACTAGGTGTTAGATAAAGGACCACCATTTCACTGTCTCATGACTTTGGTCGTGATAATGCTTCCTGTCATTGTTAAAACGATGTCCAAGACTCATCAACCAGTACTTCATCGTCGTGGTTAGTGGGCTACACAGTTGACCAACCTGGTCCTGAAAGCAGCTGTTGTGAAGGCAGTAAACAACAACAAAATAGTCAACATACCAAATAGATCATATCAAATCTAAAATAGCTGCCATCCTTTCCATTTTTTCATAGTTACACAACAAAATATTTAATCGCTCACCAAATGCCTTCAAGCACTGAGCTGACCATGCAAGGGCTGCAGCTGTAAAGCTTTATTGTTTCGTCCAAAATCTGGCTATCAGTTTTCTTGTATGGATCGTTTTACATTTTTATGCCTGGGCCTTTTAAAGCTGACTATACATTATGGTTATGCTCATTGTTGAAGGCTGTACAATTTAATCCCCTTCCTTGGACTTTAGTTGATACTTTCTCATCTGTATACATTTTGTCATGTAAGGTTGTCATAGTTAGCTATGCTGTATTTGTTTTGCTCATTGTCAAAGGCAGTCCAGTACAGTTACTAACATTTACTTCATTTCAGCTCTGGTGGATAGTTGTCTAAATTGCAATATAATAGCACCTCTGCCTATTTCTAAATTAACAAAAAATCATAAATGTCATATTTTCCGTCAAACCATTAACCATGGTACGGTGTTGCCATCTTTAGTAAAGTAAAGAAAAACACAGACATGAAAAAATGATACAAAAAGATGTGCAAAACACACATTTATTTTTCAAACAAATAAATAACACCAAAATTAGCTCTACACTCAGAACTTATTTATACTTTGTCTACATTTTCTCACACATCTATAGATGATTACAGGTACATTTAAACACATAGCCATATCTATGAATAGTTGTTATGTACATTCTCTAATAAATAATTATGGTTTTATTCTATAAATGTAAACAAAAAGTTGCACAAGCTAAAATGTCTTGCTTGTGTATCTGAGTCTGACCATGATTGAATTTTATGTTAAAAGTGTGTATACAGAAAAAAAATGTAAAAATATAAATATTCTGACAGAGTATTTGCAATGATCCCTGTTAATTGCATGCAATAAAAATAGCATTTTTTAGTTTTAATTTTTTTCTTCAAAATGGTCAATTGAGAGAGCAACATTTATTATCTACCAGTACATACAATATACTTCTTTTTTACATCCTGCATTTTTACACTAAATAAAGATATACTTAGCCTCCAAAAAAAGCTATAATTCTGATTTCCAATTCAATTTAAATTGTTCTATTATATTACCTTAAATCTTAATTCAAAATACAGAAATATCTCCCAATAATTGTCAAATCATCGTAAAACAATGGCACATTTCTGTCAGGTCTTGTGTCATTCAATAACAAACTGCAGAAAAGTCTGTGTTCAGAAACTCAGAAATGGCAATGTATTTATGTTGCAAAGGGTAAATAAAAAATATCAGTTTCTAAAAAAAAAATATAAACAGAACTGTACAATTACTGTAAATGTATTTTTTTTTTTTTTTTTTAATAATTTAGGATTTACAACAGACATCATCAAGGTGCTTGCATAAATGTCTTTTCTCATTTTTTTGACTTTTTATAATATATCTTATATAACATGTACTAAACACACACTTACAATTTAAAATACTTGCAATTGTTTTGTAGCCTTTTGAGTACAAAGTGCATACCCAGAATGGAAATCTTATTTGAAAGTGCATTAATATGAAAGAACTACCCGGTAGGCAAGGGGAAATAATTCCTGTTAACATTATAAAATAAATGTATAAAAATGATTAACAGTTTTGTAGAACAAATCTAGCACTGATAAATTACAATACATTGTACTAAAATATTATAACTATTTGAAAGTATTTCACATTACAGTACTGAATCAGTTTGGTATTGATATGAGTATGTATTAAAAGTATAAGTGCAAAAGCATCCCAAAAAATGAGAGTGAATAAATATCAAATATCAATCAAAAGTATACTGTATCTGTACTTTTTCACTTTCACAACCATAACTTTACTAAAAGGCAGAGTTCACTTGAAACTCTCGAGTTAACTTTACTTACTCGGGTTTCAACAATACGATTTTATTTGAACCACTCGAGTTAACCCCTCGTACTCTGGTTCCAACCCTCACTGAACCAGGGTTAAACTCGAGAAACTCTTGAATGACGTCAAACCAATGAGAATATTTTAATTTTTATGCTTAGTCAGAGCCTTACCCTAGAGTTACTTAGAGTTGTTCTGAATATCAACTCGAGTGCGTTCACGTGATAATCTATTAACTCTGAAGTCGATTGAAGAGTTTCAAGTGAACTCGGCCAAACTGACAACATAGAGTAAATTATTTTTACTTTAAACCAGGTAAACCAATAAATAATAATGTTAATAGTATAATGAGATTGTTGCCTTCTAATATCATGAATATCATGAATATCATGAATATCATGAATATCATGAGTTACAATTTACAAATAATTAAACAGAATCAGCCATTATAAATACATTTATGTATATGACCCTTTTAATGTCTATAAACAAACACAGTCAAACATTTTGCATATTCCATTTTTACTTCATCACAGGCATGCATGAGACAATAAAATCAAGGTAAAAATCTAGTACATATGTATATAAATCTGAAATGTTAACATTTGGTATTCCTGAAAATCTGCGGACAGAAATTTCATCTATTTCCTCAAGAAAAGAAGCACATTTAACTCAAAAATGAATTTATTTTAAAACTAAAATACTGAGCAACTCATAGAAATTGATGTAATAATTTGTATAATACATGCATATTTGTTGAGATAAAGCATGTCAACAACTTTAAAGTTAATTAAAATGAAAAGTAAACAATTCTACTGATCGTACCTTCAACTTTATAATGTAGTTGATCTTTGCAAGTGAAAAAGGTAGATTTAGATTTTCGTGGGTACCAATTTTTGTGGTTTGAGTGAAATTTGCATATTCATGGATATTTGATTTCAAGGTTTGGCCAATATCTGCTTACAAAGCTTATTAAAACCATGCTTTTGGTTGAATGTTTGAATTCGTGGTTCACCTGTATCCATGAAATCCATGAAAATTGGTATACAACAAATAATAATGATTCCACAGTAACAGAAGATACCTGGTATATTCTAGGCACATGAGTTGCGTTATTATTGCTTGACAACTTATAAAATAAATATTTAAGTTGATGAATTACGTTTAGGATTTTAATCAAGTCTGTTTCTTTTTAAATCAGTTTGTGGGTTACTATAACAGTGCTACTTTTGTCACTAAGACCTTTACATTGAATAGCTGAACTACCTCCTAGAGGACCTTGGTTATAGGTTGGATAATGTTGCTATTGCTGTATCATATCATACAACCTATGAGATTTCGTTGAATATCCAAAATCCTAATTTAACTACATGTATCTAAGAAACTATAGAACTAAGAAGTAATCTAAAAGAAAAATTACAGACCTTACAGAATGACTTAACTTTTATATTTAAATTGACCATAATAGTATCCTATCAACATGATCAATTTTAGGGTTTAAAAGGCCTGTATTGCTTACATAAACTATGTCCAATGTCAATAATAGAAACCCATTAATATAAAAATAAGGAAAATTGGTATGGTGACAATAAAACAACTATAAACCAAAAGACCAAAGGACATGGATGTAATTAATTATAATTTAAGATCTGTAGCAATTACCCTGGCTCTTTACTGGATTTTATAGAATTTGTCCTTACATTTCAAAATCCACCAGAATTTTATAATACTACAAAATAGAACCACTAAATTGTATATTATACTTTCAAATATGACTGAAATTTTCTTACAAAAAAAACACACTTTTTTTTATGTATCAGTATCTAATTAAAATATTAAATTGCCCCCCCCCCAAAAAAAAAAAACCAAACAACAACCAACAAACAAACTATATGTCAGGATGGTCAAGGGTCATAATATTTATGTAAAGGAAATTAAAAAATTCATGCATTAAATGTTTCTGATTTTCCAACCAATACATTAATTAATTATTCTGACTCTGATCATTCTTGTGAGATTCTTTTATGAGATAAACCTATTTTGAAATGGTTACTGTTTACTTCTCCTTTTTCTCTGATGATACTTCTTGTTTCCTTCCTTTTATTTCTTCCATTTCTTTTGCCTTGAATTGTAGGAATATGATAAGTCTACACATCAGAAGGAAGAAGAAGACTATAGATAAACTCATTTTATCTAATGGACTGTCCAGCATATAATGGCAATACACATCATTCATTGTGATTAAAATCATCAAGACATTTGCTGCTCCCTTTAAAGGGCCTGAAATAAATTTGATTATGAAAGTAAGTTTGAAATTAATAAGTTCCTATAAGTTGTCAGTTGTCAAAATTTGGTAATTATAAACTACACCTATATATACTGGTTTGATTGTTGGTTGCTGAATGTGGCAAATACTTCAAACATTTTCAGGATGACACCACAGGCACTTTTCTCAGAAAAATAAATCCTATATAGTTTTATACCATAATATATTACGGTATTTAGGGAAAACATTTCTGAGACAAGTGCCTGTAGACGACACACCCATAAAAAGTCTTAAAATTTGTGTTTTACAATATATATCGATATCTAGTATAACCAGTACTAGAGCCACCATATATCAAATCAATACGTACAGAAGATTAAGTTATATTAATATTGTAAAGTATTTTGATTTGATGCTTGTGATGCTAGTGATGCTAGGGACTGTTTGATGTTTAAACAACACTAGGGACTGTTTGATTTACAAACAACAATGATCAAGTCAAAAAACAATAACAACAACTTTCCTTTGATATGTTTTTTTTTGTCCGCAAATTATTTCCTGAGATTTTTTATCTTGTCCATCAAACTCATATCCTTTCTTTCCTTGTTTATCTATTTATTCAACTTGCTTTGTTCATAGATATAAGAAGATTTGGTAACTCTCCATTCAAGTCACAATTTGTAAAAGTAAACAATTATAAGTCAAAGTATGGTCTTCAACACAGAGCCTTAGCTCACATCAAACAGCAAGCTATAAAGGGACCCAAAAACGAAAAGTGTGAAACTATTTAAACGGGAAAAACAACAGTCTAATCTATAAAAAAAAAAGAGAAACAAGAAATACTTAGGACAGGTGCAAATAAAGGCAGCAGGGTTAATTATTTTAATAGGTACCAACCTTCACCCTTACCTGAAAACAATTGTGTAACAACACAACATAGAAAGACACACTATAAAATATCAATTGAAATGTTTATCTTAATAAAGATGGCTTACCTGGAATGAAAGCTAAAATAACACCACATAGTGTCTCAGCTCCACCAATAGCTTTCCTATATATATGTGGACTCAACTTCCATTTCAATAATTTAACCGGAGGGAATACTCTTACTTGTTGAATGTAATTTTTTCTCTGAAAAACAAAAGCAATTAATAAAAGCGTGAAAGTAATAACAAATGAACTGGATACAACTTTTATTTAGAAAATAGTACAATAAAATCTGCATTTTCATGTAGAAACTTCTAATCAATTGTTTGCCACTTTATTTTATGAATTGTAAAAGTACCAAGACATTTTTGTATTAGTACTGAACATGCTCAAGTCTACAAACTTTGGGATTGAAAAGTCTTGGAAATTATATACTGGACTAACGTAGTGCAACATGTATGGATAAATAAAACTGTAAATGGGAGCAAATGAAAACCTAGTTATATATTTTAGTCAGACTGACAAATATATTGGTAATACATCTCTTTTTCTATTTTAGAATTTTAAAACTTTAGAAAAAAAATTAACAAGCAGAGTGACTGAAACAGAGTTTTTTTAGCTAAAATATCAAATATAGAGACTGATAACAAGGATAATATCTTTATAAAAACTGATTTTTAGGGAAGAAGTGTGTTTTCATGTTTATTTACTATCATATCTTTATAGAACTCATCATGTTTATTGCCTTTGCTTTAACTAAAAATTTTAATATCATACTTTTGAACGACAAATAGTTGATTTTGATACTTGAAGTCACACCCCATTTACAATTTGTATAAGTTAACCTGTACACTGTATCTAAATAGGTTACTATAATCACATGATATAAGATAAGTTTAGCCATGTTTACTAAGTTGATACTGGACGCTGTATCTAAGTTGCTTACTAAATTAAACAAATGTTATCATTTGTACCCAGTTGTAACCAGTTTTGACATACAATGTATATACTAAATATATTGTCTTTATATTGACAGTTTGTGTTATAAATCCAAGAGCTCAGTTGTACCAAGCATTTTCCAAGTAAAGATATTAATACTTTTCATGAATTAAACATGTACATGATGTATGTAACTAAATAAAGTGGTAAAAAATCATGCAAAAGCATGATTAAATGTACACTTTCTTGAAGACGATAAAAAAAAGACTGATTTTGAAGAATCATACATTGTATCAAAATATTTCAAATAAAGCCGTAACAATAATTATTTGAGATCTCTGACAAATCACGATAAAATTTTAACCAATTTGATGCTATTAACGTTAGGCGAAAATGACCTTTAGACGTCTGACAGAAGAGGGCATTAATATTCCTACCCTCATTACACATATTACAGGTGAAAGTCAAATTATTTGTGCATGAAAACAGGAAATGAGATTGGATGGAACACGTGAAATTGCAAGCGTTATCATCACAATGATAAGCAGGATACATAAATCTGAAAAAACAATAATCTGGATCCAGGATCAGACCCCCCTACCTATACACCTACATGTACATGTATTAATCGCTATTTATTCCATTCCAAGTAAGTTACAAATCACACAACTTTTTAATCAAGTTGAGGCTATCTGGGACCCTGCTAATAGAATGCACCATGCCTGATACTTTCTATTAAGACCTGCAGGGTTCTCGGTAAGGCGAGTCCATGAGTCCTGGACTCATCAAAATCTGTCTGGACTCACCATTTTCATTTTGATACTTGAAGTCACACCCCATTTACAATTTGTACCAAGTTATAAGTTAACCTGTACACTGTATCTAAATAGGATACTATAATCACATGATATAAGATAAGTTTAGCTGGTGAGTCCACAGATGCATCAAGATTGAAATATTTTGTATAAACTGAACACAGTTAAACACAAATATCATCATTTTATAGCAAAAGTTTAAAAGTAATCTGAACCTAATGTCATTTCATTGCTCTGTTAGGCCATGTAGACTAAAATATTACTTTCTATTGCAATAAAATATCTTCTTCTTACTGTTGGACTCACCATGGCCAAAAATGACGAGTCCCTGGACTCACCTTCAAAAATCCTTAGCGAGAACCCAGGACCTGTTTAAACCATCGTAAATACTTAAAACAAACATGACAAAATATTTTTTTTACTGTAATTTGAGTTTCGAAAAAGTGGATCATAATCTATGAAAGTTTCCTAGTGATTGCTTTCTATTTTTTTCCATCCCTCAGCTCTTTACTGATGATCTTTGTTTTGCTTAACTGTTGACCCAAACAGGAAGTTGTCTAAATGACTGTTTTTTCCTGAATTGGACTAAATATCAATAAGGTGTATTGCAATGAGACCTCTTTCTACATAACTCATCAGAGAGGGTAGTAATGCCCTTACCAACACTAGAAATGGTCATTTTCAGCTACATGTACTGTTAGCGCCAAATTGATTAAAACTTTACAGTATTTCGTCGAAATATCCGTATTGTGATTCTGTAGAGGTCTCGATCAAATAGTTATCATTACTGTTAAGGAAATCATTTAATGTGATTCGTCAAAACATTCAATTTTTCTATCCCTTAAAAGTAAGTGCTCATTTTATTGTAATGCACCAAAAATTACTGTTCACATCATTTCGCAAAAAATAACGGTAAAAATTCTTGCCAAATTACTTTAACAGTAATTTTTGGTGCATGATGATAAAATGTACACTTTCTTTTAGACGATAGTTATAAAAAAATCGACTGATTTTGACAACTCATATTAAAGTTTTCCCAAAAATGACGATTACATTAATTATTGGAGACCTTTACCTTTTCCATTTCCTGTATTTACCACCTCTGTCAGATGAACCACTGGCACTGTTGTCCTTCGTCTCTGACGAATCACAATACAGATATTTGTGACAAATCAAGGAAAAATTTTAACTTATTTGATGCTTACAGTACCTGAAAATGACCTTTGAATGCTTGACGGATAAGGGAATTACTACCCTCATACATTTTTGTACATGACATATAACATTATAAACAAATAAATATATACCATTTCTTTATATAGTTCATCACTTAAGGAAGGCGTCAGTTTTAATGATCCAACGAATACAAAAAATATTCCTAATGTTACAGATAAGGCTTTCAAGACCATAGCTGTCATCTTAAGTGGTTGAGTTGTTTGCGAATGTCTATCTCTTCTTTGTTCTTTTCATAGCTTCAGCTGCTGAATCCAACTTCCGATTTGGTCAATGTCTATTTGATGCTTGAGAAAAAAATATGTATTTGCATCCAATTCATTGATATCTAAAATAACTAAAGGCATTTCAGATTAATGTCAAGAATGGGAAATTTCTGAGTTAGAAATTGAGGGCGAAGTAAGTGCTGAATTTACCAAATAATACAGTAAAGAAGGAAAACGTTTGTTTGATTAAGATAGTATAAAATCGGTTGACGGACACCTGTTCCGCATTAATTGTAAAGCGCAAAATAACCAAATAGACCTGTTTACAAGTAAACACTGCATATCAACTGTTAGAAGATTTGGCATGCACAATGCGTTATTTTGAGAACAAATTAGCAGACTATAAAGCTGGTTCAGAGGTCCTGATCGATAAGAGTAAATGGATAGGATGTATTGAGTCACTTGTAAATACAACTTTTGAAAAATTACCACCCAGTTCAGACTCCTGTGATGGAGGATTGTATGTTGGAAACATTGGTGTGGCTTACATGCTGTATTACTTGTCTAAGCAAGAGTCTTTTAAAGAAAGGAAAGCAACATTTTTAGAAAAGGCAGAAGCATATGTGAAAGTTAATCTTGAATACCTCTCGCATCATCATTGTAAAGACCCACCATCTGCTTTCATCCTAGGACCAGCAGGCATCACTGCCACTGGGTGTCTCTTAGCCCAGGAAGAGGGCAACATCAGTCGTGTTGATCAGTTTGGTGAAATGTATGCTGCAGCTGCTGAAAAATGCATGAAAATAGATTTCTTTAAGCACGGGTCGGATGAAATGTTAATAGGCAGGGCTGGTTATTTGAGTGGTGCATTAGCTTTACAGCAAAAACTAGGAAAAAAGGTTAATATTTATAAAACTTAAATGCATTTAAACCTAATTTGTTGAGAGGGTTTGTACATGTACCAGTGCCTTAATTGTGGGAAGGTACATGTATTTTGTACCTAATTTGTATCAAATAAATTGGATCTAGATATAAGGAGATGTACATGTGGTATGAATATCAATGAGACAACTATCAATTTATTTAGGCACAATTTGTAAAAAGTACATCATTATCATGATTATAGGTCAAAGTACCACCTTCAAAAAAGAGCTTGACTCACACTTAACAGCAAGCTATAAACAATAAAACATGATCAATAAAGGGCCCCAAAACGACTAGTGTAAAAAAAATCAAACAGTCATGACAGTGATCATTTAAAAGGAAAACCAATGGACTTATCTATAAACTTGATAAAAAAACCAAAAAAAAACAAGAAACACTTATGAACAACATCAACTAATGACATGAATGACAACCACTAAACAATATATACATGTACATCATGTACATTTGTATCATTTATAGATATACTTGGACCTCTGGACTAGAGATAACACTGGTTGTTTCAGTAATCTTTTTTAGATTAAAAGTGGGGCATGTTTTACATGTATTGCAATTTATTATTTAAATCATATTTTAAGTACTAATGTACCACAGAGATTTTTAAGAAGTTGTACAAACCTGAATTGATTAAACAGAAACAACAAACATTATGATAGTATGATACTAAACCCCTAACGGGAGGGATTGTACCTGATATTCATATGATGAAGACATAATCTTTCAATCAGTTTAATTGAGGTCTGGAGCTGGCATGTCAGTTAACTGCTAGTAGTCTGTTGTTATTTATGTATTATTGTCATTTTATTTATTTTCTTTTGTTACATCTTTTGACATCAGACTCGGACTTCTCTTGAACTGAATTTTAATGTGCGTATTGTTATTCTTTTACTTTTCTACATTGGCTAGAGGTATAGGGGGAGGGTTGAGATCTCATAAACATGTTTAACCCCGCCGCAATTTTGCGCCTGTCCCAAGTCAGGAGCCTCTGGCCTTTGTTAGTCTTGTATGAGTTTAAATTTTAGTTTCTTGTGTATAATTCGGAGTTTAGTATGACGTCCATTATCACTGTACTATTATGCATATTTTAGGGGCCAGCTGAAGGATACCTACGGGTGCGGGAATTCTCGCTACATTGAAGACCCATTGGTTGCCTTCGGCTGTTGTTTGCTCTATGGTCGGGTGGTTGTCGCTTTGACATATTCACCATTTCCTTTCTCAATTTTATTAGGGGTTTTAATAATAAGCTACATGATCTTTTTAATGAGGTACCCAGATCCATTATAAATGGCATACATGACCCATAGCCATGTAAAATATTAAAAGAGATGGTTTTGTAAAGTTATGCCTAATTGGCCTAACTCAGCAAATTTGTAAAGTTAATTAATAGAAATATTTTATTTGAATGTTTTCAGGTGTTAAATGACACAACATTGAATCAGCTGTGTTCTGTAATGATACAATCAGGACAACAACATGCAGCTAAACACCTCTCAAAATCACCTCTTATGTATGCTTATTATGGAACAGAATACTTGGGTAAGATCACTTACATCTTAAAAATGTATTTTCTTCCTGAGTGAAGAACAGATAAACTTTTGAAATTGATGTTTAACAATTTTTTTTTATTAATTTTGCAAAATGATGCAGGTACACTCAAATTTATAATTTTTCAAATTGTATACTTTCCAAATGATGAATAAAAACCTTCCAAATTTTTAACGATAACATTTGTGTAGACATCATCTGTTTTGGTGCTTACATCATTGTTTGTATAAAACAACAGAATAATATGCATAGTACTGTAGTACAAAATGTAGTAAGCAAAAACTTAAGTAACTTTTTCCTTGCAATGTCAACCATTAACATTTGTTAAAATTTGTTTATGATTAGGTCAGTTTACTTAAAGGAGAACCACTAATACTTGTACAACTGAATACCTTAATACATGCATATTACCTCTGGCACATATAAAACATGTATCAACTATTGCATTGAATACTTTAGTGGTCAGGTGATAACATATTTGTATGACTAAATACTTAATAATTTTTTTTTTACTCACATCAACTGTTAAAATGTACATTGAGTTTGAACACTTTTGAAGTCCGATGAGTAAGATGTATGTATGATTTAATACCTAACAAAATCAGCTTTAACGCATGTCAACTTTGGACCTAATACTTTTGTTGTCTGGGAATAAATGTGGATGAAATATTTTACAAATCAGACCATATCGTCTCTGGAACTGAATACTAAAGAAGTGAGGGCTATACATGTATTACAAAACATATAATTGATTTACTTTTATCAGGTGCAGCACATGGTTTATCAGGGATTTTCCAAATGTTAATGAGCTTTCCAGATTTTTTCAAATCCACACCTTCAGCTGAGCCAATTGTTAAGAGTGCTGTGGATTATTTCCTAACATTGGAGGATGCAGATGGGAATTATCCACCAGCCATGGATGAGGTTGGTTGTCCCAGACCTGATGGGGAAGAACTGGTTCATTGGTGTCATGGAGCTCCAGGTAAATGCAGAAGATATTCAATAAAATATATCTATATTTTATATTTTATATTATTTAATGTTTTCCAAGAGAAGGTTATTAAATATGTCTAGATTTTACATAAACAGTATCAAACATTGAAAATCTGCTGTCAATAATAAATTTGTAAGTGGACAAAATCATAAAGCTCCTGACTTGGGATTGCTACATTTACACAACCAAGATTGATCTGATACTTTAGTAATAATGTATAAGTCCTTGATATACTTCAAGTTCTTTATTTTGTGTGTTATTAAACACTATTTTTAATGCTGAAGACATAGAAAAATAGATATTTTTAAACAAATGTTCGACAAGCAGCCATTGGAATCGGTTTGTGTTTAATTTTTTTTATGTCCCAGCCATAGCAGAAGGGGCATTTAGATTTACCCTTGTCCATCTGTATGTACATCTGAAATATGGTTTTCTTCTCTAATTTTAGTTTGCCTCAATCAAATCTTATGAAACTTATATACAAAGCTTAATATCACAAAATTAAGATCAAGTTTGAATTTAGGTAGGTTCACTTTAACCATCTAGAGCTATGCCCCTTTATTAATGGAAAAATTGTTGAATTGGTTCCTGTTAACCTGATTTTAAAATAAGATTTGAAGTTAATGTCGGGTGATCAGCATTTGTTGTTGGTTGAACAATTTTACCATCTACAAATACCATGAATACACTCTGAATTTCTTAGTTTTACCATGTATAATGTAAATTGATAGTAACAGATAGCTTGTACTTTGTGGTGATTAGGAAAAATTCGGAAAAAAATGTTCTTGTTCACACCATGTAAAAAGCGTTTGGTGTGATATGGCATTTCAGGTGGTATCAACACATCTAGTTTAATTTCGACCTTAGATCAATGTAACATACATTTTAAATACATTTTAATAATTTCAACTTATTGTAGGTGTAATCTACATGTATGCCAGAGCCTACAAAGTGTGGGGTGATGATAAATACCTGCAAGCTTGTATCAGATGTGGAGAATTGGAATGGAAGAAAGGGCTTTTAAAGAAGGGTCCAGGAATCTGCCATGGAGTGGCTGGTAGTGGATATGTTTTCCTGCTTCTCTTTAGACTTACCAATGACAAGAAATATCTCCATAGAGCTTTGATGTTTGCAGAGTTTATGTTCACCGCAGAGTTTAAGGAGCAGGCAAAGGTACCAGATAGTCCATATAGTCTCTATGAAGGATGGGCTGGTACAATTTGCTTTTTGTCTGATTTGATGCAACCAGATAAAGCAGAGTTTCCATTTTCTAATGTTATTTTCTGAAGAATAGATAGTTTTCTATTTGATATTGCAATTGAATAACATAGAAAGTTTCAACAATTGAGCTTCAGAAATTACTTGATTTCTGTAAAATATGTAGACAGAAATAAAGACAAAAGTATTATCTTTTTTAATTGCATACTCATACTTGTATTTGTAAACTATACACCTTATGGCTATTTGGAAATCTTTCCTGTTTGATCTTTTGACATCATACAACAATCATTTTTGCATTGTGGCGTCAGATATTTTTTCTATTATGATGTCAAAATTTTACGGGAACTTTTGTGAAGTCCAGTAATGGCAACAAATAGCGATAAGGTGTATTACTAAAAGGGAATTGACTTGTTTGTTTTAGTCAAATAACGAATTGTTCTGTATTAATATTGTTATTATGGTTGAAAGTCCCATTCAATTATATTAGTGCCAAATGTTATTCATTGATAACTGAATATTAATCTGATTTTTTGACATTTTTATACATTTTTGTAGTGCCATATTTTAAAAGTGTTAGTAAAAGGGGCCATATCAATTTTTGGAGGAAATATAAAGACATTGATTAAATTGATTCTTAAGCATGTTTAGTTTAAAAATCAAATATTATGAGACTTGTCCCAAGTTTCACTATCAGCATATAAATTTAATTTGTGTTATCTGGCATCATCATCATTATCTTTTTCGTAGTTCATGTTCATCCTGAACATGCATGAAACATTTGCCACTGGACATTAGGCAATCCTTTAAAACAGCTTTACAAAATTCAACCAAGCTTGTGAATACTTAAATTTTAAATCTAACTTACCCATTACATAAAATATCCATATATTAATCTTTAAATGCTTGGAAACAATATGACAGATTTCAACCAACTATGGACAGGTTTTTTTTACAGGACATGCAGTGGTGCACCTGCTATTTTGCTTTTCAATCTAAGTAATTTTTGGGTTTTTTTTCCATACCAAAACAGTGTATTAGCCTTTTCATGATATATTATTTGGAGACGAAATGTGGAACACATCTCCATTAGAAGACTGGCACATCTTATTAAAAAGATATCTGGGTAAATTTTAGACAGAAATACTCATGTATAATTATAATATTTACGTTTCATTAAACTGGTATGTTCATGAATTATTGTTAAAGCATTCAAGTTCACTTCAGATAACAAGTACCATATTGAATATGTATATAGGATTTTCTTTTTGTAATATTTTTTGGCCATATTTTATTGTTGTCATTGAAATCTTATAGCCAATAAAGTGTGATGTATTAATGTTATACACTAAAAGTGTTCATTTGATGTCATATGGCTTCTTTTAAGTTTATAAGTCATTTCTGAAAATGGGTAACTGCTTTTGCAGGATTTCTATATAACTATATTTGAATCAACCATATAAAGGAAAAAGTGTTTTGTATAGTATTAGGTTGTATAGATGCATGCATAATATTAAAGCTTTGCTTACATATATCTTGATTTTACTGTAACAAATAATCAAATACAAGTATCTATTTACCTACCTCTACTAAAGATTGCTAGTGGAACTGATGTTTTCCTATATATTCTAGCCATAAATCACTTCATAATGAATTCATCTTGATAATTGCTTTTGATGTTAGAGGTATGTTGTGAACTTCCTGAACTGATATATCTGTAACTGAGACCTAGTTCAAACATTTTTCTTTTCTTTGAGTTATTCACAGAATACCAGTTTTAAAATCATTGATTTATTAGATCCTTTTTATACGACCGCAAAAATTTTAATTTTTTGTTCGTATATTGCTATCACGTTGGCGTCGTCGTCGTCGTCCAAATACTTTTAGTTTTCGCACTCTAACTTTAGTAAAAGTGAATAGAAATCTATGAAATTTCAACACAAGGTTTATGACCACAAAAGGAAGGTTGGGATTGATTTTGGGAGTTTTGGTCCCAACATTTTAGGAATTAGGGGCCAAAAAGGGCCCAAATAAGCATTTTCTTGGTTTTCGCACTATAACTTTAGTTTAAGTGAATAGAAATCTATGAAATTTTGACACAAGGTTTATGACCACAAAAGGAAGGTTGGGATTGATTTTGGGAGTTTTGGTTCCAACAGTTTAGGAATTAAGGGCCAAAAAAGGGCCCAAATAAGCATTATTCTTGGTTTTCGCACAATAACTTTAGTATAAGTAAATAGAAATCAATGAAATTTTAACACAAGGTTTATGACCACAAAAGGAAGGTTGGGATTGATTTTTGAAGTTGAGGTCACAACAGTTTATGAATTAGGGGCCAAAAAGGGGCCAAAATAAGCATTATTTTTGGTTTTTGCACCATAACTTTGGTATAAGTAAATAGAAATCTATGAAATTTAAACACAAGGTTTATGACCATAAAAGGAAGGTTGGGTTTGATATTGGGAGTTTTGGTCCTAACAGTTTAGGAATAAAGGGCCCAAAGGGTCCAAAATTGAACTTTGTGTGACTTCATCAAAAATTGAATAATTGGGGTTCTTTGATATGCAGAATCTAACTATGTATGTAGATTCTTAATTTTTGGTCCCGTTTTCAAATTGGTCTACATTAAGGTCCAAAGGGTCCAAAATTAAACTTAGTTTGATTTTAACAAAAATTGAATCCTTGGGGTTCTTTGATATGCTGAATTTAAAAATGTACTTAGATTTTTAATTATTGGCCTAGTTTTCAAGTTGGTCCAAATGGGGGTCCAAAATTAAACTTTGTTTGATTTCATCAAAAATTGAATAAATGGGTTCTTTGATATTCCTAATCTAACTGTGTATGTAGATTCTTAATTTTTGGTCCAGTTTTCAAATTGGTCTACATTAAGGTCCAAAGGGTCCAAAATTAAACTAAGTTTGATTTTAACAAAAATTAAATTCTTGGGCTTATTTGATATGCTTTATCTAAATATGTACTTTGATTTTTGATTAAGGGCCCAGTTTTCAAGTTGGTCCAAATCAGGATTCCATATCAAGTATTGTGCAATAGCAAGAAATTTTCAATTGCACAGTATTGCACAATAGCAAGAAATATCTAATTGCACAATATTGTGCAATAGCAATTAATTTTCAATTGGAGTTATCTTTCTTTGTATAAAATAGTAATTGATAATATATGTTGGAAATTCGCCAGACATGACTATGATGTCATTTTCTATTTTTATTTGCCAATAACTTTATGTAAATAACTTCATTGGAAATTTGCCAATATAAAATGTTGCTGATGAAGTTTTTTTTTTTGTTTTATACAATAAACAATGTATATTCACTTTTACTACCAACCAATCTTTACCATTCAGTGATAACAAGCACTTTATTTTACATTTTAATATTTTATGACAGTGTTCCAGCTAGGCCGTTTTCAGAGGGCGCGGCGCCCGCCCTTTTCCGAGTGGCGCCCTGTGCCCTTTTTACAGTTTCCAGGGCGCCCTGCCTTTTTTGAAGATCGATTGCATATTAATTTGCGTATTGATATGATACGCTATTTACTAAATTTTACCTGGGGAAAAGATTATGACTTTGTTTACCACCCCAAGCTAATCAATGGTTACAACTGGTGTCATAATCTGTTGTTATAGGTAATCCGTTTATCGGATGGGTCATTAATGATCATCAACAACTTGGGCACAATTTGCGATGTTTACCGTAGTTTCATGGAAGAAACGTAATGACAGAAAGTTGGAAAACCATTATAAACTCGTTGAAGACATTGTTTTACTTGTTTTCTGTAAAATAAACAGAAAATTCAGACGTATTTGTCATTGACTGCCTTCATTTTTGATACGAAAATAACAAAATTGGCCGCCATATTGTGATCATATTTACATCATATTTACGTACTGTTTATAATCCTCCAAAGAAGGAGCACACCCGAATAAAGAAAGATAACTCAATCTGATTTTTTTCCTAGCATTGAGTAACCCATTTACATATTCTAAAATGTGTCTCCATACTTCTTGCTTAAGAATGTATATGTTTAGGTATTTATTTTGAGTTATGGGAAAAGTTAAAGAGGGTCTCCGTAGCAGTGTTGGTAGGGTGCCTTGGTCATCTTTTTCTGTATTCTTTATTTTTGATACTATTTTTCACTGTTGCTTTATATCCTAAAATTGTGAATTTACTGAGCACAGCTGTTTTGTGCTGTATTGCCATCAAGCACAGCATGGGTAGAAAGGTGAAACTGGTAAAATGTGGTAGACCATAGAAACAGTATGAAACAGATCTCCTTTCAAAACATATACTGCATATAAAGTTCAACTGTGCCAAGCAATGATAAAAAAACTTGTGTGACAAGCTGCTTGACAAGTTTTTCAGCCTTAAAAGTAGAAAGATAGAGTTCTATATGGGCTAAAGATGTTGTTCTTGTATAACCTGTGATTCAACGAATAAACACAAATGTTTGATTAACATCTTTTATTAAAATATGCCCTTTTCATATTATCATATCGCGCGTTAAATGCCCTTTTTCAGGATTGGCACCCTGCCCTTTTGAAAACCTAGCTGGAACATGTATGATGTATTTAAAAGAGTAGTTATTGTTGCAAACTCCATTAGAAATTTGAATTGATATTCGGTTTTGAAAAAGGGAAACAGGGATGTGAAAAAAAGGGGGGGTTTTAAATTGTTCTCATTTCAGATTTCATAAATAAAAAGAAAATTTCTTCAAACATTTTTTTGAGAGGATTAATATTCAACAGCATAGTGAATTGCTCAAAGGCAAAAAAAAACTTTTAAGTTCATTAGACCACATTCATTCTGTGTCAGAAACCTATGCTGTGTCAACTATTTAATTTTAGATTTAAAAAGTTTGAAGAAGAAATCTTTAATTGATTTGTAAAATCTTGACATTTGTTTTGTGTAAAAAAAAAACCATGTAATGTCAAAAATTTGATTACAATCCAAATTCAGAGCTGTATCACGCTTGAATGTTTTGTCCATACTTGCCCCAACTGTTCAGGGTTCGACCTCTGCGGTCGTATAAAGCTGCGCCCTGCGAAGCACCTGGTTAGCATGCTGGTTCAAAGGGCCAGAGAGATTTACTATCACTTGAAGCCTCCATCATTGGTTTCAAGTTTTTAACAAAATCTGCACCTCTAAAATTATTTAGCCAATTGGAACTAAACCTGGCCTGTATCACCCTTGAGAAAATCCAATAAAATTATTGCTTCTGAATTTTTGCAGATTGTACATTGTATATACAGGATCTTAAAAGAGCCTCTTACTATAAATCTTTATTATAAAAAATGTTGTTTAAAATTCATGACATTGACATATTTGTTAGCACCCTTTAATGAACTTTAGGTCACAATAGTAAGATAATAAAAGTCAATTAGTATTTGAATTTGATCTGATATGAGGTTTGTCGCATGCAATGAAGGTTTTTGTGATCATCTCTAAAATAAATCATGTATATAGACAGTGGAAAAAGGCATTATTACCCTAACTTTAAAACTATCATGTAGCAATTTGATTTTTCCAGGACAGAATTTACCTAGATCAAAGCTCTTTACTAAAATTGATGCATAACTAAATTTTGCCCATCAATTTTAACTTTTTTGTTATTAATCTACTATTGATATGATATTGGCATAATTTATGTTTAATACAAATAAACCATTTACATTAAAAAAAAAAAAAAAGACACTATTATCTATAGCAATATTCATGGAATAAAATCTACATGTATAGGTATGAAATAT
This sequence comes from Mytilus galloprovincialis, assembly GCA_037788925.1. Taxonomy (NCBI): domain Eukaryota; kingdom Metazoa; phylum Mollusca; class Bivalvia; order Mytilida; family Mytilidae; genus Mytilus; species Mytilus galloprovincialis. Next base: position 54,543,467 of record CM075340.1, on the reverse strand, counting down.
TTGCCACTGGATGTTAAGCAAATAACAATCAATTTGTCATAGATAAGAATCATGACCAATTGCTGTCTTCATTTATCTTATTTTCAACTAGCCGTTAATTAGTGCATGCATATTTTATTTTATTAACAAACTTCAGATACATGTCATCACCTATCAGGTTTACATTGTTGCAGTAATATTTCTAGGCTTTTGATAAACATAAACTCATTAAAAGCAAAACTTCTCTGAACAATAGTAGTACTTTAATCAACAATAGAAAAACACTGAACAAAACTTAAAATTACAATGAACAATAGTAAAACTATGCAAAGTGAAATAGCAGCCTTTGATTCTGTAGTATTTTAAACTAATTATTCATAGAGAAAAATTTAAATACAAACTAAGCTTTATCATTATTATTATGTTTGCTTATCATAATAATTCAAATATAAACCATGACAAATTGCATAATATGGTATTTCTTTGTTTGGTGTCTTCAACCTATGCCAACATTTGATAAAAATATATTCAACCTACGCCTACAAACAAAACACAATAGGTGTTGTTATAGCAATTATTAATTAATAAAAGGTAAAATACAGTCAGTATATTTAAGCATTAAAAATTTACTCTTTGAAAATTCAGAAACTAAAATAAAGTATTTGCAAAATTGTGTTGTAGTACAAAATAAATAATTAAAAAATATCTAAAAAGACAAAAACGGTTAAATAGAACCCTTGATACTAGCAAAATTTTGTTGAAAAAATATAAAATTCATAATAAAAAAATAGATTAAATTTTTTAAATTAAACACTTTTAAAATTTAACAATACTAAAGAAAAAAACAGTTAAAAAGCTATTTCTTTGGTGCAAAGCTAATCAGAGCTAATTTAATGACTAAATCAGTTAAAAACTTTCACACAAACTAATTGAATCAACTGAAATAGACACTTAACTGTTTAAAAAGTGTTCAACTTCATTCCATAGATGAACCTGAAATTTGAGGCCAAAATCGGCCCTTACCGGACCTACTTCTTTTTATGATAATTTTTGTTAATTATTTTGTTGTATTTAATATGTAAAATACTTCAACAAGCAATAAAATATACAAATATACCATGAAACTTCAACAGATTGTTTTATAATCAAATCAATTTTGCAATATAAAATTTAAAATAAATATTAAATACTATTAAAATGATTTTTTGGTTCATTCAAAGGTAGCTACTTTCCAGTTGGACAGTACACCCTTAATTTACTTATTTTTTAGTTTAAACATTAAAGTACTCTGTGTTTGTTTTTGTTTATTATATTGTGTTCTGTGATTTACAGTTACATTTTGTGTCTCTTATTTGAAACTTCATTATCCGAATTGATAATTTAGATATTAACAAGATAATTTGAAAAATTACTAAAAAAGTCCTTACTTTGTGACCAACTTTAGATAAAAATCCATAAAATTCTTTTTTCCCTCATTATTTCATTATATTAATTTTAAACTAATTCCTATATGAAAAAGAGATCCTCAACACACACAATTATACCTACATTTTCACTTGTACTTTTTTTTTGTATATTTTGTATATTGAGTACACTTTAACGGTAGGTTTAAACTGGTTGTAAATTGATTAGCCCCTAATTAATTTATGTTTTTATAACACTTAATCTATTACAAATTATTCAACCTATGCCAACATATTTTCATACAATTTTATACCTAAATTTCAAAATGTTGGCATAGGTTGAATGAACCCTTTGTTTAACTTATTAATTAATATTGCTAAAAAAAGTTGTAAAACAATACTGGCCACAAATATTTGTATTGGAAAATCTGCATTACAGATGATCAATAAATCAAAAGGGGACACCTAGGCTATTTAAAAGTGGTTTTCCATCACCTTTGAATGTGGTACAACACACTTGGATATAAAGCAACACTCTTGGTATGTCATTATAAATGAAACTTTAGAGATTTCTTACAATTGTGAAAATTACCCTGAATCAGTCTGTTTATCCTCAACATTTGTTTTGAGATATAAAGATTGCATAAAATGTGATCAAAACCCTTGGTACTGACTTAATATATAAATCTTCCAAGGCTTATCACTACCATTTTGATACACACAATGTAGTGCATTGATCATAACATTCTATTCATCCTATCCATGAACATTTCTAGAAATTTATCAATGTAATATACACTCAGAAATTCAAGTCACAAAATGATGTTATACTTATCAAGAAAGTACGATAACTTTTGTAAGGTGCAGGAATCTAATATCTGTTCTTAAAATATAAATGATGTCATTGTTAAAGTCATCTGTTAAAAAGTTTTAAAAAATGGAGTTATCTTCCTTTGTCCAGAATTGTTATTAAATTCAGTACAACCAAGAATGCTTCATACATTTGCAATATATAATTTTAAATTCTCACTGATAAATTATTCAATCTTTACCCTTCAGTGCTTACAAGCACTTTGCTTTGATTATCCTCTTGCTATATACTGCCTTTTTTACATATTAAATTTTTTTAAATGATCAATTTATTTAATTTGCAATTCTTAGTGAGAACATTTTGCTTATGATCATATAAGAACACAATTTACTCATGTTTAACCTATAAACTTTATAATGGATTTATTTTATTGTTGTGTTATAATGTTGCTGTTTACTACATTTTTTATGCTTGTTGGGAATTTGTTTAATGAGATTTCTTATATATGTGCCATGATTGTTTATTGTATAAGAAATTTTGATTCATTTATATTAAAATTGAAATTTATTTTTTTGGTAGTGTGAAATAGTTATTTGTTGCTATCTAGGGATAGTGAATGCATCAAAGTATGACTGTCTCAAGTGTGGGAGGTAAAGTATTAATCCCCAGACAAACAAACAAAGACTTCTTGGTATTCACTTTCCTGCCTACCAATCATGAATCATTTTAGAGCAAAGCCTGGTTGCCTTGAAGTTAGAACAATGTGGAAGGTAGAATTGACATAACTTATTGAAGTGTAGTACCTTGTAGTTGGAAAAAGTTTAAGTTTGGATTGATATATCTTTATTAGGACTGGTACCTTGAAGTTATAATTATGTGCAAGATTTGATTGACATATCTCCCCGAGAATTGGAACTTTGAAGTTAGAACAATATGTGAGGTTGGATTGACAAATCTTATTGTGGAATGGAAACTTTGATTTAGAATGATATGTAAGATTAGATAGATATATATTACTGAGAACTCCTGCCATGTGAGATAACTCGTTATTATTTTTGCTCACATGATCACCTAGAACAAAGCATATTGATAATAATATCACAGTTTTTTTTTTCTAATTTTCTTCTTGAGTATCAATGAACATCAATTTTTGCAGATATGTTCATTGCATTGTCCTCTTATTACTTTGGTGGTGAAAATTTTTATAACGCATAACATCACTTTGACCATTTTATTTCCTAGACTAAGGAACCATGTGAGCTATTGCCATCATTTGGCATCCAACGTTGTTGTAAACTTTTCAAAAATATCCTCTGAAACTTGTATCTTAAAAAGTAAAGCAGTTAGGGCAGCTGCCAACTGTTTCCGAGCAATAACTTATGAACCATTCAACCAATGCCAATCAAACTTATGTTTATAACAGTGACAAAAAGGTCAGGTTTTATATTGACACTTTTCTTTTTTGCTGTACAGGAGTGATAGTCCTTGATAGTTTAAATAATAGGCATAGAATGTGGAAAATAAAAAAAAAGCTTGAAAGTGCCTTGCATAATACAGAAAACCTAGTGTACTATCAATTTGACAGCTTATTCTGTGTTGGTTATTATCTTGAAAACTAGCATAGATAAAAAGACATCAGCAAGCATACGTTCAGGTTTAAAAAAAGAATTCGTCAATTGATCCCTCATAAGAGTTTTTTCCCTTTTAAATCCTATTTATATATATAAGAAAAAAAGGAAAATAATCAGATCCGTTGAATGATGGACAGAATTTTCAACTATAAAAAAAAGATAAGCAAAGTTAAACATACAAATAAGTCAACATGACCAAAAATGTTAATTTATCCCTTAGAAGATTCTAAACACATATTTAGTGTTTCCCAATAAATATAAAACATAGACAGAACATTTGAATTACAAAAATGTTCAGGAAAGTAAAACTTATTTATATAAATAAGTACACATAACAGAAAGTGTACCGATTCCTAATCGTATTCATTGCACTTGAAAAAATATTTTTTTCATATGTGTGGTTTTTTTTTTTAAGAAACTATGATAGATAAAAATGATCGTTTAAATACACATTTATATACATTAAACAGCAAAATAGTCATTGGTGCCAGACCTGCAGAAAATGATTCAGGCTTTTAAGGGCCTCCTGTTTAGTATCTAATTGTCTGAACTTGGTGAAAACCTCTTAAAAAAGGCTCAATCAATTGCATGAAGCTAAACTCAACAGATATGTTTATGTGAAAGTCCGTTTAAATTGTTTCGTTATTTTGGTGCTGATCAGAAATTCAAAATGGCCACATGTGGAAGTCCAAGTTTATATTCAAACCTGATGGGGAATTCTATTTTGCCTTTATTTTTTGTTTTAAAGATGAAGTGAAATGAAAACAAACCATGCAGAAATGTCAATGAGAAGAACCTTAGTAAGTATTGGTACTTTGGGCCGAATCAAAAGCCCAATACCTTCTCCGCGGACGAATAAGTGTCCAATTCGACTTCTTAAGAACACCTGAAGAAAATTCAGTTTAATTTTCCAGATATGTTCCTGTGAAAGTCTACTAAAAGTGTTGCTACTTTGATGAAGATTGAAAATTCAGTGTGGCTCCCAACAGATGTCAAAGTGCATAACACCTTATCATGAAGTTTATTTTGCTTTTCTTTTGACTTTTCACGATGGAGTGAAATAAAACAAAACATGCAGAAAAGTTCTGTATATTGTACATACCAATATGCTATTGCATTGGTGCTGATGAAAGTCCAATATGACTCTAAGGAGTCCCAAAAAGGGTTCAACTTGTCAGATGGTCAACGATTTTCTTTTAAACCACTTAACAATTTGCTGCCTTAATTCCAAGTTATTTTCACAGATGCTGATTGTGAATGGTCACAGCTGATATCATTTACATTAAAAACCATATATACGAAATGATATATTTTACTTTATTTCCTAACAGCCGCATGGATATGCAAGATTATTCTTCAACTTCAACTTGTCAATGATAAAGCTATGAAAAGTCAAGAGAGAATATTTTCCTGCAATGGCTAATATCTCGAAAACAAGCATGGTGACCTTTTTTTTGCTCTTTGGATTCCTTTATTAACCCCCTATCAATATAAACTAGTGTTTTGAAAAGTTAATTATTTTGAAACTGAGAAGGGAACTCCCTTAAGTTTAACAATGAAAGTTTATGAGACTTGGTCCCTGGACTGCATCAAGCTTTCACTAGCAGCACATATTTTTCACTTTGTAGACATAATTCATTCAAACTTGTGTTGTTTTTTGTTAAGTTGCTTTTTGTCGAGCCTTCGACTTTAGTCGAAAAAGCAAGACTAAGCGATCCTACATTCCGTTGTCGTCGGTGTCGTCGTCGGCGGCGTCCACAAATATTCACTCTGTGGTTAAAGTTTTTGAAATTTTAATAACTTTCTTAAACTATACTGGATTTCTACCAAACTCGGACAGAAGCTTGTTTATGATCATTAGATAGTATCCAGAAGTAAATTTTGTAAAAATAAAATTCCATTTTTTCCGTATTTTACTTATAAATGGACTTAGTTTTTTCTGCGGGGAAACATTATATTCACTCTGTGGTTAAAGTTTTTAAAGTTTTAATAACTTTCTTAAACTATCCTTGGTTTGTACCAAACTTTGACAGAAGCTTGTTTATGATCATAAGATAGTATCAAGAAGTAAATTTTGTAAAAAAATAAATCCATTTTTTCCGTATTTTACTTTTAAATGGACTTAGTTTTTCTGGGGGGAAACATTACATTCACTCTGTGGTTAAAGTTTTTAAAATTTTAATTACTTTCTTAAACTATCCTGGGTTTGTACCAAACTTGGACAGAAGCTTATTTATGATCATAAGATAGTATCCAGAAGTAAATTTTGTAAAAAGATAACTCCATTTTTTCTGTATTCTACTTTTAAATGGACTTACTCCAGTTAACATTACATACAGTTTGCAGTTAAAGTTTTCAAAACATTAATTAGATTCATTAACTATCCTAAATTTTTACCAAACTTGGACAGAAGCTTCTTACAATCATAAGATATTATCAAGAGGAATATTTTTATTGATTTTTTTCCTCATTTTTGTTGGGCCTGCGATTTACAGCAAAAGTAGGCGAGACACTGGGTTCCCCGGAACCCTTACAAATTTTAAGTACATTTTGTACTTTTAATTTTAAATCTGGGTAACTTTTTTAGGTTTTCTGTACCAAAAAATGGACTTGCCCATTTCTGCAAATATCCATATAGGCATCCTTTGTTGGCATGACACGGGTTATGTTCTTCTCATATATGTTATGATGGTATGATACTAAACCCCTAACGGGAAGGATTGTGCCTGATGTTCATATGATGAAATCATAATCTTTCAGTCAGTTTAATTGAAGTCTGGAGCTGGCATGTCAGTTAACTTCTAGTAGTCTGATGTTATTTATGTATTATTGTCATTTTGTTTATTTTCTTTGGTTACATCTTCTGACATCAGACTCGGACTTCTCTTGAACTGAATTTTAATGTGCGTGTTGTTATGCGTTTACTTTTCTGCATTGGCTAGAGGTATAGGGGAAGGGTTGAGATCTCACAAACATGTTTAACCCCGCCGCATTTTTGCGCCTGTCCCAAGTCAGGAGCCTCTGGCCTTTGTTAGTCTTGTATTATTTTAATTTTAGTTTCTTGTGTACAATTTGGAAATTAGTATGGCGTTCATTATCACTGAACTAGTATATATTTGTTTAGGGGCGAGCTGAAGGACGACTCCGAGTGCGGGAATTTCTCGCTACATTGAAGACCTGTTGGTGACCTTCTGCTGTTGTTTTTTTCTATGGTCGGGTTGTTGTCTCTTTGGCACATTCCCCATTTCCATTCTCAATTTTATTATCCTTATATGCTTGGAAACAACATGACAGGTTTCAAGCAACCTTGGACATATTTTTCTACATTTTAATCTAAGTGATTTTTGGGTGTTTTCCATACCAAAACATTGTCTTAGCCTTTTCAAGTTATATTATTTGGAGATGGCATGTGGAACACATCTTCCTTAGACTGGCAGATTTTATCAAAAAGATATCTGGGTAAATTTTAGACAGAAATACTCATGAAATACTCATGTATAGTTATGATATTTATGTTTCATTAAACTGGTATTGTCATGAATTATTGTTAAAGCATTCAAGTTCACTTCAGGTAACAAGTACCATATGGAATATGTATAAGATTTTCTTTTTGTAATATTTTTTTGGCCACATGGTCCGCTTTATCAATGAAATTTTTACAGTGTGTTGTACTACTTTTGGGACAAATTATATCAAAATTATAGAAAACTTCATCGGCTCTAACTCAAAATATGGACAGTTTTATGTTTAGGGTGTCTTAAAATCTTTTGACAGCTTCCGAAGTGCTAATTTTCAACCTTTTTCAGCTGGACCAAATCACTACTTTCATTTGAAATTCTGAACCCAAATTTTTTTACAGTGTAATTTCACCCCCCTTCTAGCAATTTGAGGCATTAAACATGGAGAAATAAATTTGGAAGGGGCATAAAAATTAATGGCAAGTAACCCACTGTCAACACTAGGGACTATATTTGCGAACAACGAAAATCCAGGGACGACAATTGTGGTCTCGTACCATATTTTATTGTTGTCATTAAAATCTTATAGCCAATAAAGTGTGATGTATTAATGTTAGACACTTAAAATGTTCATTTGATGTCATGTGGCTTCCTTTTGAGTTTATATGTCATCTAGCAACAACATTTCTGAAAATGGGTAGCTAGTTTTGTTGAATTTCTATATTTGAATCAACCATATAAAGGAAAATGTATTTTGTATAGTATAAGGTTGTATAGATGCATGCTTGGTATTTTAAGCTTTGCTTACATATACATGTATCTTGTTTTTACTGTTACACATACATGTATCTACTTACCTACCTCAACTACAAATGGCTCATAGACCTCATGTTTTACATACATATTCCAGCTATAAATCACTTCATAATGAATTTATCTTGATAATCACTTTTGATGTTAGTGGAACATTGTTTGACATAAACCTCTTACACTGAGACATAGTTCAAATGTGTTTCTATTCTTTGAGTTATTCACAGAATACTGGTTTTTCAAAATCATTGACAAGATCTTTATATTATTAGCATTCTGGTTCAAAGGGCTAGAGATCTTTACGATCACTTTGAGCATCCATCATCTGTTTTAAGTGTATTCTTACAAAATCTACACCTTTGAAACTATTGGTCCAAATGGAACTAATCCTTGCCTGTATCATCCTTTTCAAAGTTATTGCTGCTGAACTTATGCAATGAATATACAGGATCTTAAGAGACTCTTATTTTAAATCTTTGTTATTAAATTGTTGTTTAAAATTCATGACATTGACATATTTGCTATTATTCTTTAATGAACTTGAGGTCACAAAAGTAAGAAAATGAAAATGTATGACTTTACAGGGTATGGCTTAAATTTTAAAAGTTAAATTTTTAAATGTTTTCTGAAGCCAGGAGAGTATTAACCAATATTACTGCTCCCAATTAGATTCAATTGATTTACAGTTTTTTATTGTCAAGCCTGCAATTTTTGTCGCAGAAAGCAACACACAGGGATAGTGATCCGGCGGCGGCATTAGCTAACTTCTTAAAAGCTTTTGTTTTAAGGTGGAAGACCTGGATGCTTCATACTTTGTTAATAGATGCATCATGTTACGAAGTTTCCATCAGTCACATGTCAAATGTCCTTGACCTCATTTTCATGGTTCAGTGACTACTTGAAAAAAAAAGTTAAGATTTTTTGTAATGTTAAATTCTCTCTTATTATAAGTAATACGATAACTATATTTGGTATGTGCGTACCAGGCAAGGTCCTCTTGCCTGTCAGACAGTTTTCACTTGACCTCAACCTCAATTCATGGATCAGTGAACAATTAAGTTTTGGTGGTCGTCTGTATCTCAGATACCATAAGCAATAGGAGTAGAATATATGGTGTATGGAAAGATTGTAAGGTGTACATGTCCAACTGGCAGGTGTCATCTGACCTTGACCTCATTTTCATGGTTCAGTGGTTATAGTTAAGTTTTTGTGTTTTGGGTCTGTTTCTCTTATACTGTATGCAATAGGTCTACTATATTTGGTGTATGGAATGATTGTAAGGTGTACATGTCTAGCTGGCAGATGTCATCTGACCTTGACCTCATTTTTATGGTTCAGTGGTTAAAGTCAAGTTTTTTAGTTTTGGTCTTTTTTTCTGATACTACTAGTATATGTTATAGATCATCTATATTTGTTATATTGAAATATTTTATGATTTATATGTCAGTTGCACAGTTTTTATTTGACCTTGACCTCATTTTCATGGTTTAATGCTCAGCGTTAAGTTTTTGTGTTTTAGTCTCTTTTTCTTAAACCATAAGCAATAGGTCAACTATATTTGTTGTATGGAATTCGAAAAATTGTTAGCTGTACATGTCTGCCTGGCATGGTCCATCTGAACTTGACCTCATTTTCATCGTTCATTTGTCAATGTTTAGTTTTCTTGGTTAATGTTAAGTTTATTTGACAGTTGTAATAAAGCTTTATGTTTAGGACTATCAACATAATGTCAATGATAATTAAAGAAGGGGAGACATTTCAACGTGTGCACCCTTGTTAATCTACAAATGATTTGACACATTTTATGTTCAATAGAAATGAATTTTCATTTTTTTCATCTATAACAAATGAATGCTTATAGGATAAAGTCTTCCTGAAAAATGTTTGCCACTGGATATTAAGCAAACAACAATCAATCACTCATAGATTAGAATCATGACCACTTGCTTTATTCATTTATCTTACACATGAGGGTCTTGCAAGGTTGGTTCATTTGTCCTTTTTTTGTCTCACCAATCTTATATATTTTATTTTATTAACAAACAACAAAGATATTTAATTAGTTTTACACTTTTAGAGTAGTCTTTTGTTAAAAACAAACTAACATGTTTAACCCCGCCACATTCTGTATGTATGTGCCTGTGCCAAGTCAGGAGCCTGTAATTCAGTGGTTGTAGTTTGTTTATGTGTTCCATATTTGTTTTTCGTTCATTTTTTGTACCTAAATTTGGCCGTTAGTTTTCTCGTTTGAATTGTTTTACATTGTTATTTTGGGGCCTTTTATAGCTGATTATGTGGTATGTGCTTTGCTCATTGTTGAAGACCTTTTAGTTACCTATAGTTGTCTCATTGACAATCATACCATATCTTCCTTTTTTATAATCAAAAGTTCAACTACACTGAACAATAGTAGAACTATAACCAACAACTGAACAAACTTAAAAGTACACTGAACAAAAGTAAAACTACTCTTAGTGATATAGCAGACTTTGATTCTGTAGTATTTTAAACTAATTATTCAAAGAGACAATTTTAAATACAAACTAAGCTTTATCATTATTTAATATTATTACATTTAATTATCATAATAATTAAAAATATAAACCATGACAAATTGCATAATGTTTTATTTCTTTGTTTAACTTATTAATTAACATTGCTAAAAACAGACGAAAAATTATTCTGTTCACAAACATTTGTTTAGGGAAATCTGCATTATTGATGATCAGTATATCAAAAACCCAGTGGTCACATAGGCTATTTAAGAGTGGTTTTCCACCACTTTTAAATGTGGCACAACACACTTGGATATCAAGCCATATCTCATGATAAATATAGTTTTTGAGATTTTGAGATAATATGAGATACTTTTGTAAATTACTCTGAATCATTCTGTTTATCCTCAACATTTGTTTTATGGTAGAGATTACATGAAATGCGATCAAAACCTTATGGTACCGACTTGATATATAAACCTTCAAAGGCTTACCACTACCTTTTTGAGAGACAAAATGTAGTACACTGATCATAACTTTCTATTCATCCTATCCATGAACATTTCAAGAAATTTATCAATGTGATATACACTCAAGATATTCAATTAATGCAATCTTTACCCTTCAGTGCTTACAAGCACTTTGATTTGATTATCCTTTTGGTATCTTCTGTCTTTTTTTACATATAAAATCTTTTAAAGTGATAGAAATATTAGGGTCACAATTCCAAGTGAGAAAATATGATCATTTAAGAACAACATTTACTTATGTTTATACTATAAACTTTATAATGGATTTATTTTATTGTTGTGTTAAAATGTTGCTGTTAATATTGTTTATTCTTGTTAGAAATTTGTTAAAGGAGATTTCTTATATATGTGCCATGATTGTTTATTGTATAAGAAATTTTGATTCATCTATATTGAAAATTGAACTTTTTATTGTTTTGGTCATTTGAAGTAATTTATCTGTTTCTAGCTAGTTATGCTGAATGCATTACAGTATGACTGTCTCTGACAAGTGTGGGAGATAATGGGCTTTAAATATTATCCTCAGTTTTTTCAAACCAAAAACAATTTGGTATTCACTTTCTTACCTACAAAGCCTGGTCACCTTGGATCTAGAACAATGTGTTAGGTTGGATTAACATACTGTAAGCCAACTTCATTTTGACTTTAACCCTTTCTATTCCTTTTTGTGGCAATTTAATTTCGCGATTTTCAAATGTATTTGAAGCAGTCGAATAAGGAATGATTTAAGTTTCACTTATTAATGATTATTTATTTTTCATGTAATTTCACTACCCACGAAAGCTGTGAAAAAAAATTGTTTCTTGAATATTAGTGAGATTACAGTAACTTGCTGAGAACTGATACCTTGGAGTTAGAAAAAAGTATAAGGTTGGATTGGCATATCTTTTGGGGTATTGGTACCTCGAAGTTGAAATAATGGGTGAGATTGGATTGACATATTCCCTTGAGGATTGGAACCTTGGATTTAGATTAATTTGTAAGGTTGGATTGACATATCTTATTGTGGACTGGGATCTTGGATTTAGAATAATGTGTAAGATTGGAGAACTGGTACCATGTGAGATAACTTTTTGTTGGATTTTGCCCATCATGTTCATCTACAACAAAGCATATTGATAACAGTATCACATTTGTGTTTTCTGATTTTCTTCTTAAAAACCAATGAACACCAATTTTTGCAGATATGTTTATTGCAAGGTCTCTTATTAATTAAGAGGTGAGTAGCTTTAAAATGCCAAACCTCACCATGACCTATTAAGCTTTCCTGGACTAAGGGACCATGTGAGCTATTGCCATCATTTGGCATCCACGTGTCGCAAATTTTCAAAGATCTCCTTTAAAACTTGTAAAACTTATAGCTTATGAACCATTCAACCAATGCCCATCAAACTTTAATATGTTAATAACAGGGACAAAACGGAGGTCAGGTTTGGTGTTGTTTTTTTTTTTTTGCTGTAAAGGAGTCACAGTCATTGATAGATTGATGGACCCCTTATAAGAGTTTTTCCCCTTTTGAATACTATTTCTATATAAAAATGAAAATATCAGAACTTTTAATATATAGACAGAAACTTCAAATAAAAAAAATCATATAAGTAAACACAGGCAACAGTAGTATACCGCTGTCCAAAAGTCATAAATCGATTGAGAGAAAACAAATACCGGTTACAAACTAAAACTGCGGGAAACACATCAACTACAAGAGGAAAACAAAGAAACAACAGAACAAGTGCAACAAAAACAAACGACAATGCAACATAAATAGAAATGAACTATTAGATAACAACTGTCATATTCCTTACTTTGTACAGGACACTTTAAGAATAAATGGTTAGTTGAACCTGGTTTTATGGCTAGCCAAACCTCCGCGCTTTATGGTAATGTTAAATTACCGCTAAAATGACATCATTACACGACGAGAATGCAGTACAAATAAACAAATAAAATAAAACATAAACCTAGAGGCTCTAAAGAGCCTGTACGTGTTGCTCACCTTGGTCTTTGCATAAACGAAAGACACAGATGAATTCATGACAAAATTGTGCTTTGGTGATGGTGATGTGTTTGTATATATTACCTTAGTGAACATTCTTGCTGCTTACAAGTATCGCTATCTAATGGCCTATGAATCTATCCCAGTAGTTAATTTCTTTTGTAAAAATTTACAAAAACTACAAAATTTATGAAAATTGTTAAAAATTTACTATAAAGGGCAAAAACTCTTTAAGAGGTCATTTGACCATTTTGATTATGTTGACTTATTTGTAGGTTTACTTTGTTGTACATTATTTCTGTTTACAGTTTATCTTTATCTATAATAATACTCAAGATAATAACCAAAAACAGCAAAACTGCCATTTCAGGGGCAGCAACCCAACAACGGGTTGTCCGATTCATCTGAAAATTTCAGGGCAGATAGGTCTTGACCTGATTATCAATTGTATCTATGTCAGAATTGCTCTAAATGCTTTGGTTTCAGAGATATAAGCAAAAATCTACATTTTACCCCTATGTTATGTTCAATTTTTAGCCATGGCGGCAATCTTGGTTAGTTGGCCGGGTCACTGGACACATTATTCCCTTTTAGATGTCAGGAAAATGGCAGTTGTCATGTTCAAGAATATTGGACATTTCAAAGCGAGTTTACTACTGATGCCTAATTTAGAATTCTAAACCCTTTTATTCAGTGTTTTGCAATAACTAGAACCCATAGAAAGAAAATTTCAAATACAAAAATGTTCGGGAAAGTAAGACCTACAAATAAGTCCACATAACAGAAAGTGAACTGATTCCTAATCGTATCTATTGCCCTTGAAAAAAGATGTTTATCAAATGTTTGGGGTTTATTTTGCAGAAACTATGATAGATGGACAAAAATTTACATAAATTAAACAGCAAAATAATCATTGATGCCAGACTTGCAAAAAATGATTCAGGCTCATAAGGGCCTCTTGTTCAATATCCAATTGGCTCGAAAAAAGGTTCAATTATAGCGAACCCTATGATAGTTTTCCATAGATTCACCTGCAAGTTACCTGTCGATTTAAACTTTTGGCAGTTCTATTGTCCCATCTAACAAATACAACAGGTATTGTTCTCTGTATAGTTTATTCACTCAGACCTTTAAATTTCTTCCAAGAGAAATCTATCACTCATTGATTAATTAACCTGAACAAAAAATTGAACTGTCAATGATGAAAAAATACTCATACCAATACTAAGAAAGGACTCACAAAACTGCATGTGGTGTTGTGTTTCAATACCAAAAACTCGTTTTTAATGTGTTCAATATTAATACTGATTTAAAAATTAAAAGTTGATTTATGATCAAATATTCAATATTTTTGTGTGTTTGATAAATAAAAATTTGAATATTATTATTTTTAAATTAAGGTCTTCATAAACATAGTCTATAAATTAGCAACAAAAACATGCAAATTCATTGGAAAATACTAAAAACAAGAATGTGTCCCCAGTACACGAATGCCCCACTCGCACTATCATTTTCTATGTTCAGTGGACCGTGAAATTGGGGTAAACCCTCTAATTTGACATTAAAATTAAAAAGATCATATCATAGGGAACATGTATACTAAGTTTGAAGTCGATTGGACTTCAACTTCATCAAAAACTACCTTGACCAAAAACTTTAACCTGAAGCGGGACAGACGGACGGACAGACGGACGGACGGATGGACAGACGGACGGACGAACGAACGGACAGACGGACGGACGGATGCACAGACCAGAAAACATAATGCCCCTCTACTATCGTAGGTGGGACATAAAAATGTGTCTAAAATAAACTTTTTATTATTAAATCAGATTTCATATTAAACAGATTGAAAATATATTAATGATATATTGAATAAATACAATATTGCATACAGTTTATGTGAGTTTATAGAAGTATTTTAATAAAAAAAAGATAATGTTTTGGTCAGGTAAATTAATCAATGAGTGATATATTTCTCCTAGAAGAAATTTAAAGGTCCTGGTGAATGAACTATACAGAGAACAGTACCTGTTGTATTTGTAAGATGGGACAATAGAACTTACAAAAGTTTAAATCGACAGGTAACTTGCAGGTGAATCTATGGAAAACTATCATAGGGTTCGCAATAATTAAAATTAAACTCGACAGGTATGTTTATGTGAAAGTCTTCAATATGTTTCTTTACTTTGGCGCTGATCAGCAATTCAAAATGACCTCCTGTGGATGTCAAAGTTATATTTAAACCTGATGGGAATTCCTTTTAGCCTTTGCGGGTTTTTTTTTACATAAAGTGAAATGAAAACAGACCATTCATAAATGCCCATTCGAAGAAACTAATCAAGTATTGGTACTTTAGACCAAATTAAAAGTCAAATGCCTCGTCCAAGGATGATTAAGTGTCCAATTTGTCATCTTAAGAACGCCTGTACAAAATAAATTTTAATTTTCCAGATATGTTCCTGCGAATGACTACTACAAGTGATGTTACTTTGATGGAGATTGAAAATTCAGTGTGGCTCCCAATTGATGCCTAAGTGCAAATAAAGGCAACAGTAGTATACCGCTGTTCAAAACTCATAAATCCATGGACAAAAAACAAAATCGGGATAACAAACTAAAACCGAGGGAAACGCATTAAATATAAGAGGAGAACAACGACATAACACTAAAATGTAACACACATAGACAAAATCCCACGAGAATAATAAACACATCATGAGGTTTATTTTGCTTTTCTTTAAAAAAAAAAAAAAAAAAAAGAAGATAAAATGAAATAAAACAAAACATACAGAAATGTTCGGTATATTGTACATACCAAGAAATTGTAACATTGGTGTTGATGAAAGTACAAAACTAGTAAAACTTTAAGATGCCTCAAAAAGGGTCTAAAAATGGAAAACAACACGTTTAAGGTAGCACAATACAAAGATTTTATAACTCTATTCTCCGTAGCGTTTTTCTGGATTGACCTTCATCAGGAATGCTCAGAGCCAAATATTTTAAATCTGAGAGATGTATAAGTAACGAAACAGTTGAAGAGCTATATGACCAAAATACATAAAACAAATAGCCAAATTCATCTAAGGTCAACTTTGCCTGAGGGAGTTGAAACCTTAGTTTCTTTATACTTTCAAGTTGTCAGTTGTTCAACGATTTTTCTCTTGAACAACTTAACAACTTGCTGCCAAAATTCCGGGATATTTTCCTAGACAAGTGTTTATCAGATGCTGATGGGAAATGGTCACAGCTGATGGGAAATGGTCACAGCTGATGTCAACTTCATTAAAAACCATATGAGAAATTTTATATTTTGCTTTGGGTTAATGAACAGATAAAGTGAAATAAGAACGAATAAGAAATATTGATCAATTGGTCTTCTTAAAGTAACAACGCTTTTTTTCTAAATCATTGTACTTGTTATCGACACGTTTAAGGTAGCACAATACAAAGATTTTATAACTCTATTCTCCGTAGCGTTTTTCTGGATTGACCTTCATCAGGAATGCTCAGAGCCAAATATTTTAAATCTGAGAGATGTATAAGTAACGAAACAGTTGAAGAGCTATATGACCAAAACACATAAAACAAATAGCCAAATTCATCTAAGGTCAACTTTGCCTGAGGGAGTTGAAACCTTAGTTTCTTTATACTTTCAAGTTGTCAGTTGTTCAACGATTTTTCTCTTGAACAACTTAACAACTTGCTGCCAAAATTCCGGGATATTTTCCTGGACAAGTGTTTATCAGATGCTGATGGGAAATGGTCACAGCTGATGTCAACTTCATTAAAAACCATATGAGAAATTTTATATTTTGCTTTGGGTTAATGAACAGATAAAGTGAAATAAGAACGAATAAGAAATATTGATCAATTGGTCTTCTTAAAGTAACAACGCTTTTTTTCTAAATCATTGTACTTGTTATCGACACGTTTAAGGTAGCACAATACAAAGATTTTATAACTCTATTCTCCGTAGCGTTTTTCTGGATTGACCTTCATCAGGAATGCTCAGAGCCAAATATTTTAAATCTGAGAGATGTATAAGTAACGAAACAGTTGAAGAGCTATATGACCAAAACACATAAAACAAATAGCCAAATTCATCTAAGGTCAACTTTGCCTGAGGGAGTTGAAACCTTAGTTTCTTTATACTTTCAAGTTGTCAGTTGTTCAACGATTTTTCTCT
Source organism: Mytilus galloprovincialis (assembly GCA_037788925.1). Classification (NCBI taxonomy): domain Eukaryota; kingdom Metazoa; phylum Mollusca; class Bivalvia; order Mytilida; family Mytilidae; genus Mytilus; species Mytilus galloprovincialis. The sequence continues at coordinate 54,526,165 of CM075340.1, read as the reverse complement.
TGAACAACTTAACAACTTGCTGCCAAAATTCCGGGATATTTTCCTGGACAAGTGTTTATCAGATGCTGATGGGAAATGGTCACAGCTGATGTCAACTTCATTAAAAACCATATGAGAAATTTTATATTTTGCTTTGGGTTAATGAACAGATAAAGTGAAATAAGAACGAATAAGAAATATTGATCAATTGGTCTTCTTAAAGTAACAACGCTTTTTTTCTAAATCATTGTACTTGTTATCGACACGTTTAAGGTAGCACAATACAAAGATTTTATAACTCTATTCTCCGTAGCGTTTTTCTGGATTGACCTTCATCAGGAATGCTCAGAGCCAAATATTTTAAATCTGAGAGATGTATAAGTAACGAAACAGTTGAAGAGCTATATGACCAAAATACATAAAACAAATAGCCAAATTCATCTAAGGTCAACTTTGCCTGAGGGAGTTGAAACCTTAGTTTCTTTATACTTTCAAGTTGTCAGTTGTTCAACGATTTTTCTCTTGAACAACTTAACAACTTGCTGCCAAAATTCCGGGATATTTTCCTAGACAAGTGTTTATCAGATGCTGATGGGAAATGGTCACAGCTGATGGGAAATGGTCACAGCTGATGTCAACTTCATTAAAAACCATATGAGAAATTTTATATTTTGCTTTGGGTTAATGAACAGATAAAGTGAAATAAGAACGAATAAGAAATATTGATCAATTGGTCTTCTTAAAGTAACAACGCTTTTTTTCTAAATCATTGTACTTGTTATCGACACGTTTAAGGTAGCACAATACAAAGATTTTATAACTCTATTCTCCGTAGCGTTTTTCTGGATTGACCTTCATCAGGAATGCTCAGAGCCAAATATTTTAAATCTGAGAGATGTATAAGTAACGAAACAGTTGAAGAGCTATATGACCAAAACACATAAAACAAATAGCCAAATTCATCTAAGGTCAACTTTGCCTGAGGGAGTTGAAACCTTAGTTTCTTTATACTTTCAAGTTGTCAGTTGTTCAACGATTTTTCTCTTGAACAACTTAACAACTTGCTGCCAAAATTCCGGGATATTTTCCTGGACAAGTGTTTATCAGATGCTGATGGGAAATGGTCACAGCTGATGTCAACTTCATTAAAAACCATATGAGAAATTTTATATTTTGCTTTGGGTTAATGAACAGATAAAGTGAAATAAGAACGAATAAGAAATATTGATCAATTGGTCTTCTTAAAGTAACAACGCTTTTTTTCTAAATCATTGTACTTGTTATCGACACGTTTAAGGTAGCACAATACAAAGATTTTATAACTCTATTCTCCGTAGCGTTTTTCTGGATTGACCTTCATCAGGAATGCTCAGAGCCAAATATTTTAAATCTGAGAGATGTATAAGTAACGAAACAGTTGAAGAGCTATATGACCAAAACACATAAAACAAATAGCCAAATTCATCTAAGGTCAACTTTGCCTGAGGGAGTTGAAACCTTAGTTTCTTTATACTTTCAAGTTGTCAGTTGTTCAACGATTTTTCTCTTGAACAACTTAACAACTTGCTGCCAAAATTCCGGGATATTTTCCTGGACAAGTGTTTATCAGATGCTGATGGGAAATGGTCACAGCTGATGTCAACTTCATTAAAAACCATATGAGAAATTTTATATTTTGCTTTGGGTTAATGAACAGATAAAGTGAAATAAGAACGAATAAGAAATATTGATCAATTGGTCTTCTTAAAGTAACAACGCTTCTTTTCTAAATCATTGTACTTGTTATCGACACGTTTTTATAATATTTTTTGGTTGTATTTTCGACAGTATTTTTTTTTTTTTTATTATTTCTGTGCAGTAACTTTGACGGACAGTTTTTATAGTAAAGTTCCTAATATTCCAATTCTGAGTGCGCTTTTTGTAGACAAATTCGCGTCTGCCAACATTTCAAGCCTGATATCTAGAATAAGTTTATTAACATGTTCTACGATTTTATATAAATGGACTGGTCCTGGTTGTTATTTTGTGTTTTATACATGTATCATATTAGCGATTTATGATATTTTACTAATTGCAGAATATTCTTTTTCAACCTTTTTCCATCCCATCTTCCCGTAACCATGATTTAACATGGCTATGTCATGTTCTGCTAATATTTGTGATACAAGGAAGGCAGTTATCATAATCTGTTCATCTGTAACTAATGATAGAATACCATAAATTAAGGATATGCATACTAGTATTTAAAAAAATAATTTTCACGTTCAGTTGATTTGATCAGTTTTTCGTATAGGTATGTATCTAAATAGTATTAAATAATCCGCCAACAGGTTGATAGTTGAGTCCTTCGGCTCTAAGGTTTTTTTTAACCCAGGCATATACATATACTGCCTTAGTCGTATTTCGGACGCCTTCCTTGATTTTCTATAAATATATATTTTCAAATATCTTCCTTTTCATATTTGTTTAGGTTTCCAAACTGTCACTAATGATAATCTCAGTCGTGTGTAGACGTAACGCGGGTAAGCGTACCAAATTATAAGCCTGGATCTTTGATGACTTTAAAATTTGCTGCAACAGAAAAGGGGGAGCTTATTATGTCAGGATATCATTGGTTGTTGTTGGTCACTTTTCGTTGTTGATTATTGACTTAAAATTAGGTTACAGTAGTTAACTGATTTTCGAATTGCAAATTGATCCAAAAAATAGCAAATCGAGGTATCAAACGACAATCGCATGTATAAGAAAAGACGATCGACAGGGTAAATATGGCTTCTGATTTTCTCTGTTAATAAATAAATTCACCATAGATACCAGGATTTAATTTTGAAATTACGACAGACGCGCGTTTCGTCTACAAAATACTCATCAGTGACGCTCGAATCCAAAAAAGTTAAAAAGGCCTAATAAAGTACGAGGTTGAAAACCATTGAGGACCAAAATTCCTAAAAGTTTTGCCAAATACAGCTCAGGTAATCTATTCCTGAGGTACAAAAAACCCTTATTATTTCAAAACATTCAAACGTTTTGTAAACAGTTAATTTATAATTATGACCATATCAATGATAATTCATTTCAGCACAGAAGAGCTGACTACTGGGCTGGTGATAAGCTCGGGTAATTAAAACTCCACCAGCAGTGGCATCGACCCAGTGGTTAAATTGTTTTATACGGTATAATATGTAATCTTTTAGTGCTAACTAAACATAATAGGTTTTGGTAGGTGTTGAATACCTTACGTTGACCTGGAAATTACCTCGATACCATTTTGTTCTTTTGTTGACTGTTGTTTCTTTGGAATCATACATGCACAATTTGAATTTGGGTTATTAACAAATATTGTCTGAAAAATAAACTGACAACGCCACGACTGAAATAGAAAAAGACAAACAAACAAAAAACACAGAATATAACTTTTTTTTATTTCAAATATTTCAAAAGGTCTTTGGTATTTGAATAATAACTTAAGGTTCCATTGGTGTTCAATTTAACTCAATTTTATCGATCAATTCATGAACTGTTTCTTTGAATGAATCAATAGATGATTCTGACGTCAATAATGTATAACTGATTTGCTACATTATATTATTTTCTCCATTTCACGTCTCATTGATTTTTCTGAATGTCAGTTAAGCAGAACGGTGAAGTAGTTTTTACTTGGTATGTCATTTAAATACATCTCCTGCTACAGAAATAACGTCTATTTAAACATAACTAGATACTTGTTATGATGATAAAATGGTATGGTTACTAGTACTGTATATTTGAGCAAACTGTAAGCAACTATTATAGATTTATATGGAGTTAACCGTTTCGGAAGAGTATTTAACAACATTCTGCAGAGTTAATAGTTTGTCAGTTGGTACTGATGATTCACTATGGATAGGATCGGGGAAAGTACACAAAGGTTTCTTTGCTAATTGTTTTGCCACGTCAAAGGCTTTACAGAAAGTGAAATTGAAGGGGAACAAGATAAAGGTCACAGATGGATTTAACATTGAAGTGAAGGAAACTGCTATATCTCCATTCAACGATCTGTTAATTGTTTCAAACACATCAAGGTTGAAACAAGTAATGCACGGTTCTAGGAAGATATCAGACTCAAAATACTGTGTTGAACCTCTGATGCCACTCTGCGTCCATTTTACAACTGACAACAAAGTTCTGATAGGTGCTGTTGAAGATGTGATTATTGATTTTTATAATATGAGCGTACCAGATCTTAACAGTTTTATTGGAAGGAGAGCAATATTTATTATGGATATTGATGGAAATCACCTAGATGTTATAGAAAGCGATGATGTCAATAAACCATTGTTCATTTATCCTCGTCATATTACTACCTGCAATGATACTATTTTTTGTGCAGATTTGTTTTGTAAAGCAGTTGGAGGAAGAGTTGTTATACTTGATTCTGATAAAAGTGTAAAAGCCAAATACACTGGCAATCCAGATATCAGTAAGTTGCTCTTTACGCCTTATCATATAGCATCTACAGCTTCTGAGAGTGTTATTGTTTCAGATTTCCATGGGCATGCCCTGCATTTGCTGAATAAGAGCGGTCAACTATTGACATATTTCGACACGATCATGATAGGTATATCATACCCTACTACTCTTGCCATAACCACAACAGAACAGCATCACATTCTTTATATGGGAAATGGTGACTTCTTTGATGACTCAAATACAAAAGCCCGAATATATAAATTTCAACTCAGTTTGGAATCTGCAAAATGAAGTTACTACCTATGTATATTTTATAATGACATGATACATTAATTATCAGTTATCATATACAGAGTAAGCTGGAATTTGTCAAAAAGCATCACATAGAACTCTTAAGATGAGGCAATAAATGTTCACAATGGGAAAATCAAGTTTAATCATTTGTTATAATTTAAGTTTCTGGATCTATCTCATTGTTGTTGTCAATATCTGTAGATTAAAGCAACAGCGGTATACCGCTGTTCAAAAGTCGTAAATCGATTGAGAGAAAATAAATCTGGGTAACAAACTAAAATCGAGGGAAACACATATCATCTTTAAGAGGAAAACAACGGATCAGAACACCAAAGTTCAACAAAAAAACAAACGATAATGCAATATACATAGAAACGAACTATTAGATAACAACTGTCATATTGCTGACTTTGGTACAGGACATTTTAAGAAAAATGGAACGCTGAACATTGTTTTGTGGCTAGCCAAACCTTGCACTTTATGGCAAGGTTAAATACACCGCTAAAATGACAACATTACATGAAGGGAATATAGTACAAATAAATGTACATGAAGTGAATGTAGTACAAATAAATGAAAGAACTCCCTAAATGAGAAATTCATAAATAAATAATATAATAATACATTTCAACACATTAACTACAGAATGAATAACAACGAATACCTAAAATTAACTTAGGACAGTACACAAAAAAGCTTAATTATAGTATTTCGAACTGTGTGTCTGTCCACGATTGTATCAACGCTACAAAGATAATATTGATGTATAACTGTGTTAGTAAATGTGCAACTAAGTATGTCGGCCTTTCTTCCAAATCAAACAAATAAATCCTGTGCACATATAGGTACTTTAAACTAAAATCATACAAATAAACTGGGTGATTGATTATTTATACTTTTACATACGTCGAGTAAAAAAGAAAAAAACATAGAATCATTACCACACACTGAAGACACAAAAAAATATCCGATCAGAATTACAATAAAAATCCGTAACCTCAGGAATAGATTACCTTAGCTGTACTTGGCAAAACGTTTACGAATTTTTGGTCCTCAATGCTCCTCAACTTCGTACTCTATTTGGCCTTTTTAACATTTTTTTATTCAAGCGTCACTGATGAGTCTTTTGTAAACGAAACGCGCGTCTGGTGTAGATATAAAATGTCAGTCCTGGTATCTATGATGAGTTTATTTACAACCAATGGGTCGATGTAACCGCTGACGGAGTTTTAATTCCCCGAGGGTATCACCAGCCCAGTAGTCAGCACTTCTGTGTTGACTTGAGCTGTCATTGATATGTTTATAATTATAAATTCACTGTTAACAAAACTTTCAATATTTGAAATACTAAGGCTTTTCTACCACAGGAATAGATTACTTGAGCTGTATTTGGCAAAACCTTTAGAAATGTTTGGTCCTCAATGCTCTTCACTTCGTACTCTATTTGACATTTTTTGATTCAAGCGTCACTGATGAGTGTTATGTAAACGAAACGCGCGTCTGACGTAGATATAAAATTTCAGTCCTTGTATCTATGATGAGTTTCTTTACACACATAGAAACGAACTTTTTGATAACAACTGCAATATTCCTGACTAGGTACATGACATTTCTACAACATAGAAAACTAAAGAATTGCAACACGGATCCCACCGAAAACTGCATGGGGGATATCTCATGTGCTCCGAAAAGGTAGGCAGATCCTCCACCACATGTTGCACCCGTCTAAGTATCAGTGGTATTAAAAAAAAAGTAAATGTGTCCGCTACCATAACAATTGACATTGAAACCCCGTATATAGCACGTGGCAGACTCCAATTTGTATTTAGTGGGATTACACGTTTGCCTGGCGAGGTTAGAGAAATCGCTGGGAATTGTGGCTACCTCCACCAAAACAAATGGTAGCTATGAAATAGGAAAAAGTGTTGAAACTTGCGTTAAACACAAAAAGAAATCAATTAATCAATTTTTCCTAAGGACCACTGATGTATTCATTATAAGTTCATTTCGTTAAAACCATGGTCACCATGACCTTTCTAATATCTGACAGACTGAACAAACTTCATAAATAAAGCTGAACCAATATTTGAAGACATGTTTCTGTACAGGTCCTTAGCAAAATTGTAACTGGATCCTGATCAGATACTAGTATTCAAAACTGCCAGCAGTGAAAGTCACAGCTTATATTCATACATAATGGGAATCGTGTATGTTTCTATTGAATAGAACAGATGAATTGAGATTGAAGCAAATCTAGAAGGTACGTTCCTTAGAAGATATTGACCAAGTATTGTTGCTTTGGTCCTGTTAAAACAAAATATTGCCTGGATTTGACGCCAAACTTCTTAGATATTTGTATGATTTATTCAATAATGTTCCATTTACAAATATTGTTGCATTTTTAAAAGAAATTGGAATTTATTATAGAATATAAAAATGTTATATTTAAATCGTTTTTAATTTTTATCACGTTATTTTACTGTTGATTTTTATTTGTATATAATCAATTTGCTTTAGTCAAGAATTTTAGTATATTGAAGGACTTTTTGTCTTATTTTAAAAATATGCTTTAAATTGTAACAAATTTCGAATTAGCTCTCGCCGCGATATAGCCTTTTTGTTCTAATGCGGCTTAAGCAACCAACAATCAATCAATCTTAGATATTTTTATATTTTGCAAAGATGCTTAGATAGTATTTACCACGTGTTATAGGGTTAGTCCTAATGAAAGTCAAATATATCTACAAGGGGTTTCAAAGTTCTTCAATTGGTCTGATTTCCAAAGCACTTCTCAAATACCACTGAAACAATTGCAACCTAACATGCTAGATATGTTTCTGTGGAAGATTTTTTTAAATGTTGTTTATCCAAATTTTGAATTACTGCCAGCGGAGGCCAAAAATATTGAAAAATTATTAGAAATAAGTTTTGACTTTTGTATTAAAGAACAGATAAAGTGAAATCAAATCAAACCATGCTGAAATTCCTTATAATATAATTGTCAATTGTTGTTACTTTAGTCTTGATAAAAAAAAAAAGGGCATCGTTGGGCATAAAAAACAGTCGATAGGTCTAATTTTCAAAACATCAAATCCTCCAGAACTATTACTCATATTGAAATCAAAATCTCTAAGTTTTGTTACAGCGATTCCGATCAAAATATCGATGAAGCACTGAAGAATTCTCAAAGTGTACATTTATGAGTCTTTTGAAATACGTGATGTTCGTGTATGGTGTAAAATGATAATCCTGAGATCTGTGATTAGATTGTGTGTTTTTGAAATGAGTAAAATCCCAAAATTACTGAACTCCGAGGAAAATTCAAAAAGGAAAGTTCCTAATCAAGTGGCAAAATCAAAAGCTCAAATACATGAAACTAATAGAGTGTCAGTGCTTCTGGAATGGAAGACTTTTAACAGAGTTATGTTAAAATTTACTGGATATTCAATGAAATAAAACCATAAAGTTTATATAGCTTATATAACAAACATTTCCAAGCACTCTTTGAGTAAAAAATAAATATTCCATATACAAACTATTCTGAAAATTTGTACATTAAATAGCTATTTTCGCTGTGTATGTAGTTTTACAATAATTAGAGAAGTTTTTGGGCTCTTTTGGAAATATGAATAAAACTTTCAAAAATAAATACAAATACGAAGACTAATTTCAGTTGAACATCTAATGGATGTCATTTGTAATAATTTTTGGATTTTTAAATATATTTGCCTCATCTCATCCTATCGAATACAATTGAGAATGGATATGGGGAATGTGTCAAAGAGACAACAACATCCACAGAACAGACAGCAGAAGGTCACCAATAGGTCTTCAATGCAGCGAGAAATTCCCGCACCCGGAGGCGTCCTTCAGCTGGCCCCTGTATAGTTTTCTTTCCATCTTACAAAAGCCTTGAAAGTGACATTTCTAAAGGCACAACTTTTTAACTGTATATCAAACACTACTGCAAATCAAGGGTTTTTTTTATAAATTGTAGCACATCATTGAGAACACTGTTCCATGCCTGTACCAAGTCAGGAATATGACAGTCGTTGTTCGTTCGTTTTGAATTGTTTTATCTTTTGATTTTGCCGTTTGTTTCGGGCCTTTCTGTTTGAATTTTCCTCGGAGTTCAGTATTTTTGTGATTTTACTTTTTTGTCAAACACTCATGGACATACTATAAGAAGCAACTGAATGGCTCCATCATATTTTGAATAGGTGGTTATAAAATGTTATCACACTGGTTTTACCATTTTAACACATTTCACATATTGCAGCACATCATAAAATTCGAACTGACTATTAAATAGCTAACTATTCTTTGATCAAGATTTAAGAAGTGTATATGGATGTTATCAGAGCGGAGACCTTCTCAGTCAGTCACTGTCACTTGCTTTTGGTCTCATGCTCAAATCGTAAAGTTTCCAAAATGTGGTCTGTTCCTTGATCAATACACATACCGTACAGCGGGTTATTTTCGATTATTTTCACGAAGAGAAAAAAATCGCCAAAATAAATTCGGCCAATTTAAAAGTGTGCATGCAAAGGTATTGATAATTTTTTTTAATCCGCCAAAATATTTCATATAACCAATTCAATGAAAATGGAGAAATTTCTCACCAGCGAAAATAACCCACTATACAGAAATAGGTCAACACCACTGGGTCGATGCCACTGCTGGTGGACGTTTCGTCCCCGAGGGTATCACCAGCCTAGTAGTCAACACTTCGGTGTTGACATGAATATCAATAATTCGGTCATTTTTATAAATTTACTGTTTATTAAACTTTGAATTTTTGGAAAAACTAAGGATTTTCTTATCCCACGCATAGATAACCTTCGCATTATTTGGCACAACTTTTTGGAATTTTGGATCCTAATGCTCTTCAACTTGGTACTTGTTTGGCTTTATAAATATTTTGATATGAGCGTCACTGATGAGTCTTATGTAGATGAAACGCGCTTCTGGTGTACTAAATTATAATCCTGGTACCTTTGATAACTTTTTTCAACAATATCTGATATGAGGATTGGATATTAGGAAATGTCCATCCGACATATTCACAAGGCCATGACCACGTTTTCACACTTAAATAGTTCGGTCAATTCATGATCAGGTCTGCTCTTAAGTAACAATTATTAATCAGTCATCAAATTACTACAGGCCACCAAGAAGTTAGAGTTTTTGGTGGAAGAAGACTTCAAGTCTTCTAAAGGCCTATGGTGCCGACTTTAAAATCATTGAACCTCCGTATGCCGCATTCGTTTTTGTGCATTACAATTTCATAACAACTTCTGATTCCTGACTTTTTTCGATTCGATTCGATTTTTACACATGATTAAGCATCTGAATCATTTAATTTGTAAATTAGGATTGAAAAACAATCACTATCGTAAATATGTACCCTTTTATTTATGTAAATTACTAGATTTCATCTCATCTACATGAACGTTATTTATTTTACTTGTAACCGTATGTTTTAACTGTAGATATTTGTAGTACGCATGCGTGAATTTGGTATCGGGACAACTCGTCCTGTTTACATGTTCGCCCTTGGTCTGTTCGTCCTGAGTTCTTTCGCCCGTATAGTACATTCGCCCTTTGTTCATTCTCTTTACACTTACACGTTTTATAATACGTCCTTGCATTTATCAAAAAATATTAATATTAAGGGTATCGTTAAAAAACTCTAAAACATGATTTAGTGAAAATCATCTGTTCCTTATTTTGTTCCCAAGGTAAGACAATCGTGTTCAGCCGTTCAAATTCTGTGTTTCTCATGATCAATTAATGGTTTTATCTGAAGATTATTCTAACATGCTAGATTTTGAACTTGTGTTGTTTTCATCTAGTAGTAAAATCGTGACCATGGCATGTGAATTTTCATCTGCATGCAGGTTCTTACACAGCTTAAAGATAAAAGCATGGCTGATTGACAAAATTCAATGATGCAGTTCTACCATAAGGATAATAAATAGTATTTTGTTTTCACTAATTTATTGACATTATACTTGTTGTAACATATATAACATTTTTTAACACCATTATGAGTGGTGTCCCTAAAACAAGGGGTCATTTTACTGTTGAAAAAAAGAAAGAAAATTTTAAAGATTTTTAGCTCAAAAGTGGTAAAATTCATTATACATGTATTTGGATCAACTACTCACAATGAGGGGTCAAGTTAATAAAGAAGATATAAGTTTAGAAACATCACACAATTCTTTTGACATGTTTTGACCATTTAATACTTGATCGATGCATAGTTCTTGGGGGGAAGTTTCATCAAATAATATGAATATAAAGGTGCTCATTTTTCACAGAAGGCTGCAATGTTCTTCCAATGAGGATTACCCCTCATTTGAAATGTTGTTCCAAACCTGTTATAGGTCCATCTTTGTGCATAATTTAAAATTGAAAATTTCAACAAGCATCTTATATTCTTACACAAGAAAATAAACCCTGGTCTACTAGCTGCATGTTCATCTTTTCTACCGATTTAATAACTAGAATCATGCAAACAGACTTAAAAAAAGCATGTTAGTTCATCATACAAATATGACACATTTTCTAGACAATCCAGATCTTGCAAAATACTTTGCTAAAATTGTTGTTGCGCACTAAAACCCCCCATGGAAACTTTTAAAAGTTGGCGGGTATGTAACAAGTCTTACTATTTTTATGCCCCATTTATGGGCATTATGTTTTCTGGTCTGTCCGTCCGTCCTGCTTCAGGTTATGGTTTATATTTATGGTAGAGGTAGTTTTTGATGAAGTTGAAATCCAATCAACTTGAAACTTATATTTTTAGTACACATGTGTTCCTTATGATATGATCTTTCTAATTTTACTGCCACATTAAAGATTTTACCTAATTTTCACAGTCTACTGAACAAAGAAAATGATTGTACAAATGGGAAATCTATGTACTTATGACACATTCTTGTTTGAACAAAAAAATACGTCATAACGATAAAGGAACAAAGCAGGCTGGGTTAGTGGGGCCGCTGCTTTTATGGTAATTAAAGTTACCTTTTATTCACCTTCTTCCATCTCACAGCTGTCAGCTCTTTGATTATTAAGATAGCCTTTCTTTCTACTAGTATTGGTAAAATCATATTGAGTTCATTACAAAGGGTTTTAAAGATGGATGGCAGAAATGATTAGTGAACATGTACAGAGGGTTAACAAAGATAAACTTTTCGTTTATTTATTGTTCATTAATTAGGCCGTAAGTTTTCTAGTTTGAATAGTTTTACATTTGTAATTACTTTGGGAATTGCTCATAGTTAAAAGCCCTACACTGACCTATAGCGGTTAATTTCTGCGTCATTTGCTCTCATGTAGTGTTGTATCATTTGCAATCATACCACATTCTTTTTTTATATTAGTTTAAATCAAAAACTTTCAATGAAGTTTTTTACCTTGTTCACAATATACCTTCTAATATAGATTAATAATCAAACCAAGTTCTATTACTAATCTCCAAGTTATTGTGAAGATAAATTAGAAATGGTGGAAACAAGCCAATTACTATAGTACTTCTTCAATTAATTGGTGTGGCTGTAAAATATAATTTATTGATTTCTGGCAGGTGATTCAGTGCCAACAACTAAAGGTTTCTGTATTTTACAGTTAGATTGTTCAACAATTATCTTTATCCGATATTATTCATTTGTTGGCATTATCACACAGCTATGTGCCCTATGTTCTGTGTATATGCTCATATTAAATTCGACTCAAACAAGTGTTATGGGCCATCATTGACTTGAAGTTAGTTGCGGTTTTGCAACATATTGAAGACCGCATTATGATTTTAGTTGAAAAGAGTAGCTATGAAGGCACTTTTCCTTTACTCGTATGCGTTTTTTCCCTGTACTCACTGAGTTTGAATCATGAATTTAAACATCACATCCTTTTTTTCTACAATACAACAATTATAATAGATTCTCCTTCCTTATGCATGGTATAAATACATATCACAAGCAGATGGTGATTACAGCATGAGTTATGGGACTTAGCCTCAATGCTCTTCAACTTTGTACTTAATTGGCTTTATAACTTTTTTTATATAAGCGTCACTGAGGAGTCTTGTGTAGACGAAACAGGCGTCTGGCGTACTAAATTATAATCCTGGTACTTTTGATAACTATTTGCACCACTGGGTCGATGCCACTGCTGGTGGACGTTTCGTCCCCAAGGGTATCACCAGCCCAGTAGTCAGCACTTCGGTGTTGACATGAATATCAATTATTTGGTCATTTTTATAAATTTTCTGTTTACAAAACTTTGAATTTTTCGAAAAACTAAGGATTTTCTTGTCCCAGGAATAGATTACCTTAGCCGTATTTGGCACAACTTTCTGGAATTTTGGATCCTCAATGCTCTTCAACTATGTACTTGTTTGGCTTTATAACTTTTTTGATATGAGCGTCACTGAGGAGTCTTGTGTAGACGAAACGCTCGTCTGGTGTACTGAATTATAATCCTGGTATTTTGATAACTATTTGTATCACTGGGTTGATGCCATTGCTGGTGGACGTTTCGTCCCCGAGGGTATCACCAGCCCAGTAGTCAGCACTTCGGTGTTGACATGAATATCAATTATTTGGTCATTTTTATAAATTTTCTGTTTACAAAACTTTGAATTTTTCGAAAAATTAAGGATTTTCTTGTCCCAGGAATAGATTACCTTAGCCGTATTTGGCACAACTTTTTGGAATTTTGGATCCTCAATGCTCTTCAACTTTGTACTTGTTTGGCTTTATGAATTTTTTGAAATGAGCGTCACTGAGGAGTCTTGTGTAGACAAAACATGCGTATGGCGTTCTAAATTATAATTCTGGTACTTTTGATAACTATTTACACAACTGGGTTGATGCCATTGCTGGTGGGCGTTTCGTCCCCGAGGGTATCACCAGCCCAGTAGTCAGCACTTCAGTGTTGACATGAATATCAATTATGTGGTCATTTTAAATTTTCTGTTTAAAAAACTTTGAATTTTTTGAAAAACTAAGGATTTTCATGTCCCAGGAATAGATTACCTTAGCCGTATTTGGCACAACCTTTTGGAATTTTGGATCCTCAATGCTCTTCAACTTTGTACTTGTTTGGCTTTATAAATTACAAACGCCCATCTGGTGTACTAAATTATAATCCCGGTGCTTTTGACAACTTTTAGCATAATCACTTCAGTGAAATCTAATGCATACTTTGATAAATTGTGATTTGGATTGAGAGTTGTCTCATTGGCACTCATACCACATCTTCTTTGAAGCAACATTCACAGCAATAAAAAAGAATTATAATTTTAAGTATAAGAAATTACAGGACATGGGTATCTGACAGATCCAAAAAGCCCTGAAACATTATCATAATCACTGTAATGGTACTCCCTTTTATGAGAGAATTTTTCAACCAATCTTTACAAAATAAAAGACAAAGATGTAACAAAAATGCTTTGTTTATTTCTGGCTTCTCCTGTTTCTCTTTCAACAACAAATTACAGTATGTGGCTTTGATACCCAGAAATAAAACTATACCACACAAAACTATAACATATAAGCTTTACATTTACCACAAAAACAATATCAACTTTGATGGTATCTTCTTTAACAATGTAGCTGCATCATTCTCTATACTTTATTATGCAATATTAAAAGTTTCAATCAAGAATATCAAAAATATGTATACTTATTGTCACTTCTCCCGTCATGTATTATTTGAACAATGTTTTTCTGTTGTTAAAGGAATCAAGATATATTGATATATCTGTACTTAAAGAGTTTATTTTCTTTGTTTGAGACAAATTTATACTTTATCTAGCTTTTTTTTTTTATAATATAGTTTTCAGATTAGTCACTATAATATAAATGAATGTCAATATCTTTTTCTGTAGATAACCAATTAATTGAGACTAGCTTAAGAATGCCTTTTTAACAATACTGTGAGAATAAACTGACATGATAATTCAGTGTGGAAAATATTGAAATATCATTGATAAAATAAATTCTATGGACACATTATGATAGCCATAATAAACTTTAATTGAAACGTCTATAAGATTTGTTTTTAACCAATTAATTTGTGGTTAAAGCATGGGGACATATGTATCCTGTCCTTTTGTGTTTAAAATTTTTTAAATATTTAAAATGCTGAATTGATACGGAAAACAGTCAAATCTAAATTGAAAAATAGTAATATTTCTTACAAATTGTCAGTATTTTTACATTTTGATTTTGATCATCAAAATTAACAGACTCGATAGTATGGAAATATGTCCAGTGAGGTCATCCACGAGATAAATGCAGTTAATTACCAAACACAAAAATCGAATTAGTGAGCATTCAGAAGTTTGTGGGGGAAATATGCATGTATCAATATAAATATTGTAAAGGTGTTGGCTGAAAATTGTTCATGCTAATCATAAATTGGAAAATAAATGTCTAAATATACGGTCTTCAGGGGTTTATCTGGGTATTTTGGGAAAAAGGACCCTAAGTAAAATGCAATTTATATTCATACAAAGAATGATGCAACTTTCCTATTTCAAAGCACTTTTTCGTTCGTTCATATTTGGCAAGAATAACAATATTTTATACTATCTCCCTTAAAATAGAACAGTCTTTGGGAGATACAATAACTTTCTTAAAATTTTCATAAATATTCACAGCCAATGACCTGCCAAATATTAGTTTTAGTACATTGAATATAATACTTTTAAGCGAGTCAAAAATATACAAAATTTGTTTCCTCGCATTTAAGTTATTGCAAATAAATAGAATACTTTTTGCATTATTTTTAATATTTTCAATAGCAGTATACTTTCAGCAGATGAGTGGCAATGGATACTCAGGAAAATCTTAATAAGCATTTCTTTCATATTTCAATTATCGCTGCTTTCCCTATTTCAAACACAAACAGTTCTTTCAGCAGGGTTAACACAGCAACATTGCCATTTAAGTAAATAGAAAGAGCCAATATTCTTTCCAAAGCATTCCCTGTCATGGATTTTATCTTGTTAATTACAACTATCTTGATGAAGCATAGATTTTTCTGAGTGTACTTTTGACAGTAAACTATATGTTACATAGAGCTGAAATTTTTACTCTGTATATCGTACAATTTTTCTTTCCATTTGGATCTAATTTTATTTCTCTATAGTGCCAAGATTTTCCACAGAATAAAAACAATTTGAGCGATATGAAAATTTCAAAGTTTTTCCGACTCTCGAGGAATAAATTTTCTCACGACCTTTCACAAAATTTTAATGTGCTTCTATATTAAACACATATTTTGACATGGAACAGGCAATATATCTATATATACCATTAAAGATCATGCATTAACTGTATTTAGCTGGATGGCACTTTACAATGACCCATTAATTTTCAATTTCTTTTTGATATTTATATAACAACTTGCAAACATAATTATTCTTCTGAAAAGCAGAGGCTCAAATAGATATAACAATATAGTTTTGTGAAAATGCACGTTCTGAAAAACCTCTACTTCATCAAGATTAGTTGCAATTAAAGTGCTTCTGATAACTCTCAGTAAATAAACACTGGCATACAAGTTACACAAAATAAAATAACGTCCTCAAATGCAAAATATAGAAAAAAGTTTTCGATTAAAGAAAGTATAAATATGGATTTATAGCATTGGTTTACTTTATAGATAAAACATAATTAAAATATCAAATTTATGACCCATTCATTCATTTTAACTTTTGTTCAAACTGATTATGCCAATATATTTCATAATTTTAGGGTCCTTTAACAAAGATACAATAAATATTTCCATATCATTTTTGACATCCAAATATTTGAGTATCTAAATATCCAAACTTAATTTTTAAATAAAATCTTTAAAATTTCTTAATAATGGTGTCTATAAAACTTTTAACCATATGCATTTGAGGGATGCCAGAGTCATACTACACTGAGGAAAACATCTATAGACAAATGTCCAGAAGCTAAAAGGTTGTTAATAATGTTCCATCGCAATTTATGTGGTAGTTTTGGGAGTGTAATCTGATGCATGTGGGTTCAGATTAGATTTAACGATGCCGTCATCTTTCTGTTGTTTGCTTGAATACAATGGTGAGGTCATGATAGTATCTGTACCATTCATACAGGCTGATGAAGTGGGAATCATGTGTAAGGCCATTGCTTCAGCAATTTTGGACTTGATATCAGCAAGTTCTCTGTCTTTTTCTATAAGATAACCTGAAATGAAGATTATTAATGATATTGTTATTTTTTGTACCATTTATCATGACATATTTTAAAGTATGCAAATACAATTTTTGCTTCACAGTATAATACTATAATAGAATATTACTTCAGCAATACACAAAACTTAATGAAGGAAATTGATAACTCTAGATATCTTGATGGGTTGTTGTCTCATTGACAAGGTAACCACATCTCCTTTTATTAATAACTAAAGATAACTACTAAAGAACTGTCATAATTTTGAGTCTAATAATTTGTTTGTTGATCTTAGTTCATGAGAGATAAACTGATCTATAAATTACAGCTTATAGGAAGAAAATGTAGGCATTGTTAACCATCGGTGGCCTACAGCTGTTTTCTGCTCTTTGTTCGGGTGGTTGTTTCTTTGACACATTCCTCATTTCCATTCTAAATTTTAAGACTTGTTATAACTGTGAATTTTCAACTTTACCAATAAATATCAAATTAAACATTTTTAAAATAACAACAAAATTCTGCATAAATGCCATTATATGAATCTGCATTATAATTAGAGAGGGTAAAATAACTTATGTGATTGAGGAATATGTGTAATGACAATTCATTGAAACCTCTACATCTGAAGTCTTTAAAATATAAGGACCTTATGGGCCTGTGTCATCTTTATTTTTTTTTACCTCTATTAGTGTTTATTTCATTTCACCACTGCATATAGTTGTTAAATTGTGTTTCTACCTCAGTGGGTGAATTTTATTATGAAATGTACATATACATACAGTTCGTTTGTTTAAATGTGAAGTAAATACATTGTATCATTATGAAAAGAGAAATGTTTGTTTCACTTAACAGTGAATTTCAAGCAGCTTAGAATCTTTTCCTAATCAATACACACCTTTGAGTATTTCAATCTGTCTTTTGGCTTCACCTAATGCTGAAAACAAATCTAGTTTGATACGTGTTTCTTCACTAAGACTGTTTTCTAGATGAGAATTTTTATCCTGCATTGCTGACAAAGCTGACATCAACACTTCTGTTTCATTTTGTTGATCTTTTAACTGTCGAAGTTTCTGCAAATATCAATAGTATATATTTAACAACTTAGGAAAGGTGCCATCATTTCACAGACTTAACTTCTCTGACACCTAGACTAGTGCAGGGTTTGACACTAACATTAAAGGATATGTAGTCCAAAGGACTACCAAGAAAATGATTTGGGTAGTCCTGGAGGGCCACCTCTATCACCGGTGAGGGCTGCATCGCGGCCCAAACTAGCTAGGGGGTTTGGGGGCATGCCCCCCCCAAGAATTTTTTTTAAAAATAAGATGCAATTTCCTGTCCTCTGAGCACCTCAAAAGCACACAAATGTTCATTTGAGTTTTGAAAATATTTTGGTTTTATTTCTGATAAAATAAAGTTAACATTCAGTGACAGTGAATCAGTTTTATTACTCCTGAACTTTTCCCGCCAGAAAATTTTGAAAAATGAGATGCAAAATCCTGCATTCTGAGCCAATTTCTAAGGCCTTGTTTGGAGGAGTTATTTGACCTTTTATTCCAGAATTATTTAGAAACCAGATGCTCCGCAGGGCGTAGCTTTATACGACCGCAGAGGTTGAACCCTGAACCGTTGGGGCAAGTATGGACACAACATTCAAGCTGGATTCAGCTCTAAATTTGGATTGTGATTAAATAGTTGACACAGTATAGGTTTCTGACACAGAATGAATGTGTTCTAATGAACTTAAAATTTTTGTTTTCTCTTAGAGCAATTCACTATGCTGTTGAATATTAATCCTCTCAAAAAAATGTTTGAAGAAATTTTCTTTTTTATTTATGAAATTTCAAATAAGAAAAATTGAACCCAATTTTTTTAATCACATCCCCCTTTCCCTTATTCCAAAACTAATCTCAATTAAAATTTCTAATGGAGTTTGCAACAATAACTTTTCATTTAAATACATCATAAAATATTAAGATGTAAAAAAACTGCTTGTTATCACTGAATGGTAAAGATTATTTTAATTTATCAGTTGGTGGTAAAAAGTGAATATACATTGTATATTGTATATAACAAAGATTTAAGTTGATTCTGGACAAAGAAAGATAACTCCAATTAAAAAAAAATCTTGCTATTGCACAATATTTTGCAATTAGATATTTCTTGCTTACTATTCTGGACAAAGAAAGATAACTCTAATTAAACAAAAATTTGCTATTTCACAATATTGTGCAATTAGATATTTCTTGCCATTGCGCAATACTGTGCAATTGAAAAGACTTGCTATTGCACAATACTTAATATAATAATTTTAGATCCTGATTTGGACCAACTTGAAAACTGGGCCCATAATAAAAAATCTAAGTACATTTTTGGATTCAGCATATCAAAGAACCCCAAGATTTCAATTTTTGTTAAAATCAGACTAAGTTTAATTTTGGACCCTTTGGACTTGAGTGTAGACCAATTTGAAAACAGGACCAAAAATGAAGAATCTACATACACAGTTAGATTTGGTATATCAAAGAACCCCATTTATTCAATTTTTGATGAAATCAAACAAAGTTTAATTTTGGACCCCGATTTGGACCAACTTGAAAACTGGGTCAATAATCAAGAATCTAAGTACATTTTTAGATTCAGCATATCAAAGAACCTAACTGATTCATTTTTTGTCAAAATCAAACTAAGTTTAATTTTGGACCCTTTGGACCTTAATGTAGACCAATTTGAAAACGGGACCAAAAGTTAAGAATCTACATACACAGTCATGACAGTTAGATTCGGCATATCAAAGAACCCCAATTATTCAATTTTGATGAAATCAAACAAAGTTTAATTTTGGACCCTTTGGGCCCCTTATTCTGTTGGGATCAAAACTCCCAAAATCAATACCAACCTTCCTTTTATGGTCATAAACCTTGTGTTTAAATTTCATAGATTTCTATTTACTTATACTAACGTTATGGTGCGAAAACCAAGAAAAATGCTTATTTGGGTCCCTTTTTGGCCCCTAATTCCTAAACTGTTGGGACCTAAACTCCCAAAATCAATACCAACCTTCCTTTTGTAGTCATTAACATTGTGTTTAAATTTCATTGATTTCTATTTACTTAAACTAAAGTTATTGTGCGAAAACCAAGAATAATGCTTATTTGGGCCCTTTTTTGGCCCCTAATTCCTAAACTGTTGAAACCAAAACTCCCAAAATCAATCCCAACCGTTCTTTTGTGGTCATAAACCTTGTGTCAAAATTTCATAGATTTCTATTAACTTAAACTAAAGTTATAGTGCGAAAACCAAAAAAATGCTTATTTGGGCCCTTTTTGGCCCCTAATTCCTAAAATGTTGGGACCAAAACTCCCAAAATCAATACCAACCTTCCTTTTGTGGTCATAAACCTTGTGTTAAAATTTCATAGATTTCCATTCACTTTTACTAAAGTTAGAGTGCGAAAACTAAAAGTATTCGGACGACGACGACGACGACGCCAACGTGATAGCAATATACGACGAAAAATTTTTCAAATTTTGCGGTCGTATAAAAAGGATAAAAATCAGTCAATGTTTTTAGTTTACATTAATTCTTCAATCAGTTTATAAGATTTTTGTTGAAGTGATACAATGTCTTTGTTTGTGTACTAGAGGTCAACTTCATCACCACTACTGAAAGCACTTCAGTGGATATGTTGCTGAAACAAAATGCCTTTAATATTATTTTGAATGGCATGCTTATGTTTTTTTTTAACAGGAAAGCTTCCAAAAAGATATTGTTATCTTTTTTTTTTAAACTACCTCTACTTTTTTCTTTTTGGGGGAGGGGGTAATGATTTTTGTTATCCAAATTTGGGAAGTTTTTTTTAAACTCATCACCGTTTTTATTTCTTACCTTTGCTGTCTTTTCTGCAGTTCACATATATTTTGGTTATCAGACATTTTCATTTTCATTGAAAATCTCAAGTGTTACAAACACTGTGATGATTCTGATCAGAAACCTGGATCTCAAAAATGCTTTGAAATTCGTAATATCAAATGAAATTTACGTTCTTTACTATCAATGCCATCACTTTTTGAAAATGTAAACATTATTGGGAGGACTTTTATGCCATTTTTTAGCATTGAAATAGCAAGACCATATACAAATTTCCAGGTGGTCCACAGGACTACTGATTAACCATGTTTTGGTAGTCCTCCTAGATTTTAGGAGGGCACCAGACTACCGGACTACCGTTAGTGTCGAACCCTGCTAGATTTCTAACTTGAATTTATTTCAAAATCTCTCAATTTTTAGCAATTACTTCAAATTAATAAATAGCTGATGAAGAAGACATCATTGTTAAACTAACAACCAAATTTTTCCTTGAAAACATAACTTTTCAGTCATACATTTAAAATTTTAGATGCATGTTGAACAGAAATGACTAGCAGACAAATATTTGCTTTTTCAAAGTATTTTTTCCTTTAGATAGGATTTATTTCATTTATCTCATGTCATGAAAAGAAATTAAGGTAATCTATCACAAGAATTAATATTCAAATTCACTAAACCATTAAAAAGCTTGGAAAATATTATGTTTTTTGGATGTACCTTAATCTGAACTAAAGCTTAAATATTATTATAATTCAATGAATGTTGAGTCTCCTCCAATTTTATCGTAATTACCTGATTTTCATATTCTAACTGTCTGTATTGTTCTTCCTTCATTTTGAGATCTCGTTGATACTGTTTTATTTCTGTTTCTATATTTCTCTGTTTAGATTTACACTGTTCTGAACATTCAATTCTGTCAGAGAAAAGTCAAAAGTTTATTAAGTTAAGAATCTTAAATAACTTACCGGTACTTTGTGAACATATTTTTGAAATTAGGTTAAAGTGCAAAACATTTAAAGAATATATAATTTCAGATCATCACTTAACTGAACTTCATTTCCAATATTTCATACTAGGTGATTCTGCCTCTGTTTTTAGTTCTCCTTTGCTGTTCAATTCTACAAACTCAAATGTATGTGGACTCTTTTGAAATTGTTTTTTTTAAATCACCAGCTATAGATACCAATAACACTATTCAGGTTATCATATATTGACATATATGTATATCATTTATTTTTCAGCACCATGTAAACAAATTTAATATAATATGTTTAAAAAATATTTTTACACAAGTGTAAACAAGCTGAAATACCTTTCCTGGTTTAGTAAGTTGACTGAGCATGAATGATATTATATTGAAAGACTTTAAGGGTTTAAATATCACATAAAGTTAAAATTATCAATGATCCATACAAACGACAGGAAGGTCAGATAACCCTGCCAGACTGCAGACTGCCTTTTATATACATGTACATTGCTATTTTATCTATACAGTTTCAAAGGCTTACAATACATGAAGATAGCTGCTTATTCAACCCCTTTTTTATGAGAAAGAGACTAAAACAAGAATTCTTAGATAAGGTACATGTATATATTATTACCTCTGTGTAGAAGCCACTGCAATAGCCCGGGCTGCTGCAGCCTCTTCTGCCTTTTTAGCTTTACGCTCTGTGTTCAACTGTAGTTCTATACCCCCTCTAATCTTTCTTTCTTCGTTCATTTTCTTTTCTAAAAGTGAGATATTCTGTTTGTCTTGCTGCCTACTTGTAACAAGATTGTGAAGTCTGAAATTTAACAAATAGCAAAATCAATTAAATGAGTTCTTTAATCAGACCACATATATGAATTTATATCTCAATCAGACAAGTTCTCATGTGCTGAATGTTTGTTTTGTAATTTTTGTATTGTAAGTAATAAGAAGTTATAACATGGCTCTCATCAAGGATTTTTTCAGTAAAGTCCATGACCTCATCATTTTTGGCAAAGGAAAACAACAGTAATGTTTTCATTCAAACTAAAAACATAACTTAATGTGAAAACTCAAATTCAAATTAAGATTACTATTACAATTTTTCTGATAACGATTTTAGACTCTGATGATCGATGCATCTTTGGACTTGTTATGTATTTTGCAGAGGTTTACCAACAATGATAACCTCGCCACATTCTGTATGTACCTGTCCCAAGTCAAGAGCCTGTAGTTCAGTGGTTTTCATTCATTCATGTCTGTCATATTTTTTTTTTTTTTTTGTAAATTGTTTTGTTAAATAAATAAAAATGTTGGTTTTCTCAAAAGAATGTTTAATATTTTTCATGTCTGGGCCTTTTATAGCCATCCAGTTGGTATGGGTTTTTCTCATTCTTCAAGGCTGTACGTTTTCCTATAATTGCTTACATCCACCGCATTTGAACTTTGGTAGATAGTTACCTCATTGGGAATCATACCACCTCTACTTTACTTTAATAATGTTCTAAAATAGTTTAACAACTTGTAGTTTTGTGAGAAATTGAAGCAATTCAAGTCGAACATCTCAGTATATATACAAATGTCTACCATATAAAAAGGTTCTACCTTTTAAACTGTAAGAGAAGTTTCACATCACAAAATTAGTTAAATAGTTCTAGCTAATTACTCTTCATTAATCATTCTAGTAAAATTAACAAAGAATTTTTTGACTTCCATATTCCATGTAAATAATTCCAATTGGTAATCATTGGTCCATTCCTTTTTCATTTAAAGTCACTTATTAACACATTTGTATATTGTATTTTCAGTATTAAAACATCAAAAGCAAGAGTAGCTGTTGGGACCTGTTGTGAACAAATAGTTGTTGCATTTTCTTGGATTTTTTGCAAATCATAATTGATATGTATCTACATTGTATATATGAAGGGCAGAAGAACCTATTTCAGGATGTATGGCTTCACAGAACTTATAAATAAGTAAATAATTTTTCAGGATTAGCAAAAGAAATGCTGGATTTTTTTTCTGGAATTATTGTTGACATCAATATACATATATATGCTTACTTATTTTGAAGATTTTCGTTATCTATCTGTAGCTGATAATATTCTGATCTAAGACTTTTGTCTTCTAAAAGATATGTAGTTATCTGTGATTTTAATTCCTGTTCACAATTCCTACTGGATTGTAGGTCTGTCTTTAATTTCTTTACATCTGTTTCTAACCTAAAATGTTCACAAAATAAAATAAAATATCATATACCATATCAAACTTCATAATCTTGACTTATTTATTTGTTGGCTTGAATAGATTTTGATGTTTTTAAAAAACATGATCAAACATAATTTTTTTTTTTTTTTTTTTTAAGTTTGAGGTATTTTCACTCTTTTTATTTATTCAGTGTTTTTTTTGAATTTGGTAATTCTTTCTGTGATCCACCTTTTTTTTGTAAATTCTCATACTTTTAATATAAATGTACTTGTACACAGTACCAACATATTAAAATTTGAAAAGCATTGGACATAATGGACCAACTGTTCATAAGTTATTGCATAGAAAATGTTGGCTGCCCACTAAAAATTTTAGTAACTGTTTTTTTTCTCTCCAAAAAGCCAAGTACATATGACTACTCTATCTTGCCTTAAAATATTAGTATTACATGTATTATCATGTGATAACCTTTACACATTGTCAATGCTCAATAAAGGTCCATGTGATAGTTCATTAATTACAGACAAACATGTACACTCTTATGTTTTACTGTTATACCACTGTCCCAGGTTAGGGGGAGGGTTGAGATCCCGCTAACATGTTTAACCCCGCCACATTATTTATGTATGTGCCTGTCCCAAGTCAGGAGCCTGTAATTCAGTGGTTGTTGTTTGTTTATGTGTTACATATTTGTTTTTCGGTCATTTTTTTTTTTACATAAATAAGGCCATTAGTTTTCTCTTTTGAATTGTTTTACATTGTCTTATCAGGGCCTATTATAGCTGACTATGCGGTATGGGCTTTGCTCATTGTTGAAGGCCGTACGGTGACCTACAGTTGTTAATGTCTGTGTCATTTTGGTCTTTTGTGGATAGTTGTCTCATTGGCAATCATACCACATCTTCTTTTTTATATGTACACTGTAAAGTCTATCAAGTAAAAGCAATATGCATGTTATATAAACACAAGCAAGAGAAAATGTTGCTTGTCATTAAAGAAGCCAAATTCATCCTCTGACATACAGTGTAGATATTTGTTCTAAGCTAACTTGAGCTAACTATAAATTCATCTTTAGTCATTAAATAATGTGACACTTACCGAACTATAAATTCATCTTAATTATAAATTAATGTGCCACTTACCTAACTATAAATTCGTCTTTATTATTAATTAATGTAACAGGTGTGGGTGGCACATCCTTATTGACGTCTTTCTTTCCTTTTCTATTGTCTTTAGCACTGTTGAGTTTAGATGATGAAGAGGAGGATTTTGTTGAGACACTGTTTGATTTAAATGACTTAGATTGCTGTTCATTTTTAATATTCTCAGCACTTTCATTAAAATTATTGACATCATTTTTAGACTTTGGTTGCTCTATAAATTCTATTTCTTCATCTTCTTCTATATCTTTTAATTTCTTTGTATCTTCTGTTTTCTTTCCTATGACTCCATTTGAGATTACTTCCTCTTCTGACTTAGCTGGTAAAGCTATAAAAGCATTAAAATTAAATTATTTTTATGAAAAACTACAATGCATAAATATTTTGATATTGTCACAAAATGTAACTATTCCATTTTGATTCTGATTTTGTGTATGTTTTTCACTGTGTACCAAACCAGTTAACCCTTTCCTCCATTGACATTTTTTTTGTTCATACTTGATTAGCATAGGATTATTTTCAATAAAAAAAAATCATCAGGTTTAAAGTATCAATGCATTGCAAAAAGGAATATTTCATCAAAGAAATTCTGGTCAGATATTCTCTTGAATATCCTTTTTATATTAGATACAAATTTTATTAGGTCTGATACAGATTCTTCGTAGATCAGATGTTTTAACTGAGGCATTACACAGGCGTCAAAAGGCGTCATTATGGAGTAATGCGGTGGCGTCAAAAAGCTTCATTATGGAGGAAAGGGTTAAGCTTAACCTTTCCAAAAAAAAAAATTCAAGAATAATGTTTCTCCTGTTAAAATATTCCTTTCAGAATTGACTTAATGTTTTATCTGTTGCCTAATAATAATAATACCGGTACTTTAGTTTCGTCATTCTTTTGAGAAAAGAAAATGCATTATGTGGTACCTCTACTCGCCAACCTTCCATAGGTCAGAGTTGAGTAACAAGACATTCTGGTGTGCTCCAATACTTAGGATACCAACCAAGGTGCCAAGAGATATTTCTATTGCAAGATGTAGTAGATTGCCGCATAAGTCTGTTGATGTTAATGCACAGTGTTATGAAATAATTTAATTCTCAGTTCCTTACCCTATAAACAGTTTTATATGGAAATCAACAAACCAAAAGAATATTATAAATATTTCAAACACTTCATTAAAGTCCTGTGCTAAACCAAATTATACAATTCCCACAACACTATTATTCCCTTCTTGGTATGCCTGAAACAAATATTTGATGCTTGTATCAAGCTTACAAGTTCCTACCTTTCTGTTTTTCTATATACTGATTTTGTAATTCTGTGGGCAGTGCTTGGTTTATTAAATTATAATAAAATTCATTTTCTTTCTGAACATCTTTCTGTTTGCGCTAAAAAAAATACAATCATTGAAGAATGTTTAATACTATGACAACAAAATCAAACTAATTGTCATTTCATCAGTTAAGATAAAAGGAATCAAATATACATTTCATTTCATAGATCATCTGTCAATCAGAGACATTTCTGTTATAGTTCACCATCATGTTAAGAAGTCAACTAATCTGAGCAGACATTGATAGTTATGATTATAAGGTGAAGAATATTTAATTACTTTTATTTTTACAGTAATTGCTCCTCATGACCTTTATAATTCGAAAGGTTGCATGTGCTAAGGATAAAAGTCCAGTAAAAAGGATCAACTTGAGCTCATATTTTATACAAAACTAAATATGAAACTAGCAAACCAACATTTGGTGTGATTTCAGCCAAATAATAATAAAATATGCAGGTCATTGAATTAAAAATAATTTGTTTAATAAACCAAGTAGGAAACCAAGTGTATCTTCTATGTTTGATGGTAGATGATATCAATGATTACAAATTAAATTGATGATAAAGCAAAATCAAGAAAAACATGATGAGAAATAATTCTTCTAAGTATAAAAGCTTTATATTATCAATTTCTCAGTATTGGTGAGTTTTGGAAAGACACATACTTAATAACATATTTTCAACAGCGCAGCACATCAAGGGACAAAACCTTAACAAAATGAATATTTTCTGCCAAGCTTGGTTCATTTAAGCCAGTTGTGTTGAAAGATATACAGTGATCGGGAAAGTCGTGCGCCCTGCGCCTATAGCGCATATGGACCAGAAATGGCGCATAGAGTGACTTATGTAAGCGCCCACGTGGCGCACGATATTTTTCACTTCGTTTCGATACGTTTAGATATCGTCAAATGGATTTCCGATCGTGTTCCGTGCCGCCATGTGTGTGTACACAACTGTGTAATGTTCCTCCAATGATAGGAGCACCTATATATTTTTGGGACGTCTCGGGTGTTTTCCTATGGAAACAATAGAACCATGGGTGTAACTGATTACCCAAAAAACGTAATTAACCATCATTCATGATATGATTTTTACAACCTTAAATTTGTAAAATTTGGCTAGTACAGACGAGATTTGTCTCTAATTATTATCTTTTAACTTAGTTCAGCTTGCTACTTTTTCGTTGAAAAACCCCAAAGCCTTTTTATGAATATAGTTTTTGTCTCCATAAAAGGCGACTAACTGTCCTTGTCACTTTTTGGTCTTTGGCTTGTTTTGACATTTTGTAAACATGCCTTCAGCGAATTGTTGTTTTGTTTTATCAATTAATGATACTCTCTACTGTTATTGTTGTCATCGTGATGCAGTAATAATAATACAAGAAGTGCAGAGGAAATGCCAAATACGTCCTCTAATACGGAACGTCGGGAATAAGTATGATATCGACGAAGACCCAAATTTAATGTAAAAAAAACCCATGCACATGAACAAGACAACAGTAGCAGTAGAAACATTGTAAATAAAGGATATCTTAAATATTATCTGGTTTGGAAGAAATTATTTTACATTCTTTGTTGAATTGAAATAACAAAATCACAGGCACAATATCTATAATATTATTTAAAATCATAAAGGTAAGTACCACCATCTCTTTGCCGAGATATACACTTTTTTACTTTTTTCACTGTAGTCAATTCAAATGGCCCATTCATTTGACAACATGGCCCATTATTTTTTAAAATGGCCCCTTGAATTTAATTTTGAGGGGCCCTGGGCCCATAGAGAAATAATCCTTCCAGATCACTGGATATATTATTTTCAAACTTTTATAGATAGAAGGAAATATGACATACCCTAGGTATGAAAGTGATGTCAATAATTCTTAAGTTTTGAGATTTATAAAGGATCAATTAAAAAAAAAACACGCTGATAATGAGACACTGTCAATGATACTGACACTTCACTTTTTTTACACTAAATGAAATAAATACCCACTTTTATATTAAAATCATATCATTGTTCTACAAAGTTGTTTAGCAGTTCTTTCATTATTGCTGTATATGTCTATACTTTGATAAAATTTGTCCTAAATTTGTAATCAGGGTCATACACAGTGTTATTTTAGCTCACTTTTGAGAGAATTTCCATATAAATGTGATCAACTTAGCTTATCTTATAGTTTCATGTATAATACTGTATATCTTCAATCCCCCTTCATCTTTATGTTGTGTACATCTTATTTGTTATACAATAACTTACCAATCTAAACTTGTAAGACACATAACTTTTAAAACCAAAACCTAGTGTAACAACAGGATAACCAATACTGAAACAACAATATAAAACCTTAAACAATGTACAATTTAAAAACATTAAGTTTTGTAAAGTGTGTTATTATTTGCAGAGGCTAAATCAGATAAGATCTAGGGCCAATTGAAACAATATAAATTTTTTGCATTAAAGAGCCTAGCTATGGCAGGAGCATAAAAGAAGAATATTTGTATAATTAATGCAGTGTGAATATCATGTCCATTTGCTCTTTTTTCTTTATCGACTTGGACGAACAGCTTATAATTTTTTTTACCCGACTCAGGGATCTCCATGGCCTGGGCGCCATCGTTCAAATATCTTGTTCCATTGTCGAATGACCCGCACCATTGTTAAATTGTCTTCCGCCATCGTCAAAACTTATCGTTTAATTTTATAGATCGATTCATTTGTCGAATTATTCAACTAAGTTTCTGCAAATGCTTATGATAATTTAGATTCAATAAATAAATTAATAATCCAGTTACAAAGAAAAAAGTTTAACAACTCGAACACATGCATTTGCTTTGACTTACGTAATCAGCATCCCCTTTTTATAAGAAGTACAAAATAAGACGTAAAACAGTAATTATTCAAACAGCTTGGGTACTGCTGTATTGAAACGAAAATATAGAATTGCTTTAAAAGTTAAAAAGTAAAAACTTCATATTTCCTGTAAAGAAATATCGTATCGTAATTCCAAATTCATTTCGTAGTTTACAATCAAATTGATACATCCCCGTTTCCGGTTTCTGTTCAGACGGGAAAGATGCATGTTGCATAGCATCAATTTCCTAGATAAAGTCATTAAAAACTTGTCAATGTTTGCTTTACAAATCTCTTTAACCTTTTACATAACCTGTACGAATTGTTTTGTTGTTGCTGCAAATCAGGCATACCGGTAATGGGTTCATGACTTCTGAATTTGACAGTGTCCGTGAAAAATAAGCTCCACGTGATTTTTAAAGCAAACTACATAGGGACCTCCATGACAGCTTTTTGTCATTCTCGGCTAAAGGGGGGGGGGGGGGGGGGGGCATGAAGGCTTGGCCTTTGAATGGTTAAAAACAGCAATTTATATTGAAAATATTTATACTTCTATTTAAAATGTAAATTCAAATAAATATAATTTAAATAAGCAATAAATTAGCATTTTCACCAATCGGGGCCCAATCCTTATGAGGAGGGATGAAATAGTTTTGATCGTGCTACACTGTACGGCGTAGACACCGTTTGTGATGGTAAGTTCCTCCATCGTTCAATTTTCATCCATGGAGATCCCTGCCTGACTAAATGTATACAGTAAGGAGTTACAAATTATGAAATCAGCAATCCTGGGAAGCATGATGAAACTTAAATAAAATCTAGTATATATAATTGACCAAAGCAATTGTGTTGGTCTATTTTCTTGGAGGAAGTGTAGAAAAATAAAGTGTAATTGCATGGGTAAACAGGAGGTCTATTTTAATGAAGAACTTGTATTCATGGGTTTCTGTCTCACTAACATTTACACCATTTTTTTTTACATGTCCAGGAGCACACGAATACTCATAATAAACTCAAATTCTTACCAGTGAGCTGCAAATGGTCTACAGAGATCAAGATTAAATGGTAAAGCTTTCAATTCTCTGAGTCTGACTGAAGCTTCTATGTAGACAAACAGCAACCATAGAGAAACTGTAGGAAGACATATTCCTCTTTCTGCAAAAAGTTCAAATTTTCAAAAGTTTTTTTTTTTGGTATATTTTTTTTTACATCTACATTATCAACAAAAAACTTGATACATTACTAACTTACAATTCAGGACAAATCAGAACTTAATCCATTGTTGTTTTTAATTAAATATAATTACAGGAAAATAAATAGGAAGTTTGAAGTGGTTTACAAGTATTTAAAAAAAAAAAAAAATGTCAATTGGGGAACACTACTTATACTTATATTTTATTACAATATTATCAAATAAATACAGGTAACCATTTGGTAACAGGACACTATATATAAATTTGTGAAATATTAATTTAACTTGGTTAAGTATTTCAAGTGATACATTTCACTATAAATTCTTATGGAATTTACATTCAAATATTGTAAAAAGTTAGTTCAGAATATCAAGATATTTCAACATCTTAATTTATACTGTTATTTCTCTCCTTTTCATTTTTTGACAGGAGTTGGTAGTGATTTCTGCCCCAAAAAGTGTATACTTATGAATATAAAGCTACTAAGAAAAATAACGTTTTTATTTTTGCTATCTCAATGTGCAAAAAAACCAGATGCTCCACAGGGCGCAGCTTTCTACGACCGCATAGGTTGAACCCTGAACGGTTGGGGCAAGTATGGACACAACATTCAAGCTGGATTCAGCTCTAAATTTGGATTGTGATTAAATAGTTGACACAGCATAGGTTTTGGACACAGAATGAATGTGGTCTAATGAACTTAAAATAATTTTTTTGTCTTTGAGCAATCACTATGCTGTTGAATATTAATCCTCTCAAAAAAAAGTTTGAAGAAATTTTCTTTTTATTTATGAAATCTGAAATGAGAAAAATTAACCCCCCCCCCCCCCCCACCACCATTTTTTTTTCACATCCCCCTTTCCCTTTTTTCAAAACTGATCTCAATTCAAATTTCTAATGGAGTTTGCAACAATAACTACTCATTTAAATACATCATAAAATATTAAAATGTAACAAAAAGTGCTTGTTATCACTGAATGGTAAAGAGTGTTTTAATTTATCAGTTGGTAGTAAAAGTGAATATACATTGTGCATTGTATAAAACAATGATTTAAGTTGATTCAACTACTATTCTGGACAAAGAAAGATAACTCCAATCAATTGAAAATTTCTTGCTATTGCACAATATTGTGCAATTAGATATTTCTTGCTATTGCGCAATACTGTGCAATTGAAAATATTTGCTATTGCACAATACTGTGCAATTGAAGATTTCTTGCTATTGCACAATACTGTGCAATTGAACATTTTTTGCTATTGCACAATACTGTGCAATTGAAGATTTCTTGCTATTGCTGAAAACTGTGCAATTGAAAATTTCTTGCTATTGCACAATACTTAATATAATAATTTTGGATCCTGATTTGAACCAACTTGAAAACTGGGCCCATAATCAAAAATCTAAGTACATGATTAAATTCAGCATATCAAAAAAGCCAAAGAATTCAATTTTTATTAAAATCAAACTTAGTTTAATTTTGGACCCTTTGGTATTTAATGTAGACCAATTTGAAAACGGGACTAAAAATTAAGAATCTACATACACAGTTAGATTTGGCATATCAAAGAACCCCAATTATTCAATTTTTGATGAAATCAAACAAAGTTTAATTTTGGACCCCGATTTGGACCAACTTGAAAACTGGGCCCATAATCATAAATCTAAGTACATTTTTAGATTCAGCATATCAAAGAACCTCAAGGATTCAATTTTTGTTAAAATCAAACTAAGTTTCATTTTGGACCCTTTGGACCTTAATGTAGACCAATTGGAAAACGGGACCAAAAATTAAGAATCTACATACACAGTTAGATCCGGCATATCAAAGAACCCCAACTATTCAATTTTTGATGAAATCAAACAAAGTTCAGTTTTGGACCCTTTGGGCCCCTTATTCCTAAAAACCTGTTGGGACCAAAACTCCCAAAATCAAACCCAACCTTCCTTTTATGGTCATAAACCTTGTGTTTAAATTTCAAAGATTTCTATCTACTTATACTAAAGTTATGGTGCGAAAACCAAGAATAATGCTTACTTGGGCCCCTTTTTGGCCCCTAATTCCTAAACTGTTCAGACCTCAGCTCCCAAAATCAATCCCAACCTTCCTTTTGTGGTCATAAACCTTGTGTTTAAATTTCATTGATTTCTATTTACTTATACTAAAGTTATTGTGCGAAAACCAAGAATAATGCTTATTTGGGCCCTTTTTTGGCCCCCAATTCCTAAACTGTTTGAACTAAAACTCCCAAAATCAATCCCAACCTTCCTTTTGTGGTCATAAACCTTGTGTCAAAATTTCATAGATTTCTATTTACTTAAACTAAAGTTAAAGTGCGAAAACCAAGAAAATGCTTATTTGGGCCCTTTTTGGCCCCTAATTCCTAAAATTTTGGGACCAAAACTCCCAAAATCAATCCCAACCTTCCTTTTGTGGTTATAAACCTTGTGTTAAAATTTCATAGATTTCTATTCACTTTTACTAAAGTTAGAGTGCGAAAACTAAAAGTATTCGGACGACGACGACGAAGGACGACGACGCCAACGTGATAGCAATATACGACGAAAAATTAAAATTTTTGCGGTCGTATAAAAATGTATGTATCTCTTCAGGGCTGATGTTTAAATGAAACCTTTAATATAAATTATATATATATGTAACCTTTGACCTACCTGTATGCCATACATACTGGACCCAGACATAAGTACTGGCAGCAAAAAATAACCATTGTACAGGTATAAACAGATAGCACACCACATCTGAGGTGACAGCAATGCACACGAAAAACACGGAAAATGCCTGAAAATATTGCATACAGAAACATGTGAAAGAAATGGCTTGTAGTCAAAAGCTACAATTTTCTCGCTTTTAAAACAAACTTTTTATTACTGGATATACTTTATCTTAAATAGGAAAAAATAGTACATTAAATGTATAATAATGGTTTGGAGCCATAGGTACTGCTATTTGGTAAAAGTTACAGTACACATACATGTAAGCCTTCAGGTAATTTAGTCAAAAATCGTTCTTGCCATCAAAACTAAGCTTGTATTAGGTGATTCACTGTGGAAAAGAATGATTCCTAGTGACACTCTTGTTTTATGAAATCTAGATATTACTGTCTAATGGAATTATGTATTATTTAGGCAGACATTTTCCCAATTGAATGGTTTTACACACATCATTTTGGGGGCCTTTTATAGCTTGCTGTTAGGTATTAGCCAAGGCTCAGTGTTAAAGACCTCTAATGGTTTACTTTTACAAATTGTGCCTTGGATAAGAGTTGTCTCACTGGCACTCATACCACATCTTATATCTATGACAGAGGATATCCACAATTGAATCTCTCACAACCAGTAGCATTCCTTGTATGGAGAGACCAAGCCAGGCAAATTTAAAGAGGGACTTCATATGTATGATATGTCAGTAATTCATGTTCGCTTCTACAACTGCAGCATCAATGTTGCATTTATACATGTTATATATGACTAACAAGTAACATTGAGTGTTACATGTAGTTATACTGAAATGTTCATGACTTACATTATAATACAACTGGTTTTTTTTCTCTTTAATTTATTTGTAATCTCAATTGCCGTACATAAAGTAAATATTTTTGTTTTAAAATAATTGTACATTTCTTAAAGAGACAACCAACTAATATAAATGAACACAAAATATCTTACATATTATGATTAATAATTGAATGCTTAACTTACCAATCCTTGATATTTGAATGAATCGTAGACACTTCTAACCAATAACCAGAATGGCCAGAGATACTCAAACCGGAACTCCAGTATAAAATCTGCCATTAGGACTAGGGCCCAAACCATCAAAAACTTCAGGTACAAAAAGGTACTGAAAGAAAACAATTAAACAATTCAAGATATTTTGTTTTAAAATTTTAAATTTAAGCTGGGCAATTACATTACTGAATAGGGTTATAATCGCAATAATGTAAATACTAATTTTAATTTTTTTATATGAATTAAACAGAATTTTTCAATATTGCAAAAAATGAAATGGCATTTTTATTCTAAAATGACAAAATCGCAATAATAAATGCACTTATTAATATCTGAATTTACAGTACTATAGACACTGTAAAAACTCAATTATTTTACTTGTGCAGCCTGCATCATTATCTAAAGAATTGAAGATACATTTGTACTTGGTTTCATGTTTCTAATTTACAATTAACATGTTTACACAGCTACTTTTGCATAGGTACTATTTCTGTACCAAAAATCTGTAAATTTGGAAATCTACTTTTAATATTCAGTACTATTTTGTTATTTTACAATTATTGTAATATATTTAGGTACCTGTATTTTACAGTACTTGATTTGTACTTGAAATTTAAGTACTACAGATTTTTTGTTGCATGGTTACATTTTCAGCATTTTGAAAGTTTGTCTTCTTCAAATCTCATAAAGTTGTGATGTTCAAACATGGAATACTGTGATCATTGTTGGTATTATTTTTGTACCAATATTTTAAGTACAAATCAAGTACTGGAAAATACAAGTACCTAAATATTCAATTCTAAAGTAAAGAAATAGTACTAAATATTAAAAGTAAATTTCCAGTACTACAGATTTTAAGTACAGAAATAGTACCTATGCAAAAGTAGCTGTGTAAGCTGTGCAATAACATTTATGAAAAGTATGGACATTGTAAGAACTCAAATATATCACTTGTCATGTCAGCATAAGCCACTAGTATAATTTTGTATAAGGTACAATGTAATGATGTATAGAGGAAGAATGGAAAGTGTGTCCCATGGATACAGATTTACAAAGGGACAAACATTGTACAATGTACATGTAACTCATGAACAGCAAAAGTGATACCCTCTAAGGCCTAAATTCAAATTTGATATGTGCTTAGTGTTAATAAGCATTGTCAAGCCGCTTTATAAAATTTGGTTCAAGCAAACCTAAAGTTTAAGGCTGGAAAGGCAAAGTTTTCAATTTATCCATTTATACAAGGACACAACTCAAACACTATAAAAGTGACTCCAATGTCCACCGAAATTCAAATATGATCTGAATTTGGTGGTAATAAGCATTGTGTACAAGTTTCTTAACATTTAATTGAGGCAACTTTAGTCGAAGATCAGAAACTAGTATGGGAGGTTGGGACAGACAAGGGTAAAACAAAATGTCCCTTCAGCACCAGTCATGCCAGTTGGGGTAAATAAATAAAAGAACAGGTTTCAATGTCCTTTACATTGTACTACATATTTTATTTATCCAAGGTACAAGGTCATTAACTAAAGAAACACTTTTTTTTGTTCTATAAAACTTTTGATTTATATCTTAGGTAAATAAAGGCTTTAGAGCTACAATGTTATGTATTGTGATTACCATTAAAATTTTCTAGCATGAATTTTACAAATGACGGGGGTTAACGATGTGATTTTCCAGATAAATTATATGTATCCAGGGGCATAACTCTATTAAAAATAAATTATAGGCCATTATTAGGCATTAAATTTGATTTTCCAACTTGTCCAAGACATTGCTGATTTAATCATATAATATATAAGTTTGATGTAAAAACTGACAAGATTTGAACACCTGAGAGTCATTCTATGTCCCCCTAAAATCTACAAAATATATGCGAAGTTTGTTCATTGTACATATATATCTGTATAAATAATGTTATGCTGAGTTTGATATGGTCTGACTTGGATGTTATAATAGGCCTGGCAGTTCTAATTGACTTCATCCTGATTCTTTTAGTAATTTTCTCATTTTTTTATTTTTTTACTGTACATGTACGAAAAATGAATGTCCTACTGTCCTAGACAAGATCAATGCTTTAAAAACTTAAATTATAAAATTAAACAAGTAAATTATCACTGCTAAAACAAAAATCACCTAGTTTGTAGCCGTACTTAAACATGTGAAATGTATGACGATAAATCAAATATAAAACACTGTCATAACCATCATTTAAAATAAAAAGCATAAATTAAAATGCACATTTTCTCTCCACAAATGATCTGATCAGAGTACATGAAGTACGTTCACAGTAAATCCTAATAAGTCATAGAGTTTTAATATCAAACATAATGAAATTATTACAGATTTAGGACATAGTGTTAAAAATCAATTGTTACCTAGGAAACTTTAATTAAAGTGTGAGTGAGAATATGGCATTTTGACAGGTGTACACTATTTGATAATGTTGATTATCTTGGTTAATATCGGAATTTACATATTGAATTGGTTCAATCCAAAACCTTTAGAACTGTATAAATAAATTGTATTGCTCAATAAAATGCATTTTCAAATTTTAATTATACAATAACATATCCAGGTGTAATGATAAGTCGTTATCCTAAGGCTAATTTTTTCTTATTTTTTCTGTACACTTAGCTTTCATTTTTTATTACCATGCATTGTCAAGCTTGGTAACTCATAATTATTTGTCAGTAACTAAATGTACGATGCTGTCCCATACTGAACCTTCTGACCTTGTTTGTTTACATTTAAATTTCAATGGCGTCAAAATCACGTGATTTCAATTCGTTCTACCCAATCAAATTGCTCTACTGTCAAATAGGGGATTTTCCGGTCTACGGCAATTACGTTATTTCTTGGTGGGATATTGCTTCAAAATAGTTTGTAATAATTTTGGGTTTTATTCAACAGGAAAACTCTTTTTTTGCCATCCCTTTTGACATCAGTGGAATTCTGTATGAATATTTATCTACAGTCATGATGGTCAGAATATCGATCTTTTTATAATGAATAAAAAGAAAATTCTATGAAAAATAAATGTAAATTATTTTTCATTAACCTACTCTATATTCCTGTACAAAATTATGGCATGGGCATCGTTTTTTTAATTAGTTTTCCTTTCATTTTGGTTGGGCTTTTTTCGCGGGAAAATCGCGAAAGACGTAAGGAGCATGTCATTTTAAAATTCCTAAAAATACGATTTGCTTGACCTGTATTGCCTGCCACAAGATTGATGACGCTGAATGGAATGTACACAAAGCAATGGAGGCCGGAAGTGGGATTTTGTGAAGTTCTAGAATGTTTTTAGACATTCGGAAGTCGGGACAGAAACGGGCATTAGAAATTTGGCATTTTTTAGCAATAATTGAGAACAACAATGAAAACTTACCTTCAGAAATGTTTTTTTATTCAAAAGTGCAGAAAAAACGTATTCTACATTGTTTTTCTACGCCGGAAGTAGCGTAGTGACGTCAATGCGGAGTTTCCCCGTGTGTTAAGTTCAAACACAAATACCTAACGAACTGACAAGATGAACGATTTTAGACTACGGTAGGATATAATTAATGACAGTCTCTGACCAGGAAATATTAAACCAAAAACCCTAGATCTGTTACTCTATGCATGACTTCATTCTTAAATTAAAAATATGAATTAATAAGATATATAAATAACACCCAAAAAAAAATCATGCAGACTTAACAGGGGAAATAATTCTCTCCAGGTAACCTAATTAACATGAAAATAAAGGCTGGGAACAAAGAATCTGCTATCGCCATGTTATCATCCTTTCCACGAATAGTTAGCATTGGGTATTATGATGTGGTGCATGGAAACTGAGACAACATAATGAGGTATTTTGGAAACAACATCAATATTGGATTATACATATTTATCCTCTGAAACATTTTTGCTGCCATATTGGAAATGGAAAATCACCTTCCGTAGAAACCGTCCGTTATTTTTGTTCTTTTGGGGATCCGTCGAATTTTGCCGCAATCGACATTCCGTCTCTTCATAATCATCCGCTAACTAATTGTCAATTTTCACAACTCTTAAACTGAATATGTCCAAAACAATAACAAATATTTGTGTATTGTCTTCTGCTCTGTCAACTCAATCTTCGCATGCGCTTAGATCCTTATTTTCCGTGTGACTCCGTAATGTCTCGTCTCTTTCCGGCAGGTGTCTGTTTACTTGAATGAAGTGTTGATTCACTTATATTTTCAACAACCATAATACAGACGATTGTTTTTATTAAAACTAACAAGGACGTATAACTAACATACGTCCTCGATAATGAAGTTGATTCAAACAATAGATTTTTGTCTTAACTAAAATGTGGTTTAAATTCTGCTGTTTTAAATATATAAAAAGATGGGGTTTTTTTTTAACAGTAGTGGAAATGGCATATGTTTGAAAGTATGATATATTACTATACATATGTTATTGTTTATAATGATATTGTCTGTATGATATGCCTTCCTGGGGCCCTAATTTGGTAAATAAAATATTCTATTCTATTCTATACAAAAAAGTGAACACTTTGTGAGTAAAAAGAAATTTAACGAAGTAAGATATGAAGGGATATAAGTTCCAGGGGCGGATCCAGCCATTTTAAAAAGGGGGGTTCCCAACCCAGAGTAAAAGGGGGGGGGTCCAACTGTATGCTCCCATTCAAATGCATTGATCGTCCAAAAAAGGGGGTTCCAACCCCTGGACCCCCCCCCCCCCCCCCCATGATCCGCCATACCTGTTTTGGGGGAATTATGAATTTATGGCATTGGTTCACTTGTTACCGTGATCGTGATAAAACAAAAATACGTGGCAAATTTACCTCACTTTCCATTTAAGGGAGTTCGCTTCTCAGTTTCAAAGTAATTAACTTTTCAAAACACTAGTTTATATAGATAAGGGATTAATAAAGGAATCCAAAGAGCAAAAAAAAAAATATATAGGTCACCGTGCTTGCTTTCGAGATATTAACGCGGGAAAATATTCTCTCTTGACTTTTCATAGCTTTATCATTGACAAGTTGAAGTTCTCCAAAACTGTTAAAAAGTAATTAAAATTTTATAAGACTTTTACAGATTGCTTATCATTGTACATGTAAAAAGATTTACAAAAAGAAAAATGGGGGTCACCGGGCAATTTTTTTTAAGGCATTCAAATGGATAAAACCAGAGGATTCCAAAAATCTGACAAAAAATCTGAAACATAACAAGCCAGCTTCCTTAAATAAATCGTTTTTTCAAGTTGTTCTCTCCGGGAAAAAAAAAATGTAGTAATTAATAAAGCAAAGTTTTGATTAGAAAAATAATCAATCAAATATTTTTCTTTAATTTTTCTTGCCAAACGATAAAACCTTTCGTTGTCTTTTATTGAATGAAGAGTCCCACATATTAAAAACATCATTGTTTTGCATAAGGCAGCAACCATTTGTTTTTCGGGGGGGGGGGGGGGGGGGGGGGGGGCTATGGATATTTTTTTCTGGACAAACTTTTTTTTCGCGACAAGTCGAAAACAATTTTTTTCTTTCGATTTTACCATTACATATAGTGGCAGCTGAGGGGGAAACAAACATTTTTTTTTTCTCAGAATCAAAAACAAATTATTTTTTTCTTCAAAAACTGGAAACAAACTTTTTTCCAAAAAAATCCATAGCCCCCCCCCCCCCCCAGAAAATCAAATGGTTGCTGCCTAATAAAAATGACGAGGATGCTTTTTATTAATGTGCACTACAAAGTTCAAATCCATGATTTGCTGAAAGTTTAAAGCAACCAAGTATAAATATTTTTCTCGTTAGAAATTCACATAACAACACAAGGTTAAAATTCCGGAAAATTTTTGACAAGTCTGATTATTTTAGCTTTTGATCAGTACAAAAATAATAAATCATTTTAGTCTTGTAAACAAGATTTTCCTGTCCAATAAAGTCCAGTCCTTAAGGTTATATTTCGTCTTAAACATAGATTGCTGACATCACATGGAATCTATGTTGACAAATAAAATACACCTTGCATGATAAAGGTCTGCTCCTTTATATGATAAAATTGAGAATGGAAATGAAGAATGTGTCAAAGAGACAACAACTCGACCATAGAAAAAAACAACAGCAGAAGGTCACCAACAGGTCTTCAATGTAGCGAGACATTCCCCCACCCGGAGGCGTCCTTCAGCTGGCCCCTAAACAAATATATACTAGTTCAGTGATAATGAACGCCATACTAATTTCCAAATTGTACATAAGAAACTAAAATTAAAATAATACAAAACTAACAAAGGCCAGAGGCTCCTGACTTGGGACAGGCGCGAAAATGCAGCGGGGTTAAACATGTTTGTGAGATCTCAACCCTCCCCCTATACCTATAGCCAATGTAGAAAAGTAAACGCATAACAATACGCACATTAAAATTCAGTTCAAGAGAAGTCCGAGTCTGATGTCAGAAGATGTATCCAAAGAAAAAAAAAAACAAAATGACAATAATACATAAATTAAAAGTCAATTGTTCATGAACAATTGAAAGGTCTTTCCTTTTTCCTTTTATTAATAGTCTTCTTAGTTAAAAAAAAATATTGTTGCTAAGGACTTTTATGTTCATAACAAGTGGTTGTTAAGGACAAAAATCATTCCTAAGGATAAAAATATTACTTCAAGTATTATGAATGTGATATGAACTATTCATAGTCTTTAAAGTTAAGAAAAATAAGTGATTGATAAGGACTTATATGTCGTTGCTGGGGACAAAAATGTCATTTCCAGTATTGAAAATTGTATATTTATATTGTTCATAGCCTTCTAAGTTCAAAAATATAAGGTTGCGAAGGTGTTTTGTGTCGTTGCTAGGGACCTTGAACTATGACCTTGACCTGATTTTATAGATCTTATTATGCTGAACATTTTTGCAATTCAAAGTTTCTTTCTATCTCTAACCTCTTTTGAGTTATAAGCAAAAAATCATCATTTCGGACACGAAAAACAGTTTTGGTGTCCTAGGTCCATGATAGTTGGTCCAATAATTTTGAACCCACATAACAAATGTTTATTTTGACAAGACACACATTTTCTCCGTTACATTTTATCAGCTATCTTTTACGGTTATTGAGTAAATCCGATAACAAGCTTAGGTCAAAATCTAGGTCATGACCTTGACCTTTGACCTTAGGTCAATTTTCATGGTCACGTGAATTGATGATCATTGGTGAAGATCCTAGGTGGCTACAACTTACGGTTTCTGAGTTTTAGTGGCCAACCGACATTTGTTAATTTTCAAAGGGCCATAACCCTACCAATGAGTCGTTGAATCTTCTCGATCCAAATGTAACGAAGAACCAGGGTCTGCTCCTGAACAAATTCCAACCTTCGTTTTTTCTACCTATTATGGTTATGGAGTTAGAATGATAACAAGGTTTTCGGTGTTAGGGGAGATTATCGCTATAAAGGAAATGTTACGGGGTCGTGCCCTAACCACAAGATAGCTTTTGGTCAACCGATACTAGATACATTATATCATTTTAACATGTCGCATACTTTTTTGGGAAAAGTCGTTAAAGTTTGGCGTAAAGAATAATAATAATATTCAGAAGAAATACAGTAAGGTCTTTCCTTATAGAAAAAGGAAAGACCTTAATAACAACAGACTACTAGCAGTTAAAAAAATAACTGACATGCCAGCTCCAGACTTCAATTAAACTGATTGAAAGATTATGATTTCATCATATGAATATCAGGCACAATCCCTCCCGTTAGGGGTTTAGTATCATACTATCATAACATATATGAGAAGAACATAACCCGTGTCATGCAAACAACTGGTTTTTGAATAAATGTGTTTAGTTCCGATGTAAACACCCTATAAGTGAATCAATATTAACGCCAAAATATGCAATCTTTAATGACCTGACAACAGTATCGTAACTATAGATATCCCTTCTTAATAAGTCTATATAAAAGTTTTACTAGCTTCTGAGGTGAATACTGACATTTTTGTGCTTTATAAAGAATATTTCCATAAAAAAAAAATTGATGTGAAATACCTGAACGTATAAGAAGTCTGCTTGTTGAGCTATATTTACGAATGATGTCCTTATACCTATGATAAAATTTAATAAATGTTTTGACTAGTGATATCGAAAACCCTGATGTAATGATTTTACAGTAATACATAAATTTCTCTCGTTAAAATCAAAACATTGTTACATACACGAGCGAATCGTACAAGTTGAGATATATAAACACCATAAGATGGTGACAAGGGAACGTCACCATCTAAAAATGGATAATTAACGATAGGAAATGAAAAATCATCTCTTTTACCATAAATTTTAGTATTAAGCTTTCCGTTAGTGATATAGATATCAAGAACGAGGAAAGGACAGTGGTCATTGTTAGAATTAGCTTTATTTAAGGTAAGTTCAACAGGATAAATTTCTTTAGTATACATACTGAATTCGTCATTATTGAGAGCCAAAATATCATCCAAATATCTAAACGTATTATTAAATTTGTTTATCAGAAGTTGTTTCGATGAGTCTTTGCTGATTTTTGTCATGAATTGTAACTCATAGCAATACAAAAACAGGTCAGCAATAAGTGGTGCACAGTTAGTCCCATTGGAATTCCGATAACCTGACGATATACGGAATCTCCAAAGCGAACAAAAATGTTATCTAGTAAAAATTCAAGGGCAGATATAGTATCAAAGCATGTCCAATTGACATAGTTTTTTTGTTTGTTGCTACTAAA
This sequence comes from Mytilus galloprovincialis, assembly GCA_037788925.1. Lineage (NCBI taxonomy): Eukaryota > Metazoa > Mollusca > Bivalvia > Mytilida > Mytilidae > Mytilus > Mytilus galloprovincialis. Next base: position 54,483,151 of record CM075340.1, on the reverse strand, counting down.
AAATGACCTATAAGAGTTTGAACATATATATTCACATTCTGACTTTTTAAATGCCCATTTAAATAGGTGTGTGATTTTTTTCTTAATGAGAATGTGAGATAATGTGGTATACAGGGTGGAAAAAATCAAAACTTTGAACAGATTCAAAATCACCAATATAAGCATGCAATCAGTTATCAAGTACTTCCAACGAGTTATTGACACTCCAAAAGTAATTAATTCCACTATTTTCGAAAGCCTTATTTGAACAGTTTATTATCAGGTTTTTGATTGTACCAAGTGTACTGGTAAGAAGAATAGACAATTTAGTAATGGAACAATGGCTTGAAGACGAAATAAATCTATATTTGTAAGGTGTTTTGTGTAGCTTCGGAAGCCTGTTTTACACTAGTCATGTTGGGGCTTTTCGGTTTGAGCCATGGCACCGTGCTGAAGGCCGTTTGACCTATAATTGTTAACTTTTTTATTATCATATATGCGAATACATCATTGACCTTCTTGATTTGCATACAAAAACTAGATCGTTAAAAAAGTCTTCATCTATTTTAATAGTATTGAAGAACATGATTTTTCTAAATTATGTTCTACAAATACCATGCGACAAATTCTGTGACAAATAGTGGCCGAAATAGGGGCGCCTGGCATATTGTGAAACACCTCTTAACCAATCGATCCAAATGAATCATCTTTTGGTGTAGCTACTTGTACTATACGCCAAGACGAGCGTCACTGTGCTTCCCTTCTCTCTATAGTCCAGATATATACTAGTCAACAAAAGAAACGATACAAGGCAATGTATTTTCCATAGTATAATGAGATTGAACACACTGCACTCGGACGGAGGTTAATAATTGTCCTATTGGCATCATTTTTACAGAGGATTATTTTCTCATCAAAACCATTGATTAAAGGCAAAAAAACGCAACAACAAAAACTAGAGGCTCTCAAGAGCCTGTATCGCTCACCTGATTCTACTTGGGTTTTTGAAATCATATAAAAAAAGATAAAATTTGGTTTAATATTGCAATCCGTTCTGTGGTTTTCTAAAAGACATTTGTATGTATTTCTCATGAAGTCTTATGTTAAACTCTAAGTCCCCCGCTGGCGGCCATCTTGGATGATGGATCGGCTATAAAGTAACAACAGTTGGTCAGCATCTCATAAGGAACATTCATGCTATGTTTAGTTTCATTACATTCAGTGGTTCTCTAAAAGAAGACATTTGTATGCATTTCCCATCGGGTCCTATGTTAAACTAAGTCCCCCACTGGTGGCCATTTTAACTGTTGGATTGACAAAAAAGTAACAACAGTTGGACACCACCTCATAAGGAACATTCATGCTATGTTTGGTTTCATTCCATTCAGTGCCAGTGGTTCTCTAAAAGAAGGCATTTGTATGTATTTCCTATATGGTCCTATGTTAAACTAATCCCTCGCTTGCAGCCATCTTGGATGATGGATTGGCTACAAAGTAACAACACTTGGTCAGCACCTCAAAAGGAACATTCATCCTATGTTTAGTTTCATTCCATTAAGTGGTTCTCTAAAATAAGTCATTTGTATGCATTTCCCATCGGGTCCTATGTTAAACTAAGTATCTCGCTGGTGGCCATCTTGGATGATGCATCGGCTAAAAAGTAACAACACTTGGTCAGCACGTCATAAGGAACATTCATGCCATGTTTGGTTCCATTCCATTCAGTGGTTCTCTAGAAGAAGTTCAAAATGTAAAAAGTTAACGATGACGACGACGGACAACGACGACGGACGACAGACGACGGACGCCAAGTGATGAGAAAAGCTCACTTGGCCCTTCGGGCCAGGTGAGCTAAAAATGGGAATTTTTGTTTATCAAAAATCGTATTTTCACCCCAAAACTCAAAAATCGATGTTATAACTAATATAAACTTTCAAACTTAAACATGGTCTGCTTGTTATCATTGTTTTCACAAAGAACATCGAAATAAAAATGTATAAAACATTTGCGCATGTAAAATTCATATAGTGCTACTAAATAACGTACTGCGCATATGCTAATACGGACTAGCTGTCTATTTACTAATCTTAATTGTACATGTGTGTAATGTAAAAAAGAACGGTGTATTTACTGTGTTCATGTTGGTTATAAAAGTTCTAAACAGGTTTATATCTGAAATACAGCAAATAAGAAGATGTGGTATGATTGTAAATGAGACAATTCTCGATCAGGGACCAAATGAGGCATTAAAGGTTCAACTATAGGTCACCGTACGGTCTTCAAAAATAAGCCCCACCGATAACGCCGATAACGCATAGTCATCTCTAAAAGTGTTCATTTCTAAACGAAATCTGTTTTTTTTTAGGCAATGGGTAATGGAAACACCGATTGCATGTTAAGTCAATCCGAGAAGTAAAAATCTTGTCTGTCTGTCTGCCTTGTCTGTCTGTCTGTCTCTCTGTGTTCTTCTTCTTCCTCATCATCATGCTTGAAGATATTGATTTTTTATTTATATTTTATGTATTATTCTATCATGAGAAGTTACAGATCAAGTTTTTGTGCAGAGTAATGGTTCTTTGACCTAGAAAATTCACTATTATAACACCGTTATTCGTCATTCTTGAAGATACTAACTTGATAATTGTAATATAGTTTTAATACAACATGACAAGTTATATATCTGAAGGTAGAAATTTGTTTCAAATACAATGAAAAACTATGCAATGTGGCTCACTCATAGAAAGCAAGCTACCTTTTATTCTCTATTCTTTTTTTATGCTCATTGTTCTTTATTCGCTATTTTCTTAGATTTGCTGCTTAGAAGAGTATTCCATGATACCGAAATGATGAGAGGGAATGGTCATAATGTGACAATTTCGGTTATTACTCATACTGACGATTCGACGGACTTAGAAAAAATGAAATTAACACTTCCCTACAAAGTAACTAAAGCACTCTGGGAAGACAACACTCAACAGATTGAAACATGGCGATGCACGTTCCTAAGGCACCGGGCTTTGCCCAAATGTTAAAAGAAGGTGCTAAGGTGAATTTAAGTTTGACATGAAATAAATGCTTTATACATATAATTCTATCTGATATTCCTCGCTTGACTTTCAAACGTAGCTCACACAAAAGTAAAGTTACTACAGGCAAACACATGTGGTTTCCATGCTTCTTTTATTTAGAATGATCTGGAATGTTCTTATGATAAATCGAAAAATGAGATGAATTTCGCATCTATCTTTACAAAAATTACCAAATTTATAAGTTGCAATCAAAGTTCTTTGTCTTAATCGAAACAGAAGTCGAATATTAAGTTCAAAAGTTGCAAAATAAAAAAAGGGGGAGGGAGAGAATTGTTTGTAGTGTATGGCAACGAAATCATTGACATCCATGTATTATCTTTAAGATTATATTCTAATAATTTAATTTTGGATGAAACACGTCTTCTGATTGGCTTACGTTATTTTGTTATCAAAACATAGACATAATTTAGTCATGTGACCGTGACGTCATCAACGTTTTTTCATGGTTTTCTACGGTTTAAAATGGAATTTAGAATTAAATTATAAGAAATGACTGTAATATTTTTTCTGTCTATTCAAAATAACATAAAAAATGTGGTGCACACTGTTAAATAACCCGCTACGCACGTTATTCAGTGTGCACCACATTTTTATGTTATTTCTTCATAGACAGAAAAAATATTACAGTCATTCCTTAAATAAAAAGGTTAGAGGGAAATGCTCACATGGACTCCCACAAGAAGGGGCCTGCTCCTGTCATTCCCTAAAAAATCTTAATTTTCCAACAAAAGAACTTTTGGGAAGGGGCCCTTAATACATCTCTGGACAAATTTTAACACTATTCAGGAATATTTGTCAAATGAGCTATCATGCTTCTGATATACATTTGGTGTTATTGACAACATTTCATACTGATGCAGGTAAATAATAAAATTTGTTAAATTATAAATTTCAAATGTCTTAAACAGTCCATTTTATTGATTGATTGATTGAAAAAAGATATATTCAAATTAGTGGTGGTCTGAGGTCCGCGACCTTTCACTTTTGAAATCAGACTTTCGTCTTGGTTACTAGCTTAGTACATCAGATGGACCATCGATTTAAAAATAAAAATTGTCTTTGCAAACCTTTTTACCAAAATTTCCAAATAAACGATCTCAAAACTTATTTTCATCTTTATTATTCATTACAGCAATGTTCATTTTGTTCAACCACTAGCTTTATACCGTAAATCGCCGACAAGTAATGTGTAAATTCGAGTAAAATTGTATCTGAGGCCAAATAAAAAAGTATGTGTGGTTCCAGTTACAGCTGAAATAAAGTTAGGGTAGGTAGGTAGGGATTTTTTTTTATTTTATGTTTTTTTTTTACATTGAGGGTATGGGAGCAACATTCTGACTTTAACAGTGCTTAATGAAAAATGACAATAAAATCTTTAGGGTAGGCTATTTTTAAGCCGAAAAAGTAGGGACGGTAGGGTTACTGGAACCACACATATATTTTTATTTGGCCTGACTGACAAAAACAACATTGAAAAACAATGGATGCCGGAAAAGAAGACAATTACAATATCGGATCCTATTCCGGAAGCGGATAAGGATAATTCCGGGTTTTGGTGATCAATACATAAAAAAATGATAATTTCAGGCAGGTGACAAAATATATCTATGATTATGTAATATAAACACTAGAATTGAAAATCAAAAGGTATATGGGAAAGAAAGAAAAATCAGAAAATATTTTATACAGAAACTCAAAATTACTTTTTGACAAATTTTGATGTCCAGTCTGCACGGTTAGCCACTAGTCCGATGCCCCAGACTAGTAAAATTTCATTCGGACTAGTAAGTATTAGCAAAACTTTGTTTGGACCAATAAGAAAAATGTCAAAATATTGGTCTTCGGACTAGTAGTTGAAAAAAGTTTTTGGTGCAGACTGATGTCAAAATCAAGTACAATGTGACAGTAATTTTCTCTATCAGTAATAAATGTTGATAATGCATGTAGATGTTTTGAAAGTTTAAACATGTTACTGCAATTTCAAGGGGTAATTTTTTTCTCAATTTTGAAGGGCCAGTTATAAATAGTTGGAAGTTTCTTATATTATTTTCACAAATAGTGCAACTAGATATGATACAATGTAAGCAAAGTAACACAAGCTCTAGTGGACTTTTAAAATTGAGCTGAAGCAGTGCAAGCCCTGAGATAATCATGGCATAATTAGTAATTAATTACCAATCGTTGAGACAACACACCCACCCACAGTTACACCCTCCCCAATACCAAAAAAAAAGAAGTTTACTTGAATTCATAGTATACAAGACAATTACCTTTATCATGAACAACCGTGAAACTGCCAAAGCTAACCTAATACCAAAAGCACATTTATTTTGTATCTTACTGAGTTATGAAATATTAAAAGTAAAAGTAGGACCTAGAATTTAGGTTGTGGACCTTTCAGTTTGGAGAGTCAAAGGTCCTGGACCTTCCAGTACCAAATGTTAATTTGAACCCCTGTTGATGGTCACATGTCCACGTATAATATATAAGTATGTCTAATATTTCTATTTAAATGTTTGTTTTAGTGCTACTCATGGTATCTAAAAACATTAATAATAATACAATCTTCAACAATAGATGAGTAATTAGTAATGGACCTAGTCTGGTTTGGGTAAAACTAAGAGATTACCAAAAGGTCTGCTTTCAACACTTGTATTAGCTGTGTGGGTTGGTAAATATCATTTCAGAACCGGCCTAAATTTTTCATTTTCTTTCTTGCCTTTAAATCATGAAATTTTACACCCATTATAAACATTATACATTTTAAACATGTTGAAAATATAATAACAAAAAATGAAAAATGATTTTTTTTCTTTCTTATTTGTTATTCTTATTGTTCTTGCATTACTATTGAAATTAAGAATAGTATAAGTACCCACAGAAAATACAGAGATAATTCTATTGACTTTGTTTTCTGTAATACTGCTAATTGTATTCACCATATATGTGGCTTTTAGCTTGATTCTGACCAATGCTTATACAGTAGACTCCACCTAATCGGATATCGGTTAATCGAATATATCGGCTATTGTAATATTATTTCAAAACACCGAACCATTCCCTATACATTTCAGTCAAAATACATCGGATAATCGAATATCGGTTATTAGAATATATCGGCTAATTGGATAGGAATATTCATGGAAAATGTGTGAAAACCATGTACAATCGAATATTTTGAAATAATTTCATATTTTTTTTGACAGGAAATGAAGCCGGAAGTTACGCCATTACGAAGTTTAAGAAAACTTCAGTACAGAAATGTTTCATTTTATTAATAAAAACGATCTTTCATAGTCAAATAAAACATATTTTTTCTTATTGTCTTGTTTATCTTATGAATTTGATATTATATTCTGCCCAAGATGTGTTTGTTATGTGTTTATCCAAATGTGATCGTTATCATTTACTTCACAAACAACAACGACGGCACAGAAATGATAAACTGTGCATGATGTTCATCAATGTTTATTAAATATGAATGAAATGTACCTCTTTCTCAACAATTTATTAAAATATATATAGAAGTCCCGTGTAAAAACAAGGAATCGTGTGTCAATAGCATGTCCCAGGTGAAATAGAATTATGTAACTTGTACACACGTACGCCATTTTCCTAATTTACATAATATTCAGCCTTTTATTTTGAACCACGACAGATAAGATAGAAAATCAAAATTAATTTTACTCATCTTGATGCCCAATTTTATAATCATAAACATAGTTGTATTACTTGAAATTGGAAATGGGTTTCATAAATAAAAAACTGTAGAAAATTAGATCCGAGTACGATTACAGTTAGAAGTTTATAGTCGGCATGAATTCGTAGCTATTAATAGAATTTACCTGTGGCCTACTTCCGAGAATTCATAGCTATTTTTAGCTTTTACCTGTTTCAACACACAAATGAAACAAATCACGCAAAAACAACAAGTCACATTATTTAAATGGTATATATTTTATTCAGATAATCAACACATAATTAATAATTAATAATCAATAGACTGACAGATAAACAAAATACATTAGTATCAACTGATCGATCTGTTACTCAATCAACCGAATTATCCGAACTTGTACCTGAAAAAACAATGAGATTAGTTTCAAATTTCCATTAATAAAGCAGCTATAATAGCTATTGGTATCTTAGGGTTGTGTCTGTCAATTTTGAAAAAAAACTTGGAGGAATATACGTTCATCGGCTAATTGAATATATCGGACAATCGGATATTTTTAGCTGACATTTTGGGTATCCGATTGGCCGGAGTCTACTGTATTCCAAATATATATGTATATGCTGCTATTATTGTATCTGATTTTATGTCCTCTATGGGCCCTGTAATTTGGGAAATAAAAATATTCTATTGTATTCTATTCACCTCATCACATGACCAAGTGTTACAAACATAATGTCCTTAAAAGTAATTGACCTTGCTAACATATAGTACAGAAACAAGACAATATTTTTAAGTCTCCCCTCTTAAAAAACATTTACATAATATTAAAATTTCACATATAAAACAAGAGCCACCCTCAAAAGAATTATGAAAAACATCTGTCTTCAAAATAGAAAAAATAAAAACTTCAAAGAGTTCTCTAGGTATCAGTGACTGTGTGCTAACTTAATACTAAAACTTTCAAACATACATGTATAAACATGTCCCAAGTGATCTAAGACTACACCATATGAATATGCTTAAAAGTAGCATGTAAATTCTTGTAACCGCTGAAACTGGAGTTAATTTATTTCCTATCGGTAATTCTTTGTTTAGATATGTATTACTGTTATGTTTTTATACGACCGCAAAAATTTTAATTTTTTGGTCGTATATTGCTATCACGTTGGCGTCGTCGTCGTCGTCGTCGTCGTCCGAATACTTTTAGTTTTCGCACTCTAACTTTAGTAAAAGTGAATAGAAATCAATGAAATTTTAACACAAGGTTTATGACCACAAAAGGAAGGTTGGGATTGATTTTGGGAGTTTTGGTCCCAACATTTTAGGAATTAGGGGTCAAAAAGGGCCCAAATAAGCATTTTCTTGGTTTTCGCACTATAACTTTAGTTTAAGTTAATAGAAATCTATTAAATTTTGACGCAAGGTTTATGACCACAAAAGGAAGGTTGGGATTGATTTTGGGAGTTTTGGTTCCAACAGTTTAGGAATTAAGGGCCAAAAAAGGGCCCAAATAAGCATTATTCTTGGTTTTCGCACAATAACTTTAGTATAAGTAAATAGAAATCAATGAAATTTTAACACAAGGTGTATGACCACAAAAGGAAGGTTGGGATTGATTTTTGGAGTTGAGGTCACAACAGTTTATGAATTAGGGGCCAAAAAGGTGCCCAAATAAGCATTATTTTTGGTTTTTGCACCATAACTTTAGTATAAGTAAATAGAAATCTATGAAATTTAAACACAAGGTTTATGACCATAAAAGGAAGGTTGGGTTTGATTTTGGGAGTTTTGGTCCTAACAGTTTAGGAATAAGGGGCCCAAAGGGTCCAAAATTGAACTTTGTGTGATTTCATCAAAAATTGAATAATTGGGGTTCTTTGATATGCCGAATCTAACTATGTATGTAGATTCTTAATTTTTGGTCCCATTTCAAATTGGTCTACATTAAGGTCCAAAGGGTCCAAAATTAAACTTAGTTTGATTTTAACAAAAATTGAATCCTTGGGGTTCTTTGATATGCTGAATTTAAAAATGTACTTAGATTTTTAGTTATTGGCCTAGTTTTCAAGTTGGTCCAAATGGGGGTCCAAAATTAAACTTTGTTTGATTTCATCAAAAATTGAATAAATGGGTTCTTTGATATGCCAAATCTAACTGTGTATGTAGATTCTTAATTTTTGGTCCAGTTTTCAAATTGGTCTACATTAAGGTCCAAAGGGTCCAAAATTAAACTAAGTTTGATTTTAACAAAAATTAAATTCTTGGGCTTATTTGATATGCTTTATCTAAATATGTACTTTGATTTTTGATTATGGGCCCAGTTTTCAAGTTGGTCCAAATCAGGATTCCATATCAAGTATTGTGCAATAGCAAGAAATTTTCAATTGCACAGTATTGCACAATAGCAAGAAATATCTAATTGCACAATATTGTGCAATAGCAATTAATTTTCAATTGGAGTTATCTTTCTTTGTATAGAATAGTAGTTGATAATATATGTTGGAAATTTGCCAGACATGACTATGATGTCATTTTCTATTTTTATTTGCCAATAACTTTATGTAAATAACTTCATTGGAAATTTGCCAATATAAAATGTTGCTGATGAAGCTTTTTTTCCTTATCTTATCTAAAAATGTTCTTAGATAATGTATGTTGGACATTTGCCAGACATGACTATGATGTCATTTTCTATTTTTATTTGCCAATAACTTTATGTAAATAACTTCATTGGAAATTTGCCAATATAAAATGTTGCTGATGAAGTTTTATTATTGTTTTATACAATAAACAATGTATATTCACTTTTACTACCAACCAATCTTTACCATTCAGTGATAACAAGCACTTTATTTTACATTTTAATATTTTATGATGTATTTAAAAGAGTAGTTATTGTTGCAAACTCCATTAGAAATTTGAATTGATATCAGTTTTGGAAAAAGGAAAACGGGGATGTGAAAAAAAAGGGGGGGGGGTGTTTAAATTTTTCTCATTTCAGATTTCATAAATAAAAAGAAAATTTCTTCAAACATTTTTTTGAGAGGATTAATATTCAACAGCATAGTGAATTGCTCAAAGGCAAAAAAAAACTTTTTAAGTTCATTAGACCACATTCATTCTGTGTCAGAAACCTATGCTGTGTCAACTATTTAATTTTAGATTTAAAAAGTTTGAAGAAGAAATCTTTAATTGATTTGTAAAATCTTGACATTTGTTTTGTGTAAAAAAAAACCATGTAATGTCAAAAATTTGATCTCAATCCAAATTCAGAGCTGTATCACGCTTGAATGTTTTGTCCATACTTGCCCCAACTGTTCAGGGTTCGACCTCTGCGGTCGTATAAAGCTGCGCCCTGCGAAGCACCTGGTTCTGTTTGTATTACATGTACTGATGTACATGTATAGTATGTAAAACTCCATTTCTTGAATAATTACACCATTTTAAATTTTCCTTGATGTTGAATAAGAAAAACAGCCTGTTTATTTATTTTTTGATGTATTTTTTGCAGCACTACAGTGGGCTAGATGAAGCTGTTTACAGAAATATTGATGCCTGCAAGGAACTAGCTGCAACCACTGCATCAGCTTATGGACCACTTGGTAAGTGTCTAAAGCAAGTTGTCTATGAACTCCTTGGCATATAAATTGAACCAAGTTTCTCCGAAGCACATATTTTTGTATGGAATGGAGATGTTAAATATTATGCTTTGTGTTGGGGAAAGTACTGCACTCTGCCAGTTGCAGATTCCTTGTAGGACTTGTTCTACGTGGTGACCAGAGTAAAGTAGTCCCTTTCCTGTCTGTCACTCTTGTTTCTTGACTGAGAACTTAAAATGATTGTATGATGTTGACCTACTGATACCTTAGAATGACAATTTTTATACGACCGCAAAATTTGAAAAATTTTTCGTCATATATTGCTATCACGTTGGCGTCGTCGTCGTCCGAATACTTTTAGTTTTCGCACTCTAACTTTAGTAAAAGTGAATGGAAATCTATGAAATTTTAACACAAGGTTTATGACCACAAAAGGAAGGTTGGTATTGATTTTGGGAGTTTTGGTCCCAACATTTTAGGAATTAGGGGCCAAAAAGGGCCCAAATAAGCATTTTCTTGGTTTTCGCACTATAACTTTAGTTTAAGTTAATAGAAATCTATGAAATTTTGACACAAGGTTTATGACCACAAAAGAACGGTTGGGATTGATTTTGGGAGTTTTGGTTTCAACAGTTTAGGAATTAGGGGCCAAAAAAGGGCCCAAATAAGCATTATTCTTGGTTTTTGCACAATAACTTTAGTTTAAGTAAATAGAAATCAATGAAATTTAAACACAATGTTAATGACTACAAAAGGAAGGTTGGTATTGATTTTGGGAGTTTAGGTCCCAACAGTTTAGGAAATAGGGGCCAAAAAGGGACCCAAATAAGCATTTTTCTTGGTTTTCGCACCATAACGTTAGTATAAGTAAATAGAAATCTATGAAATTTAAACACAAGGTTTATGACCATAAAAGGAAGGTTGGTATTGATTTTGGGAGTTTTGGTCCCAACAGAATAAGGGGCCCAAAGGGTCCAAAATTAAACTTTGTTTGATTTCATCAAAATTGAATAATTGGGGTTCTTTGATATGCCGAATCTAACTGTCATGACTGTGTATGTAGATTCTTAACTTTTGGTCCCGTTTTCAAATTGGTCTACATTAAGGTCCAAAGGGTCCAAAATTAAACTTAGTTTGATTTTAACAAAAAATGAATCAGTTAGGTTCTTTGATATGCTGAATCTAAAAATGTACTTAGATTCTTGATTATTGGCCCAGTTTTCAAGTTGGTCCAAATCGGGGTCCAAAATTAAACTTTGTTTGATTTCATCAAAAATTGAATAAATGGGGTTCTTTGATATACCAAATCTAACTGTGTATGTAGATTCTTCATTTTTGGTCCTGTTTTCAAATTGGTCTACACTAAAGTCCAAAGGGTCCAAAATTAAACTTAGTCTGATTTTAACAAAAATTGAAATCTTGGGGTTCTTTGATATGCTGAATCCAAAAATGTACTTACATTTTTTATTATGGGCCCAGTTTTCAAGTTGGTCCAAATCAGGATCTAAAATTATTATATTAAGTATTGTGCAATAGCAAGTCTTTTCAATTGCACAGTATTGCGCAATGGCAAGAAATATCTAATTGCACAATATTGTGAAATAGCAAATTTTTTTTTAATTAGAGTTATCTTTCTTTGTCCAGAATAGTAAGCAAGAAATATCTAATTGCAAAATATTGTGCAATAGCAAGATTTTTTTTTAATTGGAGTTATCTTTCTTTGTCCAGAATCAACTTAAATCTTTGTTATATACAATATACAATGTATATTCACTTTTTACTACCAACTGATAAATTAAAATAATCTTTACCATTCAGTGATAACAAGCAGTTTTTTTTTACATCTTAATATTTTATGATGTATTTAAATGAGTAGTTATTGTTGCAAACTCCATTAGAAATTTTAATTGAGATTAGTTTTGGAATAAGGGAAAGGGGGATGTGATTAAAAAAATTGGGTTCAATTTTTCTCATTTGAAATTTCATAAATAAAAAAGAAAATTTCTTCAAACATTTTTTTGAGAGGATTAATATTCAACAGCATAGTGAATTGCTCTAAGAGAAAACAAAAATTTTAAGTTCATTAGAACACATTCATTCTGTGTCAGAAACCCAGAGATGCAAACAGTTTTTTTTTCCTGTCAGACAATGGGGCCTACAGGGTACCAAGTTTTGCCAGACCCATCAAATTTCTGCCAGACCCATATTTTCACTCAAAAATCAAATGAAATTATGCTATTGAACAAACGTTAATTTTGATTTTGTTGATATTATTATTATTTTAAAATAACCTGTGATTCATAACAATTGTAGTTTATTGAATAATACATTACATAATATTGATCTGATTAAAAGTTATTCTTCACAAGAGTACTTGGAAACAAGATAGTCATTGGTAGTTTCATTCTGTTTAAATTCAAAATCTGACTCATAGTCAGAATCATTATCACTCCCAGATTCATTCGTCTCATTATCTACCTTCTCATTCTCTACCCTCTCATTCTCTACATTCTCTACCATCTCAATCTGTACCCTCTCATCCTCTACATTCTCTACCCTCTCTTTCTCTACATGTACATACTCTCTCCTGTCATCCTCTACATTCTCTCCCCTCTCATCCTCTACATTCTCTCCCCTCTCATCCTCTACATTATCTACCCTCTCTTTCTCTACATTCTCTACCCTCTTATCCTCTACATTCTCCCTATCATTCTCTCCCCTCTTATCCTCTACATTTTGGGTTGAATGACCTTTCAGGTCGTTTCTCCTTTTCGTACAAAGACCGCTTTACAGCTTTATCAACTTGAATAGGTGACTGGTTTGGTCTTTTACCGGGTTTCGACCCACTTACAAATTTTATCGGCCATGACATATTTCCTGAACTTATCAACTATGCTTAATAGACCTCCTTCATAGAGAGCGAATTTCTAAAACAAAAAACATGACGGAAATACGGAGAATTGTTCGGGGAGAGATGGACAAGGTACGAAAGACTATTACTGGGCGGAAATACTGGTTCCCAGAGTTAGAAAATGCGGGGGAACAGGACATTTACTTTTATTAAAGATGATCGCAATTTTATAAACAAAATACTCTGCCGGGGCCGACGGGGATTTCAGTTTTGGCGGACCCAAGCGGACTTAAATATTGCCGGCCATCAGGTCCTGCACAGCTACGAGTTTTGCCGGACCTGCATAAATTCTGCCCCTTAGGTCCGACGATTAGTTGCATCTCTGGAAACCTATGCTGTGTCAACTATTTAATCACAATCCAAATTTAGAGCTGAATCCAGCTTGAATGTTGTGTCCATACTTGCCCCAACCGTTCAGGGTTCAACCTCTGCGGTCGTATAAAGCTACGCCCTGCGGAGCATCTGGTTCTAACATGGCCTAAAATAAGTTTTAATATGATGGTTCTTTGGTGAAATTAAATGTTTCTGATCAGGAATGTTTCTCAGGTACTATAAGCAATAGGTCAACTTTATTAGGTGTGTGGAATGATTGCTTCTAGAACACTGAAATTATACAAAGATTACAAACCAAATTTAAATGATCATTCTCTAATTCTGTTTTTCAGGTCAGAATAAAATGGTCATCAATCACATAGAAAAGCTGTTTGTTACAAATGATGCTGCCACTATTTTACGTGAACTGGAAGTCCAGCATCCTGCTGCAAAGATGATTGTGTTGGCATGCCAACAGCAAGAACAGGAAGTTGGAGATGGAACCAATTTTGTCATGGTTTTTGCGGGGGCTTTATTAGAACATGCTGAATCCTTACTCAGAATGGTACATTGTATAATTTCAATTAATTCTAAAAATTTTGCCATTGATTATGTTAAGTTAATTGCCACTTTGTTTTTCATGAAGACTGTCTAACCATGAACCAAATTGTACTAGAATCTACCAAAGATATTTGTTCTTTTAACCTAAGTTTTATGCACTTGAAGGAGTTTCTTCCTTAGTGTCATCATTACTGGAGATGTTCTTCTCATTCTTGCCTTTATTGACCAGTGATTCAGAAAAAAAATCTTGAATGTTTTGTTCTATATCTTTTATTTATATTTTAACATGAGTAATCAGTATAATCATTAAATAATAAAAATGTGTGTAATTGATGAAATATCCTTATTTACTATTTTTGCAGGGTTTATCTGTTACTGAAGTCACAGAAGGTTATGAATTAGCCTGTAAGAAAGCTTTGGATGTTCTTCCTAGTAAGTTTATTTAACATCTAGCGTGGACCATTCAAATATCCTTTATTTCATGTTTGAATTTTTGATACCTCTGATTACTGATATTTCAGTCTCAATCAAGAGTTGTAGATAAAATATATGATAAAATAACAAGCTGCTGCAATATTTAAGAAATTTTAGCTGAAATTTTCCATTTTTCTTTTATAAAAAAAAAGCCTTATTATGTAATTTAATCCATTTTCACAGTTTATCAACTGCAAGTCAGTTTGTGGCAAGTATAAATACTAAAGAAAATAACAATATAAAAGCAAACCCACACCTAAAATCATATTAAACCAGATTAAAATAGTCTTAAAGTTTCCCACATCCTCAGTGCAAATTACTTAATAAAGGACTCTGTCTCCAGTTTATTTCTTTTGGTTGATGATAATGGATTCAATGTTAAAAGAAAATTTCTTCAGCAGATATATCTTAAACAATGTTTCTAACCAAATCAACAACAAAAATGATCTTGGGTTAAATCTATGCCTTATATGGAAGAGTGCTTTTCCACAAAGGACAAATATTCCTAGATAAAAGAAAACTTGGCACGTGAACATAGTAAATGGGACAATATTTTTCAGCTTAAACATGGATACTATTCAACTGCTTAACTTATTCTGATTAAAAAAATGGACAAGTTGATTAAAAAGGATCAATATCTCCTCTCATGTTTTTTCAAAATCAATCTGTATAATTAATATGTGGATGTTAAGTTTCTTTGTAAAAAATAAGTATGGTCAAGAAATGGCACAACAAAAAAATTACCCAAGAGTAAACTGTCACCTGGTCCTCTTCTGTTATAAAGTAAAATGTAAAAGTAAAATGTAGGGGCATTGGTTTGGCTGTTCTGAATGTATCAACAAAACCCCACTTCTGGTAGAAAGTGTGTCACATTCTTGCAAAAAGACTTGAGAGTTGTAAAGCAGTCTGTTGCAAGGCAAAATGTTTGCCCCTGATCCACATACCAGTTTCCAAGTGACAGTCTAATCTTTTATCCTGCCTTTCAACTCATGTGTAAAACCTATCTATCAGATTTTGGTGAATTTGTTCTTGTCTTGAATATGCATGAAAAAATACCACTGCACAATTACCAAACAATAATCAATTAATGATATTTTAATAGTTATCAAGTTATAATTATTTAATTTATAGGTTTAGTCTGTGGTGAACTGAAGAATCTACGAAATAAGGAAGATGTTTTAAAAACTATCCGAACATCGGTAATGAGTAAGCAGTATGGAAATGAAGATTTTCTAGCTAATCTTATAACAGATGCTTGTAGTAAGTAATCACCTTAAAATGGAATAGAAAAAAATGTTCAAGGTTATATTTTGTGGTGTTCAATTTAAATAGATGATTGCAAAAAACACTTTCTTCCAATTTGTTTTGTTTTTTCTCTGAAAACTGAAAAAAAAATATTGATACATGCATACCTTGCAAAATTTCAAATAGAACATGAAGAAGTACATATATGATGTATGTCAGTGACATGACAAGAATTTATTTAATTCTACATATGTCATGTATGTTTATAACTTTTAGTAACTCACATATATTTTTTGATGGACAAACATGATTATTTTCCTCTTGTGAATAATATACTCACTGGAATTTGGCTCAAAGGAAAAAATACAGATACTACTAACTTTTGTAACTTTTTAAAAAATCTTTTCTGGTACTAAATTGCCTCATAGATATATTTATATTTTTTCCAAAAATTTTTTTTTCAGATACTGTAATATAAGAAAAATTTGCCATGTTTTTATTATTTTGAAAGAATATTGGAAACGATTATAAAAATGTATTGCTTTGTATTTCAGTATCAATACTCTCAGGAAAAGCGACATTTAATGTAGATAACATCCGAGTTAGTAAGATTTTGGTAAGTATTACTCAAAGGACACTAGAATTAGACTTACTTGGATCTACAATTAAAAAAGCTTGTTGTGATTGTACTATTAAGGTTGATCAGGTGTCTTCCTCCATCTTGGATTTTGAAGAAGCAGATAACTTTGGTCTAGATTTTTGATGAAATGTGCATATTTTGAGAGTTGAATGTAATTTATGTAAAAGACTTTAAATATAAATATAGAAAATTGTGTGTTTTATCATAATTACAGCTGTAATTTCTCAAAAACACCTTGTTTGTGTTTGATTAGATTTTGTTCAACTTTGTCAAATAAGGGGAGATAACTCAGATAATGCAATATTTATAATAGAAAGTGTTATGAATTTACCTATTTTGATATGTAGCAAGAGAACAAGTCTGTTGACCCCATTATTTCTTTTTTTTTTATATCTGAAAGCATGTTATGAGAGCAATCTTCTCACATTTTATCTTAAAGTTATGATAGTATGTTTTTTTTTTATCACACAAAATTTTATTTTCCATGCATACTCTATACATCTGACAATTTTGCACAACCTGTAGCTTGAAAAAGTCCTTTGACCCATTCTTTTTAATAATTTAAAAAAAAAAAAGCATGATAAAAACTTCATTTTGACAAGTTATCAAAAAATTCTATCAATATTAAGAATCCCTAGCCACCTTACAGTTCTTCTATTAAAGCATGCAAAACAAACAATTGATTAACTTGCTGGCTTTATTTGTTTGGATCTTTGTAAACAATAGGTAGGTAGTCTATTTCAGTCTGTTTACTATTTACTGGAATATCGATTGGACAATAAACATCAAATTAACTTCATGTTAATTCTTAATGTCCAATCAAATCCCAGTATATATAAAAACAGACAGAAACTCTGCCTACCTATTGTTTGCAAACAACCAAGCAAACATAACAAGCAAGTTGATCAATGTTTTGTTTTGCATGCTTTTATAGAAGAACTGTAAAGAACATTTAAGTTTAAAATGTTGTGAATAATACTTGTGCTATATACAATGTGATAAACTTTCATATCAGATAAGACTAACAATGTAAACCATACACTGTGGACTCATTGTTATTTGTTGGATACAGGTGAATCATGAATTCAAATGTTCAAGTATAACATATCTTCAATAGGCTTTGTATACACAGTTTGGCAAAACCACCAAATCAAATGTTCATGAAAATACAAGTTTTTACTTATACGTGAAAATTGATACCCACAAAAATAAATGAATCCACAGTATAATATAATTCATGTTTGAATTCAAATTCCTTTAAGAGATTCAAAAACTCTTAAAGGAATCTGATCTTTAAAAATTGAACACACTCGTTGTTGCTTAACAAACATTTAGAAGTGATTATGTATGGTCTAATCATCTTTATAGTTTAAATGATTCATACATATCCACTGATTAAGGGAGGCCACTCAGTATTTTTGTTTAAAACCAAATCATACAATCACATATCTGCTTTAGGCCTTTCCATTTTAACATACATTAGTGATGGATAAAGAAAACTGAGGGGGAAATTCATAGATTTTATGGTTTCCTGATTTTCTATATTTGAATTTAAAGACTGTGGTATATTTTATGAGTTTCTGTATTTGAATTTTAGGGCTGTGGTATCAACCAGTCTGAGGTAGTCCAAGGTATGGTGTTTAAACGTTACGTTGAAGGTGATGTTACCAAGGCAACCAACTGTAAAGTGGCTGTTTATTCATGTCCATTAGACTCTCTACAAACAGAAACAAAGGTAAGAGTTCTACCTGTTCAACAACTTACCTTTATAACTGTTGATTATAGTCATAGAGTTTACTATTTGCTTAATTTTCATGATAATGTCAAAAAAAATATACATATCAACTGAACAAAAAAAAAAATCCTCAATACTTTTAAATCTCAATATATGAGATGTTTTCATACAGTTTGTTGCAATTGTATTTTGAACTTGATTGAGACCTAATAAAAATATAACGAAATAGTTCTAATAAATTTTATTTTTGTAGGGAACAGTTATCATCAAATCTGCTGATGAATTAATGAACTACAGTAAAGGTGAAGAAAATCAAATAGAGGCAGTAAGTATGGTTATTCTCTTATCATCCTCAAGATTTTATAGTTAAACTTGGTCTTAGTATTTGCTACTGGATGTTTGGCAATATATTCTCCAGATTTCTCAATGAAGTCTATTTATATTATTATGCCCTCTGGGTTTGTTACATTGTTAGTTTTATCCCTGTGAAAGACGAACCAGACTTTGAAATATTGCATAAGCTGCTTCCTTACCATACACGATGTATTTGGAGTAACAACAAAGACTGTTTTGCATTGATTTAGACAAGTGGGACATTTCTACCTTAGAGCTGTTACCTTGATGGATAGCATTTTAGAAATCTGTGACAGTCTAGTTATGATTGAATAAGAAGGGTATAATCATATATCATTGTCTTGAATATACATGTAATGCTTGCCATTAGATATTATGCTCCTATGTGTAAATTACTATTTTTCTTGCAAAAACCAATATTAATACACCCTTTATTGATATTTTTCAAACAAATAAAGCTTCATCTTTTATTATCTTCTTGATTTACTTTTTTTTTCAGCAAATAAAATCCATCTCAGATGCTGGTTGCTCTGTAATTGTGTCTGGTGGTAAAGTAGGAGAATTATGTCAACATTACTGTAATAAATATAAAATAATGGTTGTAAGACTCATGTCCAAATGGGATCTCAGGAGGCTGTGTAGATCTCTGGGAGCAACACCTTTACCTAGAATAGTAAGTTACTCAGTTACCTCTCATTTGATACTGTTTGGTTATGTTTGTGGTATTATAGCAGACTTCATTAGTCTACTTGGTTTACATGCTTAGTTAGTTTCACATTTGATCATCCTTTGACTATAATCAATGGAGCTAATAATTGACCTGTGATTGTTCATATCTATGTACCCTGTTCTCTAATGGATAGGTGTCTCATGTGCAATAATACCCCATCATTTTATTTGTATATTTAGGAGATAAAAAAAATGAAATGAAAATGTAAAACTATATATAAATGTACAAAATATTCAAAAATATCTCTCCAAGTAGTTTCTTTAGAACAAGTGAATCAATGCAGGACTTTCAAGATTCAATATAATAAAATTCAATGTAATAGAATAGTATATACCAACATACTTTAGCAGAATTTTATGATAACATATAATTTGAATGCTCCCCACTCTCCAGACACCATCAACACCAAACAAGTCTGGTTGATATATAACTGATATGGTATGTTAAATCATATATGATATATTTTCAGACAGCACCAACAGCAACTGAGGCTGGTCACTGTGATCGTGTATATGTAGATGAAATAGGTGACACATCTGTTATTATCTTTAAACAAGGTAAGAATATGAGTTTATTACAAGTGCATTATTACACAATATTTATATAATATGCTGAAAGAAATTGTCCATAGCTACTTGCTATTTCAATAGGGAGCATCATTATTATCGTTATTCATATGCATAACCAAAAAGGGAAATAACTTAATTTATTATTGTATACATATATGCTCTGAATATTTATGATATATTTGCCACTGGACCTTTACCTGCCATCAATCAAACTTAATAATAACTATTGTGGCAAAATAGAAAGACCAATCAATGATAAAAAAAAGTGTAATTTTTATACGACTTTTGCGTTCGTATAATGGTATGATGTCGTCGTCCAAAGACACATAGGTGTCCGGACAATAAATTTAGTTTTAGTGAATGGATCTCTATGATCTACCTTACACTGCTTGAAAATTATGTATAAAGAAGTGATGATTGTCTTTATTTTTAGGAGTTACTTTTTATTAATATTAATTTTAACCATGACTGTATGTCATTTTATATTTTAATATTTTATGATGTATTTAAATGAGTAGTTATTGTTTCTAACTCCATTAGAAATTTGAATTGAGATTATTTTTGGAATAAGGAAAAGGGGGAGGTGAAAACAAATGTGGGAGGTAGGCCAGGGGTGTTAAATTTTTCTCATTTCAGATTTCAGAAATTACAAAGAATTTTTCTACAAATATTTAGGGGATTAATATTCAACAGCATAGTGTATTGCTCAATAGCAAAAAAAAAATATTTTTAAGTTCATTAGACCACATTCATTCTGTGTCAGAAACCTATGATGTGTCAACTACTTAATCATAATCCAAATTCAGAGCTGTATCAAGCTTGAATGTTGTGTCCATACTTGCCTAACTGTACAGGGTTCGACCACTGCGGTCGTATAAAGCTGCGCCCTGCGGTTATTATATATTTTTATATTTCAAATTTTACTTCAGTTAATCCACATGAACTTACAGAAAGACAGATTGATTGAGAATTGTTCAATGATCGGATATTAAGCAATACTATAGTAATTGTTGACAATAATGATCATCTTCTTCACTGTAACATAATTTGAATTATAGATAAGGAAGAAAGTGCTATAGCTACCATAGTAATAAGAGGTTCTACAGATAATATTATAGATGATGTAGAAAGAGCAGTAGATGACGGCATTAATACATTCAAAGCTCTTACTAAGGTAAATATACTAGATTATCTCGAAAATAATAATGGATATATAGTAGTTGATGGCACTACACTTTAATAATAATGCAAATTTTTTTTTGGTGAACATACCATATTATCTTAATGTTAATTATTGGTTAGTCATTAATAAATAAAATACATTTAGATCTCTTACTAAGGTTTGTGAAGAGACCATATTTTTGAATATCTTCCCTAGCTGGTATTTTCACAATGCCAATGCATAAAATTCATTTATTTGTATCAAGTGTTAGAAACAATAAAAGGAGGGGTGCGTATTTTTCTTGCTTTCACATGATCGGGAAATAGGGGCAAAAACATCATTTAAAGTATCTTATACTTAGTTATCAGTTAGTTGATTTAATAAGACATTTATACATTTAAATCACTTATTAAAATTTCCAATGTAATACTTTACAATAATTGTCCTTTCAACATTGAAAACATGAATAAAAAGTGATTTTGGGGTTTACATCAATTAGTCAATTTACCACCAGAAAAATACTTCTATATGGCTGATATGATGTTTACAATAAACATATGTATATACCATAATAAACATATGTATATACCATATGTCAGACTCTTAATCATTGATTTAACAAGGGCTGCAATGTACACATGTGCAAGTGATATTTAACAAATTGTTCTTTTACAGAATGGAAAACTTTTACCAGGAGCTGGAGCAACAGAAATAGAACTGGCAAAACAAATAACAACATATGGAGAGGTAGGATAATTGAATATATATATAAAAATAAGGATATGTAGTATGATTGCCAATGTGACATCTACAAGTATTCGTCAGAGTTTAAATGAAGTGGATTTAATGATGTACTTAGGTGAGGTTAGGTGAAAATGAAGAAATTAAGAAATTAAAATTGATACTTTAAAAGCTGGTAGAGCATTCGCTAAGGATAAAAATTAGCTAAAAATATTGATAGGTCATGGACCTCCTTTTCCAGATATTTGAGATTTAAAAATATGGCGGTAAAGGCTGACTGGGACTTTTACCTTATATTTGCATTGGTATTATTTGGGTCTCAAAACTAAACAAAGAAAATCAAGAATCTTCTAAAATTTTGGTAAATGACCTTAAGTCTTATATGAAAAAATAAATGCGTGTTATGGGCAGGACTTCCAAAACGGTCATATATTCCGGTCATTTGTATAATGTCCGGTAAAAGTCCGGCTGGGCAAAGCATGAAACGGTCATATACTTTTTAGTTTTCAAGGCTTTTTCGGTCATTTTTACGTAATTCACGATCTTTTTGACCCAACCTTTTGCCTTTAACATCAACACATTTCCGGTCATAAATGTGACATGATGATTAATTACTATCAAAACAACACCTACTTCAATACTTTCTAACTTTAATCAAGGCTAATTAGTAGTTGGACAGCTGAAATCTACCTGTTCAGGTGACAGGTGAACTATGTTCAGTACCGGACATCGTATAAATTGATCGGTTTATTCACAATTATTTTCTTACATTTCAGCGGTTTGAATCTAATTGATTTAGTCCAAAACATTAAAATTATTAGAAATTAGTTTTATCAACATGATTTGATGAAAAATTTAAAAAAGGTTTTAAATAAAAAATCGTCAGAACAACGTCTTATGAACTAGAACACGTGTGCGCATGTGCACAGGTGGGAAATTTAATAATGCATCCTACATTTCTTTAAAAATGCTAAAATTATCATTGATACCTGTATCTAACGTTCAATTCAAGTATTTTGTTGAAGAAATAACGTGGAAAGAGCTTCTTCTCTCAGTCGTGCTTTGTAAACGTTCACGGATTTTACGTATCCGTTTATGGTCCATGTTTTACCATTGTCAAGTCAACATCCGGTTGAAAACGAAAGTAGTTTTGAAAATATCAATTTGCACAAATAAAAAGTTTAAGGCAGAAAGGAGCACACTGATGTGTATACTTTGAATGATGCACTGCCAATTTAACAGTAACATCCGAATATCAAATTCATATCATATCAAAGTAAAGTTTAAAATCTTTTTTTTTTTTTAATGTAATGTCAATCATTGGAATGGCCATCTGATTACCATAATTGCCTTTTGTGACTTAGTCTTAAGGGATTAAAAATCGGGATCAGATATAAAATGTCCGGCTGGCTCAAATATTTTTTGGAAGCCCTGGTTATGGGGCAAAATATTTTACCTGGTATTGAATGGAAAAACACCAAGGAGTCCGAACATTTGACACGAATACCTAAGTACATCCTTAAGCAATTATAGCCAACCATACTGCCTTCAATACTGAGAATAATTGATACCATCTATGAAAGGCCCAGGATAATGAAACAAGTCTTAAATGGGTGGAAAGAATGTCTTTTTTAGTTTTCTCACAGCCTACTATAAAAGTTGCTCCAACAGGACAGATTGTCTGTTGATATTAATATGTGAGACTATTTAGAGTGGTAATTGCACAAAAATGATACAATTTCAGGGTGAACCAGGATTAGAACAGTATCTGTTCTGTTTTTATTGTCAATGATTTGTTTTGCACTGCTTTTTCATATTGATGTTTTATTTCAGGGTGAACCAGGATTAGAACAGTATGCTATTAAGAAGTTTGCTGAATCTTTAGAAAATTTACCAAGAGCTATTGCTGAAAATGCAGGAGCTAAGGTCAGTACTTAGATAATATTCACTATGCAGTATTCTAATCCAATGTTTTGATATATAGGATTTGATATGACATATATTCATGAATGGATCTCTGATGATATGATTTGAATTCGGTATCATTAGCTGCCATTACAACTTTGGCTTTTTATCAATAGAGAGAGAGAACAAATCATTACAAGAGAGTTAAAAATATGAAATATTAGTCTATCATAGGATTTAGAAAGAAAAGGCAAAGCTATGAAAGCAAACAACATAAAAATATTTGACTTGAATCACATTTCATTTTATTGTAAATGAAACTTAATAAAGATGTAAGTACTCTGCTAATAAAATTTAAATGTGTCCACAATGTCAAATTTAAATCTCAACATTGATCAAAAATTGTGTATCCAATGCCAATATGGAGCATGAAAATGAACTAATACTAAAAAAGTGTGAAGAAATAATCTAAAAGATTTTTATTAAAACCTTTTGTAAGATTAGATATTGCCCCAATATATAGTGAAATTTGAGCACAGGAAACATTGGTTAATAATGATGTAAATTACTGCTTATTTTGTATTGGAAGAAAAGTATTTCTCACAGAAACAAAAGAGTAATGGTTTTAAATCTTTGTTTCATTTATTTTAGGCAACAGAAGTATTATCTAGATTATATGCTGCTCACCATGAAGGAAAGAAAAATGCTGGTCTTGATATTGAGGTAAAGAAAGTTATAACTAAGGAAATTTATTGTAATATTTTTTAACAGGATATTAAAATCCATGAATTATTGAGATCAAGAAATGTATCAAATTCCTTTTATTGAAATAAAATTGAGAATGAAAACTGGGAATGTGTCCAAGAGACGACACGCTGACCAAAGAGTAAAAAAACCAACATAAGGTCACCAATGGGACTTTAACACAGCGAGAAAATTAAACTGTTGATATTTAGATTTTCCATAACAACTTGAAAAAAATTTAATATTGGCAAGGATGTCTTTATTTTGCTTTGTGAAAAACTAGATGAGAAATATCCAAAAGCAGGACATCAATAATACACAAAACTGTGAAAGATGTTATTATTGAATGAAAGCCTTTGAGTCTTGATATTTTCTGTTGTTATTTCAGACACAAGGTGTTGGTATCAAGGACTCTACAGAAATGAAACTGGTAGATTTATACCTCAGTAAATACTGGGGATTAAAGTTTGCCACACAAGCAGCATGTACTATCCTAACAGTAGATCAGGTAAAATTATTATCTCCCTTACACAAGTAGCATTTACTATTCTTACAGTAGATCAGTAAAATTATTATCTCCCTTACACAAGCAGCATGTACTATCCTAACAGTAGATCAAGTAAAATAATCATCTCCCTTACACAACCAGCATATACTATCCTATTAAACAGTAGATTAGGTTCATTTATTATCTCCCTTACACAAGTAGAGTGTACTATCCTCTCAGTAGATCATGTAAAATTATTATCTCCCTTACACAAGCAGCATGTACTATCCTAACAGTAGATCATGTAAAGTTATTATCTCCCTTACACAAGCAGCATGTACTATCCTCTCAGTAGGTCATGTAAAATTATTGTCTCCCTTACACAAGCAGCATGTACTATCCTAACAGTAGATCATGTAAAGTTATTATCTCCCTTACACAAGCAGCATGTACTATCCTAACAGTAGATCATGTAAATTAATTATCTCCCTTACACAAGCAGCATGTACTATTCTAACTGTTGATCATGTAAAATTATTATCTCCCTTATACAAGCAGCATGTACTATCCTAACCGTTGATCATGTAAAATTATTATCTCCCTTACACAAGCAGCATTCACTATCCTAACCATTGATCATGTAAAATTATTATCTCCCTAATACAATCAGCATGTACTATCCTAACCGTTGATCATGTAAAATTATTATCACCCTTTGACTGACAAAATCTGTCACTTCTGTTAGGTTCACTGTGTTGTCTAAATTTAATGCACATGTAAACAACATCTGCTGTGATCAAGAAAAAGTGCTTTATATTTAAATACAATAAGAGAAGTGTTACGGCTGGTCCATTAAAGTAAGACATAGGCCTTAGGGAGGGCAACTTGAATTTACCACTATGAGTGGGTATGAAATATTGTGGTGTGCTAGTTTGAAATGTATGCAGGACTCTGAAATCATTTCTACGGGACAGGTGGTCACTGTTTAAAAGTGCTTTCTCTATGTACCATTTATGTTTTAATGGAGCAGCCAAAGTTTAATTAACTTTTAATTATCTTGTTTTTTACAATAATAAAGAACAAATTTTACAGAACACACTTTTATTCAGAACTTTGAAATTCTATATTGCAAGATAAAAATTTTACTGTGTTGTAGAAATTATATTTTTAAATAAGTTTTGTATTCTTAGATGTGTTATCAATCTGGAGATTATAAGAAATGAAAGTTGATTAAATTTGAATAATGAAATGTATGCATTGTTTATTTTAGATTATAATGGCTAAAGCTGCTGGAGGACCTAAACCAAAGGAGAACAAAGATTGGGATGAGGATTAATCTGACAAGAAGATTTAGCGTGGTGTTCCTAATTATGTGTCTCGCTTTCAGAACAAATTTAAATTATTCAAAGTTGGAAGGAAGTAGCAGATGTGTTCAGTTTTCATTTCAAATCATCAGATCTGTAAAAACTATTTCAATTTTGACATTACCATGAAACTATTTCAGTTTGTCTGAATATCATGTAATTATTCATCATTTGTTGAATATTACATGCTTAAATATTTCTCTATGTGGGCATTTATCTTCTGCTCATTTTTGTTTTTCATGTTTTAGTCTATTGTGAAAAAAATATCTTTGAATTGGTGGAAATATCTTTTCTAGCAGTTGATTAAAGTAGAATTTTTTTAAGAATGATCTAATCAAAGCAAGAAAATATATGATGAGAATAAATGGTAATACTGTACTCATACCTTATGCATTTCCACTTTAAATTATTTTTTTCTGTTTCAATAGTGCTTACATGATTCATTAAGAGCAATGTTCTGTTTAACATCTGCATATTTGTTTTGTTTTGAATGATTTCATAAATCCCTTTTTTTATGTCTAAAGTGTCATTTTGTAAATTATTTATAACAAAAATAAAAATTATACACATTAGTATGTATAGTTTGTTTTCTTTTTAAGTTTAAGTTATCATATTCAGTCATGTATTTTCATAAAGATGAGATGTTTCCAAATGTCAAATCTATCTAAATTCTAGAATGTGGACTTTTTGTCTCACTAAAGCATACGTGTACACTTAAAAGTGTGGAAAAAATAATGCAAATGTTGGTCAAGTCACACTTTACCATATTGTGGCTATCTAGCTGCTGACTAATTAATATGTCATTCTGTTCAGTAGTTTCTGATGCAAGTGTGACGAACATGTTTGTTTAAATTCAACATTCAATTTGAAGTATCGGCAAACAGGAAGTAGGTGTACTTAGATCCTTAAAGTGTTCACACATTAGTTGTCCTCACTGATAAGCTGCAGACCAAAAGTGAAGTTTTTGTATTGTTGTACATGGTCGGGGTTGATGTCTCTTTGACACATTCCCCGTTTCAATTCTCAGTTTTATGTACCTAAGAAGATATTTTGTTCCAAACATTTATGAACAATTGAAGAGGAGAGACACTTCTAGGGCATGATAATTGCTTTTGTCCAGTTGGCATATGTCTTGTGAAAATTACTAGTAGTATTGCCATTGCTTTACCAAGAATGAGAATTGTTGGCTGATTGAAACAAAATCTCCAATGATTACCCCTTTTGAATAGGTTTTATCTTTTTCAATGGAACACATGGTTTTCCAAAAAAAATTCTAGACACATCTTCCCCCTTTTAAATCCCTTTTTGGTCTCACCGTGGCAAATTTGAAAAGCAAAGTTTCCAGCTGCAGTGGCATCAACAAGGTATAAGTCTGTGATTAGGTCTGTTAATAGGGAACCACTAGTGGTAGATCATTGATATTTGGTATGCAGTTGTATTAGCATTGACAGATTTCATTTCCATAGAGAAGTTTTGGCCCCTCAGTCATGGTCTTATTTAGCTATCATGCAAGGACATGTTTGAGAAAATAAATGCATAAAAAGCTAATTATTACACAAGTGACACAAGCAAGGTATTCAATGTGTCTAATTTGATTAAAATAGCATTTGTGACACATGATTGAAGTACAATGTATTGTGTTTTGCAATAAAATTCCACACTTACAATGATAAGATATATATTTCACTTTTTCTCAAAGAAATGATGGGAAGTAATTACTGGTTGGATTTTGATCAATTTCCAATAGTAGCATTGTCACAGATTTATATTTTTCTTGCAAAGAGGTCTCATTTTCTGTTGAAAACGCGAAAACTTAACCTTGTTCACTGATCATGTAATGAGGTCGAGGTCAGGTGAAAACTGTCTGACAAGTATGACGACCTTGCAAGGTATGCACATACTAAATAAAGTTATCATTAATCTAATAAAAAAGAAAAATAAACATTACAAAAAATCTGAACATTTTTTATAAGAAGACAATGCACCATGAAAATGAGGTCTGTTACAACAGTTTTCATCCAAGATCTTCTTCGCTGAAAGTCTTACACATATTGGAAGTATGCACCTCTGGTTACAGAAGTGGTATAGGATTGTAGACATTGATGGGAAGTATGCACTCTGGTTACAGAAGTGGTATAGGATTGTAGACATTGATGGGAAGTATGCACCCCTGGTTACAGAAGTGGTATAATAAACTCATCATAGATACCAGGATTAAAATTTTATATTGACGCCAGACGCGTGTTTCTTCTACATGAGACTCAGTGACGCTCGAATTCAAAAAAGTTATAAAGGCAAAATAAAGTACGAAGTTGAAGAACATTGAGGACCAAAATTCCTAAAAGTTTTGCCAAATACAGCTAAGGTAATCTATTCCTGAGGTAAAAATCCTTAGTTTTTCAAAAATTCAAAGTTTTCTTAACAGTTAATTTATAATTATGAACATATCAATGATAACTCAAGTCAACACAGAAGTGCTGACTACTGGGCTGGTGATACCCTCGGGGAAATAAATCTCCACCAGCAGTGGCATCGACCCAGTGGTTGCAAATAAACTCATCATAGATACCAGGATTAAAATTTTATATTCACGCCAGACGTGCGTTTCATCTACAAGAGACTCATTAGTGACGCTCGAATCCAAAAAAGTTATAAAGGCCAAATAAAGTACGAAGTTGAAGAGCATTGAGGACCAAAATTCCTTAAAGTTTTGCCAAATACAGCTAAGGTAATCTATTCCTGAGGTAAAAAATCCTTAGTTTTTAAAAAATTCAAAGTTTTCTTAACAGTTAATTTATAATTACCGTCTGAACATATCAATGTATAGGTATAGGATTGTAGACATTGATGAGAAGTATGCACCTCTGGTTACAGAAGTGGTATAGGATTGTTGACATTGATGAGAAGTATGCACCTCTGGTTACAGAAGTGGTATAGGATTGTAGACATTGATGAGAAGTATGCACCTCTGGTTACAGAAGTGGTATAGGATTGTAGACATTGATGGGAAGTATGCACTGGTTACAGAAGTGGTATAGGATTGTAGACATTGATGGGAAGTATGCACCCCTGGTTACAGAAAAGTTGTAGGATTGTAGACATTGATGGGAAGTATGCACCTCTGGTTACAGAAGTGGTATAGGATTGTAGACATTGATGGGAAGTATACACCTCTGGTTACAGAAATGGTATAGGATTGTAGACATTGATTGGAAGTATGCATCTCTGGTTACATAAATGGTATAGGATTGAAGACATTGTTGAAAGTATGCACCTCTGGTTACAGAAGTGGTATAGGATTGTAGACATTGATGGGAAGTATGCATCTCTGGTTACATAAGTGGTATAGGATTGGAGACATTGTTGAAAGTATGCACCTCTGGTTACAGAAGTGGTATAGGATTGTAGACATTGATGGGAAGTATGCATCTCTGGTTACAGAAGTGGTATAGGATTGTAGACATTGATGGGAAGTATGCACCCCTGGTTACAGAAGTGGTATAGGATTGTAGACATTGATGGGAAGTATGCACCCCTGGTTACATAAGTGGTATAGGATTGAAGACATTGTTGAAAGTATGCACCTTTGGTTACATAAGTGGTATAGGATTGGAGACATTGTTGAAAGTATGCACCTCTGGTTACAGAAGTGGTATAGGATTGTAGACATTGATGGGAAGTATGCACCTCTGGTTACAGAAGAGGTATAGGATTGTAGACATTGATGGGAAGTATGCATCTCTGGTTACAGAAATGGTATAGGATTGTAGACATTGTTGGGACGTACACACCTCTGGTTACAGAAATGGTATATGATTGTAGACATTGATGAGAATCCTTCTACCTTCAGATTGCATGCTGACCATTAAATGACCCTCTTATATAGGTCATTGTTTCATTTTGTCTTTTTCGTGTTTAATGACATTGTATATTTATAATACCATAGTAAATCGTAGTACTGTTTCTATTTAAAGTGGTCATTTAGTACAATTTGAACACCAGTACTTTTTACCAAACAATAATGCAGTTCAAACCAACAAAGCGTTGCGTGCTTGTATAATAAATTGTACTCTCCGATAAAGATTGCACTAGCTTGCAAGCTACACGGCATCGAGTTAACAATTAACTCTTTCAATAAAAGGGATTGAATTGAATATATTTTTATTGCAGAAGCAAACATAATGCTATATAGCAAAATAACATAATATACAATTACAATAATGACAGTAAACAAACAGAGAACAACACAATATGGTCATGATAAGCACATAACTACAACTGCTATGCAATGATTATTTGTGATCTTAACTTCCATGCCGCATTATAGGGAAATTAACACAATTGTTTAGTTAGACTCTTTGAGCTAGCCTGTAAAAAAATAACAGCTTTCTATTAGTTGGCCATGAACAATAATATTTTGTTAAAAACTGTAGTCTCAATGATCTAAATGTAGGACATACAAGAACAAAATGGTACTCGTTTTCAATACAACTCATATGACAGCATATACATATACGATTTTCTCTTACAATATTGTCAAAACGACCAACTTCAATATTTAGTTTTAATGTTCCACTACGCAGTCTAGTCAGTATATTACTATTAAAATCATACTTTAAGTAATCTTCTAAACAAAACTCATTTTTCAATTTTCTATATAAACACAATTTTTCACAACCGTTCAAAGTAGTAAACCAGTTCTGGTAGTATTCACGGACCATTTATACGACATTTTATATATTCAAATGCAACATTAGTGTTCTCTTGATCATTCCATACATAATTCATACCTAGACTAAATAATAAATCACGAACATGTGATACCCAGTTTCTCTTGCCATTTGAGGGATCAATGCGCAGGAGGTTATAAATATCATATACCATATTAGGTTTATCATATATTATATGCAACCAAAACTTTATAGTTCTATGTTTCCTTAAAATGAACATAGGTAGATGACCAAATTCACCACACAAAAAGGTTATTGGTACATTTTTACCAAGCTTTAATATAAAACGACAAAAACGATTATGAACGAGTTCAATTTCATTGGCTCGATGAAATTCCCAAGTTTCAGATGCATAGTTGAGTAAGAGGCCACCATACTGTTAAACAAGAAACAAGCTTGACTATTGTCAATATAAACTCGCTTGAGAGTGTCGAATAAGGAAGAAAGTGCCCTAGCTCCTTGCTGAGAAATCCTCTTCTGAGATTGCAAGAACTTTCCATTGAAATGAAGTAACATCCCTAAGTATACATAAGAGTTTACAATTTCCAGCTCCTGATTGTCAAAGAAAAAGCGGTTATAAACAGGTTGCCAACCATTTCTAAAAACGACTACTTTTGTCTTGTCGGTATTAAGTTTTTCTAGTAAGACTTGTAATGTTTCGGCGGATTTTCCAAACAGGACGGAATCGTCAGCAAACAAAATTAAATATAAGAGATATCCATTGATAGTAAAGACATCGTTATCATTGTCCATAGGAATATCTTGAATAATGTCATTCACGAAGAATAGAAATAACAGAGGTGATAATGGCTCACCTTGTTTCACTCCCAAGAAATTGTCAAAAGCCGCTGAAAATTCACCCTCAGTACGAATTCTCAAACGAACAGTTTCATAAACTGCCTTTTGATTGAAACAAATTTCGTACTTATTCCACTCTTTAGTAGCTTGTACCATAGAATTCTTCTGATAACCTTGTCGAATGCTTTCCGAAAATCGACAAATGCGCAATATAATTTCGATTTATGTTGTAGAACATGTGTTATTATACCATGGAGTACAAATATAGCATCTACAGTAGAGCGGCCAGGTCGAATACCAAACTGATTATCTATAAGTTTTTCCTCATCCTCAGCCCAGCCAAGTAATCGTTCGGTTAATATCGATGTAAACAGTTTTGATAAAATAATCACTAAAATGATAGGTCGATAATTATTCGGGTCTGTTAAATCACCACTTTTCGGAACCGCTATTACTATGCCTTCAGACCACGTATCAGGAAAAAAGCCATTTTCAAACATATAGTTGAAGAGAGTTTTAAAAATAGGAGCGAAGAAAACTGGATTCGACGAAAACTGGATTCGACAACATCATTCCCAGCAGACTTTCCAGATTTATGTTTATTTATAGCACGTATAATGTCATCTTCCAAGATTTCGTTATCTAAAGAGTCTATTGTAGTAGTGTCCAAAAACGAGCTATTTTAAATTAGACCAATAACTTCTTCGCGTAGTTCTGGAGGGTCTTCACCCAGCAATTATTCAAAGTGACGCAACAACAAATCAATATCAGCCAAACATTTTGATTTCTTTCGCGGCTTAACTGTTGACTAAAGCTTTCGTGGGTTTGTTTTAGCTATTTTGCAAAGTTCAAGTCCTTTAGCACGTTTGAAACTGGATCGAGCTACACGTTTAGCCTTATTGTAACAATTGCGGGCTAAGATATATAAATATCGATTTGTGTCTGTAGAATGACGTTGGTACAAATTGCGAGATGAATTAAATTTTCGACGTTCAAGGGCACGGTTTGCATTAAACCATTCATTAGTATGTCTGTTCACATTTGTCGAATTGTTCACGAATATAGTTTTCCCAAATACTTTAAATGCATTGTCATACATGTGTAAAACAGAACTTATCTGCCTTACAGCATCGTTCACATCGTCTTCGCTGGATAAGTTATTTACGAGCGTCAAAAGTGATTCACTGTGTTCTAAAAGAAGTTGATTATATTCGTGATTTTTACTCGAGTCCCACTTTATAATGTTATGTGTATTTGTAAAATTGTTTGTAAGCAAACGGGGGGATAGACGAAGATCATAAAAAATCGGTGCATGGTCGGAAAATGCATTAAATTGCAAAACGTTGAAGTTCACTATACTATTGTAATTTTCTGGAAACACTAGAACATAGTCATTAACACTTTGACCGTTAGATGAACAAAAAGTAAATTTGCCGTCGCAATCGTCACCTAGTCGACCATTCGCAATCGTGAGGCTTGTATTGTAACACATCTGTATCAACTTTCGTCCAAATACGTTTGTAACTTTGTCCATAGAGCGCCTTTTAGAAATACTGGGGATATCATCGGACTCAACCCCATATATTAACCGGTCTAAATTATCAGTTTCTAACATATCATTTAATTCGCCTGTACGGTTGTTAAGATCACCACATAAAATAACTGTACCTTTGCTTTTATACTAAGGATAATATTTTCAATAATTTCATGGAAATCATGTTCACAAATTTGGTAAAAATTTGATTTCTCATGTGGAATATAAGCAAAACAAATAAAAGTATCATCAAATGATTTGAAAAATAATTTATCAAGTTTAATAATAACTATACCATATTTATTAGTAAATGAATATAGATCTAAGAGTTAAGTGACAATACATTAGGACAATCGGATTTCACATTGACCAACAAATATGGGTAAACTTTTCTGTAAACTTTTCAACATTCAATATGATGGATGGGAATAGATCAACTACTTATTCCATTGTCAAACCCTTACAAATTTTAACTTTATGGGAAATCACTTCATAATTTTAATTGATATGTTGTTTATCGAGCCTGTAAATTTAGATATGATCCGTGCTAACTTTTTCTTACATATAACCAATTCAACACAAAATTAGATTTTTTTAAGTAAATAAAGGATTTTAGTTTCAGTTAACTAAAACCTAACAAGATGGCACTGATAGATTGCTGTCCATCATTCACGGTATTATAAATACTGGTGATACCGTTTGTTTAAACTGTGATGAACTTCAAAGTACAGGAAGTTGAAAACTTTGGGTGAAAACTTGGATTTTGATAAAAAAAAAATTGCTGAAAACTGGAAATATGGTAAACATCGTGACGTTTTATTGTTCGCTGTTGTGTTTTCTAGTTTGCCCATGAACCTCTACTTCGTTTCGTGTTTTTATCTTGGTACCTTCCATCTATTATTATATACCTTTGAGAACAGGAATAGCAGAATCGTGACCAACTTATTAACGTCACAATCTTTATTAACACACGACTGCTTAATTACTTTGAGAACAGGAATAGCAGAATCGTAACCAACTTATTAACGTCACAATCTTTATTAACACACGACTGCTTAATTAGAATTGTACAAAGGAAGCGCATCTTATCACTGTCATAATCATTACGATTTATTTAATCTGGAAAATCTGTGGAGATTGTCAATCAATATCTTGTAAAGGTTATCATACAGGTGTAATCATAGTTCTAATTGCCTGAATTATAAACCATCTGTACGTTTATGGTATTTATT
This sequence comes from Mytilus galloprovincialis, assembly GCA_037788925.1. Taxonomy (NCBI): domain Eukaryota; kingdom Metazoa; phylum Mollusca; class Bivalvia; order Mytilida; family Mytilidae; genus Mytilus; species Mytilus galloprovincialis. Next base: position 54,448,580 of record CM075340.1, on the reverse strand, counting down.
ATTCCAGGTCGAGTTTGTAATTCTCTTATCTCGTTCGAGAACACGATGGGATGGTTAAGGTAAATACTAACATTTCAGACAATTTATTTCATTTCACGAAGCTTTTTTCTTTGTGTTTCATTTTACACCACAAACATATGTGTTATTAACTTTATGGTAAATTATGACGGTATATGAGGCCATGGTGTTGGCCATTGCATGAAAAATTTGTACATTTTGATATGGAGAAAAAAAAAACGCTTAAAATTTAAGTTGAGTGTCACGTATTTCAAAAGGTTCGAAGTGGATGATTATTTTGGTGTTATTGTAATGCGTACATGTGGTATGTAGTATGGCTTATTTTGCGTACCAAGGCTTGTGTTAGCATTTACAGAAAAGTGAAGATTTTGAGCTCTAGTAGAATTTGTCGTAGTGTGTGTTGTGTAGTAGAATAGTAAAACAAATAAATGAGGAGATACAAAGGGGCGAGCAGAAACCACAAGTCGAAGAAAATCTGACAAACTCATACACGACCAAAGAGTACAAAGACAACCCATAATTCATACAACATTATACCAGGGACAGTCTATACTAACTCTAAGTATCGAAAGTCCCTGATTATACCAAACATACACTATAAGATAGAGCACCACGAAACAACAAAAACACGGGAGTCAACTCATGTGCTCCGGAGGGGTAATTAATGCCTGCTTAACTACTTTATTTTCATAAAAAACATCTGAAATTATCCCTATAAGGACATTGTCATACTTGAAACGGAGAATCTCAGATAACAGACGGGAATGTAATTTGCTTACGTATCGTAGCTATAGCAATTGCTGAACAGGTATCATGTTGACTTCGTTTATCAATTCTATTCTCCGGCTTAGAGATATAATTTCTGCGTCTTATGTCAGATCATGTTTTTATTATTTCAATTTGCTGCTTCTGTAATATCGAACAAAATATGTGTTTTTGTTACAGGATTTAGAAATGATTTCATATTTTTACAATAGAATTCAATGCAAGTATTTTTTTAATGTTTTTTTAAACAGTAACTGATATGTTTTGTGTTTTTATTCTTCAGTTGATTACTTTTGCGCATTTCTTGAATTACCAAAAATATACTACTCCAATGCAAGAATGTATTAACACTACACATGGAAACCAGACGACTGCTTTATCATCACTCTGTATATCACCAGACCATCATCACATATCAGGAATACCAATACTGTCAACTTTTAGCAAAATATCAATTGGGATAATTTCCTCTTTATTGGTATTAACTGGATTTTTGGGAAATGCTGTTGTGTGCTTCATTGTTTACAGAAAACCCCAGATGCGTTCTGCTATTAATCTGTTGCTTGCGAGCATGGCTCTTAGTGATATTGTTATGTCGGTAGTATGCGTTCCATTGCCTCTAATCACAATAATCCATGGAAGGTGGATTTTTGGTGATATAGTTTGTAAAATACAAGCTTTCCTAGTGGAGTATTTGACTTCAGTTGCCATCTTGATTTTATTTATTATGAGCGGAGACAGATATATGATAATTGTTAAACGACGAGACAAGCTGACAGCAAAATTTGCCAAAATATTGATAGTATTGGTTTGGACGATTCCGTTGGTGACGTCACTACCACCTGCTATTGGTTTAAGTGACTACAAGCTATTCAGTGACCACACTCAATGTTCACTTGCAGTGACGAACAAAACATATGATATCAGCTTTCTAGCTATCAAATTTACGCTAAGCTTTGTTTTTCCCATCTTGTTAACCGGATATGCTTTTAGTGCTATAACAAATACCGTTAGAACAAATTCATTTCGTATTCACAATCATCCCGATACGGAGGTTTCTCTAAACATAGCTCAAATGAGTGCTACTTTGGGATTTATACTAATTCCGATGAAAACAAAACTTGATGTTGACGTCAAATTCAAAACTCGGACTTTTAAAACAATCATGTTGTTATATGTTTTAGTGATTCTATGTATTTCGCCTTATTCTATCAATCAAATTGTGTCCAACACTAATGGTCTGTTCCAGATGAATCGAGATACAATATTTCTATGGATAGCTTTTAGTAAAAGTTCCATAAACCCCGTGATATACTTCTTCCGGGTTAAGAAGTTTAAAGAAACATGTGAAGAATTCGTGCCAATATGTTGTCGGATTGTCAACATCAATGTTTTATCCAGAAGACGTGTCAATCCAAGCTCCCTTTACCAGGTTAATGGTGATCAATCCATTGCATCTATCAGTTCTACGATATAGTTTATCAAGCATAGATACTGGGATATATATGGAAAACCAATGTCAGCTTTACACGAAACAATAAAGTTGTGGTATCAATTTTGTGCCTTTTAAAAAAGTAATGTCTAATTATAAAAAAAAGCAAATGTCCGCTAATGAATATTTATGACATAATAACTATTAAAGTGTAAAAAAAAAAACAACACATCCAAACATACTATCCACACTGATCTCTGTGTCCACACTTGTATTAGTGTGAAAATAAATTTGGGTATAAAGTTTGAATGACAAGATTTCATAATTATTTAAACAAAACTTTGTCACCAATGTCACTTTGCCAATAAAAAAACAAATAGCGCAACAAGAAACTGCAGATAAGATTTAAAACAAAAGTAAATGTGCGTTACAAATGGCCAAAACATTACTTTGTATAAATGCAAAATTTGTGATTAACTCGAGAGATAAAGAGACAACCGTGTAACACTTATAACCTTGTCTCACGTCTATGAATATCTAGGAATAAGATAAGCACTTCTCCTGTTACTGTCAGACATTTTTTTGAAAATCAGTACAACTAGATACAATAAATTGGAGCTGATATAATGAGTGAATTTGTATGTTGTTTTAGACTTGCTTAGTTTAATGAAATCAGCGTTGCTTTGACATCGTCAACATTTTGATATTCAAATGGAATTACTGTACCAAAGACAGTTTGTTTAACATACAAACCACTATTTTCTTTCCGGAAACTGAAAATCAAACACCTCTCAAACTGAAAATTAAGAAAAAAAATCATTTCAAGATATTTTTTCCATCAATATTCTGTAAACTCAATATTCATTAATACATCACACATAATACATAACATCCCTAATACAAAAAAAACTTTACTCTGTATCCCTGCTTAGGTAATTTTTTTTATCAGTGCTCATTTAACAGCTGTCTTAATTATTAATTAAAGTCTAGTCCGTAGGTTCTTACATACATCGATTACATCTTTTAGTGATATCAATATTTGTCATATATGTAAATTATTACCGTTTGAACTAGAGGCTTAATTGATCAAAAAATTATGGAAACATAGAAGTTAACATACAATATGAAGTCCCTGTATAACAATATTAAGTAAATGATATTCAGGAAATTTTGAAAACTTTTACATTCCATGATTCTATACAGCACTGGCTTTCGTTGTCAATGTAATAGAATTTGATGTGGCTGTCATACAAGTCATAGGTTTAGCTAGTTATAAAACAAGATTTTATCCACCATTTTCTACATCTAAAAAAAAATGCCTGTACCAAGTCAGGAATATGAATTGTCATCCATTCGTTTGATGTGTTTGAGCTTTTGATTTTGGCATTTGATTAGGGAATTTCCGTTTTGAATTTTTCTTGGCGTTCAATATTTTTGTGATTTTCCTTTTTTTTAGATGTTTATGTTTGAACGTTCCTGTAAACGTGAATCCAGAAAAATACCACTTCGGACACAAGCAATTGATAGATATTTTCATTTACCATGGACACAAAGAATGGTAAAAATTGCATATTTTAAACATTGCACAAACTGTTTATCAATATCTAATTGACTAGCTTTTGAAAAAATGAACACACACATGAAATACATTGTATCTATATATTTTGTGGGAAAAAAAATTAATTATTGGACATAACATCTTCTCCAATAACAATTTGTTGCTGTTGTCGATATTACTGCATGACAAATAGGCAAGGAAACTGTGTTGCCTTTCACTATATTTTCTATACGATATATACGATTGTAATTCAAAATTATGTCTATTAATTATCATTCTTAATCCTATTAAACTTCTCTAAGTTCTTTATATTTTGAAGATGGGAACGTCAAAACCTTCATATACCGTGTTTGGACCGAAATTTGAACTTAACGTGTCCCTACTTCTTTTGCTAAGTACCCTTAAGTTTCAAAACATGTTGGCTTGCTATGAAGTTTCTGGAGTTTTTTCTCTTGATTATTCAGGAGAAGCAAAGAAAGCGTCTGATTTTAATGTTTGTATACTTTGCCAACTCTAGATAAAGCTTATCTATTATTATTTATTTTATAATTAAACAGTTTTAGGAGAAGATGAAAATGAGATTTGTCCAATCAGTGTTCAACTATATGCCTATAATGTCATGATATTTGCCACTATTCAATATCTAAACAAGAATGTGTCCCCAGTACACGGATGCCCCATTCACACTATCATTTTCTATGTTCAGTGGACCGTGAAAATGGGGTAAAATATCTAACTTGGCATTAAAATTAGAAAGATCATATCATAAAGAACATGTGTACTAAGTTTCAAGTTGCCGATGATTGGACTTCAACTTCATCAAAAACTACCTCGACCAAAAACTTTAACCTGAAGCGGAACAGACGGACGAACGAACGGACGGACGGACGCACAGACCAGAAAACATAATGCCCATAAATGGGGCAGAAAAACATCGATAGATGCAAGACACATGCAAATGATGACAATAACTCACTTTGACCTTGGGTCCAGGCGAGCTGAAATGTAAGTACCAACAGGTCACCTACCAAACAACTGAAAAAAGGGAGAATGGCTACCATACAATTATACAGAGTGCAACATGCCATATGCATCATTTTGGTATAACTCGACACCAAACTGCTATATATGTGAATTTACAAAGATAACAGAAAAGTTGGATTCATCCTTCCGAGAGATTGGTGGTCATTGTCTTTTTGAATTGAATTTCATTTATTTTGATGACAAGAACAGAACAATGTCTAGCAAAAAAGGAACTATTTACTGAACTTGTTAGTTTCAGCAGAGTGAACTACATTCAAAATTTCTGATTACAAAAAGTGAAGATCTCTTTTCAACTTAAAAAAAAATTCAGAAGAAATAAAAATGAAATTTAAAATGCAGCCACTTCGTATGGTTTTTGATAAAGTATTGCAAAAACAAATTATAATCTGAAATAATTTCAATTCATTAGTAACCTGCAGTTATTTTCCCCTTGTTATGTCTTTGAAGCCCAGCATTCCAATGTTACTTAATAAAGAAACCATTATCAATGGGTCGGAGATTGAATCGGAACTTAACGAAGAATGTGGAATTACATCAGAGTCACTCATTTTCAACAGCCAAAAACAATGCATTTGATGCAACTGTCATACAAGTGAGAGGTTTAGCGCTACGAAACCAAGTTCAATCCACCATTTTCTACATTTGAAAATTCCTGTACTCAGTCAGGAATATTACAATTGTTGTCCATTCGTTTGGTGTGTTTTATTATTTGACTTTGCCATTTGATTATGGACTTTCCGTTTTGAATTTTCCTCGGAGTTTAGAATTTTTGTGATTTTACTTTACTTTACCAATGGAACATTCAAACTCATAAACGGAAAATAAACTGACAACACCATGGCTGAAAAAGAAAAAGTCCAAACAGACTAACAACAACTCACAAAAAACAACATAGAAACCAAAAGACTGAGTTACACGAGCCCTACCAAAAACTAAGAGTGATCCAGTTGCTAAATGATGGTAAGCAGATCCGGCTTCTAATGTGTCCCTCTTTGTGTTGTTCATGCTAGAATAAACCCGGCGATACGTCTAATACGGTAGATCACATTCGGGGAAAGGGAAAGGGATAGGGGATTGTTGTTTTTTTTATCCTTTAAATATTGACTTTAATTCCGTACAGTTCTACTAAATGTAGTTTCAGGGTTGAAAAAAAAATCTCTAGATACAATACAGATAAATTATATTATATGGATAGAACTAATGTCAAATGATAGTCTTAAATTAGCTTGAAAGCTCTTTATGCTATTTATCTCCTTTTATTCGACAGTACTACTATCTCCTTTTTTGCACATTATTTTTACAATTAACTCATGATAAGTAATTAAGATTGTGAGAAGATTTTTTATCATCGCTGTTCAGAGATTTTCTATATTCTTAGTATAGAAAGTCCCTGCACTGATATGTCACAAGTTAAGTTCACACAAGTCACGAGGATGAATCTGTAGGGGTATTCTACAAAGGTCATAGGGGATATAGATATGTCAACATCATTGTGAAATGGCATTATCAATAAGATCAAATCACTGAATTACAGTTTGTAAGAAGAGGTGTTTTGCTTTCTCTTTTCTTTTACTAAGGGCACCATTTGAATTATTTGAATTGTTTTTATTTTTATTGGGGGGGGGGGGGGGGGGGGGGGTTGTGAGGGGTAAGAGGATTTTATATATATAAATAACCTGGTCTGGTAAGAACTGATTATAAATAAATCTGCAGAAGACAGGCTGGAAATGAAAATGCAAGATAGATCAAATGTATACAAAAGTGAAAATGAATTTCTGTACAGCAAAAATGTATGTTATGGATGATTCAGGATAAAACTTTTAAATTACTTTAATAGGTTACAAAATGAGTTGTACACATTACAAAGGAGGATGGAATATTTAGACAAAGAAAACTGATCAGATGTACTTAATGAAAGCTAATAAATTGTATACCTTATGTATTAAAATAGTTGTTTTTCTATATTCTATATAATTCTAAGTTATGATGGAAATCACTCCTAATAAAATCATCCAGCATGCACAAAAACAAGAGGTTCCTTAGAGCCTTAATCCCTCAGCGGAAAAATATATGCAAGTTTGGTTGAAATTGTACTAGTAATTTCAGTGAAGACTTATTTTACCACAACAATGACCGTAAAGTGCATGTGATGAAAGTAGCTCATATGACCCTCGACTATACAGTAGAAGATATCATGGGGCACACTTCAGTTAAATAAGAACAGTAATGAACTCAGAGTTAGTTAATCGTTTGTTCATGCTATAATCATCCAAATTCGTCAACTGCAGGTTATCCTGTTTTTTTTTAATAAACATCCCATTATGTGGAATTGCTTAAGTCCATGTTAAACAATATAAAATGCCAAAATCTGCAGAAAAATGAAGGTATGGGATTGTACAAGACAATTTTCAACATAATGTATTGCTAATGCTTGTAACCTTTCAACTGCTGACAAATATATTAGTATGGTTATTCCTGCTCTGCTGCAGCAGAGGAAAAAGTTCAAATATTGTTATTTATAATTACCAAGAAAAACATTATTGAAATTCAAATTGTTCAGTGGTTCTAGTCTCCGAAAGAAGACTTTTGAAAATTGAACCAACTTTCTCATATCATTTTGCTCTATCTAAGCTGCTATCAGTTTTTCTATTTTCTGGAGAAAACAATAGCCATTGCCCTTCACAGGAACATTTCTGGCAAATTTGGTGCAATTGCTTCAGTGGTTCTTAAAGAAATTATCTCTTTGAAAATCCGACCAATTAGACACCTTCCTTGGTGTCCTTGGCACATGAAGACATATTGGACTTTAGTAATAACACTTGATACGGTAAGTGCATTCATTAGTTCTTAAGAATGATTTCTTTGAAAATCAGACCAATAAGACACCCTTTTTGGCACATCAACATATTGAAATTTAGTAATAACACTTGGTAAGTGCCTTCTAAGGAACATTTATATATGTTTTTTCCCCATTACACTTCCTCTGTTCTTTAAAAAAGGCACTAGTTGTCAAATTCATGTTCACCGAATTGACTCAAATTCTCATATTTGATTTATAACATACTCAAATATGTATCTAATTTATGTCTAAAATAAACAATTTACAATGCAAAGGTTTGATAATATTTATCAACATTCCATGTGTATTTAGTCTAGACGCCATCTAATTAACCACTGGTGACCTCCAAAACTGACCGTCATATAACCCCATATAAACATAAATATAAATAAATAGAAAACACATGCTATTGGCTTTTTCTAGGTTTGTTTGATTTCATATTATAGGTTACAAATTTTATGTTAATCCTTGTTTTTACTTGTATAAGAATGTGTTTTTGTGAATCACATCAGTACAGTATATAAAATGGTTTATCCTTGTTTCACTTTCAATGTTGATATTCTTTTCCTTTTAAAAACTGAACACCCCAAATTCATGCATAATCCATCTCTAAAGGGTAAAATTGAAGTTCACATGAATACAGATGCCATTAGGTCAAATTATTTACTTGTAAGTAAATAATTCATCAGTGATGTTTCTTAGCTTATTTTGACAAAATTGAATCAAACTGTTTTCTAAAAACAATTTTTTTTTTGACTATTTCACTTTCAGACATGGTAGAGATTGAAGAAAAAGAATCATATCTTAATTTTTTTATTCTTTGGATTCATTATTATTCATTGGATACCAATTTTCGTGGATTTCGTGGGTATAGGTGAACCAGGAATTTAAATGTTCAACGAATAACAAATTTTCCATAGGCTTGTATGCAGACTTCTGCAAAACTACAAAATTATATATCCACAAAAATGTAAGTTTTCTTTAATCCAAGAAATTTGGTACCCATGAACATAAATTATCCACAGTATCTTGTTGCTAACGCCCCTTTAAAGTAAATAAAATGTTATTCCAAGTGTCTCATTATAACTTTGTCCTTTCCAATTACCAATTGGCACTAACATAAAACTACACTGAAATATGTCTGTCAAGTTTTGGTTCAATTGTTTCAGCTTTTCTTGAGAATGTAATTTTCACAAGATCAGCCAATCTAAAATTACAAAAGGCTTTGGAAGCCATATTTGTTGAAGAATGAAAGGGAGCATACTTGCAAGGTTTGGTTGCATTCTGATCAGTGGTTCTCAAAGAGAAGATTAAATTGTGATAAGTTAACAGACAGGCAATAAATGATAAAAGAATATCAAAGCACAAATGGCCTTTGGCGAGGAGAGCTAATAGGCAAGCCAAATTGATTTTTGTAGTATCTTTTATTTCATAGTGCATAAATCAGCATATTTCTACTAATTTGATAAAATTAATAACATACAACAAATAACAACAATGTATAAAGTCAACAATTCTTTGAACATGTTTTATATAAATAAAAAAGAAATGAAGACTCAAATTGCTGTACAAAATGGTTTTAAAACAAAATATAATTCCAGCATAAAAGCTTAAACTGCTTGAAAAGAATCAATACATGCCTGTTTTTCAAGCACTTCAAAAATTTAATGGCAATGAATTACTTGCAATTTAAAACGTCAATACTAGACAGATAAGGACATATCATTCTTTGTTATTACTAGCAAAGAGTGATATTGTATTTAATCATGAAAACAGCAGTATTCAATCTATAGTGAAAAAATTATATCTTCAGTGTTGGGAAGAATTATTACTTTGTGTGTATAAATGTCATATATATCTTCATTGTGACATTTCTTTTTTGCATTTCTTTCTGGCAAGCAGGATCAGAGATGAACCTGGTGACTTTTTTTTACAGATACAAAGTCTAGAAATGCAATTATGACTTCATCAAACATTCTCCAAGACCCTGATAATTGTGTTTAAGGACACATATCAGTAGAACTATTCTATCAAAGAATACAGTAAACAATCATTAAAAGCTTCTGATTTTTTATTCTGCTGTTACCATCTTCTTACATACAGTATAAGATAGTCTAATTCACCCACAGATACAGTTGTGCATTGATCATTAACTCCTAAAGACTTTTGAGAAAGGGTTGGAAATCTTTACTTGACACATAAAAACCCTCGAACGTTGATCATGAATTCGTTAAAACTTTCCATGAATTTGATTCTACTTTCTCTGTTAACTGTCATATTCAAAGTGGGAGGAGTCAGTTTGTTAAAGGCCTCTAACATGCGTTGTTTGTATGCTGGTTCCCTCTGACCTTCTAACAAATGGTTTACATACTCTCTGTATTCATTCTAAAAAATAAAAAAAAATATATACATTTAATGTAAGTTTTACTCTTGTCTGTATCTATGGCCATGCATTCAGTGGTGTTCCTTCACTAACTTTAGTTTGCCTCAACATAATGTTATTCAACTTATACGCAATGTGTATTACCACAAGGCACAGGTCAAAATTTGAATTTGGTGGTGTCACTTTTACCATTCTAGAGTTATGCCCTTAACAAATGGAAAAAAAATGCTGAATTTTTCTTTTCTGTTCTCTAACTTCAGTTTGCTTTAACCAAATGTTATGAAAATTATGCACATGGCTTATTACCACATAACACAGATCAAGATTGAACTTTGTTGGTGTCAATTTTACTGTTCTAGGGTTATGCCCCTTTACAAATGGAAAAATTGTTGAATAATTCGTTTTCGTTCTCGTTAAGTTTGCCTCAACTAAATGTGTTGAAACATATACACAATGCTTATTACCACAAACTCAGATAAAGTACAAATTTGGGTAGCGTCACTATTACAGTTCTGGAGTTACGACTCTTTATAATGTTAAATGCTAGGGGGGCATCATTCTAAATTTATTTCAATTATAATATACCCACCTGATAACAACAAATTAAACAAAACAAACAAGAACTGGCAGAATCTAACAACTCCATGTTAAATGTTTCTATCAGTAACATGCTGAACACAAACTGAAAAATAATATATTAAAAATACAATAAAGATGAATGTATAAAATGTATAAAATGTATTCATAAATAAACAGGTTAATTTATAGAAGTTAGAAAACAAATCATCTCAATATATAGCCTTCACAAATCATTAATGACAGAATTAGCAAATATCTTTTTTTTATACATTTTTGCAATTTTTGATAGTTTCTTTTCATTTCATTGAAATCCTTTTTCAAACTCGGGTCAATTAAGAGCTTGACATATTGTTCAAGATACCTGTTTATTTTTGAAGACTATATAATAACCTCTAAATGTCTTTTGGTTGTGTTGCTGGGTTACTTTCTTAATGATGTATACCCCACACGTCCATTTATTTATATTTATAAAACTTTTTTCTTTTATAGTAAAATGTATTTTTTACAAGTAAATTCTACTATTTAAAAAAAAAATCAAATGATATTTCCACCAGATAGACCACATCTTGGGCAAATCTAAACATAACATTTGTTACTGAATTAGTTTAAACATATTTAGTTACAGTGGATTGGGAAACAAGTTTTACAACTTATATTAATCCCTTTCCACTTTGCGGGTGCGAGTGCTGCCTTGTAGCGGCATTAGCCTACTCTTTTTCAAAATCTACAAGGGTGTCTTTAACGTGCAAGAGATATGACTCTCTCTTAATACAGGTCAGCCATTTATCGTCTCCTTCCGACGGACTATCATTGTTTCCTCAAGACTATACTCGTTACTGAATCATATTGCAGCCTTCATTTAGAACAATGATATTTTTCTTACCTTCATAAAAGGACAAATAGATTGGTACATCTTTGATCCCTGCAGATTATTTTGACATATATGCATGGTTAAAGATGAGAGGATCTCCAAACATAAAGATGTGGTATCACTTCCATATCTGTGTAGGTTAAGGACTTATCCAAATAAAAAACAAGACAGTTTGTCAAACGATAATTTAGAGATTGCTATGTTTAGAAGGTCAGAACTCCCTTATGTAAGATGCTACCTGACGAAAGTCTGTCTGAGCAGTAAATGTTTCTTCCTACATGTATCTTGTTTACAAAATAACAGGAACTAAAGGTAGAATGGGTGTTAAAAATTGTTATATTCTTTTTGGTTATAATCTTAACATAGTATGGGTTAACAGGACTTGAAACACATGTCATTTCAAAGTTTCAACAAAATGTATGTTATATTGAACCTGCATTCCAGCTAAATGTTATAGGGGTTAAAAAAGGGTATACATATTGAGGTTGTCAGAAAAAAAAGAAAAATGGATGAAGGATTTTCAAGGTAAAAAATCAAAAGATAGCTGTTATTAAAATTTCTCATAAAATAAAGAATTGAAATTATTGACATTTCAAGATGGCTTCCACAGAGTTCCATCTAAAAAGACAGAAATTATACACGACAATATAACAAACTAATGTTTAACAAGAGGATACGATGACAATCCTAATTCTACTGATGATGTCAATGACTTGAGTAAATCGTCTGGTAAATGTACAAACTTTTCTGCATCACTCTCTGCTAGCAATGATACTAATTTAAAATACTGTGTACACAGGTTTGGAAACTGTAATGTAAGAAATACAATGTAATAAGTTTTATTATTTTAAGTATCATACAAGAATATTCAATACAATAACATTAACATCCAAATTAAGTTTACTAGATGCAGATTTGTCTTTACTGTCTCTTCAGTGATACTTGAGGCCAAATCCAAAACATGAAAGACCTAATGAAACCAAAAGGGACCTAAAGTAAAAATTAGGACAAGGAATCGGAAATTTTACATCTTTTGAAAAACATATATTAATTCATCAGGTTGAAATTTTTATTATCTTGTTTCCAAGTCTATGTACCTGCTTTATCTAGAATGAAACAAGAATGTGTCCATAGTACATGGAATCCCCAATCACACTACAATTTTCTATGTTCAGTGGACCATGAAATTGGGGTCAAAACTCTAATTTAACATTAAAATTAGAAAGATCATATCATAGGGAGCATGTGAACTAAGTTTCAAGTTGATAGGACTTCACCTTCATAAAAAACTACCTTAACTAAAACTTTAACCTGAAGCGGGACAGATGGACATACGAATGAACGAATGGACGCACAGTCCAGAAAATATAATGCCCATAAATAGGGCATAAAATAAACATTGACAACTTGTTTTATGCATTCAATATAAAATAGACTTAAACTTAATTCCTTTCTAACCTTTAAGAGATCAGCATTCATCAGTGGAATGATAGTATGTAGACCATATAATGCTACATCAGCAGCTTTCACATGGCCTCCTTCTGGGTTTATGTTCTCATCTGTAAATGGAAACATACACTTTTATAAAACAACTGTTGTAAATCATTTTTAAAATAAGTTACTGTGGATTCATTTTTTTTAGTGGGTACCAACTTAGGTGGAATGAGGAAAACTTGCATTTTCGTGGATATCAAATTTCGTGGTTTTGGCATAGTCTGCATACATTCCTATAGTAGATTTGTAATTTCGTTGAACATTTTAAATTGTGGTTCCCTTGTTCCCATGAAAATTTGTATCCAATGAATATTCATAAATCCACAGTATTCACTTTAAAATTGAAAAGTCCTATATCTTATTGACAATACATTTGTGTAGTCACCAATAAATTTCTTGGTGTTTTCTGTATCTTATTTACAGTATTGGTATATAAAATAAGATTGTACAGTATTACTATAAATATATCACTGTTGGATTGATGATGTTTAACATCACTTTCAGCACTTTTATGCTATACCAAAGTGATCAGTTTTTCATGTTTTTATTGGTGGGTGAAGCCAAGATGCCCCAACAGAACAACTACTTTGGTTGGAAAACTGACAACAGGGGTTTATCTGTGTATTTTGGGAAAAAGGACCCTGGCCAGTTTAGGGAATTTTTTAACGCGGTTTTCAATGAAATTGGGAAAAACAACCAATATACCAGATGTTAGTTTTAGTGTGATTAGTTCATAAAATTATTTTTTGTTGGTGAAAATAAAGTAAGGACTACACCTTCTTTGTTTTTTTAAATATAACAACATGGCATTTCAGTTTATTTGAGTATCAAATTGAAAAAATGAGTTCCAACTTCTTAAAGGATTGTTACATTTTTTTGATTTTGACATGAAAATTTGTGAAATAAAATATTTTAAGTTCTGTATAAAATATATCCTGCTTCTATTTTCTTTTTTATATATCTTTTAGTTTTCAATTTTAGTGTTGCTATGATAGCTGTCACATGTTTGGTTCTTTTCATTTTTTATTTACTGTATTTGATTGACAAACCCGGATTCATATACTTGTCCGTTTCCGGATTTGACCTGGTTTTAGTTTATTCCCACACTTCCTGTTTATTTATTTATGGCAGTCATTGTTTGTCAATGTTGTTTTCATTCAATATGTTTCAACTTGGATTTACACATTACTTGTTGGCGATTTTTTTACATAAAGCTAGCGGTTGAATAAAATAAACATCTCTGTCATGAATAATAAAGATTAAAATGAATTTTGTGATCATTTGGGAATTTTGCTGCCAAAATTGGAAAAATGTAGGGTTTTTGCCGTTGGGAATGGGTCCGAATACCGGACCCTGTGGAATGCTAGAAAAATCCATGGACAATCGTAGTCAATTCAGATTGAGAGTTGAGAGCACCTACATCAGCATTGACAGACTAGTGATACATTAGTTAGACTACTCAGCCACAGAGGCCCTACCATATATATATATATATATATATATATATATCATCTTTCAATAATCTGTGAATAATACAACAGATCATCCTTTTAAATATCCTTTCTAGTAATGCAGGTACAATTCATGAGTTGCGAATGACAAATAAATAATGTCTGAATGTAAATTTTTATACTGTAAATTCAGAAATTATTGCAATGTTTTTATTATTAGGAAAAATGTGACAGGGTTATAATCACAATAATATGAACTTGCATTTTGAAATTTTTTATATGAATTAAACAAGATTTTTCTAAACATCTCAAAAATTAAAATTGCATTTTAGTCTAAAATGATAAAATCGCAATAATATATGCATGCAATAATTTCGGAATTTACAGTATTGCTATAAACTATACACACTATCTTCTCCAAAATCAATAAAATCCTTGGACAAGAGATTAGTGAGTAATTCCATAACAATGAGTATATCATTATATTTATCTTCCTGGTCTTCGTCATATCTATTGCTCAGCACATGTTTACCTGAAAATAAAAACAACCATTCATTTAAATCCTTTATATATATCTTTGTCAACCCGTTAAAATTTTCCAAATTGAACTTCAATTCAAAAGCTTGGTTTTTCTTCTTAGAAAAATAACAAATATACTTATATAGAAAAAAAATACCTGCCAGACAGACATGTACACCTTACAATCATTCAATAAACCAAATAGTGTTGACCTATTGCCTATAGAGTGGGGTGCGCATATTCTCCGGGGACACAATTTCGCCGTTTTATAATTTTGAGTTGTAAATACTTCAAAAGATGGCTGAAATGGATGAAATATGCCGGTAACTAAAATTTTTATAATAAAGATGATTTTATTTTAAACTACCACAAAATTGCAGCACTTACCGCAAAGGACCGAAAAACAGATAACGATTTTCGGCCAATTTTCTGAATGAATAACAAGATTTCAAAGAAGTATTTCTTAGTAAATCTTTGACTGATTGCCCTAAATTTCAATTCTGAACACCTTAAAAATGTCTGCTATTGCCATCTATAATGAAATTGATTTGAAAAATATTGTTTAAAGCTGCAGTTATTTGGGTTTAAATAGATGTATAAAAACGGCGAATATGTGTCCCCCATTGACAAAACATCAGGCAATTTCAAACACCCTTTAATCCAACTTTTCAGATGATTATTTTCAAACAAACACGTTTTCAAGCTTAAAAATATTTTGCATTTGAAGTTATCTTCATATAGAAATATCAGTCTACTTCAAAAACATATAGACCTGAACATAAACTGTGGAAAAAATGGAAAGATATGGCGAAAATGAGTACCCCACTCTAGTACTTGAAAAACAGACAAAAACACAAAAACTTAGAATTGACCAAAGAAACACAAAAATGAGGTCAAGGACAGATGAAACCTGCCAGAATGACATAAACCCATTACATCAATCCATACACCAAAGTGATATTAGTTTTAGGTGTTATAGTTGACTTATAATATTTGAGAAATGAACCTAATCATGTAACTTGAACCTTGATCTGACATAGCTGCGGAACCGTAGCTCTTAGGTCCTTGTGTTATTTTTTGACTATTTGCGGACCATAGATCTATGGTCCGCAAATAGTAAAAAAATAACATAAGGACATAAGAGCTACGGTTCCGCAGCTAAATCTGACACTGATCCATGAAATGAGGTTTAGGTCAGATGAACTCTGGCAGACAGACCTGTAGCGGTTGAAAGCAACCCAAATAACAAATAAAGTTATCCTTTTACTTATTCACATGACAAAATTTTAAAAATTTTTTTTTCAAGCAGTCGCTAAACTATGAAAATGTGGTCAAGGAGAATGGACATATGATTGATGGAAACTTTGTATCATAAGGTATCTGCATATAAGATACAAAGCATACAGGTCTTCTACCTTCTTAAATATGAAGCTTTATACGAATAGTTTACACTGCTGCCACCACCACCAAATAGATGTATTTTTGTGTCATCACAGGAGAGACAAGAACTCTAAAAAGTTAAATGTGCTCAATCAACCATTATAAATGCTGTATAATGTATGTACACGTATATAAATATGTAATGTTCAAGTTATAGGTGGCACTTTTCACAAAATAAAATGCTTGAAGGAAGTAAGAAACATACCTTTAATATTATTGGAATAGGTTTCTATCACAGATAAACTTAGCTCATATAGCTTCCTTGACTTAGCCTGAAAATAGGTAATAATTAAAAATCTTAAAATGTCAAAGAATTGTAAGAAGGATATACTTCAAGACAATATCTGCTATACCATACAAAAAATTAAAGAAATGTTTGGATTATTAATATTGCACTTTCAAAAATCTTTTAAAAACTGAATTTCAATAAGTTTCTATTTAAGAAATAATTCATGAAAGCCATAGATTTGTTGGACATTTATTTACACATGGCGTGGGCTGGACATTCAAATTTTACCCTGAGTTTTTGCTGTTACTGTGTTTTTAATTTATAAGTGTTGTTTTGAACAGCATAAGTGGAAATTGTCAAAATAAAAGTTTTATATGCAAGCAGGGATATCAAAATATGGCAAAACTTTGCCATGTAACATATCTGTTACTTATAAATTTCTGGAAGAACTAAAAAGAGCCTGTGTAGCTCACCTTGGTCTATGTGAATATTAAACAAAGGAAGCAGATGGATTCATGACAAAATTGTGTTTTCGTGATGGTGATGTGTTTGAACATCTTTCTTTGCTGAACATTCTTGCTGCTTACAATTATCTCTATCTATAATGAACTTGGCTCAGTAGTTTCAGTGGTAAATGTTAGTAAAAATTTACAAATTTTATGAAAATTGTTAAAAATTGACTATAAAGGGCAATAACTCTTAAAGGGGTCAACTGACCATTTCGGTCATGTTGACTTGTTTGTAAATCTTACTTTGCTGAACATTATTGCAGTTTACAGTTTATCTCTATCTATAATAATATTCAAGATAATAATCAAAAACAGCAAAATTTCCTTAAAATTACCAATTCAGGGGCAGCAACCCAACAACAGGTTGTCCGATTCATCTGAAAATTTCAGGGCAGATCGATCTTGACCTGATAAACAATTTTACCCCATTTCAGATTTGCTCTAAATGCTTTTGCTAAGCCAAAAACTGCATTTTACCCCCATGTTTTATTTTTAGCCATGGCGGCCATCTTGGTTGGTTGCCCGGGTCACCGGACACATTTTTAAAACTAGATACCCAAATAATGATTGTGGCCAAGTTTGGTTTAATTTGGCCCAGTAGTTTCAGAGGAGAAGATTTTTTTTTAAAGTTAACAGACGACGACTAACGACGGACGCAAAGTGATGAGAAAAGCTCACATGGCCCTTTGGGCCAGGTACGCTAAAAATAAACTATATCTGTTAATATAAAGACAGAACTTTGTGAAGTTCAGCTAATTTCTAAAATTCAACATGCATTGCAGAACTTTGCTTGCAACTTTGACCAATACTTATGGTTTTACTGATTGAATACAATTTAAGAGAAGGTGGTAGGTTGTTGAGTGGAGTGATATAATACTAACCTCTCCCAAGAAACATAACTGTTTCTGTATAACTTCAGAATAAAGTTCTAACACTAATGGCACTACATCTTCATAATTATGATATACATCTGTAAAATAAATGTAACATTGGCACCATTATTTAATCACATATTTCCTCTTTATAAATTTAAACATTAATGTCATCTCTGAAATGGAATGATAAGGAAGGTGGGATATTTTCTGATTTTTTTGTTCTATTCTCACCAAACTTTTACTGTAGAACCAATTTTCTTGGATTGAGGAAAACATTTTATTTTCATAGCTTTATGCTTTCAGAGTCTTGCTAAAGTCTGCAAACAAGCATATAGAAATTTTGTACTTCAGTGAATTTTAAATACTCAAAAATTGACATCACGAATAATGATGAATCCACAGTTACAGATATGTCTGACAGAATGTCTTGTAGCAATGAATGTCACAAATTAATGCAAGCCAAATAAAAAAAAATCTTCAAGACTTGTTTCAAATCAAGACAATTGTTACAGAAACCACATTTGTCTGTTATGGGTATATATTTGAGATGAAAAACTAACCAGTTTAAAATGAATCTGAGATGTCTTTGGTTTTTTTTTAGGTGATTAGGCTTACAGCTCCCTGAAGTTGTCATGTTAAGCAAAATAATCTTAAGTAAAAAAATATTCTACATTAAATCACCATTTGCAAAATTTCTTCAGAAAAACTATAATCTTACCTAAAATTTTAACACATTCTTGTAATAATGGATGTAGGAAATCAAATATTCTATTGAGGTTATCTACCCTTGTTCCCAATGCTACACCACGTACAGATTCTAATAAGTCTATCACTTGTGTTTTGACTCCTCCTGTACAGTACAGTTTTGAAAAGTTTTCTTGACATACTATTTTATAAAATCTGTCATGTAATGATCCCAATATCTGAAATATATATATAACATAACACAAAGCATATGTTTCAAATATCAAGCAACTTACTATATTTTACTGTTAGAGCATAAGTATGCATCAGAAATTCTAACAGTATACCATCAAATACCTTTCCTGTTTTGTACTGGACTAACAAGCTGAGCCAGATTTTTTATGTGCTAGCTTAAAAAATAGTCGACAGGAGAGAGTTTACCTATCTGGATACATTTTTTTCTGACTCTGAGCCAATCAGTTTTTGTTGTGCTCATGGTTGACAAAGTACTGTGACTTATAGTTGTTAACCTATGCGTCATTTGGTCTCTTGTGAAGAGTTATCCCATTGGCAATCACACCACATCTTCTTTTTTATATTAACAACACATCTTAGCAGAGAAGCCACAAATAAAAGTCTTTTCAAAGACTCAAGTGGAACTCACAACCTCTGGCACAAAAGGGGAGGTTGATACAACGAGAACACTGATATATAAGATTTTATATTGTTTTGATTAACTGTTTGATTGATTGATAGTTGGTGGGTGCACTTGGTTAACCACACTTTAAGTAGTCGGAGAAGCTGGAGTGCCCATAGAGAACCACCAAGATTCTGGAGGAAAACTGAATTTGAACACACCTGCCACATGTAGTGTTCAAACTCACAACCCCAGTGTTGAGATTCTAGTGTAGTTGAACTACTTATACCACTTGTTTGTCATATCTTGTTTTTTAAATTACTTTTAACCTTTTTTGTCATCAATTTTATAACTTACACAATTCCAATATTGTTCTTTCCATGTTTCATCTTTGACCCCAGATCCAGCCAATACTAAAGCTCTTAACAAACATCTACGGCTATGAGATGGAAGACAGTTGTAAGGAGGCTGATGATTGGCCTCTTCTTTAGCTAATGTCCATAGATGCTCACACTTTGTTACATATTCAGCTCTGTAAAATAAACAGGAGTATATAATAACAAGCCTCTCTTTTCAATTCAGAACCTTTAACAAATATATCAATTGTTTAACTCAACTTGACACCAATTTCACACAAACAAAAATTGAAATTAGAATACCGGTAACTGAAGATTCAATTAACATAGTTCAATTTTTATTTTTAATAACTTGATGGTTACTTTTCTTTACAGTTATCTATCTTGTTCTTAATGTGAAGTTTAAAATAATTTTTTTTGCGAATTGGAACCTTGGAGTATTAAACCTATTTTTTGTCTTAATGTACGAAAGCGTCTTGATATTAATACACCTTATCGCTATTCCTGGCTGACCCGAGAATCTTTCCCACTTGAACTATTGACATCATACAACAATCACTTTTCCATTATGCATCAAAATTTAATGTGAACCTGTGTGATGTCCAGTAATGGCCAACAAATAGCGATAAGGTGTATTACCCTTCTCTGCTCTACACAATAGACTTACTTTGATTTGTTTTCCACTAGAGAAACGAGCAGGTCAAGGGAATCCTTTAAAACATTGTCTTCTGATGTCCAGGCATTTAAATTACACATAATACAATTAAAAAGGAATGATATCACCCACTGGGCACCATCAGCATCACGACCAAAGGAAGACAGGAGGGCATGACTGACCTAAAAATAGAATAAAAATGATATCACCCACTGGGCACTATCAGCATCTCAACCAAAGGAAGACAGCAGGGCACGACTGACCTAAAAATAGACATTTAATTTACTTATAGCAATCTTACTTTTTTGGAAAGGTTATAAGACACTCTTCTGGACACATAGCACATTAAATATGATAATGTTCTTCAATTGAACAAGCACAGATTAAACCTGGAATTAGGAAAACAGATTACATCATGTGCAACAATAGCTGAACATATTTTTTATGAAAGAGAAATTCACAGGTATTGCAATAAGATCAATACTATTATTATGAATATAAGACAGCGTTTCATTATGGCAAAAGTTATTGACCATCAATATATTAAAAAATTACAAAACAGCTATTATTCTAACATTGTACTAAGATGAGTACACTTGTGGTTTGATTTGATTTGTGTTGCTTTATTAGTTGCTGATGTATAAAAAGACATGAGACAGAATGTGTCTACATGCTTGTATCTTTTATTATTTTCACAGTATTCGTTTCCTTGTCTGTAATGCTATTATCTAAATTATCACATCATTTGTGGCTCTATTCTGTTGTTTCATTTCCTTATAATTGACGTAAGTCACACATCTAATATTCATTATATATATTATCATTGTTTCATTCAAAGCAACATTAATATTTTAAGCTATAAACAACAGTCACAGAACTGGTACATTTTTACAGACATGCATGTATTCATATATCAACACTATCAACAGTAACAATGTTTCATATTTAAAATACATGTACTTTGAACAGTACCAATACTTAATAAGAAGTTTGAATATATATATATATATATATAATTACACACTATTACTGGATGTAGGTTGATTGTCACATGATTGTCACATGTTCACTGTGACAAATATGCATGATTCATTCATGGTGATTGCATGCTTATCATGTCTGGCACATTTACTTATGTATTTATGAAATTATACAGTGTGCTAATGATACAAAAATTCCAATAGTCCATACCCTAAAATGTTCACACGTTAACACAAATTCTAAGAAATGTTTAAATATTGGGTATTGAGAGTATAAGAAATGATCTTGCAAAATCATTTTTTTAATTTAATCAGGATGTAGTTGTATTCAGGAAAGTTAGGCTTCAATTTTCATATATTTATCTACTTTTATCTTTGGTTTTGATTGTTATAAAGACAGAGCAGTAATCATTCATTGAACAAATTGTCAAAAGATAACTAGTCTTGCTATTTTTCATCCTGTCTGAGCATTTGCAGTTATAACTTGATATGTCGGGTATCATAAAGATAGTATTTATTTTGATATTATTCACTTGTCACACTATCCCATACTTTAGTGCTAATCTCTATGTTGCATAAAATATCATTAATTTTCAGTAAAACCAACAAGAATACACTGTAGGAGAGGTACTTACAAGGCAGATAGTTAGACAAACAGCTTGCTCTTCAAAATTTGCCAGCTAAGGATATGTTTCAGAACTTTTTGTGCAAGTTATAATGTGATTCACTTCAACCATGTTAAGATTTGCATGCAAGGAATCCAACAAATTACATGCCGTCTTACCCACTGCTCATGACTATCTGACATTGATTTACTTGTTAAATTAGAGGGTACCTGGTATTTAATTAAAGATAAACTGTATATAATATGCTATCAAATCATTCAGATTGCTTTCCGTTCAGTTTTAAGAAGAAAAACTTCCAAGTCAAACACAAAAATTACACTCTAAAAGTAAAGAGAAAATGAAAGACAAGGGCCCAAGTATTGACAGTAGTAGATAGATTAAATGAAAAAATAATAATAATACTTTTGAACAGCTGACTTGATAAGATTGAGTAATTCTTCAACCTTAATCTTCCTATAGTAATTTAATAATTCAAATTTTGACGTGTATTTCTTTGAGATCTTCAATGAAATAGAAAAGACAAAAAAACTCTCCTTAAATACATTTAGGGAATAATTCAGCAAGAGGCTTAAAATTTTATTCTTATGTCATTTCCTCTTTTTACTATTTTTTATCATCCATCTGAGTGATGATCTGACTAAGAACATTTAGATACTGTGTAGGATGTTAAACTAACTAACAAAGCTTTTATAGTAATCTGTATGAATAATTATTACTTTTGTAGAATCTAAGTTTATATCATCCTTACATGTGCATAGTAATTTTCATCCGGCAGTAGATATGACCTTGACCATCGATGTAAGAACCACATGGTTGTACTGATTAGCTGTGGACTAATATATCCCGTCAGTTTGGCATCCACAGCTCGTCTTTCTACTTCACATAAACGGAATACACCCGACACTAACCTGGAAAGATTACAGTCAATATTTTCAAAACAATAAACATTGTTAACACAAAGAATGGCCATCTTTGATGAAATATATAAATCTGAATAAAACACCTAAATACCACTCACATACTGATCAAATGTTAGTTAAATTTACTGAAAAAACTTTATCAAACTTCAAATAAACAAATAAAAATAAAACTGTAACTAGTTTATTCAATCTTTAAAGACTATACACAACAACAAAAAATTACAACTGCTTTTGTATATATGTCAAAATCTCTAATCAACGTCTATTCCACAAATCCATGTCCAATCGGATGTAACAATTTCAAGTCAAAGTCTTATTTTTTTACCATCTGATCGATGTTCAATATGATTAAATCATTGTTTCCACTTTAATAGATATAAGATACATGTGGTATGAGTGACAATGAGAAAACTCTTCATCCAAGTTACAATTTGTAAAAGTAAACCATTATAGTATGGGTCTTCAACACAGAGCTTTGTCTGACACCAGACAGCAAGCTATGTTGATTTATTTTTTATGAAGTGATTGTTAAATTTTGTATAATGCTGCCTAAATGACAAGTTGTATTTTATTCATTTTTTTATACATTACAAATTCTAATGATTTCATTGACCAATGAAAAGTAGCGACAAAGAAACAAAATGTTGTCCCAAAGATTCAACTAAAACAAAATAACAAGCATGAGTAAATGACAACACAGACAAAAAATTTCATAGACATTAACATTTTGTGTGGACAACTTGGATCCACTCAATATACTTAGTCTAAATTTCTTTGATTCTTATATGAATAAGAACTACAAATAAGTCATATTGACTTATTTGTAGTTCTTACTTTGCTGTACATTATTGCAGTTTACAGTTTATCTTTATCTATAATAATATTGAAGATATTCGACAAAAAACTGCAAAATTTTCTTAAAATTACCAATTCAGGGGTTGCAACCCAACAACTGGTTGCCTGATTGGTTTGAAAATTTCAGTGCAGATAGACCTTGATCTATCATACAATTTTACATCATTAGATTTGCTCTAAATGCTTTAGTTTTAGATATATGAGGCAAAAACTGCATTTTACCCCTATGTTCTAGTCTTAGCCATGTCGGCCATCTTGGTTTGTGGGCAGGGTCATCATACACATTTTTCAAACTCGTACCCTAAAAATAATTGTGTCCATGTTTGGTGAAATTTTTCTTAGCAGTTTCAGAAGATTTTTGAATATTACAAAAATTTACAAAAAAATGTTAAAAATTGACTATAAAGAGCAATAACTCCTTCTTTTAATAAAAGTATAAAAAAATTTTTTTTTATAAATTTTGATAAATATTTTTTTTTCATTTGTTAGACATTTTTTAAAAGGCCCTTAAAATCATTTGTCAATTCAATTGTTTTTCTATTATGAAGTAAAATTGGACAATGAGTTGATAAACTTACCTAACTACACCATCTGTATGTTGTTCTGCTCCAGGTATGGAATCTATCCTTTCATTAGGAGATGACAGAACTTTGAGCGTTGTATCTATGTTCACATCTTTTGAAGTTGAGATAGTATACTCCATAATATCTGGAGGAATCATGGGAGTTTCTCCTTCAGATTCTATTGTTAGTACATTAGCTGTAAAAGAAATAATGAAACCTTGATACTATTTGAAGATGATCATCCTTGTAATGAAGATCAGCCATTTTCTATGTATCTAAAGCAGAAGGTTCTATTTAGTTTTCTAGCCATAATATGTTCTAGGCTTAGTATGTGTCAGTGTATAAGATTTAACAATGATATAAACATGATGAAAAACTGGCATTCTATGCAGAAATCATTTTTTTTATGGTTTTGTTGGTATATCAATAAAATAAATTCCATAAAATGATATTAAACACAAATAGATGAAATAATTTGTAAGTGCTATAATCCAACTATATGGATGTATGACTATTTGATATATGTGAAACTTCAAAAGTGTGTTGGTTCTGGCGAGATACACGGCCCTAAGGAGGTCAAAGACTATTTTCTTAACTATTTGATATGTTGGAAAGACTTGAATTTTCAAGAATAAACTTTCATGTAGATTGGTAAAAGAGACATACTAGCAACAAGAATAATCCAATGAAGATCTTCATATAAAACTGTAAGATAAGATGTATCCATAGATACATCATGGCCTTCAGCAGCAAATTGTTGTAATCTTTGTAATTGGCCATGTAATCGTGAAATTCTATCTTCTAAAATCCTGTAATAAAATAAGGTTTGTCATTATATATGTTAACAGGTAAACAGGAAATTTTATTTTACACAACTTATATATTCTGTTATAATGACATGTTTGTTTATTGCTGTTGCTATACAATAAAAAAATATATATTTCTGACAATATGTTAAAGTGGCTTATAAATACCATCTATTATCTTGTTAAATCGTAAGTTTTGGTATGGTACCAATTAATAAGTGACTTACTTCGATAGTAATGGTATACTGTGGTATGGTACCATTCTAGCCAAGGTACCAATACAACACAACACATCACCAAATCTTTCTCTGTCGTCCTCTTCAATCTCATCCACATCACTATCCTCCAGGGCAGCATCCATTCCATCCTGTAATCACAGATATTAAAAAGATAATTGATGATTCTTCAAACGAGCTATTATCTCATTCAAGGGGTGTTGGTGTTTGGTGTTTTAATGCCACTTTTAAGCCCCATCTTTGGGCTATTTCGTGGCGACTAGTTTTATTTGGTGGAGGAAGCCAGAGTGCCAGGAGAAAACCACTGATATTTGATAGGAAAACTGACAATCCTAGTCAATTAAGATTGGAGTCAAATGCACACACACGAGAGGGGTTCAACTTCACAACCTCAGAGTTGACTGGCTAGTGATTTCAGATGAGTTGTTGCAAACAAACAACACTGAGTTTGAATGACCAATAGTAATATGTTTATTGCTATTTTCCTAGGAAATGTCAATGACATAAGTTTAGGATATTGTACATTCTCCTTTCACTCAAATAACATGATATAAAAATCTATCACAACAAAAGTTCAAAGAAAACTTTTAGAAAACAGCAATACATAATGTTGGGTCCTCTTATACCTATCTCACAATAATTCACAAACATGGATTTTTTTATCAAAATTTGCCTTTTCTTTGTCTTGATTTTTATAATAGCATTACCCTATTAATTTTAGGTATCTTTCGCCTTTTTTCACTCTAGATTTGTCTTAAATCATGTACTGGTACGTACCTGAGTCCTAGTGCCCTCTGGACCACTGATATGACACTGTATATATGTGTTAAACACTTCTATAGCCTTGGGTTTCAGAGAATCAACACTTATATCCTTCATTTTGTTGACTAACTCCATCCAAGATTCCAGCATGTATTCATAAGCTTCCATATAAACAGTGTCATCCTTGTGTAACTAAAAAATAAAATATAATTTTGTTCCAATGATTATTTTAAATATACTGTTGTAAGTATTTCTTCATGTAGATGGAAGAAAATTTCAAACACAATAAAATAGAAAACTTGCTGTATTTTATGTGGAATCAAAATGCTAATCAATGTTGGAGACTAAGCAAAAACTTTAAATAGAATACCATCATTAATGCCTGATTCTTTGAGTTGTGGTAAGTTTTTCAGTATTTAGTGTGTTTTGTTACATGTAATATAAACTTGTGTATCATTTCAATTTCATATACTGTGAATTTTTTTTTTGTTGGCCACCAATTTTCATGAAGTTTATAGATATGGTGAACAAGGAATTCAACTGTTCAACTAAGTGCAAATATCTATGAAAATATATGTTTTCCACATTATACAGAACACTTTTAACCAACATATCATCTTCCTGTATTTGAAGATTAAAACAAATCTGAATTGAAAACTTCTACTTTAAATAGACATATAAAATCTATAAATGGTATCAAAAAGTGCTATTTAAACTTACTGCCTCCTCCATTGTAGCCGATCTTCCCATTGTACAGGTCTGGTGTGTAAGATTGTGTAGAAAACTTTCCATCATTTCAGATGGTATACTCATAAAGGTTGCAGCAGAGAAAGTATTGACCACATTCTTAAATGTGTTGGCTATACCTAGGTTCTCAAAATCCTGTAGTTCAATACTGAAATACAACAATACACATGAATAACAATTATTCTGTTCAATTTATTCACAACTTGAATAGACTCATGACCATTAAATCTTAACACAGTATTGTTGACAATTGTATGTTGAATTTCTAAGATGTCTTATGTTCATTGGTGTTTTTGGACTATTTTCTCATTGCTCTTTACCAAATACATGTATCTACCTCTATAACGAATATTCATTCATTTCTGTTTCATTTTGATTTAGGTAGTTATTTTTTTAAAACCTTTTATGAAAGGTAAGGACCAATTTTGGCCTCAATTTTGGCCTCAAATTTCAGGTTTATCTAAAGAAAGATTTGGAACATTTTTTAAACACTTACGTGTCTATTACAATTGATTCAATTAGTTTATGGGAAAGATTTTAACTGATTAAGTCATTAAAAACGCTATGATTCAAGCTTAAATATGAAAAATCTATCAAATATGCAAAAAATCGTCACTTTTCAGATTGTTTTTGTCAAAAATGCGTGTTCATCCTCAACCTTTATTTTTGTTTTGTATCATCATCAAATACAACTAACATTTCAATATTTTGAATGAACACAAATGCGGCCACATTCATTTAAGATGGAAACCGTCTAAAATTTAACTAAAATGCTAAAACTGTGAAGATTTCAGTTATTTAGCATGACTTAATGATGTTAGTACCTGATATATGTGCATTGTATTGTCAAACACAGCCCATATTTATGAAGCAGAAGAATTCTTCTTTCCAATAAATAGCTAAAAGATTACATTTTCACATTTTGGTAATACTGCTATTTTTTTGGGCCAAAAAGGGGTCTTACCAAAGCTACTCCTTTAATCTTACCTGGCTAACATTGGGAGAAATGCTCCAAGAAGAAAAGCCAAATACTGGCACTTAGATTTGTCATCAGGAAATACTGGTCCATTCAGTGAAGCTAACTGAGATATACATTGTAAACAATGATTGGCCATATCTGAATTGTAACGGACTCTCTTATATATCTGAAACAAAAGTTTAAATTTCATTGATAATTTGGTGAACATCAAGTCTTGAAATCAGAGTGCCTTTTAAAAATTTATCACTTAGTAGTAAACATCACTGAATTTATAATTCCAGTTCCAAACATCTGAATATACAAATTATCTTTTCATTAGACCACAATGTACTTTTGTCAAAAGTAAGAGAATTACTTTAAAATTCAGAAATATCTAAATCATTAATAGACTTAAAGTCATAAGAAACGAGTGACTGGTGAAAAATAATGTTTATCCAATTCTTGAACCAATGCATGTATATATCAAAAACTTAGTACTCTGTGCACGATTTTATCATTTTACGCAAATATATCGTATAATCGTCAATTTTTTTTTCTATCTGTCTGTCATGATTTAACAAATATGGCTACTCATTAAATGCTGTGTTTTGAAGCCGAAGTTTACCGATTGTCACCTTATAGTAAATAATCAACAAAAAGCATGGGCATTTAGCACGTGTTTAACATATACAATCAGGTGATTGTTAATTTTAATGACAGATTCATGCGTATTGCTATCACCGGATTTTCACGAGGAGGGTCACGCTTAGGTCACTATGCATACGGAAAATATGTCGGCGAATTGCTTCCTGGCAGCAAGCAATTAAAATTAAGTAAACTTCTTCTAAATGTGGACAAATTAAAGAATTTTCCTCAGAAAAAAGTATATGTACATAAGTTGTATAATGAAAACTATCCATTTAGTTTTAAAAAACATGCATATTTTTTTTTTAATTTGAGGTTTCATATGACTTTAATTAATTTTACTCCTCAGGATTTATGCAATGTAAAATCCATAGAAATTTCATAGGCATGCTAGTATTTCATTTTTTTACTAACAGAACAATGTTATCCAATTATAGAATATAATACTAAAACAAGACTATTTACCAATGTACCCAGTAAAATTTTTGGTGGTTTAATAACAAACTGTTTCATTTTTTACTAACAGAACAATGTTATCCAATTATAGAATACTAAAACAAGACTATTTACCAATGTACCCAGTAAAATTTTTGGTTGTTTAATAACAAACTGTCTTAAAAGATATTTAACCTAGACACACAATCGTTATATTTATCTAGAAAGAAATAGTTGAGAAATGTTATTATTAGCGAATCAGATTACATTTGGATATAAAAATGTACTAACCTTAAAGAACAATTCTACAACAGATTTATCCAACAGAGTATCCCTCCAATTCTCATTGGGTTTCAGAGGTACATTCTGGTTCATTTCAAAAGAACCAATATGCCTTCGGACTATTGAAATTCAGTTAAAGAAATTAAAGTTCAGACATGTCTACATCATTACATATGTAAAAATTAATTAGAAAATTCCTTCATCTATGAAAATATAGAACGCCATGGCTCTGCTAACAAAAATAATGTCACAACAATTTTGAACAGATTGAAAAATGGACATTTTCCTATAACCAGTACCCTTTAGACTTAACCATTGTAGTGTTTGGCATATTTTTGCGAAAGAATGTAAGCAATATCACAAATACACATATCTACTGTTCCTTTCATCAAATCAAAGGATACAGACTTTGGGAGTGAATTCCCAACACAATACATGTTCTGATATCGACAATAGTCTGTTTAGTACTGCAGTTGCCTCCCTTGTTATTGGTTCTGGTTGTCTCTCAAGTTCATTCATGACTTGTAAAGCAAACTGGAATACTCTTTTTAAGTCCTTCTCCTGAAATTAAGTAGAATTATTTATTTTTCACAACTAATATTCTTAAATGAAATTTTATTAACGTTACTTTGAGTAAATATGTAGATATTTCTTTAAATTGAAGTAAAAAATATACTGATGATATCCGACACAAAAAACATAATTTGGAGGCATAATGAATTAAGATCACAGGTCTGTTGTACTGTGTTGTATTTTGGTCATTTCCTGTTATCCCTTACTATGTCTTTTTTTTTTTTGTCATTTTAAATATTGCAAAACATAAAAATGTTCCTCATTAAAAAAATATAAACTGAAACGGAAGCATATTATTGGTAGGATTTCATATACCGGTAATTATTATTACCTCAAAGGCTCTTTTGCACTTGGCATGAAATTCCCATGTGAAACCCACACTACTGGTCCTACTGGAACTAGAGTACTCATTAAGTAGAGCTGTCAGCATAGAACAGGCAACTAGTTGCTGAAAACAAATCATATTTATTTAGAAATTGATTTGTTCAAATCAAATAACTTACAATAAAATCACAGTTATAAAAAAAAAATAATACTTCAAGACAGCTTATTTACTTCAGTAGAATCATGTGCAAAATACATGTACAAATAAATGACTGCTCCTGGAATTATATCAGTTTTGCTTTCCATCAGGTTTTAGTTTTTTCAAAAGAAACAACAATTTGATAAAGTTAATATTTGTTATTTTGGTTTAATTAAATGAATCATATCCACTATGTTAAAGCTTTGAACAACAAGTCACTGAATAAATTTACACATTGTCACCTGAACAATATTGGTAAATGACTCTTATAAAAGTATCATTACCATTAACCACCAGGTTAGGGACGACATCAAAAGATCGATGTAGGATAAAAAACTTAAATCAAATAGTTTGGGGGTGGGGGGGTTAAACTTCTGCAAGTTTTGTATATCTAAAATCGATTTTTACATATATCCCTATTGGTAAATCAATGTTTCCCAAATTAAGTTCAGAGGGGGGGTGGGGGGTAAGTGAAAAAACTATGTGAATTTAGTTTTTTATCCTACATTGAACTTTTGATGTCATCCCTTAGTGACCTTAAATCATCTGGTTCATTATAGTAACATTACCCCTAGTCACCAAAGTGGTGGCCTCTAACCACAGGACTCACCATGGTAACATTACCATAGTAAAAAAAAGTGACCTCTAGTCACATGACTCACAATAGTAACATTACCACAAACTAACTGATTGGTGACCTTCATTCACATGACTCACCATATGCATGGTTATATGACCTCTAGTGACCAGATCGGTAACCTTTAGACACATAACTCACTATGGTAACATTACCCCATAACACCAGAGTGGTGACCTCAAGTCACATTACTCACCATAGTAACATTACCACTAGCCACTAGATTAGTGACATCTTGGAAGAGACTGTCGCAGCTAGCTCCTTTAATGTCTATAGTTCCTCTCTTTAGTATAACAGCCACTGTCTGTAAAATCTGTTCTCTAGCATAACTTTGTAATCTGTAATCAAATGCTATTCATTAATACTTGGTTTCTACATTCTTTTGACATTCGATATAAACTTGGACACTTTATAATCAAATGAGACTGTTCTTCAATGATATATTAATTTAAAAACATTATATTATGCTCATAATGACATTGTAATGCAAAAATGCAGTTACAACAAAATATTTTAGACTTTTTGCTTTAATTTCTTACTTTGTAACGTTGTTCATAAAGATTAATTGCCTTGAGCTGCTGCTGTAATGATGCTCCTTGATTTTATACATATCATTTTTAAAGTTTATGTGTCATGATTTAGTTATAAATGTGTTAGATAAGGTTTTACAAAAAATTCTGAAATAAATATGTAGTGTAAACTTGGATGATGCTTATAATTTTCTGTTATATTGCAATTAAAACCAGTTAACATATTATTCATTTAAATGTTAGTGTCATTTTGACTATGTAACCCAGGAGTTAAATTTTGTGTATGAAAAAAACAGAACTTTCTGCAAAAAGATCTTTCATAAGACTTACAAAATATGCTGTGTAATAAAATGTAACAGAAATGAACGAAGAGCCTCAATATCAGTAGCTTCCAGTAAAGCCCATTCTCTAATGACACTCTCCTTTATTGTTGTCGCTGCTTGGAACAGGACATAATCACATTTACTGTTTTCTATAAAACAAATTACAGATTATTAACAAAACACAACTTGAGATTCAGATATTGATTCTCCATAGTACTCTGTCTATGCAAAATAGTTGGAAGAGGACATAATCGGATTAACTGATTTCTAAAAATAAAATAATGGAAAATTAACAAAACATTAGTGCATTCAGATATCTAAACTTTGTATTACTCTTGTTCAAATAAATCAGAGAGAGTTTTAATAAATGCCATTGTAAAAAAGGTCAGATTGAAATATGTTTGTTTGTATGTATAGACAGTCAAGTCAATAACACTTTAAGACACACGCTTTATCTGCTGTATATGAAGACAGACAGCAATTGAAACTGGAAATTTGGACTGCATCTGTACATATCTTATAACATGACTTACCTAAAATATACTTGCATATATTGTATGGCAACTTAGTTTTCCTGAATTCCAGTATTACATGCTCTGCTGCAATTCTCTGTTCTGGTGTTACAATATTTGGTGCTGCCTTAAAAATAAATCATGGCTGTAATTAATATAGATTCCATATCAAAATATCAAATTACAAATATACCAAGAAATTTGTTTTGTACACACAAATAAAAATTGCGGTTTTTATCCAACGCAATCGTAGGTTTAAATGTTGTTTTCAATTTAGACTCATTATATGCTTTTATTTGGGCTTGTATTATAATTTGCCTTCGGTGTTTTCATGTTCTGTTCAACATATTACAACTCTTTCAAAATTTAAAAGTCAATCCTAAATTGAGATAAATTATATGGCCTTCCAAATATTGTTTCAATTCCTAACATCACTGAAGAGACTTTAATTATCAAAATAGGTATGGTGCACAAATTTTGCACCTCATGTTTGCAGTATACATGTACATTGTACCATTATTTCTGCAAGTTTATTGTTTTGTGTTTGCCACTCACTTAGATCAAACGAACAGAAAATAATGAAAAATGAGCAAACCAAGGCAGGATTTATATAGATTCTAGCCCCAGGCTGACACTCTGCCTTAGACACAACAAAGTGTAGCATCCATTTTTGATGGGCAATAATCCACTTTTTTTATACCATATATCTACATCTACATCGTACGACGATCCATCAGCACATTGATGACTATACGTCGGTGCATCGCAAACAGACACTTAATAAAATATAATAACTAATGAGTGCAATAATTCAAAAATAATTTTGTGCAAAAACAAAACAAAAACTAACACATTTACATATTTACAAACAGGTTGGATATCTAAATATACTGACTCTGGATCAGTATTTTAAACTGATCCAGGGAGTTAACACTGATGACATTTTGTGGAAATGAGTTCCACAGTACAACTGTGAATGGAAAAAAGCTGCACTTGAAGTAATCTGTTCTTGTGCTAAATGTTTGGTGTTGTAATGAATTAGTGAATCTGGTGTTTTTGACTGGCTGTGGTAAAAGGTAAAAGTTTGGGTCTACTGCAATGAGATGGTGTGAGATTTTGAACAGCATAGTTACTCGATTGATGTTTCTGCAAGTTTTAAGTGATTTCCATAGAAGATGGTCAATCATGGAAGTGACACTACTGGTGTTGTGGTACCTGTTGGTGATAATAGTGTGCTGCCCTTCTTTGTACTTTTTCAATGATGTTTTTTGTTTTTGGGTGTGAGGTGACCAAACTGAAGAGCAGTATTCTAAATTCGAACATACCATGTATTCTTCAGTATTGAAGACTTGTTGACCTTAAAGAAGAAGAAGACCATGGATTTGTATGCCAAACTTTTTGTTTCTTCCTTGTTTATTTTTAAGTTTCTTTTAAGAAAGCCTAAGATCTTATTTGCTTTTGCAGTAATGTTGTTGATATGTGTATCCCAAGACATGTGAGAAAGGGCGATACCGAGATATTTGCAGTGCTGTCGGATTCTAAAATGTGGCCTTTTAATACATAGTCATGTTTGAATGGCGACTGTGATCTTGTCACAGTGAGAGAGTTGCATTTTTCTGGATGGAATTGCATACCCCAAGTTTGTTCATTGTTCTTACATCCAACAGTTCCTGCTTGTATCGCAAAAATACAGTTGGAAATTAGAATAATCTAAGACTACATGTAAGTATGGGCAAATCTGCTATGCATATGATATCCATGTAGCCTTTTTTTGTAGAATTATCCTGATAATCCTAAAGTTAAAATTTAAGATTTTTTTTTCAAATAATTCAATCTTCGAAAAACCTTAAGACCCTAGCTTTTCATAAAAAAATATTTGCTTTCACAAATTTCATGAATTTGTCAGTTTTTCATTATGTTCATGTTCGTGAAAGTTTACAGTCCTAAAACTAAAGGCATTTTTACTGGCTTGGATCGTAGAGCTTGCGGTAAAACGAGAAGAATGAAATATGAAACCATGTTGAATATATTGACAAAATTGTAAGAGAAAATAATCCTTAGTAAGAGTACCAAAACAATTTGACTAGCATGTTCCAATTCTCGAGTGATTTTTTCCGCCATGCTAAAACGGAAACGGAAGTTACAAAATAATATTTTTCCCACACGGTTTAAGATGGAATAAATTCCGGAAAATCTGACATTTTCTAAATAGGTTAAATTTACCCATTTTAAATAAGTTGAAACTGACTCAACTATTTACTGTGTAAAGTTCAAAAGATTAAGACTGAGTAAGAAAAAGAAAAGACTTAATTTGATTTAAAGGTAAACAGATTAAATTTATCATTGAATGTAAAATAGAATTTCTTTTACTTCAAGGTGAACATAAATTCCTTATGTAAAGCAAACCCTAATTGGTGTCTTTAATTCTTATACATAACATACACATTTGTTGGTAAACTAAGTATAATATGAAACAAAATAAAAACCATCTACAAGAAGAAGAAGGATGAAGAGGAAGAAGATGTTCCATATGATGATCGATGATATGAACTTTCTAATTTTAAGGCCAAATTAGAGTTTTGACCCCCTAATTTCACGGTCCACTAAGCATAAAAATTATAGTGCTAGTGGGGTATCCGTGTACTTTGGAAACATTCTTGTTTTGTTTTGTTGGTTTTGTTTGGGGGGGGGGGGGGTGTAGGTCAATAGCTAAGCGCAAACGTACTGGTTTTTGTTCCAATATAATGGTTAGGCAAGGCGGACAAGGGATGAAGTGTTGTATCTCCAAGGATTCTTAGGGTACGATTTACATGTCCATAGTCCTTAAATCATTGATTCACCTAAGGAATCGCATACATGTAATTATACAATCCTTGATTTATAATATGATGATTTGTAGAAAAAGAAAAAACTGAACAGATTATGGGCTTACTTTTTTTTGTTGCCCTTGATGAATCTGACATTTTTAAATTGTTTTTCTTTTTATATATTTCGAGTTAACAAACAAAATTCTGTTCAGATTAACTTTGGCCTTTTATTCATAAATGGTTTCTTTCGGGTGATTTTCTTCTTTCGTCATTTTATGTATGGTAGTGCTTATCATGTATAGCCGTCGTCATGTCTTAGAACTCTCGAGAAGTTTGACGTCTTAAAAGATGCAGCAATGAAAAAATATGCAGGACATAGCCGTAGGCTCTCTGATTGATCAAAATAGAATCTTGCAAAGTTTAATGGGATTCCTGTAGATACTTGATTGCCTATGCCATCACAGACGGCAGAAAGTGGAAACACTCGAGTCAACGGCAATTTTGCGACCAGAGTGTATGCAGAAGAATTCACATCGAAGGGAATGCGTTCAAAAAGCAACCGCAGCTAGAAAAAAAAAACTGTTAGGGAGACCGATCTTAGATAGATATACAACACTGAGGACACAATTAAATGGAAATTAAAAGCTTAAACAGAAAATTGAATATCAAGCAACCAAATTCGATATGTCAAGAGTGTGGTGTAAACTAAAATGTTTAGCAGTTACAAGTTTCTGTTCCTCAATTGGCGCCAATCATGTTGCTTCGACACGGAATGGTTATACATATACAATTACACATCGTCTTCATTTAACAACAAATAATATACATATGCGTATGTATAAAGGAAAAGACGGGGTAAGTTCTAACAAAGCAGGAACTCGCACTGGACTAAAAGAATGAAGATAAGTTGGTGTTTATACGGCTCAAAAACGATTCCTTAAACCTTAGACAAGGCGTTTTGGAATTCCAGTAAAAAAAATAGAAAGTAAAACGAAAGGTTTTTTTCGTACTCAAGTACATGTGTCTTTTTAAGGTTAAGTTTTGAGTTAGTCAGCGTTATTCATGTGTTCACAAATATATTAACACAATTGAACTATAATTCCAAAATACACCCACTCTAGCTACCCCTTGATGACCAACGCTGAAAACGCCCAAACTTTTACGTAAGTACATATGACCAATATATGTGCACTTTAGTCACTAATAAATCAAAATAGGACCTACATGAAATTGACTCCCACATCATATCAGTTATTCATTCAATCATAAAGGTTATAAGCTAATCATTAATTTTTAATGCTGCATCTATATCAAATATTAGTAAATTCACTATAAATACACCCGATTATACTATAGATGCATGAGGGTCGGGATGGGCTAAACAGTTTAGAGAATAATGGGTAAAAAACTAAAGGATTGTGAAAAATGAGGATGGGCAATGAAGTGTGGCGAATATTCGGGTGCTCAATTATAGAGAATATAATTAACAGTCTAAAAAAATAAAGAACACACTCCCCCCCCCCCCAAAAAAAAAAAAAAATCAGACCCTCGTATGTAGATTAACATCATCGTGGGGCTATATTGCTTTCGACATCTTATCAAAAGGTGATTCCTCATAATTTGCAAGATTTTCATTTTTAAATGCAAATCTCGTCTTTTAATATTTTGTTAAACATAAAAAAAAATGAAAGGAAATTAAGTTCTTTTGTCCTGGCTGATAGGCCTGCAATCTATTTCTGATCTTCATTGGCGTGCTTAATGATACTTTCATACTTCAACTTTAGTTAAAGATACTTTAAAACATAGTCTCAGTGAGTTATTCAATCAAATCAAATTAAAATTTGATTCTCGACTATTATTTGAAGGGCAATAAAACAGTCGTTGAGTCGTTATCGCATATTTGACAACTTTTATGTATATAAAAACATATTCTTTCAGTTCATTTATACGTAATTGTCCATAAACTTCAACAAGATGTGCGACCACCCATATGCCGATATTCATTTCATTCCAGATTTACAATTATGTATGGGTTGATTTTTTACATTGCGCACTGAACTATATAAAATATATTCTTTTAACAATCCCAAACAAATGGTAAATAAACGCGAAGCAAAAAATCGAAAAGAGATCCATAAATCATCTATAGCATTATCTATTTCTTTTTCTTAAGTAACTGAATTTGCAGACAATCAACGACTTATATATACTTGAAAATAACCTTAAAAAATCTGTTCGTATTAATTGATTTTTAAAATGGTATGTCATTGCATCCGTATATACTACAGTCTATGGTAGAAGCGAATCGATAAAAACTTTTCTTATATCACATAGCAATATTGTCTAATATCAATTGTAAATATGCAGACATATATTAGAAGCAAACGTTTATGTCCGTGTAAAATTTGAAGTGCTGTGTTTTTCTCATATACATAAATATACAAATGCTATTAGTTTTAATATCAATGCGATACTTTTAAAATATCATAGCGGTGTTTTTGTTATATCAATATTAGCATTTATTAGTATTAATATTTGACTGCTGTACCCATATTTTGACAATTTCACCTATAATGTCTGTTTGTTCACGCATCGTTGTAAATATGACAGAATTTGATGAGACTGTCATACACGTGAGAGGTTTAGCGCTATAAAACCAGGTTCAATCAACCATTTTCAACGACAGTAATGATGGTACAAGAACGATAACCTCAATAAAAATACCAAATAAACAGTACTGCACGATATATATAGAAAAGATATATACACATTTCTAACGTCAACAGACATTTACATCTTATTTATTTGTTTTCTAAACATTTTTTTTTAGTATTCATTGAAAAAATGAATTTAATACGAGCGATACGGATTGTTGTTTTGTACTTTGAAATGTTCGCGTATTTATACAATCGGTTACTAGTCAAAAACGATAGTCAAATCTCTGTGGCAACAATACATCGGAATGCCCTCACGGTCATCGCGATGTAAAAGAGCGTCCACGCGGCGAGATGATTATGTTCATAGAGATATCGATTTTCCAACAGTAAAAGTCTTTGATATCCAAAACGAACTGTTTTTCTTCTCAATAATGTTTTTCTATGTTAATAATAAATACATTTTCTGTTTGACAAGATTTTTGATTTTCATTGTATCTGAAGTTGTTCAATTTATAGTGTGAGGCTACTCAGTTGGTATCTTCAAAGTTCGGGACATCAGCATTTGTACATTTTAATTTGTTTGGAATATTTATTTTACCATTTGAATATTCATTGTAATTTGGAGCTGTATTGGATTGGATTGTTTGAATGAATGTTTTTTTTTTCTTTCTTTTAAGTAATGATATTTTTTGTCTATAACGATATTACCCATGTGGATAAGCTATAGCAGTGTGACCTCAAGGGCGGATCCAGCCGTTTTCAAAAGGGGGTTCCAAACCCAGGATAAAGGGGGTGTCCAACCATATGTCCCCATTCAAATGCATTGATCGGCCAAAAAAGGGGGTTTCCAACCCACGGAACACCCCTGGATCCGACACTGGACCTATATAAGAATCTAATAGGTCGGTAGACTATTTACAACCGCATTCAAATTCCGCCATTGCATCATCACTTCAAATAAAATTAGTCGGTTAAACCATGTGATTGGAAACAATAGACTGAACAGGTTGTTAACACTTTCAACTATCAATAGGGTCAAGCAATATTTTCGAAATGATAAGTTCATGTAAGCGTTAATTTTGTTACAGATACGAAATTTTAGTGATATTGATCCTCAAACATTAAGCCGGTCATGAACTAAGTTTGTGAATTATGTTTGCGGTTTTCTTGACATGCATTGTGTCATGTCATAGTACTCATTTTATATTAGAAAACTACAGCAGTTATATTAGAAAAGTATCGCATTCATAAAATTTTGATATTACAAAAACATCGCTATGATATATTAAAGACAAACATCGCATTGATATTATCAGATTATTACATGGCATTTTTCATATCGCATGTATTATCAGCCTAAGGTTCAATATCAGCCCAAGAGCCGCATGGCTCGAGGGCTGATATTGACCGAGGGCTGATATAATACATGCGATATGAAAAATGACATGTTATGATCTTCTTATCATATGCTTCAACAGTAAAGAAAAACAACAGATTCATATATTGATCCTTCTACGTGGTTCCCGAAAAGAAGTTGAAAGAGTAAAAAGTTCACGGACGTCGGACCCAAAATTTGATACATTCAATATGAAATCTTTCTATCATATGCCTCAATAGAGAAAAAAAACCTATATTTTTATAAGGGCCAATCGACAGAAAAATAATTCAACAATATACATAATGAACATTGTTTGGAAAAGTCAACTTTTTTAAAGTAACTTTTTAAATAATGTTTCAGAAAAACTTTAAAAAATGCCTTGATTTAATAATTAAAAAAAAAATTTTTTTAATTTAATTTAATTATTTTACACAATATACTTTCCAGTATTCAAATAATTATTTTGTACACTACTATGTAATGTTTTTCACTGAAAACGTAGCATTGAGGTGTATTTTCCGGAAATTGCCGAGTACCACCGGAATGCCATGTGATAACGTTACGGAAAGGCATGTGATAACAATCGAAGCATGTGATAAACTTTTCATATCAGCCCGCTAAGCACAAATTCGAAAAATATGGAAAATACTTTAATTTAATGCTATTATCATACGGTAAAAATCATATGTTATTTAGTCTAAGTATATGATAAAATAAAATATAGCAGTATCTTTGACTTATAGGTGATTTTTGCATAGCAAACAATTGAATTCATCTCAATTGCATTCCACTGAATTTGCTACATGATATTTATTGAATGCGTACATCTACAAATGATAAACCGTGCATTTATGTTTCATTTATTAACAATTCAATTTTCTCGTTTAAATACACCTTGCTTGTTATTACATAAAATATTTCATGGAAATTATACAGCAGACTTATGTCGTGTTAAATGTCACCCTGTTTTAAGAAAAGAGTCATTACTTTATACCAAGAAATCTGCCTATCTTCGTACAAATGCTAACATTCGTCTGAAATTTCCCACTATGCAACTCGTTGATATAAGACCATGGCGCTCGTTGATATAAGAAAAGTTTATATCGATTCGCTTCTTCCATAGACTGTACTAATTCATTCATGTATTTGTAAACTTCATTTTATGTAAAGCGGTGTAGAGCAATTATTGACTGCTGTCCGTCTGTCCGTCGTTTATATTTTGGTAGTGGTGTTGTCTGTCGGTCTTCGACTTGTCACAGTTTCATTGCCCCGTTAACATCTTCTCCATTTGTAAAACTTTTGAATATAGCTTTTATCAACTTGACAAATAATAATCGGCCAAGCATTTAAAATACATAGGGCTCGTGCAGACGGATGTCCGGACATATACTGTGCGCCATTTATACTAGCCGGTTTAACCATGTAATGATTTGTCATTGGACATCACTAAAGGTATACGATACACCTAGCCTGGTTATAATCAAACAGTTATGAATCTGCTGCTTCGCCATAATTCTAAATAAGTCTATCGTAATAATGTGTTATTTTATTTCGCTTATTGCGTGCGCAGACATTAAATGGCTAACTAGTTTTAAAAGTATTCTTATTGTAATAAAAAAGTAACGATGGCATCGAATTTGAGGCCATGGTGAAATTTGATGTAAAAGAAAATCATGCAATTACAATGAAAAAGCAAAGTAACAATAAAACATAAAAAAAAAAATCGTATAAACCGATTAAAATTTAATGTGTCGTACGTAGGGGTCCCAACACTACTGTAGAGATCGCATACTTCGTCAAAAGACAGTAGATGTATACATGCA
Organism: Mytilus galloprovincialis; assembly: GCA_037788925.1. NCBI lineage: Eukaryota > Metazoa > Mollusca > Bivalvia > Mytilida > Mytilidae > Mytilus > Mytilus galloprovincialis. The sequence continues at coordinate 54,407,664 of CM075340.1, read as the reverse complement.
TTACTTCTCTCAGATAAAAGGATCTAAAGTCATCTCAAATTTAGTCCAACGATGTTAACTCTGCAAATTTGCAATTGAAAATTGTTGTCCTCTCAAAAGGTATTCTCGTCCTGAGCATGCATGGATTATTTGCCACTTCAGTGCTGTTTAACAACCATGCAGCACTCAATCAATCTCAAACGGATTTAAATTCATGCTTACGAACTACATTCTAATAACATTTAGAAAATTTGTCAAATTCTCTACAGTGACTTAATGAATACACTGTCTTCTTTCTTTTTGTGTAGTAATTGACCGTCGAAATAAAGTTATGATGTGACTGACAGTAATTTACCATGATTCATGGCTACATATTAGTACATTTTTTCTTGCCATTCTTTTTTTTGGGGGGGGGGGGGCTATTTGTCTTTTAAATTTTTGTATTGTTTTCATAGACTTCTGACAACTACAAACGTATTCAAATAAATCAAACTGGTAACCATGTTTGGTGCCATAGTTTACAAGACTATGGTGTCACACATATAGCCTAGTTTTCCAAAATAAAGTATTCGAGTACAAAGTCACCCCTGCACGAAAAGTCAGTACTGGCATGACTGATTGATGAAGTCATTGACCTCTAAATTAGATTAAATAATTTCATTAAATTTCTTGGTTCAGGAGCTGCAACGTCCGATCTTATCATTTAAACATAATTGACAAGAATAAACCTATTTTAACTGAAACCACGAATGAGTCGTACTGACAATCTAAAATCATAAATATGCAAATGAAATATTACAGAATAATCCAATTAGATATGACATTTGTAAACTGTTTTTTAAACAAATATCGAAATAAGAAACATTTTAAATTAATGCATATATATTATTTCTGACTTTAATACTTCGTTGGCGACTAACAGGGTAGTTGTTTTACCTGTCATCTGGGTATTTCAATTAAAACACGAAGACAGTGTACTATTTTTAGTATGAAAAGATATGAAATTTAACTCAAAAGTACCCGTTTAACCACAAATATACTGGCAGGGATCTGTCAGTGGTTGTCTGTATAATTTGTTGTCCACGTTTTTGTCCTTTAAGGAATTTTTGAGTTGATGGCAGATCTCTGATAGTCTCTGTTTTTATTCATATTATTTTTCAAGACTCGTATCAAATTTTGGTGCAAGTTGACATCTAGATGTTTTTCTGTGGGTTGTTTTTTGTCATTGTGTTTCTGTTTCGTTGCGTTGCGTATTTCCGACCTCTTCCTGTTTGATATTCACAGTTATACTAAAAACGGAAATAAAGAATAAAAATTGTAGGGCAATAAATATAAATAAATAAGTAAGTTAAAAAACCACAGGAAAAATACAAATAATATGTAATCATATTGTAGGGACACCGGCACTGAGAAAAATTCGTCGATGTAAATTTTATTGGCAAAAAGGAGATAAAAGGTCAGAAACTCTTGCTACAAAGTAGACTATTCAGTAAAATAATTTCTTAAAACAAATGAGCAAAAAACTAAATAATCTAATATCCTTATTCAGATTGCATATGTGACGCCGTGCTCGTTTTCAAAACTGATTTTTTTTATGCTCGAAAAGTAAAGGTATCGTAGAAATTATTGTAAATTAAGCAATGGAAAACAAACTATTCTGAACAAAGTATATATTCTTAAAAAAAAATCAAGCACTACAAAATTGAAAATAAATCTGATAAGGGAAGACATAGATGCGGTAACGGCAAAGTATCGAAAGACATTACAGACACGGTCATAGCGATCGTGTAGGGAAATATAGACCGTAAGAAGGGACCAAAGCGGAAAATTAACGATAAGGAACAAAAATGTGTCGCTTTTGTCGTAAATTTTACTATTACAAGAGTAACCCATGTGAAAACTGGAATTCCTAAAATAAAAAAAGGATAACTATAGCTGTTGAAGTTTGAATTTTTTAAAACTAAGTTAAGATGGGTACTACAAGGTTTGCTATTCGAGGGGTGCAACTTGTGCCCATATGATTACCTACAACCTTTCGATAAGCTTTTCTGACGTAAAGTACATATTGTCCAGGTGACGTCTGATATAACAATCTTGTAGTTCAAAATTAAGTTTCTGTCATTTTTATTTTTTTTATTCTTTTTATTACTTTAAGGCTGACTGAATAATTGGTGGTTCTATATTTAAAAAAAAGGCAGGTCGCAATACAGTTTTGACCGCGTGGATACATTAGATATACTAGAACACACCCGCGAAATCGCAGGCATATGCAGCTTGTGAACTGTTGTAAAAGGATTTTTTGTAAAAGATATAATTTCAAAAAAGGCATCAAAAGCCCTGTCCCTTTTTCCAAAGTCCAATATTTGTTTCCTTTCTGTTGAATTCAATTATTTTCATGTTTCTGGCCTCAGACCACAATTATTCTTCTCCTTTCCTACAATGCTTTTTTTGGTAAAAGTCAAATCAAATTAAAAATTTGCAGTTTCAAACATGAAATAAATGTAAGTGCTTATATATAGACCATCATTAGCATAAAATATGCTTCTAGGACAATCCATCAGTGCTTTTTTCTTTTGAGAGCCTTATTAACATGCCAATATCCACCGATGTACAGACATTGTTCGAGAACATATTTTAAGAAGATACAATGCTATTGGACACAGAAACATTGGTCGTTTCTTCATGGAGAATTGAACTAAATATCAAAAATACAAAACTGGCTCTTTTTGTAGATAAAATTAGATAGCTGACATGTTTTTACATTGAAAGGTTAAACTTGCTTTAAGTCGTGTTCAGATCCTTTAACAGAAAATAAAGGAAAATTGAGTAAACGTGCACAGGACTTCAACGCACACAAAGTCAATGCATAGAAAAAATACATATTATCAATGGTCAGGTTTTTATTTCTGTTCTTCGTCTTGATAGTCGCTGAAGGGTCTTCCACAATGAAAGAATCAATAATACCATAAAGCAAGGTCAATATGGTCCCTAGTGCATGTCGACTCAAGCACTACTAGTACTTAAAGTATACTACTGCAGTGCACTGTCACTATATTTCAATCCAGTCGTAAAAAAAATCACCAAAGTCTAAAGACAATACAGGCAGATCCGGTATTAATGATTTTGAGAATTACGATTTTACTTTATCTTACATATCGGTCTTTTAATGTTAACCCTAAAACCTAAAAGTCTTCAATTACAATGAATCTATATATTTCCGTTGAGACCAGAAAATTGTCAAAAAAATTAGCTGGTTAAAAGTTAATTGTGTTTCAATGTAAAAAAGAGTCCGGGAAACTCTCAGAATGCATGATTTTGCATGATTTTTCTCAGAGCTTCTGGGGGCCTTGAGCGGCCCCCAGACCCCTCGCCGAAAATTTTTCGCCTCGCTACGCTCGGCGAATATATTTTGCCTCACTTTTAAATCAGGATAGTTACGGCTCTGTAATTGTCTTCTCTATAAGGAGGTATAATAGTTGTGGTTCTTGCGATCTAAACACCATGATATGGAGAACGCTCTGAATGGCTTATTTATTTTTCATATTTGTTATCTATCATACGATTGGTTGTACTTGTGTTACATGGTTTACTTATTTTAATATATATGCAACTGGTATGACCCCTTCAATAGTAAACATTTCAAAGAAAACAGTAGACAGAATACGAGCCTCTGTATATTAAAGTATAGTATAATCGTAGTTTACATGTAGATAAACGCGAAAAATAATTGTCCTCTATAAGAAGGTAATATAGTTGTGGTTCTTTCGATCTAAACACCATGAAATGAAGAACGCTCTGATTGGCTTATTTATTTTTTCATTTTTGTTATCTATCATACGATTGGTTGTATTTGTGCATGTTCAAACCGGAAGTTTTATCTATGACTAAAAGTCAGTCTGATGACGGAATCATATCCGGACTCCTTTTTTGTCGTTTTTCTCCCAAAATAACTCAATCTGAATAATCATAAGAATGGATGACAAATGTGACTATGCATGTTACCTATAGGACACAGAGGCATCTATACTATTAAACGAGAAGACCCCATTTTGTGTGTCGCTTCTCTTCCTTCCACAATAAATCAATCATCATGCCTCTGTGTCCTATATTTTGTGTGTCGCTTCTCTTCCTTCCACAATAAATCAATCATCATGCCTCTGTGTCCTATAGGTAACATGCATAGTCACACAGAGGCATGATGATTGATTTATTGTGGAAGGAAGAGAAGCGACACACAAAATGAGGTCTTCTCGTTTAATAGTATAGAAGATACAAGATGCATTGATAAAATCAATATCAATTTTAAATCAGGCATTTTTTTAAGAGAAAATGTTTCTTAAGTAAAAATCAGACACGTTTATATCAAACAAACCGACTAATGGTCACACCATATGAAGAAGACAATAGAAAACTACAACTGAAAAAAGGAAAATTAACAACAGGAAAGAAAAGTCGTGCTGTTTGTTTATTATCGACACAAATTTTTCTTTGAAGATTCAGTATTCATGAAAATGTCTAACACCGATGTATTTAAAAGGACATCAGTCACTTACAATCTTGAAGAATAATTTGGGGTGAATCTTATTATAGGAGTATATATATGGTGCAATACATTTTTATATGTATACAAAGCATTACTGTTAGTAGAATTATTTGATTTTTTTAACAGAATTCATCGTCAAAATTGCTTCAGTTAATATTCTAAATATCTATCAAGGGGTGTATTTCGTTGTGTCTTGGTGAAATTTATTCCTATATTGTATTTCAAAACTGTATGTAAATAAAGTTAATCTTGAAGTTTAACTACATTTATATGAACATCTTGTCTTTTAAAGAAGCGACCAAGAACTGGATCGCCGATATCGCTGCTGCTTGGTTTCTGGTCAGTCTTTCGAGGTTTCGGGTTACATCAGCACAGTGGTTAGTGCTTCGACATTAAAACTATTTTCTTGAATCAAACACTGATTTTCGAAGTAATTTTAAAGCTAAGCTTTCAACTGCCACCGGCTTTATGTTTTTGGTAGTTTTTAGAACTTGCAGCTTATTTTTTTTAAGATGTTTTTCAGAATATCGATGTATTTGCTCATTTTTTCATGTGTCATTTTTCTTTTTCTTGAAGTAAATTTTAAGTAAAGAAGCCAAAAAAAAAACAACACAACAAACAATAGAAGTTAACACTTCAAAGTTAATGTCCTCAGAAAAAAAAGAGGACGAAGACCCCAACAGCTAGGAAAATTAAAAATCACGTCGGAGTAAAATCGACAATGTCATGACAAAACAGAATAAAGACGAAAATACCAACAACAGTTCATAAATTTTACGTTGAGGTAATATTTACACTATTAACACATTATTCATAATAAAATTACGATGAACTACGCAGCGAGATATTTTGCATTTTAAGATATACATGTATAATCATATAATTTTTTAGATTTATCCTTTGATTACTAGTAGTTCAATGCTTTAAATAATTCGGTGACATTGGAAAAAGAGATAACTTTATTTTGTATTACAATTTTATAATAATAATATAATATCTTTAGAATAGAATTTATTTTCTTCAATTTGTGAATGGTTTCGAGTGTGGTTGGTTTTTTTGTTGTTGTACGGACAGAGAGTCACAGGACAAAAAGTCATGGATAAAACTAGTTGGGACTTTTTGTCCTGTAACTTTTATCCGTGACTTTTTGACCTGTTACTTTTTATCCGTCATTTTTGTCCTGTGACTTTCTGGTCTACATTTTTTTTTCTTTCTATCACCACAACGACCATTTCAGACTTCCGTATTTATTTTTCTTTTCAGTTTTTTCCCTTTTAGATGAAAATAAACAACAATGATAAAAAAAAAAAAAAAAAAAAAAAAAAAAAAAAAATAAACAACAATGATAAAAAAAAAAAAAAAAAAGAAAATAAAAAAATTTCTTTTTAATCATTTATCAACATTTTAAATGTTATATAAATGTAAATAAAAAACAAGGTAACAAGTCAAAATAACGGAACTTGGGCACTAGAAGGTGAAATCACATGTATGAAAACTCGAGTAAAATGGTACTTTCTTATATAGTTTTGGTTATCTCCCCTTTTTATTAGTGGGGTTGGTTTTGCTCAATTTTTATTTTTTCAATGTAACGTTTATAACGTGTTTGTCTTTTCATTGCTTGTTTATGTCATGTCGCTGTAAGTCTAACTCGACTAATGTAGTTTGAATGGCCCTGGTATCCCCCCTGACATTTGTTGATCTTGTTTTACAAATTTAAAAAAAATAATGTCCTCAGTTCTTTTTTCTTTACTTTTATATTTACAACTGATCATGAAAAGGATACTGTTTCATGTCGGCACTTATCTCTGAAAAATACCTATATACATGTCTGAAAAATGCCTAAATACATGTCTCTGAAAAATGCCTATATACATGTCTCTGAAAAATGCCTATGTATTTTAATAAGTGCATGTGTACCTATTGCACAAATCTGTATTATAGAATTTAAATGCTTGATTTTTCTAATTTTTTTGTGCAAATTTACATTCTTTTATATAAAGTATATATATCTGAAATAAGATATTATATTAGTCACACGGATAGTGTAGCTTTGTACCACAACCAAAAGGTAGTTAATTTTTTCTGGGACTATTATACTATAAGTCAATATAATTGTCCAAGATTTTTATAAGAAACTGATCATTGAAACATACCGTGATCTGACTATAAACAAAACTAAAACATTTCGGCTTTGATTTCATTTAACAGGAAACTTAAGTTGTATATTATTATTTACGGATAAAACAAATTTAGAAAAATTGTCACATTCTTCGAAGTAAAATCTTTTCAAGTTTTTTGTTTGAATTACTAAAACACACAAAATAAAACTTTTATGAGTGACCACACGGGATTTTAAGGTTTTTGGTTACAATTTTCAGGTGTAACGCCTAATCTTGGCACATACTCTTTAATCATTTCCAATCATGACGGCATCAAAGGCTTCAACCTGCATCTTTTAGACTTTTTATTACATGTATTTATTAATCTTCAAAAGGACAAAGTGAGCAATGATATTCTTATGGGAGGTCATGCTTGTTATCAACTTCCGTTTCGGTCTCTATATGTCAAGGTGTGCCGTCGTAAACTAATAGCAGACCCTACGTGATGCTGTGCTGAAGAAGAATCGCACCATTTCCTGTGATGTAATTAATCAATTTCACACTTCCTTACTAGTATTATTAGCGACTATATAAAAGTTGTAAACGTCCAATTTCGTGGACATTATTAAATATATTCTTAACAAGCCGTCGTAATTGAGTCAATAAATTATTGGAGTTTTTGAAATCCAATAAAGTTCCTATAGAGTGGATGAGATAGCAAAGTTTTGAGATAATAAATAAATCTCTTTTATTAGGTACCGTGGCTAATCAGTTACTCATGACAAAGTGGACACTTTCACGGTTCTGTTTGTCTGAAATTAATGTACAAAACATTATAAACCTCAAGAAAATAAAACCATTAGACTGCAATTTAAACAATTTGTACAGATGATTAAAAATGAATCTATTCTAGCTTTCATCTTATTATGTATACTTTAATCTTTACTGATACTCGTTTCAGTAGAAATTCAAACTAAACTCACCAAAAAAAGCAACATATTTCAAACTTTCATTGCCATTAAAAAATTGTATATTCAAACGAATACGGATAACACTGCCAAAAAATTAACATAGTAGTATTACGTACATTGGGAGGCATATAACAATTCATTAAAAAAAAAAACCAGCAGAGCTATAGTAGTCTCAGAGTAGATGTACCATTGAAAAAAAATGTAATTTAAAACAACATTCGAATTACTACTTTATTTTGACAGATATGATGACACATACATTTAAAATTTAGAATCAAACTTTGGTAGTTAGAAAGGGATCTTTGGCTTTGTTGTACATTATTCTATAGAAAACATCTAATTCCATTAATTTCCAATTTTTACGTATATTTGATAATACAGACAAAGTATTTGTCACCAAACTGTTGAAATGAGAATCAAAAGATTAGCTAAATGAGCAAATAGAATTCCGTCCCCTTCTATTTGTATTAGACAACGACACACTTAGGCTATTCTACATTTTCCCACAGAAATGCCAAAGTTTTATAGCCAATCATTTAAATTTCAACACTGTCAATGCATTAAGTAAAATGTCTGATTTCACTCTTTTTCGACAATAATTGTAGTAAAAACATTTTATTTAAATTTCTACGGTTGAAGTTCAAAGTTGTCTAGTCCAGATGGAATGAGTGATTTGTCAGCTTGGTCTGACCATAGAAAATCTATTATGATTAATCTAATTATTGAAGAATGGACAAAATCATTAAATAAACACAATATTTGATAACCATATGTCATAATTCTTACAATAATGATGAGATTACCGACTTATATGTGATTAACTAATAAACATCGACATTACACACACAAAAAAATGGAAAAATATACCAAATAATATGAGCTTTCAATTTCTTTTAGTTTCAAATAAATTTTTTGGTACTTATATATATATCTTTTAAAATTATTGCATCAATAACATTTGTCTAAAAAATAGAAAAAAAATCTTAGCTTACGATGTACATATTGAATTGTAAGTGATCTGAGAATATATATATAGAAATGCCGTATGGAATCTAAAAATAAAAATCTAAAATAATGTTTGACAATAAATATAGTAGAAAAAGGATATAACATGACATTGTATGCACTTTTTATATTTTACGATTTTTTAAAAAGTCATTTTGCTTACCTAGGCAAAAATATATTTTTGTTATCACGTAAAACTGATAACAATAGCAGCTTTTCGTTTCTTTTGTGTTCCATTCGCATATTTCAGTTAAGCTTTTGTAATTAATAAATTAAAAAAAGTTATATTTTTGCAGTGTAACAATAAATATTGCTGATAAAAAGGATTTTTGCTTTGCAACTCCTTACTAATAAATACAAAGCTTTCCATTGCCGTACATGAAAATAAGTTGTAAACAACACTATTCCCATTTTAGCTTACATACCGGTCAAGTATTTTACAGTTTTCTAAAGAAAACATCGTTATAAGGAAACAAAATATAACTGTTAAGTTTGAAGCAACGTGAATATTTTCAGTTGAGCAAATTTCCCAAATGTGCATGCAAACAAAAATAAAAAAGTATCATTCCTTTTACTTTTGTGGACCATAACATAATCTTTTCAGCTACATGAACTATTTTGATATTTAGATAATCATAAAATAAAACGAATCTTTATTATCTGTTTTTATATATTGATATTATATTTGAATCAATATATCTTCTCGATGAAGAAGCTACTTTAGGATAAACGAAGCCCTTTTATGAAAACTTTTTTTTTAAAATTAAGAATGAATGGAACATTTTATGGCGGATAAATAAAACCGTTTATATAAATGAATTTTCCTACCATTAAAATAAATAAATATAAAGTTGTAGGTATGTCCTTGCATGAAAATATATGCGGGTCTACTTATGTTTAATATCCATATGACAACAAACGCAGGTATATATCAAAACCGCTGTCACCAATATCATTTGAATTAAAATATAAAATAAAATTGAAAAATAAACAATGAAAGAAGATACGAACATTTGTTTATGATTTTTTAAGATCTATTATTTATTTTATCAGCAATATAATAATTGTTGTTTCTTAGTTAAAATAGATAATTAAATATCAATTAACTAATGATATTTCTTTGAAAATTTAATTATGAGAAATAAAAAAGCATTTGACAACAACCAATCGTTTAACTTCAGCCACGCCCCTTGTAGGAAACCATTGATTGTGATTGGTTTAAACCCGTGGTGGAAATCGGCAAGATCAAAAGACCAAATGATAAATATATACCTTAAGTGTTAGTTCGTAAACATGTGTAATTCATTCTTCGAAACACTTTACATTTCCGAGTGAAACATTTACTAACACGTTGAATAGAAACGGACTTCGATAAAATTGACAAATATCTATCCAATGCTAGATTCGATGCCTATGTGTGAATTTAAAGTTGAGCCGAAACTCGAAAATAAGATTTTGGATTTAGACAATTCCGCTGAAATGAAATCCAACCAGGTTAACTTGACCCATCTTTTAAATGCCGTGGATAGTGAAATGACCATCGGGAGTGAGAAAGGAGACCCAACTGAAAGACAGTTAAATGTTAAACTTGAAGAGAAGGAACTATGGAGCAAATTCAAAGAATATACAAACGAAATGATAGTGACAAAAAATGGAAGGTAAATATTTGAACAGTTTATTTACACTTTTATGATACTGAATATACCGTCGTTGTTAATTTGTTATGCTACTATGTTTCATGCTGATACGAAACTTAGTTTTCTTACAAGTATATGCTTAATAAATAAAAACATAACACAGTCATAGAATGGAGATTTTGTTAACTTTTGATTATTTGTAAATTTTTGACTGGGACTATTAAACAAACTAGTATAATATTCCCAGATTTAGAAAATAAGATTATTTTTCAAATACTAAGCAGAAAAATCCAACTGTTTGACAAACATCTTCGTATCTTTATCATAAATATATATCGTCATTAAATTTTGTTGATTCAAATCAAAATTTACAGAATATTATTTAAATTGAAATAATAAATTTTATTTCGCACGTGTTCGACAGTTAGGAATATAAATATAATAATTCAGGTAGGGAACTGCGTGCACTTTACTCGTCCTATTCATTTCTCCCAATGTTTTTATATTTATGGTGTCCTAAACAATCCAAAACTTTTCTAAAAGTTAAATTTGACGTTGCATAACGTATTTCTTCTATTCACAAATGAATATTTATTGGTCGATTTATTTTCTTTATACTGCCATTAATTTCTGTAAATGAATGAAGAAAATAAAAATTTAATTTCATATGAGTGTATAAATCATTTACGTCTAAAGGTACTTTGTTTCGCTTCTAATATTTTTGTGTAAATAAAATTATTTATGATTATTTTTTAAAATTATTCCATGCAATATTTAATGATCGTTTTAGTAAATATTTTGGAAAAGTAAATAACCTCTTATGGTGTTAAAGGATCGTCGAGAACGTGTTAGGCTTCCTACACGTATGTGTCAAGTTTCTTTAGTAAGACTTGTCAAAATTTCATCTGATACACAACAATTTTCTTGTCAACACTTATACTAACTTATTCAGACAGATTACGCTTACTTGATTTTTTTGCAAGGTTTTCAGGCCAGTTCCCCTGAATAAATTATATATACTCAATTAAATTTACTGTAATTTGGTGTGTAATTAATATTTATTTTAAAAGTATCTAAACAGAGAATAGCCCATTGGTAAAGAACCAATACTCTCATTTAAGAAAATTTGAAAGGCATATATAATTGGAATAAATTTAGATTAAGATAGTTGCATGCATTCAAAGTATCCATGAACCTACATGCTTGCGATTTGAGTTAAACCCTAAGTTCCCAAGTTAAAGACCATCGTGCAAGATAAATAAATTGCCATTATATGTATTAATGTAAAAAAAACAACGACATTAATTTAAAAAATCAAAAGGTCGCGATTTACTCTATGAAAGTAATTTCAATTTTCAGTTCTATATCTGATACAATGATGTAAATATTTTCTCCCAACCTGAACCCACTGGTCTGAACTATTGTAGTTTATTTAGTTACAAAGCTTATAATTATCCTACTAAGAATATTTTAGAAATATAAGATTATCTGAAAAATGCTTAGTTTAATAGAAATGAGCTCCTGATGGAGTACACAAATAAAACAACAATTTAGTGAAAGATTAACAGATATTTTGTACAAGTATCAGAATACAATTCACATGATGACCTACTATAAGGCGATAAAGTAAGATAATAAGGTGTACATTTATTACTAATAAGAAGTTTCTAAAAATTTGATAGATACAATATGTCGAATTCCTTATTTTTCTTGGCATAACTACATGAATTTTCATATATATATGCTTAAGTTTTTATATAAGTGCTGTATAATTATCCAAAGCTTCTTTTTGACACATGCATACATTTATTTGCAGGCGAATGTTCCCCGTGTTCAAAGTTAATATTTCTGGACTAGACCCTAATGCCATGTACACAGTCTTACTGGACTTTGCACAAGTAGATACTCACAGATGGAAGTACATCAATGGAGACTGGGTAGCCGGGGGTAAGGCAGAACCTGCTGCCCCTAACTGTGTCTATATACACCCTGATTCCCCTAACTTTGGAGCCCACTGGATGAAGGAACCAGTTTCTTTCAGCAAAGTGAAACTGACAAACAAATTAAATGGAGGCGGACAGGTAAGAAGATACTTTTTTTGTGTTAAACTAATATTTAAATGAAAGTCTTGAAATGACTTCTGCATATATTTGCGACTATTTTCAAATATATAAGTGCAATTATTGAGGATATAAAATATTAATAATCTACCATTAGCATATTAACCTATATTGGTTTAATATCATAATCATTATGTCGGACAGTTGAAAATATAATGTAAAAAGATAACATTTTAATAAGCTATAACATATATATATATAATGGTTTTCCGCATAGGGTAACATCATTGACAAATAGTATAAAGCCAAGAATATGTGGTTAAGCTAGTCGGATCACCGGGTATACTGAAGACTTCTCTTTCTCGAATTTATCATATCATAAATCGCAAATTCATTATTTATAGGAATTCACGCTTTTTGCCCATTTTTTTTATGTTTGTTCTTTATGTAGCTACATCTCATTGGGGATATCTATAATGTATCTAAATTAAACTGTTAAAAGAACAAAAAAAGAAACGAACTATGTATGGTTTCAAAAGTATAGATAAAAGGAAATGGTGATATAACGTCAATGAGATCGCAGCAATTCTACGATAAAATTCCAGAAGGATAACTAGTGGGACCTTACTTTTTCCTTTACAAGATATTATTCTAAGCTTATGTTTAACTATTTACGAAGTTCTATCTCCAACTAAAAACTTGTGATATCGCAAATACTCTCCATTGTAAAAATGTGATTTAAATTCTTTTTAGGGTAACATATTAATAATACAATTGCGTTTCAAAAACAATTTATTGGACAAATGCAATATATATATATATTCTTTTCTTATCAACATCCCCATAACATGGAATAGTTATGTGGTTTTGGCACATTAATTTTTTTTTAGTTCGATTCTTTTTTATAAGTTTGTTTTCTACTTTTAAAATTGACTATAGTTCTACCTCCAGTGAGTAAATGATATAAAATTCAAATTTGATTCAAAGTTAAATATCCCCCATTAAATTTTTATTGTTTCTGAAGAGGATATTTAACATCTCCAAAACCAGATAATAATATAAACACTTTATAGCTGTGTGTAAGATTCCCTTTTGATGTCTTTAATTGTTTTTGATGTTTATATTAAATTTCTTGACAATTTTTTTCTCGATTTCACAATAAAAATTCTACGTTAAATAGGGGAATGAAAACTTCAGAGAATAAAAACAAGATAGATTTCTCCACCATTGTAAACTTTGGATAATGAAACAAGTCTCTGAACATGTCCGATTTTATTGCGTAAACCACTATCCGCTGCTTCTTTCTTTCCCTTTTTTGCTGTTATTTGTATTTTTGTTTCTTCAGTCTGACCAGTGTATTTACATGTTCTGTCACATCTCCAATTATTTGTTTCAATCTTAAATTGCAATACAAATCTGTCAATCATCCAAAACATATACATCTACAAATATACACATACGTTGTTGGACTTGTTTACAAGAATATGTCTATTGTTTTGGTTTTGTTGTTGCTGGTTAACTGTCTCAGACACTGGCGTATGTCCCATAGCTCCTTTTGTAATAAAAAAACATTTACAAAATCAATAGAGGGACCTGAAAACAAAATTTGTTTTACACTAAAATTTCTGTAGGATGACTGAACGTGGATGTCGGTATTTAAGCATCGGTCGCACAACCAAACGGACACCTGACTTTTTAAATGTCGGAAAGAAAAAGTTTAGTGCTGACCATATTTCTGTACCTCAGTAAAATCTGGGAATTAGACCATTTTGAGTTATTGACCATTTTGAAAATTCAAAATTTATCAAAATGGTTCTGCCGAGGAAGATTCAGACACAGTTTAAACGTGACATTAAAAATTAAATCAAGCGTTGCCACGAATCTCTTTTCACGGTTGTTTATATTTACTTTTTTACGCCCAGGAAATTATTAAGTTTTGTGGTCCATTGAATCTTTATATTAAGAAGATTTATCCTAATAATGTATCTCAGAAGGTTATTATGAACTATATACAAATCACTGATATCATCATTTAATCCCATATTAGTATTAAAATTGCAATCTTTACAGTGCATGCTTCTTAAAGTAATCTCGCCGGTTATCAAAATAAAATCTGAAGGAAGAAAAATGTAATTTTCGTGGAAGATCAGTTACTTTATTGAACTTGAGATTAAAATTCAAAGCTTCAAGTTAGCATTACAAAAAATAATTCCAAATGGGCAAAACATATTCTAGTATATGGGAGAAATATTTCAGTATGGAATAAGGGACGCTGTCGCAGAGTTCTCGATAAGTGGTGGTCCTAGGGATTTGACCGTGGTGGTCCTAGGGATTTGACCACCACCTTTTTGGAAGGACCAACACAGTTTTGGTGATTTGCAATAGAAATGATAGTAAGAACCTGCATAGTTTCTTCAACCACCAGGCAAAAGAAGATTTCGAGAACTCTGGGCTGTCGTATGAGCCGTCGTGAATGATATTTTTTTTCCTAGTCACTTTTAGACCCTATCCCACACTTTTCAGTCCAAATCTACAAAACTCCATAAAGGTTAAATGATATTTTTACCAAAAGAAACAGATATTATAGCATTGTTTATAACAGTTTCCAGAGTTCTGTAAGGGGAACACATATACATTGACATTATAACACCTTCGCCTTGATTATAAGCTTTCTGTTTTCATCAGATCATCTTCAAATTTGTATGAAATTTTCCACCCACTATAATAGAATATTTTCATTGAGATACAGCTATTTTGAGCTGAAGCGACATAATGCAATAATCAAATTAATATAAAATATGCAAATCATTTATTTACATTAACAGATAATGTTGAATTCCTTACACAAGTACGAACCAAGACTTCACATAGTTAAAGTTACAAACAATCAGAAAAAGAAGATCAGTAGTTTTAACTTCCCGGAGACACAGTTTATCGCCGTCACTGCCTACCAAAATGAAGAGGTGAGTTTTATTATATCTCTTTTTTGCTAAAATATTTGTATATACTGCAACTGCTTTTTAAAATTTATTGCATTTTTACTGAGTCAGAAATATAATATGTTAATGCCAATCAATATTAAAAAAATTGACTGCTGTTTGCTGATACGGTCCAAAGTCGTTACTGCCGATCTAAATACAAATATGTTTTTCCTTGGACAGTTAATGGCCTGTTATTCGTCTATAATTGAAGAACATTTTATTGTTATTCGGATAACCTATTTAAAAAGATTGCTTGAAAATGTACTGAGATGTGTAGCCTATATATATTACCACTATTCCATCTTCGAACATGTATTCTTATTTTCGTTTTCTTCATTTATAATTATAAAGAAAAATACAATACCATGACAAAGAGATTTTTTTCAATTTTGAGATTGCAGTTTGTGATTATTTTCTTCCGGGGTACCACTTTTGCCCGTTTGAGAGTGGGGGGATATGGTGAATCCTGTTTCTCAATCAAACATCAGTTTTCTATGTATATAAAGTGATGCAGTGCTTTGACGTTGTTTTTGGGGATCCATATTCGTCTGTTTTTCTTTTGGTCAAAGCGTTGTCTAATATTCCAATAAACATTCTATATTTAATTCTCTGTAGGGGACTGCTTTTTACCCAGTTTACAATTAACACCATTGAATATTCCATACTTCTCTTAATGTGTGGAAAATTATTTCAAGTTAAATTGTCCTTTCGGCATAACCGTTTCGGTATAGTAGCTTTTTTAATTCACTTAATTTCTAGTTTACAAATCTGCGAAATCAGTTTTGAAACAGTATAAACTCTTTGAACTTAAAACATGCGATGTATGTTTGTATTTCTGACTATCTGTGTGGACAAAAAGCTGATAATTCTCATATTGTCCAATTATTTCTCAAACAAGTAAAAATTTAAGAATTGTGTTCCAATCTAATCATCAAATTGACACGAACTCTTCAAAGAAAAGATTTGTACCTACTTATGAAAGTTTGAAGAAATCAAATAGTCATTTAATATGCAATTTGATAGTAATTTAATTTTGTGAAGTATTATATTAGGTAATTGGTTATATGTTTCAACACAAACATTTAAGATAAAGAATTTAAGATTTGCACAGTTCTTTAGTTTTTGTCACATCTTTGTGAAAGTCGATATTGCCCCGACCATGTCTCACAAAAAACTTTAATGAATTCTGAATATATTTGTACAGTGTTAATAATCAAACGTCCGATTCAGGAACAGTTAGTTTTCGTGGGAAAGTCCATCTTAATTGTTCTTTTTGGTCTACGTAAGGATTTCTATAATTTGACCGCCTGTAAATGATGTTCCAAAATTAACGCCTGTCCTTTCCCTTTAAGGCCTACAGATATATTTCACAGACAATTTCAATTAATGAACCGCTTCGATTTAACACTTAATTTCTGTGGTTTGTCAAAAGTCATGGGAATAAAAACATGCTAAAAAGAAATACCGTGATATAATAATATTGATAATATAATTATGTTTCGGAAATACAAATAAATTCAAAGAAAAATTATATTTGTAAAATTCAATCAAATTCAAAAGCGATACAGTAATTTTTTTGATTTTGAAAATATATGTTTTCTCTGAAAAATCTGTATTCATTTATTTCAGTGGAAACGCAGTTTATATATCGGTACAACTTATGAAAATGACAACGTTACAATATTTGTTGAATCATCTATGGTTGAATGTATACCATTGAAATATGAATCAAATAGTTTAAAATCATGTGCAATAAATCCGTACGTGAAAAAATAAATAGATTTTTAAATGTTTAAATATTTACAATTTGTAATATTGTTCTCTCTTTGCAGATCACAGCACTCAAAATTAAGCATAACCCGTTTGCCAAAGCTTTTCTGGACGCTAAAGAAAGGTAAGAAGGCGCCCAGATTATTCTTATTGTCTCTCAATGACAAACACTGTCCGTTGTTCCAGACAGGAGTAAGAGATGTTATATATTTGAGTTAAAGACTTCAAAGAAAGGAAATGAAAATAAATTAACGTTTTCCAACTTGAATTTGATATGGTTCTCTTGAAATTGGATAATTTTTATATTGTTTCAAACAACTGTGGTATATTTTAAAGTGGTAGGAGTGTTTCTAGTGTGGTTTATTTGAAAAGTTGTACAAACGGTGCACTGGATTGGTATAAAGTCTTTATGTAGTGTTTGAATTGATAACTGGTGTCAACGTATCAGTAAATATTGAAGTGATTTATTATTTGATACGAACATGCAAAAGTATTTTTTATACGGTTGAATTTCATTGCCAAATATATGAGCTCTATAACTTCTAACTTGGTGAGACAAAAAAGAATGACGATTCTTTTTTTTTAATCATTTATTAAACATATTTTTTTTTTCAATATTTAATGTAGTATACTGTCGGACCTGTAAACTTGTGCATTTTTCTTACGTTGCTTTTTTGTATTTCAGACCCGATCAGAAAGATTTTGTAGACGATGTTATAGATGGTCAAAGATCTCTGTCTCACTGTAAGTTTAATTGAAATTCAGAAGTTTTTGTCAATTTGAGGTGCACTTTTGTCACTTACTTTACCATTTTCAGTTGCAGCAAGTATCAATATCATAACAGCATGATTATGCTTAGTTAGATTTCGGATTGATGTGAGCACATATGCATGTATATAACCCATACCAAGGAACACAATATGACTACACATTGGACATTTTTTGTATTTATTTATCAAACATGTGTAGCATTGTATTTCAACGGAAATGATAAACGTTAAATGAGCCTATGTAAAATGACAAAGGAGTAGGTCCGGTAAGACCCATTTTGGCCCCAAAATATAGCAGTTTTACAAAATTGTTAAAATGTAAACTTTTAGTTATTTATTGGACAGTAGAATGCTTCTTCTACATAAATATGGGCTGTTTTTGACAATACAATGCACATATATCGGGTACTAGCACCATTAAGTCATACTAAATCACTGAAATCTTCACAATTCTAGCATTTTAGGTAAATTTTAGACGGTTTTCGTGTAAAACGAAAGTGGCCGCATTCGTGTTCATCCTTTATATTAAAATGTAAGTTGTATTTGATGATAATACATAACATATATAAAGGTTGAGGATGAACACGGATGCGGCCACTTTCATTTTCGACAAAAACCATCTGAAAAGTGACATTTTTCGGCATATTTGGTAGATTTTTCATATTTCAGCTTGAATTGGATCGTTTTTAATGACAAAATCAGCTAAAATCTTTCACATAAACTAATAGAATCAAATAAAATAGACAGTTAAGTGTTTAAAAAGTGGTCAAAATATTTCGTCAGATGAACCTGAAATTTGAGGCCAAAATCGGTCCTTACCGGACCTACTCCTTTGACAAATTAGTAATTCTGCTGCCCTTTCCATCTTTTCTTAAATATATTATTTATGTAATTCCATATTTAAAAAAAAACAGTAAAATGCCAACGTCAAGTTTAGGTCATCAAATAAAAATTCCACAAAGTTTTACACAGGTGTTCACTAGTATTCCTAGGAGAAATCTTAGTGATTGTTTTTATTTCCAGGCCTTTTACAATTTCCATTCATACACGTTGCTTGACATTTCAAAGGCATAATCAGTAAAAGTTGTCTTAAGAATAATTTTTCACAGACTTATCAATTGAGTTAAAAAGATTTAAAATGAAGTATTGGATATTAAAGTGATAGTTTTCGTTCAATCAATCTGAACTTGGTCGAATTTGTCACGTAATTGTGAAAGACATGTGATAAGTAACCAGATAATTATCAATAAATTATTAATGGTAAATAAAATGACAGAATTCAATGGATTATTAGACAAAACATCAATACCAAAACATTGCATTCTTGTCTTGCTACGAATTAAGATACGTTAACTTTTTATACAATAGCTACACGTATATAATGATACTCCGATATATTTTCATTCAGTTTTGCTTGTGCGATAAAAGCGGCAGATATGTTAAAGTATTGTGTAATTTTATGCCAACATGCTAAAAAATAATTGGGTATTGATGTTTTTTTATTTCAAATCAAGAAAACAATTGACATGATTTTGAGAAAGGAAAGATGAAAATACACTAGATGCATCCCATAACTTTATATGTTACCAATCATGACCCTCTCTCGTCAAGTCTCTGACATATGGTGTATAGGTTGTTTTATGTTGTACCATGAAAGTAATATTTAAATATTACTTCCATGGTTGTACATACTTTAATGGTTAAAATCAGGAGCTGCAATACTTCTCCTTGACGATGTCCTCCGTAATGTCACCATGAAGTAGTTCCAGTACCCTTAATACCACTTAGGTACTATTCACCTTCAAAGGTACCGACTTCTAGATAAACATTCGATCAATGTTTGACACTACTATTTATAACAAACAGATAAACACTGATATGTGACAAAATAAACAATTAAGCAAATTTATATTAAATATTTAAAATCATCTTTTGCTTGTTTTTAATAAATACTTATTCTATTTTGTGATCATTCGCCGTCGCTTCCCATTATGATGGAAACACTTCGTTTTGTTTGTTTCACGGTAGATATACCCAAAAGATAGTATCTACCTTTATTGAGTATTGTTAAAATTTACAACAAAATAACAAGACGGCGATAATGTAAATACAAACAAAATTATAGTTTCCGAAACTACACTCGCTTCTCCTCCTGGCAACATTTTAAAATTAATTTACAAATAAAGTTTTACGATTTACAAGATAATCTTGGTAATTAATAAAGTTGAGATTAAAAAAGATAAAGAAGTACTTGTATGCACATTTACATTTGATGGATAAAATGAAGATACAAAGATATATTAAATATACAAACAAGAAAAATGTTTTCTAACACAAGTATTGCATTCATGACAAAATCATATTCTTGAAACTAATGATTGTTAAAAAAAATTATATAGAAGGTCTGGTAGATCCGAGCAATGCTCGCTCTATGATTCCATTAACCAATATTAAAATGATAAATATAACAAGCCACATTCCAATAAAAATTGAATATTAACTACAAATAAGTACATTATAAACAAGAAAGGCGTTTTATTGCATTACCTTATTCCCATATTTCTATTGATAACAATTTTTGATGAAAAAAGTTTACCTTGAAAAAGCCAGGATAAATTACGTTTATAATTCATTACAAAAAATCGTATCTCATTAGATAGTTTGTAAAGAAATCATCCTCCGAAGCAAATAAACGTCAAACCAAAATGTCGATCTATTTTTGTACTAATTACAATAAAATAAACTTTGATTAAACAAGTTAAATTGACACCTGCAAAATTTATTAAGTAAATACGCAATTTTCTCTATTTCATATTTGTAGAGTCAACGCCCGTGTAATGTCCAATTACAATTCAGATTTTATCAGAAAAAGCAACATGATTATAAATATATCTGTATACTATATCTGAATGAGACCACCCTTCCACAGTTTTTTACGGGTGGTTGATATTCAATTACTTTATAACCGTTAAATTCTGTCATCACCTCATTTCTCCTACATTCACAATGGCGACCGCCTACGTCGATATCGACACATCTTAATTTTATTCTACTCTCCGACTCATGATCGTAACAAAATATGATTTTGTATGATATACAGTTTTGATATTGATATCCCTAATTTGCTGCAGAAATATTTAATTTGGCGTCTTCAATACAAAATGGGATGATTTTCATATCGCTTGATCTGATGATACACCCTCCTCAATTGCTTAATAAAAGAGTCATTTAACCTTTCATCAGGTCACTTACGTTGCTTTGATGAAAAAGTAATTATCACTTTAAAGTAAAAAAGGGAAAGCTAAGCTATGCCATTCCTTTGTCATAACTTCACCTTTGAAGACTTGGAATCGTCAGGTTAATTTATATACAGACATGCATACTAGTATATATAGATATAAGAAGATGTGGTATGAGTGCCAATATGTATATACACATTAGGCGACTATTTTCCCTTAATATTATGATTGAAAATACTCACAAGTTCAGAACATTCAGTATTACTTGTGATCATTTTTAAACGTTAGAATTTTTGTGAATAGAGCTGCAGTTCTTTTAAACGCGGACGTCTACGAAGACACCCAGTTTTGATTTTGCTTTTGTTTCTTTATAGCAATGATTTCAAGATTTTATCATTTGAAATAGTAAAAAATTCTAAAATCTCAAAAATTTGAAGATGTATTTAAGACTAAAAAAGTTCCATTTTTAACATTGTTTTTATTTTTCAGTAGCAGGAGCTTGGTATTTACCACCAGGAGGACATGGCTTGGTTCCACCGCCCGCTCATCAATTCACTAATGCCCTAAACTTGTCCAATACCCACTGTGACAGACTGAGTCTAAGGAATACACGAACATACCATCCTTACCAAAGACGATCTCCACCTCATGGTATGTATTTTATTTAATATTTGGATTATATAGGAAAGTTCTTTGTTTTAAATTAACTAAACACTTTTTTCGTTTGAAAAAAGACTTCGGAATCAGATTGAAGGTAATAATGATATCACAATAAAGAGAGAGCGAATATCAGAATAAATAGACAATGATATGAGGAAAAATCATTTCGGGTTGTTTTTAATCTGACTTAGCGGTATGGGCTTTGCTCATTGTTAAAGGCTGTACCACGGTGACCTACAGTTGTTAATTTCTGTGTATTTTGTCTCATTGGCAATCATACCACATCTTTTTTTTTGGATAGTGATATAGTTATAAAAAGAATTAATATGATATAGCTATAAATAGAATTAATAGTAAGAAAAAAGAAAGAATGGTATCAGTAAAGAGCGAGAATGATATCAGAATAAAAAGACAATACTATCAGAATAAATACAGAATAATAAATATATGTAATAAAGTCAAAGTCAAAGCTTTTATTGATATAAAATCCATATCTGGATTATGTTTATATACAATAAAAAGGTTTCGATTTCTGTATTTTTAATAGCAAATAAACAACTTATGCCACTCGGTCACCGAGACCCCGAAATGAGGAGAGAATGGAATCAAAATCTATTTATTAATAACACTTCCTGATACAATTTTTTTAATTGCTGAAGTTTTGTTCCCATGAATTTATTTTTTTAATTTTAACATTAAATATATGCGGTCAGAAATGACAACCTTATTAGCACTCCTGTCAGACATTAAAGTCATGAACGTAATAAAGTCACATCTTATGTCGCCTACTTAATACTATTTTAACGCTAATTGCCTAATAAGGAGATGAATCCTTGTTTCGACTGGTCACTGTAGATCATATCGCTTGGAACCTCTTGTAATGAAGACATGTATCACTGTCTGATCTGGTCACTTTAGATCTTATCGCGTTGACTATTTTAGTACTTATAAAGTAGTTAAACATGCAAAACAAACGACCAAACATGTAGTAAATAGAGATGTCCCCAACGGACTTAAGCGTGCGGTAAATTTAAAACAATTAACACGCCATAACAATAGATTTTATTGCTTTCTTGGCGTATATGAGATTCCAATAAATGAGACATGAAAAGATTCATATTAAATATGTCTATGGGATCTAAAGTCTTATTATTTTTATGTGTTTTGAAATACTTTTCTAGTTTTCACCTAAGTGTTATTTCGTCCCCTCTATTGTGGAAGTTTATTTGTATTAAGTCGTCCCTCAAGATTTTCAAAATACTACAAAACAGGTTTTGTGTGGGACGGTATCTTTGATAACAATTTTTAATTCGCCATTAATTTGTCAATTAGCCTAGACAAAAACTATTACAACATTAGTTCTACCTTTGTTAAATATTTTAAGATATGTTTGGGGATTTTTATTACAATTTCTTATTAAGAAATAAATTGTTTAGTTTTAAATCATTTCACGGTCTATGGAAATTATTTCAATCCTTATTTGCTTGAGTTAAACGATTCTTTCGCCTCTAAAATCCGATTTTAAACACTCGGATAATAAAGGTATTTAGTTAGTATAAACACAATTATGTGAGAAAATGTCTCGGAAAATTTTGGTTCGACGGTCTTCAGCAGAGAGGTATCATTATTCTCCAAAAAAGGACCATTTTTGTTATATTAAAATCAAAAATTAATTGATTCCACGAAAAAAATAATAATTGCACTGTGAAGAATGAAAACAATTATCAATTTATGCAAATATTATAAAATTCAAAAATAAAAACACATATTTTTTACTAAATAGGAAAACACATCAAGATTTGAAATATAACAATTAATTATATCCAAATATTACAGTTGGGTATCATAAATATGTAAATTCCTATCAATATGAAAGAATACCCGGATATTTGCATATAAATTGTTCTGACAAACCAGGAAACATAATGCTTGTCTCTCAATTAATTAAAATGTTCAACATAAAACATTATAGTCCGTTAATTTATCATGTTTATCTAACCTTTTACTTTTCATTACAATAAAACTTTATTTTCCATTGTTATGTTTTCTAATCAAATTTGTAACTCTAAATGTAAATAATTCATTATTTTTATTACTTGATACACTGAGAGACCTCTGTAATACAACGCTTATGTTCATTTGCCAGAACTTCGAAGGATAAAGACGAGTCTTAGAGATTTTTTACACACTCAATATGCCAATTTTCATTATGCTTACCACAAATTAAAAAAGAAATCTTAAAATATACACATCGAGATCCCAGAAATGATACACATCATTTAATCCATTAATATTAATTTTATGCAAGTTGAACCAATTTATCAAATGTTGACTCGAAAAGAAAGTGTGGTGACAGTACTGGATATGCAGCAGTGCGAAAGACAGACATTTTCTGACAAAACAACATTTGCAGACTTTTCTCATTTACCGCCACTTTAAAAGCTTCACTGACCTGAAGATAGTTAAAAACTTCGAAATTGTAATCGAAAACAAGGAGGGGATGAATAATGCCAAAGGATTTATTACTTTTTGAGAACTATATACTCATGGAAAGATGATCCTATACACAACTTTTAGTAACTTTTTTCTTCTATTTTCAGCCTTTTCTAGAGATGTCAGTCCAAATATACCTATGTTAAACATGGATAGCTGGCCACATATGGCAACATCTTCTCACAACGTCCTGTCCTCTAACACCTCACCCCAGTCACAATACGGGATGTGGATGAGTGGTCACATGGGTAACATTCCAACTAACCAGAGCTGTTCTGTACCATACATTCGATCAAACCCGTCGTATCCATCACTAGGAGTAGCACCAAGTGTTCCTAATGTAACTGTGTCATCTTGTAGTGTACCAAACTCTTTAACCTCGCAGTCACCTCTGTCACCATTCGATTCTTGTGAACTGTCTTTTTCCTCACCAATGAGAGACTCTTTACGGAACAATGCATGGAGTCCACTGACGCCGCCACCTATGTAAAATATTTGAACCAATTTAATATGTGATATTACAATATTAAGAGCTTCATGTTTTATGTTTTATGAAATGCATGGTTTAATAAGGACAATTAGATGCCAAGTTTGTTAGATTTACGTAGGGTGAGAGAATATTGCTGATATGTATGTATGTTTTAAGAAATGCATTATAACGGACAAGGAGACGTGAAGTTTGTTAGAGTTACGAATGAAAGATTTGTGATTGATATGAGTTGGGGTATTGAACATTTGAAAATGAATGAGAGATCTGCGAAAATGAGAAAGAATACGAGTTTCCGAATGATTTGAGTGTTTGGTTCACAAAAGTTGTACCTTAAAATAAACTGAAAAACTGCTCTTTTGTACGCAAGTTTCAAATACATATGGCAATTGAGAATTGCTGCAGTGGTTCTGTTATACTAAGATGTACACAGAAAGTGTACCTGTTTCGCAATTGTCTCGAAATTCCTATGATTCAGTATATACACTTATCAAAATCAATGGTACCATTAAGATATGTGTTTTATAACCCCAATGCCTGGTGATACCTAAAATCTATTGATGCCCAACAGAACCAGAAGCGGTCTATCCTAGTTTATTTTAAAACTTCCAAAATGCAACAAGAATTTACTAGTTGCTTAAGTTTAATGTAAGGATATCGAGATACAGTGCAGTGTAATAATCTATGGTTAGCAGTGATTAAAAGGAAACAAATTAAATGTATGAGTGAATTTGACAAGAATCGTTTGAACAGGTGTTGAAAGTAAATAGATCAGCGAAATCTACAGGTAGATGTTGGCAAAAACAGTATACACAAATCTTGGATCCTTTCACAAGTTTTCAATGAACACCTATTTATTAATTTCTTGTACTCGTCAGATACCCAGTAAATCACTTGATAACGGTCAATACAGTCTTTATTACTGCCCATTGCTGGCAATACCTTGTTAGAAAAGGTGAAACTTTTTAGATAACCTATAATTTATGTGATTTCTGAATTTAAATTATTTCACTAAATCTGTAATTCAAAACGAGAAGCAGATCAAAGATTACCAGGCTTATGCCAATTGACTTTTTTTCTATAAACCTCCATTCATTTTAGTGGGAGTCTGTTGGTGACAGTAGAATGTAGAGAGGTGACAGTATAATATGGAGAGGTGAAACATAAACTTTGTATCTGTCAAATTCTTCATTTAAATTTACTTTGAAAATTTTACACGATCCCAATTCTATCTAATATCTTTATTGATAAAAATTATTATAAATTAAGAAATGTATCTCCCTCATGCAAAGCTCTGATTCCTTTCACGGATTTGGCTATAATTTTTGGAACTTTTGGATCATAGCTCTACATCTTTTATATAAGCTTTGGATTTTACATATTTTGAACACGAGCATCACTGAAGAGACATTATTTGTCGAAATACGCATCTGGTGCAGAAAAATTGGTACCGTTAATGTTTTTATTACTATATATATTTAAGGCAATGTATGAGATCATCTAATTATCACACAGTCGACTCGCATTTAGTATTCAAATCGATATTTTCATTATCACAAATAAGATAATAAATAATCAAAAAAATGTGAAATCGGGTACGGGTCAGTTATCTTATTCGAGTATCTTCGAGCATCTCCAAATGCAAAAACTGGAGCGAAAAAAATAAGCAAAGGATTGCACCTCTGATTAATCAGGTTTCTTGTTTTCGTTTCTGTGAAGCTCCACCCACCCCACCCCACATTTGTTCAAAGGAGATTAGCGAACACACCATGATGCACTGTTTTATGGTGTTAATAGACTAACGCTTCTTGTTTTTGTCTGATGTAAGAGTGCTGTTTGTATATAATGATAAATGTATTATATTGTATATGGTAAAATAAATACTGGATATATAGAGTGAATAGTGAGAGCTATAAGGTGCTATTACTGTTATTGTATACATGTGTAATTATCAATTAAGTGAACATGTCATGTGTATTTTTGAAAAAGTCAAAAAGGCAATAAAAATTTAAAAGCTATTTCCTTTTAATTGATTTTTATGAAAGTTCATCAATGGGACAAAGTGTAGGTGTATGTTGAGTCAGTTAAATAATGATTCCGAACATTGGTCATCGATAATTAATGGCCACCATTGCGTGACTTCCGACTTTTAATCTGATAAACTTTGCTGTTTATGCAACTTTGCTTAATAATACCATGTGGAAGATTACGAACGTACTCCTACACTGATAGACATTCAGGAACCCAACACTCAAAATTAAATGGAGTTGGAAATAATCATAACTTATATTGGTATCTTTTCCGCGTGGTATTCAAAACGAAGGAAAACCAACATTATATTTGAAATTGTACCAGTATCATAATCACATACTAACTGCCAGTAGTCTGTAGATGTCGATTCGCTTCCATGTTCAGCAAACATTTCCATCACTTTTGTCGCACCCATGCATTTTCATGAACGTCCTTCCTTTAATTAGTCAAAAGAGGGTGTTCAAAGGGAATGCTCGATTTATGGGGTGATTGGAAATACAATATAATAGACATATCAGCATACACAATACATGGTCTTACAATATCTTTTAACAACGATGATATAACATCGACAAAAAGAATGACAATGCTATATAACTTGCTGCCATAACTATCTGGCTTTACCCAAAAATAATACAGTGTTTTCTGTATGTAACATTTTAATCCAGTCTCTAATTTCGGAGATGATTTGAACAAAACGATAGAACGAGAGGACAAACTGACACCAAAATACACACTGGTCTGCTATGTAAAAACTATGGTGACCGGTTAAGGCCATTTCGCGTTTTCGCCTTTCATATTCTAAAGGGCATTTTCTACTTCGCGTTTTCGCCCTATAGAATACGAAAGGCGAAAAAGCGAAATGGCCTTAACCGGCCACCATAAAAAAGGGGTATATAACAAGAATAATCAGAAAGCTTTAATGCGATATAATCATATTAAGTGTGTTGCACCTCAAAATGTTCTACAAAAGAAGACGTGGGTTATTGTTCAATGAGACGGCAACACAAAAACAACCATATATACAAAATAGGACACAAAAAACAACTGATGTTTTTTTTCTTTCTTGTAACATTGAAAGCATACAAGAAGGGTTAAACTACATTTTTGTTGCTTTATTCAAAGACAATACAATACAAACACCTCGAGACATAATGTTAAAATTCACAAATAGAGAGTTCTAAAAGCACCTTGCCGTTCCAGTGTCCGTGTTATCGCTAGTCCTGAGGTCAACATTTAGACTCGTAAAATTGATATACTCACACATATTGCAATGCCTCAATGTTACCCGAAAGAATTACAATAAACACGCTTGTGCAAATTCTGCATTGATATACATTTTTTTAGTTACAGATTCGTGATATTTGATGCTTAAAATATCGTCTTTCTGTATGCAAGTGCCTGTCCCAAGTCACGGAGGAGCCTGTAGTTCAGTAGTTGTCGTTGTTGATGTGTTACATATTTGGTTTTCATTTATTTCTTTGTACATAAATTAGGCCGTTAGTTTTCACGTTTGAATTGTCATTTCGGGGCCTTTTAGGAATTTTGGTCCTCAATGCTCTTCAACTTCATACTTTATTTTATAGCCTTTCTAACTTTTTTTTTGGATTCGAGCGTCACTGATGAGACTTTTGTAGACGAAACTCGCGTCTGGCGTAAGTACGAAATTTAATCCTAGTTTCTATGATGAGTTTATTTATAGCTGACTATGCGGTATGGGCTTTGCTCATTGTTGAAGGCACGTGTACGGTGACATATAGTTGTTAATTTCTGTGTCATTTGGTCTCTTGTGGAGAGTTGTCTCATAAGCTTTCATACGACATCTTTTTTTATATTTTTTATGATGCCACGAATTTTACCATATTATCAAACTTTAAAAGAATTTACTTTTGTATCCCCATTTTAAAGCTTTAAGGTTTGTATGTGAAGTTTCAAGTATGCTGAAAGTTTAAAAGTGCCGATTTGTTCCAACGAGTAAGAAATAAGAATGATTTCTAAAGATTTGTAATCGAGGAAGAACCGGTATTTCCAGACCCAGAATTAAACTCTGAAAAATATCTTTTTGTGAAGTAATTTCTAAAGTTTTCACAATAAAACAGATACCACAATGTAACAAATCACAAATATGACAACACGATTTATCATTTCAGAAATATAATGATATGGTTGTTTTACTTTACACACATTACCGATGTAGGTCTATGCTCCTTTGATCCCATTCAGTGAGGTCTTCTTTCAGGTCCGAAATTAAATGTCAAGGGTTATAATTTGCTTGTACTCAGCACTTGTAGCCTGACTTGGATGTAAAGGCTTTTTAATACTTTGACTTAAATATCAAATAATTGAAGTATCAATAGAATTTTGTACAATTTTTAATTTTTCACGACTGTCCTTTAATTTTCGCGACTTCCATTGAAATTCGTTCTTGAAGTTCGTCTCAAGTTGAACAAAACAGTTTATCAATATTTGAATAGGCGTGGCGTATAACTCTTCGGATTCTATCACGTATATACAATCACAAGAAACTAAAACACGAGTAAACACCAGATGCAACAAAAGACCTTTGTTAAATTTCACCAAAAAATGGAAACATGAGAATTTTGAAATTGTTATAATTTGATATAATTGTATTACACAGTTTAATAACCAAAGATTCCGAAAAAAAATTCCAACCTGAAAAAAAGTGGAGCATATAACCTGAAGTAATCATGGTGCGCCTACAATTCCAATCTAAATTATAATGACTCAAAAGTAAGGAACAAAATCTAAATTATACACAATGCATCAGTATAACCAGTCAGAATATTACAAATTTGCATTGAAGATTTCTGGTATCAACAGGGGAGGTAAACTTATTAGTGAAAATCGGATATATATAAATCCCAGTACAAATCACAAGCAAACTATTCCCTATAGAATAAAAGTACATAAATTATGTGCCTCATTCAGTTGTGTAAAAGAGGGGCGAAAGATACCAGAGCGACATTCAAACTCATTGATCGAAAATGAACTGAAATCGCCATGGAAAACACAACATAAAAAACTAGAGACCCAACAGTTTGGGTGATCTCAGGTGCCCGGAAGGGTAATTGTCGTTTTTAAAATCTCTTCGACGTTTGAATCACGTTTAAGACTTTCAAGAAGTTTGACATGGAGCATCACTGAAGTTTCTGTTTTAAAATCTTCAACTAATTAACATCGTAATACTGAGATTAATGTTATGGTTTTAATCTGTATTTCATTTTCTGGCAAGTGTTTACAACCACCTCAGTTTTGTAAAACGGGCACGCAAAAACATCGCCAGTGGTAAGCCTATAATGTTTATGGCGTAATGTCTGATCAAAAGAAACCCCTAAAAAGATTTCAATATGTTGCAATTTTCATACATTATTCAGGTCAAGATCATTCTGAAAATTGCACTCTATGAAACTTTTCTATGGTGTGTCTGGGGTGGTCTTCAATATACTAAACTAAAGAATTAAAAATCGGGAAGGTATATCAATGTTATGAATCGATTTACGGTGTTGAAAACGACGATACTTCAGTAGAATAAAACACTTGAATCAACACTGTGAATAAACATCTATGTTTATGTAAGTGGATTATTGTACCTATACAAGAATGCTTGTTATTTATTGGTTAAACAAAATGACAATGGGCCAACAATTCAATTAGCAAAAGAAAATGCAATGTTTTACATGTTTTGTGGTTTCTTACAAAGCGTTTGGTCTTCAGCGGCACTTTATAGTTAAAATGGTTGTTTGACTTTGATATGAGCACAGTCACGGCTGAGTAATCAAACAGCAGAGAATATTTTGTGACGTTAGTTCAGAGAGCAAAAGAATTTTAAAAACTTAAAATTTGTTTTCCTAAAATCTAAATAAGTAAACAGTAACTTTTCTTAAGAGAAATAAATATATTTTGACAGATTAAAGACCACTTCACAAGAATTAGAAGCGACTTCCATAACAAGTAAAAACTTTCTGTGGCTTTAGTTTATTCAAATATTGTTATTCCCATCGAGAAAAATTGATTAAAAGTTGATAATAATTTGTACAAAATACCTTTGATCTTAGCACATATTGAAATAGCTGTCAAAATTAATCACGGTTATAAATATATTAGTCTAAATGAGCACATCTCCTTTTCATTTTTAATAAAGAGCGTGAACGATTTTTCTTCTCTTGTCATTCATTGTATAAATAAACTATAAATGCTTTTTGAGTTAGCAATTTCAAAGATACTCTAGTACGTATTAGCTAGATGCTCCAAATAGCCAGTATTTCTCACTGACTGACTGCTATGACTCCTTTAGATGGAATTTGAGCACCGGTAATTTGTAGTTAATAAATGTTCTTATCGGATACAAATGTGTATGACGCCTTTCATCATATTCCAGATTTTTAATTGGTTAATTTTTTTTAATTTTATTATTTTACTATTCAAAAATTCCATCTAAAACTATGATCAATGGTGAGAGATAGAATGAAGGAGGAGGTAATACGTTTGGTCATTTGTAAATTAACAACTTACATTGTTATAAAACAACTTCAAATCAGGTCGTAGCTATCATCTTACTATGAAGTCAAAACAGTCGTGAAACGAGTATTACGAAAATTAGGTTTCATATTAAGTCTCCTTTTTTTTTAAATCACAGTTGTCTCATTTTCATGGTTCAGTGACAACTTGAAAAAGAGTTTTTGTAATGTTAATGTCTCTCTTTATATAAGTAATAGGATAACTATATTTGGTATGTGCGTACCTTGCAAGGTCCTCATGCCCGTCAGACATGTCCAACTGGCAGGTGTCATACTTCGCCCGTCAGACAGTTTTCACTTGACCTCAACCTCATTTCATGGATCAGTGAACAAAGTTAAGTTTTGGTGGTCAAGTTCATATTTCAGATACTGTAAGCAATAGGTCTACATCTTACATGCAGTCCTTCCATACACCGAATATACTAGACCTATTGCTTACAGTATCTGAAATATGGACTTGACCACCAAAACTTAACCTTGTTCACTGATCCATGAAATGAGGTTGAGGTCAAGTGAAAACTGTCTGACGGGTGAAGTATGACACCTGCCAGTGAAGTATGTCCAGTGCATGATGTTTTGTCGATATTGTTAACATCGCAATGTCAACTTTATGGTGTCGTTATTGTGTTTTCATTGCATCCGTTTTATATGTTCTGTACCTTTGTGTTTAAATCGTTTGCATCGTACACATCATGATGTTAACAATGTCGTCGACATCGTGTTTATGTTTATATATAGAGTCTACACCTTTCTGTTAACATCGTTAAAATCGTATACATCGCAATGTTAACAATATCATTTCAACGGTGACATCCCATTAGTCCGACAACCATTATTCCGACAGCCCATTACTCCGACAGCCCACTATTCCGACAGCCCATTACTCCGACAGCCAACTATTCCGACAGCCCATTATTCCGACAGCTCATTATTCAGACAGCTCATTATTCCGACAGCTCATAATTTCCAAATGCATTTATCTTATGTGTATGGGTAAATTTTCTCTAAAAAGACCAACTCCGCTCTATATACTATTTGTGGTTGTCCATTTTGATTCCAAATTTTCTTTTCATGTGGGATATTTGTCTCAGTATATTATATAAGTATACAAATCCTTGAATTATCTAATTGTAATCAAAAACTTAGTGAATTATGTGTTTTGGTTAAATATACATATTGGTATCATCGATTTAAAAATTCAAACAATGAACACTGACAAAGGCAAACTTGACACTTATTTCATTTAAAGATTGTTTTCAAAAAGAAAAATATTTAGATATCATTAATTTTTAAAAAGGAAGTTCATCTGTTACTTAAGAATCGGGGCTCATCCATTACATTAGGAATTAAAAATTCCAGATTCTCAAAAAAATCAAAAAATCGTATTGCACAGCTGATAAAGTTGAGGATGAGCGTCATTTTTCAATCGCATGCTCATAATATAAAAAAGAAGATGTGGTATGATTGCCAATGAGACAACTATCCACAAAAGACCAAAATGACACAGACATTAACAACTATAGGTCACCGTACGGCCTTCAACAATGAGCAAAGCCCATACCGCAGTCAGCTATAAAAGGCCCCGATAAGACAATGTAAAACAATTCAAACGAGAAAACTAACGGCCTTATTTATGTAAAAAAAAATGAACGAAGAACAAATATGTAACACATAGACAAACGACAACCACTGAATTACAGGCTCCTGACTTGGGACAGGCACATACATAAATAATGTGGCGGGGTTAAACATGTTAGCGGGATCCCAACCTTGTATTGTAATGTCTTAATGTTGACCCAATCATTATACCGCCGCTTCTAAAAAAAGTGTGTGGGTGGGGGGTGTAACTGTCCGCCAATCCGTCAGTAAGTCCGTCAGTTTGCCCGTCCGTCCCATGAATATTTTGGTTGCATCTTTCTCATGAAGTAGTTATTTCTTAAAATATGTTATAACTTAAACGTAATAATACCCCGGGGGTTACTTACTATATTTTTTAGTGGTAAAGGTGTGCCGCAAAACAGGGTCACTTTTTCATGCCCCGCTGTTTAGAACAGGGTTTCTTTTTCAAGTCCTGTTGGTTAGAACAGGGTCGCTTTTTATGCCCTGCTGGTTAGAACAAGTTTTTTTTTAACAAAAAGTATTAGTCTAGAACAGGATCTCTTCTTCAACTGTTGAAGATACAGTCTAGAACTCTGGTCTAGAACTGCATCTTATTTTATACGGTCTAGAACAGGGTATACATTTTCTGAGCATGTATAGAACAGGGTATGTTTTTCAATGTTTTCTGGTTAGAACAGGGTATGATTTGGCAAATGCTATCGGCCAAGTTATACCCGAAAGGATAGTCATTAACGCCCCCCCCCCCCGGAATAATACAGACAGACACATTTTATTTTACCCTGATACCCTGATAAGTGTCGAACTTATGGGTTGTCGGATTAATGGGCTGTCGGAGCAATGGGTTGTCGGACTATTGGGTTGTCGGTATATTGGGTTGTCGGATTAATGGGTTGTCGGACTAAGTGGGTTGTCGGACCAATGGGTTGTCGGATTAATGGGCTGTCGGAATAATGGCGTGTAACCATATCGTTTACATCGTCAACATCGTATAAATAATATGTCACTGATGAGTCTTATGTAGACGAAACGAGCGTCTGGCGTACTAAATTTATATAATCCTGGTACCTTTGATAACTATGTACCAAGTCTATACCTTTGTATTTGCATTGTTCACATCATATGTGATGTTGAAAATATTAAAAAAAAAAAAAATTATTCGTTAATATTATAAAATAAAGTCTGTAGATTACATGTATACAGTTTGCATTTTTTTTAAAACAACAAATCCAAAAAAAAAAAAAAAAATGTGATGTTATAACTCTAAATTGACATACAACAGTGTTAACATTGTTAATATGGCAATTTAATCAATGTAAACACGACACCTTTTTTATAACATTGTATACACCACGATGTTAACGATGTCAACGATGTAAACACTTTATAATGGTTTAAACAATATAAAGGATGTGGACACACTATCGTGTTAACATTGAAGTTATCGCGATGTCTACAATATTGAATAATCATCGTGCACTGGACATGAAAGGCAATTACACCACATCTCCTTATATTTTGTTATATGATTGATGCATCAAAAGAGAATGAAGATAGAAAGCAAACACTTCTGTCATTCTGGTTTTATGTCTACACAAAATAGTTTTGTTAGAAATAAAACAGTTGCAAGTGTATGATGAATTTCAAAAGAAGAAGCCTACGTTAAGCTTTGTATGTAAGCAGCTGATTATATCATTACTCAGTTGACACTTTTACTGAATTTTTGTTAGTGGCAATCGTCAAAGAAAACCTTGATCAAAAACTTTGTGAAGAACTTGGATTAAAAAAAGTCGTCCTTGTTTTTCTATTACACTTCGATGGACTTGGACGAGAATAATCCATCCAAAGTCATTTCCTTTACCAAGTTTTTGACGAAAACATCCAGTTCATCAAAAGCAGTGATATTGACAACAGATGAATCTGACCAAGTTAACCTGGTCAAACAAAACTATGACCAAGTTCATTTACATAGTGAAAACCAGGCCTAACAAAATGAAATTATATTAGTTCATTGTTATATGTACGTTTATCATCATGGTTACTATGCGTATAAAAACCCACCTGGGTTGAACTATCCAAATTATACAAGGACGACTTAACATGGGGCATCTGTCTTCCTACTGTCAGCATTCCGGTATACTAGCACCACAACAAACATTCTGTCATTTTATTTCTCTATTCCTTTTTAACACATATTTACACCTTCTCGGATTTATTTTTCACTTATTCCACAAAAACTAATTTAGGCCTATTTGATCAATACATCTTATAACTGGCAACTAAATTCACAGTCACTTTTGAAATGCAAAAGTTTCAATTGCTTTTACCTTATAAGTTTAGCTTTCTCATTTCTTTACTTAAATGATGGCGAACCAACAGCAATATCGCTGCCTTTCTTATTTTTGGTTTGGCTTCTCCTGTTCCAGCTTTTGGAAGCACGTTTTGATTTAATTCTATAATCTCTTTTGCTTCGTTTATGGATATAGGAAGATATGGTGTGAGTGCCAATGAGACAACTCTCCATCCAATAACATTTAAAAAAAAAAGTAAACCATTATAGGTCAATGTACGGCCTTCAACACGGAGCCTTGGCTCACACCGAACAACAAGCTATAAAGGGCTCCAAAATTGCTAGTGTAAAACCATTTAAGCGGGAAAACCAACGGTCTAATCTATATAAAATAAAAAAACGAGAAACGAGAAACACGTATAAAT
This sequence comes from Mytilus galloprovincialis, assembly GCA_037788925.1. NCBI lineage: Eukaryota > Metazoa > Mollusca > Bivalvia > Mytilida > Mytilidae > Mytilus > Mytilus galloprovincialis. The sequence goes on along the minus strand of CM075340.1, from coordinate 54,372,069 downwards.
TACATAAATAAAAGACAACTACTGTATATCAAATTCCTGACTTAGGACAGGTTTGTATATATGTTGTGATTTTTTTGTTAACTTGTAAAAGTGTTGTTATTTTATTTCACTTGTTTTACAAATTAACAATATTTTTTTGAAACATGTAAAGGAAAATGTTACTGGTTATCTGCATCTTCAGCCATATAACAACTGTTGACAATACTAATCCTGTGTAGCCTTTCATGAGGTATATCGCAAAGTTTTAATGAACATGCAGTTTGATTCTTGTAAATGGAATACTAATAAATTGTCAAATATAAATCTCTCAAAATTCTGTTATAATTGTCATTAGATATTTGAGACAGTCAATCATTGTTTTAAGGCATGTTATCGTTTCATAAAAATTAAATACATTTTCTTCTGCATGGAAATATCTTTAACGCTTCTAGTATAAGGTATGGCTTTAAAACTAATGTCTAGCATTGCTCTTTTTTCTTCCATCTAGTATATAATAGATGTTAGGCCTAGTAAATGAAGAATATCTTCTATCCAGTTTATATAAAAATCAATGACTGATTTTAAACCTATTGAATGAAGAATTTCTTCTATCATGGAAATATTAATTATGACTGTTACAGCTGTAATCCTACTGCTAGCAAGTTAAAGGTTTGGTTTGCTTGCTTGCTTGCTTTAAAAGCTGCAACAGTCATAATAAATATTTGCATGATAGAAGAAATTCTTCATTCGTTAGGTGTAAGAATGTTTGTCTAAAAACTGATACTTACAGTTCTAGTTTTACACACATTTTGAAATCCCAAAACAAAGCAACTGATGTGGACTAATAAAGGGATATAAAACAGAAGCCAAGTGCGTTGGTAGAAACGCTATAAAGTGCGATGGATTATATAAATTGTATTTTCAATGTTTTTCAGGTTCATATGTCAATCTAGAATTTGTTTGTTTGAAGCAGTTTTTCATGTTTATAAGTAAATCATCGAGAGTTTGCAGCACAATTAAATCATTGAGGACGATCTCATTTAGTATAAGATTGCAACGAAGACATAGTATTACATACAAGGACATATATTCTTGTTTAAAATTAAAGGTATAGGTGACACTTCAATGTAAGCAGGGATCTTACAGATGATATTCCAGAGGTATATGGTAATAGCATTATCCTAATTTTGTGTAAATTATTATTTTTTTTAAGATTCTATTATTTGAACCATAGAAATATATATATTATTGATATCAACATTCCATAAATGTTTTATGGACAAAAAGGACGTAAATTCATGCTCTTACTAAAAACAAATATTTCTCATATACATGATTTCACAAAACGTTTAAAAAATTAAATATTACGTAACTGTTCAATCTTCCCTGCGAAGCCAAAGGGTAATTGTAGCATCTCCAATTAAGTAAACAATAATGTTTAGATTTTATCACTTGCAACCAGAAGCTAATTGACAATTTTAGGCTTTGTTTGAAAACAGGGTATATGTTTTGTTCGTCCAATGTTTTGACAGCTGTTTTATTTACTGCAAGTAGAGCTCGAGACTTTGCAGATCTAATCTGAATTTTATAAATGGTGCAAAAACCAGTATTTTGATTCAAGATTTGCAATATATTTTATAAAGAAACCAACCTCACTTTAATAAAGGTCTTAAACAAGAGGAGTATCAAAATGCCTAAGGTTTGGATATATAATGCATTAACAGTTTTAGAAAATAACAATATTTTAATACCAAATATGTCCCTTGAGCCCGAGGCTGTTTTAAGAAGAGGGTCCATAGGCCTCAGTGAAAATACTCGAAGGTTGAAAAATCTGTTGAAGTATTTATACTCTTTTCCAATGTTTCACAACAATTTCATTAAAATAAGATTTTTGACAGATTTGTTAAATATTATAATATCTTTGATTTTTATCATTTTTTAGTGTCAAGTCACTCAATCCAAACCATTGCAGTACAAACTTTGTTTATCTACAGGCAGATTTTTTAGCACCTGAGATCACTCCAAGTTTTTTGTGGGGTTCGTGTTGCTCAGTCTTTAATTTTCTATGTGTACTTTAGTCAGTTTGTTTGTTTGTATTTTGTCTTTTTACAAGAAAACATACAGATTATTTTTTTACTTAAATGGCTTGCATGTGTTGTAAAAAGTAGGGGTATATAATTAACAAGCAAAGCTTAAAATAGCGGTTATTTCCATCCACGATTTATTTTCGCAAAAACAAACTATAATCTTGTTTTGTTGATATTTTACAAAAGAAAATTTTTTATAAGACGATGTGGTATGATTGTCAATAATAAAACGCTCCACAAAAGACCGAATGACGTAAATTTTATACAACTATAGATCACTGGACGGCCTTCAACAATGAGCAATACCCATACTGCAAAGTATATAATTAAAACGAGAAAAAAAGGCCTGTTTTGTGTTAAAAAAAAAAAAACGAAAAACAAAAATTGTATTCAGCAACAAATGACAACCCCCGAATTACATCTTTCTGACTTGGAACAGACACATACATTATGTTGTTCCTGGCTCAAGACAGGTGCACACAAATTCAAAGGGCTTTAAACGTTTTTAACAGGCGCCAACCTTCACTCTAACCGGAAACAGAAGTATACGATTACAACATGGAAAGACACACAATAAAATCATATCAATTGAAATGCAGATTCGTTCTAATTGTTACATCAAATGAAAATCATCGGAAACAATATCATGAGAACGGCTGAATCTCTTTTCATGCTACCATTCAGAGTGTTTCTCATAACCATAAGACATAGAGCTTTATTTAGAGTTGGTATAAGAAATATAATCTGATAGAACAAACTCCTCCTCATTGCACGGTAATTTTCGGTATAACCATCTTGTCCTTGTTTGAATAAATCGATTTAGAAATGCAAGTATATCGTTCAGGTTAAACATATTGAAAGGAAAATATTTTAACGTATTTTTAAATTATTCTATCCATGAATCAGAAGTCAAAAATTGTGAATAAAAAGAAATATATGGTAGAATTTTGAAATTAACTATGAAAAGAGAGGTTTTTTAATATGTTTGAAGAAAGTAAAAAGAAAACAGGTATCAGCGAACTAGTTTTCTTGCTATCGTTCGAGTATAAAAATGTAACTATAAGTGTTATCTCCCCTTATATGGCTAAATTGAAAAATTGATTCTAAAACATACAAATATTTGGTATTTGTTCGAAATTTTTTGATTATATGCAATGAATATCGTAATTCTCTATAAAAATTACATTCTCTTACACATAAATTGCAAATCTGTTGCAGATTTAGGAAAAGAATTCGACTGATTATATACTGCAATTGTGCAACGCAAGATGACGGTATACATTAATCAAAGGATACTAGTCTTTGAGGAAAGTGATGACAACTTGTGTTTTTAATGATACTTGTTTTATACTAGTTATAAGCCAACACGTTTTCTTGAGAACTTAAAGCGTCTTTTGGAGAAAATATAACAATCTCTGCAGAGTTATTATTATATAAAGGGATCAGTGGCGGATCCAGCCATTTTAAAAAGGGGGGGTGGTCCCAACCCAGAGTAAAAGGGGGGGGGGGGGGTTCCAACTATATGCTCCCATTCAAATGCATTGATCGGCAAAAAAAAAGGGGGGTTCCAACTATATGCTCCCATTCAAATGCATTGATCGGCCAAAAAAAAGGGGGGGTTCCAACCCCCGGAACCCCCCCCCCCCCCCCCCTGGATCCGCCACTGGGGATACTGTATAATCAAGTTTGTTCACTGTTTTCCTACTGCACAAGGACAGTCTATAGGTGTCAGACCACCAATTACTCCCTTCAATTTAGTGAAAGTAGCCCTACTCTGACACAAAATAGTGCTTTTGATGTCCTTGTTTACTTAAACTAACCAACAAATTTGCAGAAATGAAACTTTTGGTGAAAGAGAAATATATCTAGATCATTTTGAGCCAAAATTTACTTGTCTATGAGTTTGCATTAAAAATTGAGGATTAATGCGCTCCATAGTATAGTAATTTCTGATTTCCAGAAAACCATTTTTTTTAGTACCTCCGTTTGAAGGTCAGTTATTTTGTTAGAAGGCTTTAAAGGTATGGTGAAAATTGTCATGTAGAAAGCTGATACATGTACAATTAAGGATATACCTGGTTTCTATGAAGTTAAACTTAAGGTAAAATATTTAGAAAGCTGTGAAAATTGCAAAATTTGGTTGAACAGATAGGAATTTTTAATTGGTGGTCTGACACCTCTATACCTACTTACAGTCAGGATTCTACTTCGTCAAAATTATCTCCCCATTACGCCAGTTCATTTTCACAATCGTAGAAATGGAAGCAATTGTAGGGATGACGCGCTGCCAATTTAGCTCTTGAAAACCGATAAATTTATCAATTAGATAGTTTAGTTTATTCTCATAAAACCATGCAAGTACAAAGATTACAGAGAAGTTAAAAAAATAATGTACATGATAAAAATAAAAATGCATTAAAAATGCATAAAATTTCGGATGAGATAACGTATAAAAGAATATATATATATATACGTATACAGTCAAATGTGAAAGCTAAAATTGTATAAAGAAATACTTTTTGTGTATAAGTATAATAAATACATTGCCAAGAATTAGTCCGGTTTAAGGGAGGTAATCCAATCTTGTCAATAAATTTATTTCAAGGACTGATAACTCTAGCATACATTGTTATCAATCCATCCCAGCGTGTGTGGTTAAATATCGAGGTCTGGCAATTAGCACCTTGTACTTTTTGTCTCTTATCTTAAAATTCATGTTATAAACATACACAATAAATGTTCTGATTATATCATGGAAATTGATAATATATCAAGAACCGACTATGTTAACATTTTGGATATAGTTTTCTAAAAATTTTCGTAAAACCCATTCAGCCCTAAATTCATTTATGATATGTATATATTACATTAATGAACGAAATATATATAATATATATTGAAATTTATGTATATCTATTAAAAGTTAAATACAGAATATTTGCCAAAATTTTGATTGCTGATAAGGTATCATTTGAAATCTTTGATATAACTGATTGTTATATGAATTGTCTCTGATGGATTAATAATGAAAATAACATTTTTCTCAAATAAAATAGTCAGCTTGGATGGGTAAAAACACTGATGACAAGTGATCAATGTACAAAATAAAGGTGTGCGAAGTACAGTTCGGAATTGATCTTGACTGTTATAACTGTTACTGAATATTTTTATATTGTTAAAATATATCAATAAAGTTAAATATAGACTTTGTCTTTAGTTGTTTTATGTCAAATACTTTGTAGTCTTTGAATTCACAGAAACTTATCCTCGTAGCAGCAAGACAACAACTTAGTCTTCAGTTGTTTCACATTTTAAAATACAATGTAGTGTTGAAATTCCGAGAAACTTATTTTCTAATAGCAGTACCACAGAATATACATCATAAATAAATATTCGGTGAATGTAAACTTCAACATATTCAATTACATACAAATAATTTAGTCTTCAGTTGTTTTACATTTAAAAATACAATGTAGTGCTGAAATTCACAGAAACTTAAATTTCCTAGTAACGTAATTACATACAGATACAAACTTAGTCCTCAAGGCAATACCTTGACGTCACAATATCTTGTAGTCCTGAAATGTACAGAAACTTATAACCTAGTCCTAGTAGCAGCTAGCTATAAACAACATGATACATCGTAAATATTCGGCCAAATTGAAGACTGACTTCAACACATTCAATTATATACACACAACGCAACACTATACTAAAAAATAAAATAAGGGCGAACGGACTCGAGGCGAACAGGTATTAGGGCGAACAGAAACTAGGGCGAACCAGAATCAGGGCGGACGGACCCGGATTCGTATGAACGCATCTATAACAAGCTGCTGTCCCTTTGACACATTCCCTGTTTCCATTCTCTATTTCATTTCAGTTTTGATACGTTAGCTGGATGTTACAATTAACAACGTGTCTTTTGTTTTAAGTTTTATATTATTATTTTTTAATTAGATATTTTATTATCATTTTTTTTTCGAGGAATGATGGGGATTTGTTTAAAAAATCTGGGTGTGTGTTAATACCACTTAACATTTCGCTTGTAATAATTGTAGGTCGGTTTTTGTCCTTTTTTTCTTTTCGTAATTTGAATCTTTAATATAAAAGTTTGCCAGTTAAATAAATATAGCTCTCCATTCTTTTGCTCATTCGATAAATCGCCAATCGTTTACTCGAGCAACATCCATCAATTTGAAAGTCGTCACGTCACAAGCATAACATAAATGTGTTTTAATTGAGAGTTATAATAAAAGATGATGTTAACGGCAATGAGACAGCAACCAAATGACAGAAATAACCAAATAACGCCTAGATATGGCAATACTCAGTCTACATGGTCCTGGCTTGGAACGAATATATATAATCACAGAATTCGGTCATATTATTCGTACATAAACATAAGTTGCATTTAAAGAAATAACTGTGTTTTTCTCTACAACAATTATTTTGACCCAATCTAATACTGTATGTTAACAAAGGAACCATAGGACGTTAGGCTATATTACAATTCAATCCCATTGTAATATTATGAATAGTTATCAATAAAATGTCTATACACGTAAAGAAAGTAATGCTTACGACCAGAAATGGTTGTCTTGTGATAGCCCGTACAGACGCGGCTCGTTTTTTTCTGACATGAACGCAAACTGAAGTTATTCAGGTCCTATAACCATAAAAGTACAATACTTAATACAAGAGGCTGCAGACACCCAGGGGACACTCATGACTAACAAGTCGAAAAAAACAAACTTAAAAATACTGACAACGCCATGCATGGCAAATATTAAGGCGTTAATTAGTTGACATATGGAATAAAATTAAAATACAAATTGTTTCCATCGAGAAAAGGGGGAGGGAGGTATTTGCCAAAAGCACCAATACGAGAATTGTTAACTGAAATTTTCTTTATAAAAATATTGGCGTAATAAACAACTCTTTATGAAATAAACTCGCTATGTCTCGACACCAAACAGTCTTAATTATGCATAGTAGAGAACGAATTAAACCAAACTCACATTAATCATTGCACAAATATGAGATGTGGTTCTTAGAGAAAATATTCTAGCAAAAAGTATCAATATTGTATCGATCGACTATTTACAAGTTGTTTATCTCCTATCATACATGTACTCCGCGGGAGGTTATCAAACATCTTACTTTACAATATTACAAGTGGACTTGGGGTAGATCTCTCGAGGTGTAGTAAATGCTTTAAAAATTTGAGGTGAACTTGTTCAATAATGTCATTTTTTCCAAATCCCCATACTTCACATCCGTATCCACATAGCACCATTACGATCCTTATATGTCAGTTGTATTTTAAAAGACAAATGTATCTACTAGCTAATGACCATCAGATAATGATCTTGTCTGAATTGATTCAAATTAAAACTATTTTTCCGGTGGAATTTTCGAAAATCCTTTAAAAACATTTAAAAAAAAAATAGTTAAATATTTCATGGAAGGGCAGACTAAAAATTTTCAGTGGTCGAAGATTATAAACCTTAGTTATCGCACACACAAAAAAAATATTTTTTCGAAGATATTTCAACTGTCGTCAAGTACTTTTAGTAAAAAAAAAAATTCGAACACACCCACACTGTTTTTGTGAGTCATTAGATAGGTATTTCACTTGACCCATACATTTCATCTTTTCGTACTGTGATTTTCTTATGTTATAACATGTATAAAGTCAACCTGTAGTTTGATATACAAAAATAATAGAATCTGAAGCCAGATGATATATCAAATACTCTTGCTTTGTACGTTTTAAAGACAAAATATGCACCTCCAACACGCCCCAACATAAAAAGGTGCACTCGATTTTCTCTTTTATTAAAACAAAATTATTACCCATTTTTGGATTTTCTTCTTGAGTCACATGGAAGGGCAGACACAAAAATTACTGAACTAATAGATTGATATGTTCTCCGTCCGTGGAATTTTTTTTTGTTAAATCGGAGGTTGTGCATTTTCTACATCCAACTTGATAGATACCCATGACGTCGTCGAGGGTTTCTTATCGTCGAGTTGCAAGTTGCGAGTTAAGAAAGTCGAGTAGCGAGTTACAAAAGTCGAGTTGCGAGTTACAAAAGTCGAGTTGCGAGTTACAAAAGTCGAGTTGCGAGTTAAGAAAGTCGAGTTGCGAGTTACAAAAGTCGAGTTGCGAGTTACGAAAGTCGAGTTGCGAGTTACAAAAGTCGAGTTGCGAGTTACAAAAGTCGAGTTGCGAGTTACAAAAGTCGAGTTGCGAGTTAAGAAAGTCGAGTTGCGAGTTACAAAAGTCGAGTTGCGAGTTAAGAAAGTCGAGTTGCGAGTTACAAAAATATTTTTGAGGATTGATTCACATTTGATAAGCAAAGCATGCTAAGTTATTCCCGTGATTGGGGGATTTGAAAGAGTTACATGTGATACTTATTTATATAAGAGTCTAATATAAGTCAAGTTCTGGAAGTATTTGAAAAAAAAGTGTATCCTTAAAGGATAAAATTGAGAATGGAAATGGGGAATGTGCCAAAGAGACAACAACCCGACCATAGAGCAGACAACAGCAGAAGGTCACCCACAGGTCTTCAATGCAATGAGAAATTCTCGCACCCGGAGGCGTCCTTCAGCTTGCCCCTAAACAAATATATACTGGTTCAGTGATAATGAACACCATACTAAACTCCAAATTGTACACAAGAAACTAAAAGTTAAAATAATACAAGACTAACAAAGGCCAGAGGCTCCTGACTTGGGACAGGCGCAAAAATGCGGCGGGGTTAAACATGTTTGTCAGATCTCAACCCTCCCCCTATACCTCTAGCCAATGACGCTATCGATCTTATTTAATCCAGTGCGTTTACACTACAACATAAAAAGAACCGGTCTGACCATAAATTACCTTATATTTCGTAAACAAATAATCCTAAAAAAAGAATAGTAAAGGAAAATCTACATCTTGCGCGGACTTTAACACACTGCAAAATGATGGAGAAAATAGTTTGTTCATTGGAATTTCGTATGGATTTATTACTAATTATTTGTGGTTAATACATCACAAGTCATTAAACAAAGACATGTATGTAGACTATCGCTAAATATAACGAACGGTCAATGCGTTTGAAGTTGAGGAATTCATGGCGTAGCTACCACTGATTGAAGCAAGGACGCAAGGTTCACAAACGGAATGGCCCAATATGAACAATTTTGTTCTGCATTTTTTTAGCTGTAATCTCTGTCCTGCCTTTTTATTTTTCACTCTGTTAGGTCCTGCCTTTTTTTTTTTTTAGTTTATCCTGACTTTGTTTTTACCTAAATTGTCGTCCTGACATTTTTTTTGCAAGTGTCTCATCCTGCCTTTTTTTTTACTCAAAACTCCTGTCCTGCCTATTTTTTTCAAATTTCATCCTAGCCCCCCATAAAAATCAAATGGTAGCTCCCTTATGTACATTGTACCATTGTAGTTAGAGTTCTATTTATCTGTGTAACTTGTGGCATCCCCCTTTCAATTGTGGTTAATCTTTCGTTCATTCCAACCATAAGTTGATACACGTTTTCAAGTGTTACACATTCCTTAGTTTCGCCATACAATACTTCTCTACTTTTATTGCTCAACTCCGCTACTGTGTTTGTAATATCCATGTTCGCACTCGTGTAGAGCCTCAAATCGACTCAAATATGGATTTCATTGTTTATGTATTGTAAATACCCCGGGGCTCAGGTGGTATAAGGTAAACAATTCAGGTATATAAACAAGCACTTTCGGGTATTATCAATAACCTTAAGGAGCCTGTAATTCAGCGGTTGTCGTTTGTTTATGTGTTACATATTTGTTTTTTTTCGTTCATTTTTTTACATAAATAAGGCCGTTAGTTTTCTCGTTTGAATTGTTTTACATTGTCTTATCGGGGCCTTTTATAGCTGACTATGTGGTATGGGCTTTGCTTATTGTTGAAGGCCGTACGGTTACCTATAGTTGTTAATGTCTGTGTCATTTTGGTCTTTTGTGGATAGTTGTCTCATTGGCAATCATACCACATCTTCTTTTTTAATTTTAAGTAATGTCACTAGATTATCTAAGTTTTCTCCAAAAAATATCGTCTTTCAGCAGAAAGTGAAAACGGGAGCTGGGTCCCACATCCATCGTTAATCATGCTCTCAATAAGCCCTGGTCACAACGAGCCCACGACACATATATGCAGCGACACGACATGAAATTTGGTCAAATCGTGGGTCATCTGTGATCGTCGTACGACAGTCGGACGATATTTTCAGCATCGTGGCGCTGTCGTGTGTCGTGGGACAAAAATTGAACATGCACCTGTTTTGCTCTACGATATTTTGTCGTGTCACTATCTTGTGGCTGTCGTGTTAGTGGCTTACCACAGCCGTGCGACTGTCGTTCGATAAACACATTGTCGTGGTTACCTAAATAAAGTAAAACCATTAAAATAAAAACAATTGTACGACTTTCGCATGACTGTCGCAAGACACTCGTAATACAGTCGCACGATTGTCTCAAGATTACAAAATTTCGTACGATGCTCGCACAACATTGATTGTCTGTCGTACGACGGGTTCGTCGGGCAACATATTTTCGTTTTATTTAGAAAAAATACAATCCGGCGGGAATGTCCGTAGACTATTCCATGTATCCCGTCACAGTGACGATATTATGAGCAGGGTCGTCTCCAGCAGTTTCCGAATCGTCATATGTTTCAGCTTGTGGTAGCGGGTCCTCCGTCTGGACAATATCACCCACGTTAACTGCCACCACATTTCTTTTGTTACTTTTTCTTTGCGGGGGCATCCTGGTTAAAATTCGCTGAACAATTATGATATAAACTAAGTATGTTATATACGTATACACATTCATGGATCTACAATCTGTCGATACTTGTAACTTGGCATTGCACAAGGTCATGTTTTTCTCTGACTGTTTATGACGTCTTTACACTAAATCCATTGGATGCTGGATGTGTACGGATTGATAATTTAATCTTAGATGCATGATTTTTTTATTAGTTGTTAGTGGCTTTGAACTAGCTGTCAAATAACTGCGAGTACTCTCAGATCTGTGCCTAGTGTCTTTTTGTTGTCGGGATGTACAAGTACCAGGCCACGTCCATTTGTATTTTTGTCCATGTGATGAGTTAAGCCTTTATCAACTGATTTTTATAGTTCGTTCTTATGTTGTACTGTTATACCACTGTCACAGGTTAGGGAGAGGGTTGGGCGCTAACATGTTTAACCCCGTCACATTATGTATGTATGTGTCTGTCCCAAGTCAGGAGCCTGTAATTCAGTGGTGGTCGTCTGTTTATGTGTTACATATTTGTTTTTCGTTTCCTTTTTTTGTTTGTTATATAAATAAGGCCGTTAGTTTTCTCGTTTGATTTGTTTTACATTACAATTTCGGGGCCTTTTATAGCTGACTATGCGGTATGGGCTTTGCTCATTTATGAAGGCCGTACGGTGACCTATAGTTGTTAATTTCTGTGTCGTTTTGGTCTCTTGTGGACAGTTGTCTCATTGGCAATCATACCACATCTTCTTTTTCATATAATACGAATAACGTCGTTTATTTGGACCAAACTTATGATGACACTGAACAATATTGAAAGCAAATGGCAAATGGCACGCAATAAATCGGGCCTTCTTTATATACTAGCATTTCGGAGTCAAACCTACGAGTGACACACGACTGTTGTGCGACAGTCGTTCGACAGTGGCACGACAGTGGCACGACAGTGACACGACGGTAACACGCATATTTCCATGACATGAAAATCTGAAAAATAGACCCAACAACTATAAACAAACAAATTACAATTCTTTTTTCCTGTACTGTACCCATCGTGGAACCATCGTAGACATGTCGTAGCTGATGTGACCTCTCGAAATATTTTTTTGACATTTGATTTTGCATGACAGTGCCACGACAACTTTTTTATCGATCTTTCACCCAAAAAATCTAGAAAACTAACGGGAAACCGTTTTACTAATTAATTCATAATTGACAATCTCAAACGTGTGAACACTATATAATTTTAAACCTATGTGACTCAGTTTTATAACTTACCCAATACCCAGGAGGAATACTATAAAAAAAAATCTTATTCACGATGTAGCACTAAACGTTTTAAATTTTCCAATTAAACCTTACCTGTAAAATGGCGCAAATGTAGTTTTTACAATAGTATCTTTGACGGCTACATGTATAGACTAAAGAATAAAATCGGGGAATTAGTCAAAGAAACAGCAACCCAACCAAAATATGCAATTCAACCGAAGGCCATTTGGTCTTCAACACAGCGAGAAATCACACACCTAGAGGGAGCCCCGAGCAGGCCCCGAAACACAGTGTTATATATCGTTAGATCAAGAATATTTACGCCATTCTATGCTCCTAAATATAAAGATGAACCAAAATAAAAAAATATACATGAGCAACAAAGGCTAAAGTTTCCGGACTTAGGTCAGACACAAAAATGCAGCGGGTTTAAACTTGTATTATGCACGCCCATCATTTCCCCTGTATCTCTAGCAAATCTAGACATATATAATTTTAACGTCCACAGTTTTGAGTGTCACTGCCAAAGAATAAATTTTGCGGTCCCTAACGATTATATCCAGGCTCGGCAACTCGACTTTCGTAACTCGCAACTCGACTTTCGTAACTCGCAACTCGACTTTCTTAACTCGCAACTCTATTTTCGTAACTCGCAACTCGACTTTTTTAACTCGCAACTCGACTTTCTTAACTCGCAACTCGACTTTCGTAACTCGCAACTCGACTTTCGTAACTCGCAACTCGACTTTCGTAACTCGCAACTCGACTTTCGTAACTCGCAACTCGACTTTCGTAACTCGCAACTCGACTTTCGTAACTCGCAACTCTACTTTCTTAACTCGTAACTCGACTTTCGTTACTCGCAACTCGACTTTTTTTAACTCGCAACTCGACTTTCGTAACTCGCAACTCGACTTTCGTAACTCGCAACTCGACTTTCTTAACTCGCAACTCGACTTTCGTAACTGGCAACTCGACTTTTCTAACTTGCAACTCGATACTCGACAACAAGTGAATCTCGTCGTCGTCGACTTGATATCTAATTTTTCTGCATTACTATGTACTAGATAAATTGAAAACTTATGCAAATGGTGGTTTTAAAATAAAACACTTCGTAATTGAGAAGAAAATTGTAGTTTTATTTGTTTCTATTAACTTTTAATATTTTTGTTACTATTATAGTTAACATTCTCTTGTGGATAGTTGTCTCATTGGCAATCATACCACATCTTCTTTTTTTATAATTACAATAAGCATTTATCGCCTTCTATAACAAGGGGTTTCGATTCTTTTGTTCTATTTCAACTGGGTTTCCGCATGCTTAGAATAGACTGTCCCTGACTGTATAACTATAAGCTCTACGAGATGTTTGAATATATAATGATACACCGGTTCTCAGGTGAACCATTCTAAGAAAGATAACTGCGATTCCGCAAACGTGTTTTCTGTCGATTTTTTTTTATCGAACTGTTTCTGCACGTCAACTTAGTGTTTTGGGGTCAGGTTTAGCTGAAATAGAAAAAATAAAACGTGGTAAGAAATATAAATTTAAATACACATAAATGCATTAAGCAATTTAGCAATTTACATAATAACTGACATGAAGAAAATAACTAGTAGTATAAACAAAACAGCACTCAGGTAGCAGCAGAGAAGCAGGTCATTATGTTTCTTTTTATACAAACATTTCTTGTAACACTGTAGCAACAGTGTTGTTCTGGGTACCAGAAAAAGTACACAAAGATTAATTTGTTTTTGTATAATAATCAGATAATATCCAGGGTCACTTCAACTTGGTGGCCTCGGTGGCCAAATGGTCAAAGACAAAGTAGTTCTACTGCTGTTATCACGAGCCAGCCAACACTGAGGTTGTGAGTTCGAACCCTGCTTTTGTGGCTGCACTCAACTCTAATCTTAATTCACCTCCTATTGTCAGTTTTCCTATCGAAGGTCAGTGGTTTTCTCTAGGCACTCTTGCTTTCTGACCACAAATAAAAACTGGCGGCCACGAAATATTCGAAAAGTTGTGTTTGAAAGGGCATTAAAATACCAACAAATAAATCAATCCAGGGTAACTTTGAAAGAAGAAAACATATTGGCATTATTTACAGATTGATAAGGTTTTATTGACTCTATATAAAATTTTGCCATTCATTTTCGTTTACTTTTGTTATAATTGCCATAATGTTGGTGTGGCTGATTGCAAGTTCAAAACCTACAACTTATTAACCAATGATTCCCTGACATCAACCTCAGTCCATCACCTGGGTATGCTTTGAACATGGGACCATCCACCAAATGGGGAACTATAGACGTTATCACTATTTGGATACCTGATAGTTGACCTGAGAATCTTCACCTCTTCTCTGTTGATGTCATGCAACAATTGCTTTTCCACTGGGTACGCACTGAAACCCGGACCGGACCAGACTCCGGACCCGGACTTTGGTATGAAACCCGGACCCGGACTGGCCGCCGGACCCGGACTTAATGCCGGACCCGGACTGTGGATTGTTTACCACTTTGATTTTTCGTCGGAAACATTAATGAAAGACGTTTACCCGAGAATCAACAAATTAATATTAGGCGAGTCCGGACTATGACCTGATATAACCCCGGACCAGGAGTATACGGATTGTATATAAATATACTAAATTATTTGTTTAATTGAAAGATTTTTTTTCCCCTTTTTGCTTTTTACTTTTGCTTTATTCATTTCTCTATTTCGTAAGTTATTCGATTGTCATCGGAAAAATCAATAAACGACACCGGCGTTCAACAATGTAATACACAATCTTGAACAGGTGAGTCCGGCCTGTGACCTGACATGACCCGGACTAGCTTGAAGTTTACTATACCTGCGTGTATTGCATTACGACAACTAATTGTATGTAAACTGTTTATTGTCGTAAAGTATATTGACGGGACATTTGATCAAGCATATAATACATAAGAATGTTTTAAGATATTTATCCGATATTAAACGAAAAAATTTAATGTAATAGGCGAGTCCGGATGTTGACCTGAAGTAACCCCGGACTAGGTGTATTCGCAAACTATAGACATCGATAGAGAAATAAAACTTCACAAATTATTTATTCATTTTTATTCATTCAACTTTTTTCTTATTGGATTGTCGTCGGAAACATTAATAAAAGACGTTTACCCGAGAATCAACAAATTAATATTAGGCGAGTCCGGACTGTGACCTGATATAACCCCGGACAAGGAGTATACGGATTGTATATAAATATACTAAATTATTTGTTTAATTGAAAGATTTTTTTCCCCTTTTTGCTTTTTACTTTTCCTTTATTCATTTCTCTATTTCGTAAGTTATTCGATTGTCATCGGAAAAATCAATAAACGACACTTAAGCGGCGTTCAACAATGTAATACACAATCTTGAACAGGTGAGTCCGGCCTGTGACCTGACATGACCCCGGACTAGCTTGAAGTTTACTATACCTGCGTGTATTGCATTACGACGACTAATTGTATGTAAACTGTTTATTGTCGTAAAGTATATTGACGGGACATTTGATCAAGCATATTATACATAAGAATGTTATAAGATATTTATCCGACATTAAACGAAAAAATTAAATGTAATAGGCGAGTCCGGATGTTGACCTGAAGTAACCCCGGACTAGGTGTATTCGCAAACTATAGACATCGATAGAGAAATAAAACTTCACAAATTATTTATTCATTTTTATTCATTCAACTTTTTTCTTATTGGATTGTCGTCGGAAACATTAATAAAAGACGTTTACCCGAGAAGCAACAAATTAATATTAGGCGAGTCCGGACTGTGACCTGATATAACCCCGGACCAGGAGTATACGGATTGTATATAAATATACTAAATTATTTGTTTAAATGAAAGATTTTTTTCCCTTTTTGCTTTTTACTTTTCCTTTATTCATTTCACTATTTCTTAAGTTATTCGATTGTCATCGAAAAAATCAATAAACAACACTTAAGCGGCGTTCAACAATGCAATACACAATCTTGAACAGGTGAGTCCGGCCTGTGACCTGACATGACCCCGGACTAGCTTGAAGTTTCCTATACCTGTATGTATTGCACTACGATAACAATTGTATGTAAACTGTTTATTGTCGTAAAGTATGTTGACGGGACATTTGATTAAACCTGTAATACATAGGAAATGTAAAAGACATTTATCCGAGATTTAACGAAATAATCAAATGTTGGTCGTATTAGTCGAGTCCGGATGGTGACCTGAAGTAACCCCGGACTCGGTGTATTCTATTATATATAAGTAGACATCGATAGAGATATAAAACTCTACACATTATTTGATGGAAATATGTTTTTCATTTTTATTCATTTAACTTTTTGCTTATTACAAATTGTCATCGGAAAAATTAACAAACGACTTTTATCCGAGAATCAACGAAATAATACTAGGCGAGTCCGGACCGTGACCTGAAATAACCCCGGACTGGGAGTATACGAGTTATATATATAATACATATACTTTAATTGAAAGATTGTATTTCCATTTTTCAAATCAAATGTTCCGTCAACATACTTTACGACAATAAACAGTTTACATACAGTTAGTTATCATAGTGCAATACACACAGGTATAGAAAACTTCAAGCTAGTCCGGGGTCCGGGGTCATGTCAGGTCACAGGCCGGACTCACCTGTTCAAGATTGTGTATTGCATGGTTGATTGCTGCTTTAGTGTCTTTTATTGATCATTCCGATCATAATCAAATAATTACAGAAATAGACAAATAAATGAAGAAAAAAGAAAAGGGAAAAATGGAAATACAATCTTTCAATTAAACACTTAATTCAGTATATGTATATATAACTCGTATACTCCCAGTCCGGGTTTATTTCAGATCACGGTCCGGACTCGCCTAGTATTATTTCGTTGATTCTCGGATAAAAGTCTTTTGTTAATTTTTCCGATGACAATTTGTTAAGCAAAAAGTTAAATGAATAAAAATGAAAAACATATTTCCATCAAATAATGTGTAGAGTTTTATATCTCTATCGATGTCTACTTATATATAATAGAATACACCGAGTCCGGGGTTACTTCAGGTCACCATCCGGACTCGACTACTACGATAAAATCTCGGATAAATGTCTTTTACATTTCCTATGTATTACAGGTTTAATCAAATGTCCCGTCAACATACTTTACGACAATAAACAGTTTACATACAATTGTTATCGTAGTGCAATACACACAGGTATAGGAAACTTCAAGCTAGTCCGGGGTCATGTCAGGTCACAGGCCGGACTCACCTGTTCAAGATTGTGTATTGCATTGTTGAACGCCGCTTAAGTGTTGTTTATTGATTTTTCCGATGACAATCGAATAACTTAAGAAATAGAGAAATGAATAAAGGAAAAGTAAAAAGCAAAAAGGGAAAAAAAATCTTTCATTTAAACAAATAATTTAGTATATTTATGTACAATCCGTATACTCCTGGTCCGGGGTTATATCAGGTCACAGTCCGGACTCGCCTAATATTAATTTGTTGCTTCTCGGGTAAACGTCTTTTATTAATGTTTCCGACGACAATCCAATAAGAAAAAAGTTGAATGAATAAAAATGAATAAGTTCGTCTCATCAAATAATTTGTGAAGTTTTATTTCTCTATCGATGTCTATAGTTTGCGAATACACCTAGTCCGGGTTTACTTCGGGTCACCATCCGGACTCGCCTATTACATTTAATTTTTTCGTTAAATGTCGGATAAATATCTTATAACTTTCTTATGTATTACATGCTTGATCAAATGTCCCGTCAATATACTTTACGACAATAAACAGTTTACATACATTTAGTCGTCGTAATGCAATACACGCAGGTATAGTAAACTTCAAGCTAGTCCGGGGTCATGTCAGGTCACAGTCCGGACTCACCTGTTCAAGATTGTGTATTACATTGTTGAACGCCGCTTTAGTGTCGTTTATTGATTTTTCCGATGACATTCGAATAACTTACGAAATAGAGAAATGAATAAAGGAAAAGTAAAAAGCAAAAAGGGAAAAAAAATCTTTCAATTAAACAAATAATTTAGTATATTTATATACAAACCGTATACTCCTTGTCCGGGGTTATATCAGGTCACAGTCCGGACTCGCCTAATATTAATTTGTTGATTCTCGGGTAAACGTCTTTCATTAATGTTTCCGACGAAAAATCAAAGTGGTAAAAAATCCACAGTCCGGGTCCGGCGGCCAGTCCGGGTCCGGGTCCGGGTTTCATACCAAAGTCCGGGTCCGGAGTCCGGTCCGGTCCGGGTTTCAGTGCGTACCTTTCCACTGTGGTGTCAGATATTTTCTATTATGAAGTCAAAATTTTAAGGGAACAATTTTGATATCCAGTAAAGAATGGTCTATTTTCTTAAATTGGCACAAAATTATGAAAAAAAGGGAACAATTGTGTGATTGTGCTATATACACGATATATGGTTAATTTTGAATTCTTGTCATCCTTTTTTGCTTTAAAATATATGCTTTGTCAATGTGTTTCTTTTTAAAACGGCTATTTGTTTTTATGCTGATTAAAATTATATCACAATGTTGAATGTTGAACTACAATTTTTGTAGTTTACCTATTATGTCTGTTGTTGATATAACATGTCTATGATGGAATTCAATGGGACTGTAATACAAGTGAGAGGTTAAGCTAACTATAAAACCAGGAAAAGCCCATACCAAGTCAGGAGTATGACAGTTGTTTTCCATTTGTTAGATGTGTGTGAGCATTTTATAATAATAAAGGACTTTCCATTTTGAATTTCCCAAGGACAGGTACATGTAGGTCTGTGTATTTCAAACTGAAAGTTTTAGATACACTCACCTTGTCTTACAAATTTTTGCTATATTGAATCATATGATCCATGTGTTAGATTTTGCCATCACCTGGCATCCACTATCCTTAGTCTATTGAGTTAACATTTTCCCCTCTTAAACAACAAGGATTGATATTACCAAACTTAAATTTACTTTACTTTTGTTGAGAACTACTGGTATATAGAGAAAACTATAGGAATAAAAAATTCATTCGAATGAGATATATACTAGTTATTACTTTTAAGGAGTCAACATGTGACAGAAATGGACATTATTAAGTGACAACTTAAACTTAAATACATCTGATACATTTATTATGTGTAAAGGATGAATAGTGCATGAATATCATGATGATAATTTACAGGCTTATCAAGTTTTCTTTCCTTCAAGTTTACATACTTTTATCATGTTTATAGAAGACACAATTAAGAAGATGAATTGAATTGTACCACTGTCAGATTATATAACATTTCCAAGCTAATCCACCCAGCATGACATGATTATCTCCCTTCTATCAAGAAAATTCATTCTTGATCTGTAAAAAAGTGATCAATATATTTGATTTCCATTTCTAAGTATATAACTGTACTGTAGGTGAGGTCTAGCACAAAGACTAACAATCAACAATGAAACTGTGGAATGTATACTGTCAATATATTATACTCTAGAATAAATGGATATTTGATTTAAATTGCACAACCCAAAACTTAGGCAAAAATCTATAACAAAACTATGGCTTAGGCCAAAAAAGTTATAGTCAGGCTGACTTTTTTTGTAGAGATTAATTATCCTGATTTCAATTGCCACATCTGTTCACAAGGTTTTTGCTCAAGGTTGTCCTGTTCCTGACTCATACCTTACTTAACAAAGATCACATTTATGTCAGGGAATAATTTAGACTAGTTTTATCTTAATCAGAAAATTGCTGTAAATGAACCCCTTCAAAATTTTCAGCTACTAGTATACTGTAAACATTGTGGTTATTGTCACCTGATGAACAAACTAGTTCTAAAGGACTTAGGTAACAGTCCAAAGGAAAACAGATCACTCTATCGTGCACAGATTATTTTTCTTCTCCAAAAGACCAGTCTCTGATCTTACTTTCAAAATGTTATCTGCTTAGGAGAGAAGCGACAAATACCAATTTTCTAATCTTTGAGAATCAAATTCACAACTTCCAATACTTGAGTTTATATTTTTTGGTGTATGCTTTTGAGTATATTACCCAGACAATTGATTGACAAAAAAAATATTGAGCATAGCAATTCACAATTCAAGGGATAATTTCTCTGAAATTCTACATTCATTTATGTGTCATTGTGAATTTGAACATTTATATGTATCTTCTTAAACAGGAAGAGAACACTTCTTCCTCCTAAAAACTGTATTAAACTATGACTTGTTTTGGTAGTCAAGGTCAATATACATTTCCTCTCAGTAAAATTGAACCATAATATAAACTAATATCTTGTCATCAGGAAATATAATTAATATGTTTTCTTAATGTTTACCATTTACAATATATAAAAGAAGATGTGGTATGATTGCCAATGAGACAACTATCCACAAAAGGCCAAAATGACACAGACATTAACAACTATAGGTCACTGTACGGCCTTCAACAATGAGCAAAGCCCATACCGCATAGTCAGCTATAAAAGGCCTCGATAAGACAATGTAAAACAATTAAAGGGAGAAAACTAACGGCTTATTTATGTAAAAAAAAAAAATAGAAAAAAAAAAAAAGTTTTGTAACCTTTCAATACCTGCTATTGGCTAATTAAGAAATAATTCATGGGGGCTTGAATATATCGTTATTTTACCACGGGTTGGCCCTTTATGACAAATATTTTACCCTGAGCGATAGCGAGGGGTAAAATATCGGCATAAAGGGACAACCCGTGGTAAAATTTAGATATATTCAAGCCCCCATGAATTATTTCGATTCTGATAAGACAAATATAGCAATTGTTTTGGTTCAAAGCGCACTAGATGGAGGCAAATATTTGCCGGTCCCATAAATTAACCCACTTTAAGATTGGCGGTAAAGAACGGAGCAAACAGATTTAGTGACATGCTCAAACTATTTACAATAATATATTTAGATAGATTTGGATGAATTTTAATGATAATTTACTTATATATCTTCTATGTGTATAAAAAAGGGCTAATACCACATTTTAGTATTGTTTGTTTACGTATTATTCTGGTGATGATTTTCGGTATCAGAAGCGTGTATTTTCCCGAAAAATGCTTAAACTATTATGTTATCATTCTATGACGTCGTGTACTCCATCCATAAACAATCATATGACGTGGGAGTACAATCAGAACAGCCCAACCAATATATTCATATTTTACCACGGGTGTGTACTCAAAGCGTTTGAAGGACGTCATGTTAGAATATCATATAATGACGGGGAAATGCATATTTGGTGGCAATATACTGTATATGTACTTTTTTGGAGGTGTATTTAATTTCATATAATTACATTAGATGTACATGTATGTTTCATTATAATACGTTATTCTGATTAGCTACATGTACACTGCAATCTCGCGTTATTCCTTAATCAACTTCATTACACAATAAAATTTATCATTCATAATGACACGAGGTCCCACTATGAAGTGCACAGGTAAATTAATTTTAAATAAAAACGTGATAAAAATCGTTTTTCATGATCCTTGCTAAAAAAAAATGTAATTATAAGTATTGAATGCTTCATAGGGTTGTAAAAGCATTGACCGTGTGCACGCAAAATGTACTTTAGTCAACGCTTTTCACCCCAATGAAGTTACAAAAAGAAGCATTCAATTCTTAAGTATTTCATGGTCCCAAAATTCTATAGAAAAAAAATGCATGCAAATACAAATACAGGTTACTTACATATTGACATCTTTGTACTGACATCATCTGAATTCATAACTGCACCGTAACTGACCTCAATTAACCTGTGAAACCATTAAACAGTAATGTTGATCAGCACCAAAACCAATTAAGGATAAAACATAACATGTGTAATGAATTATGACACAAGCAAAGCAAATATGACACCTTTTTATGAAATTTACAATCTAATTAGATGCAGACTTTATCTAAAAAACTACTGTTTTAAAAATTAGATAATCAATTTACTTTCGTAATCAGTAGCACTGATCTGTTTTATATGTTGTAAAGCAAATTTATACAAATTTTATGAAAAATAAATGCTTTATTCAAATATTTACAAATGCAAATATTCAAAACATGACTACAGCTTTACAGGTCATTCAACTTCAGATGTCAATATCTGTACCATATTGGAAATGTAAAACTCTAAATGACCCCAAATCTAGACAAGTTTTGAAAAATTGAGGAAACAAAGTTAAATTCCTGCCGTCTTTACTAAACCTGTAAAAGATAAAAACACAGAGATTGCAAAAGAAAACCTCAGACAAGGTCTGTTAACTTGGGCAATTTAACTTTGGTAAGATTTAATATCCTTTTAAGATTAAAATTACACATTTTCATTATTTTCTTGAGGGGCCTGGTCGCTGAGCGGTCTCTACAAAGTTTTGCTGTATAACTAACATGAAACACTGAGTTTTTGTGCATTGACTCCATTTTAATGGACAAGGAATAAAAGTTTTCCTGTAATAAGTCAGTGGTTCTCTCAGGGCACTTTGGCTTCCTCCACCAATACAAATTTTGCCGCTACGATACAGTCAATAGTATAGGTTTAATAAGTAAAACTACTATACCACTAGCCTGTCAGCACTGGGATTGTGAGTTTGTATCCCCCAAGTGACAGGTGCACTCAACTCCAATATTAATTGAATAGTAGTTAGTTTTTTGACAAAAGGTCAGTGGTTGTCTTTTGGCACTCTTGCTTCCTCTACAAAAAACCCTGACGGCCATGAAATAGCTCAATAGTTTTGGCGTTAATCACCAATCAGTCAATCTATATTATTGGTTAAAATTGTAACATTGTAAAAATCCAGGATGAAATGAAAAATAGAAAGTAGATAATATATGGATAAGGTTTGTTATATCATCATGCATGCTTATATTGAATGACAAACAAATTTAAACATGTGTTGCATTATATCCAGTTTTTATGTCTTTTTTGTGACATGGATGAATTGATTTGTTATTTTGCCCTATGTTCAGAAAGGACTGTTCATGTATGTTTATAGGCATAGTTGTAGAAGTTCAGGATAAATGTTATTGGCTTTTGTTACTTTTCTACAGTGTTGCATCCAGGTAGGAACTCATTTTGGATGTAGATGGGGAAGGGGAGGGGTTTAAATACTGTGGATTCATTAACATTTGTTTGGTACCAACCTGGGTTTCGTGGGTACAGGTAAACCCCAAATTCAAATGTTTAACGAATTACAAATTTTCTTTAGGCTTTTATGCTGAAATTAGTAAAACATAGTAATCAAATATCTGTGGAAAAGCAAGTTTTCTTCAATCCACGAAAATTGATACCCGCGAAAATAAATGAATCCACAGTAAAATAAAAGGACTTTTAACCCTCAATAAATTTAACTTGACTATCAGACACAAATAACCGCCTTATTAATTGTTTTAACTGATAAAAGATATTTTCTAGTGGTGTTTTTTCCTGGATTTTAATCTTCCTTGAAGATCAATTTTACACAGTGTTGTATTTTAATGGTTTTATCTGAAAGGCTTAATTGATTTTTCTCAATATACTTACCTGACATATTTTTTTAGTTCAAACCATGACAGAAGTAAGAAAAAGGAAGTCTACTGCAAAATCAAAGACTACCAGTACCACATCGTCAAATGGTAATGTGAAAACTACATCACCTGCAGCCTCATTATGGCCATATATACATTTGTTGGTTGGATTCATTGCAATGATGGCCTGTGGTCTAATACATAGTAAATATATGTCTACAATACATGAAAACATTCTCTGGTTCTCAAATATTAAGGTAAGTGTGATTATTTTCATAGTTTTAACCCTTTCCTCCATGGATTTTTTTTTCTCACATACTTGATTCGCATAGGATTTTTTCAATAAAAAGAAATTATCAGGTTTAAAGTATTAATGCATTGTGAAAACGAATATTTCATCAATGAAATTCAAGTCAGATATTTTTATGAATGTCCTTTTCATATTGGATACAAAATTTTTTAAGTCTGATGCAGTCATTTTGTAGTCAAAGCGTTTCAACTGAGGTACTACACAGGCGTCAAAAGGCGTCATTATGGAGGAAAGGGGGTGGCGTCAAAAAGCGTCATTATGGAGGAAAGGGTTAAATGAGATCTGATTCGCAAATTTTCAAGTAGTATAAATTGATCAAAGTGCATATTAGCTGCGGAACCGTAGCTCTTAGGTCCTTATGTTATTTTTTGACTATTTGCGGACATGGACAGCTAAGTGCATATATGCATGAAGTTCACATTTATCAATAGGGAGGTGATATATACTCATTGTTGAAGGCAGAGCTGTGACCTATAGCTGTTAACTTCTATGTTATGGGTCTGGTAGAGCGTTGTCTCTTTGGCAATCACACATCTTCTTACCTTGAAGTAATGCGGCGTAAAGCAACCAACAATCAATCAATCTTACCTTGAAGTGACCTGTATTTTAGATTTGAGTCCTTGATACTTATATGGAAAGCTTGGATCTTGTTGAACTTTGGTATAAAAAGGTGCCAATGTTAAATGTATGAAAAATCTAAAGGGAATCATTTTCAGCCAAACTTTCAAAACACAGAATTATTTTTAAGTTCTGTTTTGTACATACTATCAATTTATAATGGTCTCTTAAAAAGCTTGTTATTTTGAAACAGAGCAGCGACCATCCTTAAATAAGTCTTTTTATGTTTGAAAACTATTCATAAAAAATATGCATTAAATTGGAAAATTGTAAAACGTTTACTAGCTCAGATCCATGTCCTCAGACACATTCTTTTTTTATTTAAAAAATTTAGGCCCCTATGTAGGAAAATTTCTGGATCTGCACTGACTCTACAATCAAATTGCACACATGTTAAACATTCATTCCTCTCCTTGATCACATGACTTAGGGAAGGGGGTTAATCATAGCTGTGAGGGATACCTTGTTCATTGTCTTTTCTTTAATATTTAAATAGGAGTCCCCATTGAACATGTTGAATGTGATATGACTCTTACAAATAAACTGTCTAAAAAATCAAATATATAATAACTTATAACTAAATATAATGTTTTATAATCTTGTGAGCTTTTATATAGAAAATCTGTTATAACAAGAGGAGAAAATTGGGGTTTATATCTTAATAAATGGAAACAAAATGAAGTGGAAAAGGATATTCCTTTTTCTGTAATGTTTTATATTATACATTTCATAGGTAACCTTCGTTAACAATTTGCTGATTTTTTTTCACCATGCTAAGTTCAATTTTCCTGTTCTAACTTCCCTTTATCCAATATATATGAATGAATTTTAATATGTATATGTGAGTAGCACCTGTTACAAACAACACATTGATTGTAAAGTCATTTCTCTGTTTAATTCAATTCTAATAAGATTATAGTAACATTTTTATGTTATTTATTCTTTACAATTTATGTAGTAAATGTAGAGATTACTGTAGAATTATACATTCAATTTCAATATACAGATAGATTTAAACGTGTCATTGTACTTATAAAAAGGGGGATATATAGGGAGAAATAAAAACAAGAAGCATTGAAAAGTTACCAAAGAAATACTAAATGTATATTATAGGATTAAACACATTTTTTCTAGAGTTTATTGATGTGTAAACCAGGCCGATTAACTCACAAACTGAATAAAAGTCCGAAGAACTTTTATGTCAAGTTTGTGAGTAAGAGACCCGGTTTACACATCAATAACCTCTAGAAAAAATGTGTTTAATCCTTATAATTCTGCATCCAAACATACGCAATTATTAATTTACATTATTTGATTGATGGCTGCTATATTTACCATCAAAAGCACAATGGCATGTTGTAACTAAGCAGTGACCGCCATTTTGACTTTCTATAAACCATAAATGTCCGATAAATGCAAAAGAATCTAAAATGAAATAGCACCTACCTCAAAAACTTCATTAAATAATATCCGAATTTGAAGCGTACACGTAACGAAATAATCTCTCCCTTGAATATTTTCATTCGTATGACGTTGTGTTTTTCCACGACGTAAATTCGCCAAATCCTACATGAAATTTCGCGGAATTTTATTCAAATTTTATTTTTATACATTTTCGAAGCTTTTGTGCATTTATTTTATTTCTTTTTTTGCTAAATATGCATTAGAATAGAAACAACTGATATGCAATTGTTTTATAGTCTCAATTTGATGAAAATCCCAGTATCCCTGCAAGAATGTGTATCGCGCATGAATAGATTACGAAAGTAGTTTCGGAAACATGGTTTATCGAAGTATAAACCAAGAGAAAAATTCCCAACTGACCAATCCAATTCAAGTATTTATAGATATGCAAATGATATAAGAATTATTCAGTTTTAAATAGAATGAACTAGACTTAGTTTTCCTATTCCTAATAAAGATATACTGTGGATTCATTTATTTTCATGGATTGAGGTAAACCTGTATGTTTCTTGGATATTTGAGTTCATGGTTTTGTCAATCTCTGCATACAGAGCCTATAGAAAATTTGTTATTCGTTGAACATTTTAAATCATGGTTAAACTGTACTCACACAACCCCTTAAAAATTGGTATCCAACGAATAATAATGAATCCACATTACCAGTTTCTTAAGTTCAGATTGTGAGTGAGGTCACTTTCTCATTTCCAATGATGAAAGCTAACCCTAGTCTTGAATGGAGCAAGTCAACTTGCCCCTAAGACCAGTGATAATATTTCTTATTCTAAAATTTCAAAGTTCCATGTTCAGTGGAGAAAAGTACAACAAGAAATAACATGTTAGTTTAGAATTGAGTTAGTTTAATTTTTTTTAGTGCAAAATGTACATAAACTAATTTCACCCAATCCTCAATGGATTAAGATAACTTTCGTCTGTTGAGCAAATTAAGATAATTACCATTTTTCTCAAAACAGAATTCAATATGAATGCTAGTTTTATGAGTCAAAAAAGAATTGCTCTAGCATTTTTCCAAGTCAAGAATGAAATTAATGAGTTGTCACTGTCTGAGACAAATTTGTCTTATGAATATGGTTTTGATTTATAATATAGTCTTTATAATAAAGAAACCATTTTATTGTTTTTATCATTAACATTATAATTACAATATGACAATTAAGGTTGTTTAATTAAATAAAACATCATTTATCAATAAAAATAAATAAATTTACCACTGTTCTGAAATGATTTTGTAATACTATAATGAAAACGATACATACAATTATATTTTCATGAAAGAATACAATGCCTTAAGAAAGCTTTCTCTGACAATCGATAATACAGCATGAAATATGTCACCATAAATTGGTCATAATTATTCTCTGATGTCGATGCTGTAGAAAGTAATAAGCAGGAATGTATGAGTGCATTTTCCTTTTGTAAAAGAAGATACAATGTAGCAGCATAATAGAACATGGTAAACTTGGTGCAATCTCAGGTGTCATGAAAGCCTCTCTTTATTGACAATCTTCAGGTTTTTAGCTTTAGGGAATACCTCCTTCAATTAAATGAATATTTTCACCTTTGAAATCTTTCTATTGAAAGCATTAGGGAAAATCAGTACTATATTTTAGTATAATACTATTAGTTTAGCAACAATTTATTGTTATTTAGATATAAGAAGATGTGGTATGAGTGCCAATGAAGCAAATCTCTCATTCAAGTCACAATTTGTAAAAGAAAAACCATTAAAGGTCAAAGTACGGTCCTCAACACCCAGCCTTGGCTCATACCGAACAGCTAACTATAAAGGGCCCCAAAAATTACTAGTGTAAAACCATTCAAACAGGAAAACCAACGGTCTAATCTATATAAAACAACAAGAAATGAAAAACACTTATGAAACACACCAACAAACAACAACTACTGAACATCAGATTGTATAAATTAACACCTCTGTTGAATCTTTATATAAAGTTGTCAAACTTCAAGTACTGTAATGTACATTTATTTTGAATCAATTTCTGAAGCAATTTCCAATACAACACATCTTTTATGCAGTGATTGCTTGGAAAGGAAATGATATCATAGAGAATAAAAATTTATATAAAAACAATTGTCTTTATACAGCCTTATACAATATCTCATTTGTTTTTGCCTCAGACAAATCTTCCCATATGTGTGTGTTGAATATAGATTTTGCAACTGCATCAAGTGAGACAATATATATCAAGGAAAGTTTTAGAAATATTCAAAGGTGAAACATGAGGTCTTCAGAGCATTTTGAATACTTTGAGTTACTGTTGACAGTTGGAAAATATAGTACCTCATGAGATGTGATAGTAGAATCTGATTAACTATTTAAAGCCATCATTAGATTTTTTTTTTGTCTCTGACAGTGATCATCTTCACAAAGATTGTGTTGTTTCTATGTAATGTCATCATCAGTCCCAGTCACTCTTTCTATGCCCAGTGTAGTGGAGGGGGCATTAAGTGTTATCCTTGACCATCTGTATGTCTGTATGTACGTCCCAAAGTAGGTTTCTATTCTCTAACTTTAGTTTGCTTCAACTAAATATCATGAAACTTATACACAATGCTTATTACCAAATAATACAAATTAAGTTTGAAATAGGGTGGCATCACTTATACTGTTCTTAAGTTATGCCCCTTTATAAACAAAAAAAAAGCACATTTTTTCGTTTCCGTTCTGTAACTTTAGTTAATGCTATTAGACTCATAAACAATGCTTATTACCACAAAACTCAGACCAAGTACAAATTTGGTAGTGTCACTTTTACCATTCTTCAGTTATGTCTGTTTATAACTTTATATGATATGCAACCAAGGGCATCATCTGTGTCCCATGGACACATTCACCATTTATTTTTTCTAAGTGATATTATCTTCACAAAGATTGTGTTCTTTCTATTAGTAATGTCATCCTCAGTCACAGCCTCTTTTTTA
This sequence comes from Mytilus galloprovincialis, assembly GCA_037788925.1. NCBI lineage: Eukaryota > Metazoa > Mollusca > Bivalvia > Mytilida > Mytilidae > Mytilus > Mytilus galloprovincialis. The sequence continues at coordinate 54,343,043 of CM075340.1, read as the reverse complement.
TAAAGTCACAATAACAAATTCAGAGAAAATCAAGTAAAGTTCATGTCAATTAAGTTAGAATCTTGACCAATGAAGTACTGAGATCAAACAAACCACAAATTGATTACAATTAGAGAAAAAAATAATCAACCGATCAAGTGGAAAAGTATAAATCAGCCAAGAATAAAACAATTTGATATTTCGTACTTTCACCAATATTAAAATCAGTGATCTGAGATATTAACGAATGAAAGCAAATAAATCACTTGCTTTTTAATTATGTTCAAATACAAATTTATACAGAATTATTATATAGAACTAAGGTGTGAAAAATTTATTGTGAAAATGTTGAACTGGTGTAAAACTTTAAATATTTATGAATTATTGTAAATATATGAACTACTTGCTCAACATTATTGTTAATATATCATTGTTACTTGCTCAATAACAATTGGTTATTAACATTGATGTGTTCACAGTGTAATTATTTCCTTTATGTATTTTAAGGGGAAATATAAATTGAATTTCTGATCACAGTTAGAGATTAGCAATTCACATCAAATATATAGATTCAGTGTTTTCTCTCTTTATTAGCTCACCTGGCCTAAAAGGCCAAGTGAGCTTTTCTCATCACTTGGCGTCCGGCGTCCGTCGTCGTCCGTCGTCGTCCGTCGTCCGTCGTCCGTCGTCGTCGTTAACTTTTACAAAAATCTTCTCCTCTGAAACTACTGGGCCAAATTAAACCAAACTTGGCCACAATCATCATTGGGGTATCTAGTTTTAAAAATGTGTCCGGTGACCCGGCCAACCATCCAAGATGGCCACCATGGCTAAAAATAGAACATGGGGTAAAATGCAGTTTTTGGCTTATAACTCAAAACCCAAAGCATTTAGAGCAAATCTGACAGGGGTAAAATTGTTTATCAGTTCAAGATCTATCTGCCCTGAAATTTTCAGATGAATCGGACAACCCGTTGTTGGGTTGCTGGCCCTGAATTAGTAATTTTAAGGAAATTTTGCTGTTTTTGGTTATTATCTTGAATATTATTATAGATAGAGATAAACAGTAAACAGCAATAATGTTCAGCAAAGTAAGATTTACAAATAAGTCAACGTGACTGAAATGGTCAGTTGACCCCTTTAGGAGTTATTGCCCTTTATAGTCAATTTTTAACCATTTTTCGTAAATCTTAGTAATATTTTACAAAAATCTTCTCCTCTGAAACTACTGGGCCAAATTAATCCAAACTTGGCCACAATCATCTTTTGGGTTAGTAGTTTGAAAAATGTGTCCGGTGACCCGGCCATCAAACCAAGATGGCCGCCATGGCTAAAAATAGAACATGGGGTAAAATGCAGTTTTTGGCTTATAACTCAAAACCCAAAGCATTTAGAGCAAATCTGACATGGGGTAAAATTGTTTATCAGTTCAAGATCTATCTGCCCTGAAATTTTCAGATGAATCGGACAACCCGTTGTTGGGTTGCTGGCCCTGAATTAGTAATTTTAAGGAAATTTTGCTCTTTTTGGTTATTATCTTGAATATTATTATAGATAGAGATAAACTATAAACAGCAATAATGTTCAGCAAAGTAAGATTTACAAATAAGTCAAAATGACTGAAATGGTCAGTTGACCCCTTTAGGAGTTATTGCCCTTTATAGTCAATTTTTAAACCATTTTTCGTAAATCTTAGTAATCTTTTACAAAAATCTTCTCCTCTGAAACTACTTGGCCAAATTAATCCAAACTTGGCCACAATCATCTTTTGGGTTAGTAGTTTGAAAAATGTGTCCGGTGACCCAGGCATCCAACCAAGATGGCCGCCATGGCTAAAAATAGAACATGGGGTAAAATGCAGTTTTTGGCTTTATAACTCAAAACCAAAAGCATTTAGAGCAAATCTGACATGGGGTAAAATTGTTTATCAGGTCAACATTTATCTGCTCTGAAATTTTTAGATGAATCGGACAACCCGTTGTTGGGTTGCTGACCCTGAATTGTTAGTTTTAAGGAAATTTTGCTGTTTTTGGTCATTATCTTGAATATTATTATTGATAGAGATAAACTGTAAACAACAATAATGTTCAGCAAAGTAAGATTTACAAATAAGTCAACATGACCGAAATGGTCAATTGACCCCCTTAGGAGTTATTGTTCTTTATAGTCAATTTTTAACAATTTTAATAAAATTTGTAAATTTTTACTAACATTTTCCACTGAAACTAATGGGCCAAGTTCATTATAGATAGAGATAATTTTAAGCAGCAAGAATGTTCAGTAAAGTAAGATGTACAAACACATCACCATCACCAAAACACAGTTTTGTCATGAATCCATCTGCTTCCTTTAATATTAACATAGACCAAGGTGAGCGACACAGGCTCTTTAGAGCCTCTAGTTAGTAATGGCAGTCACCTGGAGGTTTGGAATGATAAAAGGCTGATGACATTAGATGTTTCCTCATGCAGTGATTTTGATTGGCTAAGTTCATTGTTAGATGAGACTATTTGAGTAGACGGTTTTTTAACCAAATGGGGTCTCTATCTGTTGTATTGGGTATACAAGTAAAATGATTCTAATTTAATTTTACTATTATAATTCAAAGGCGGATCCAGTGGGAGGGGGGCCCTTTAGTGGGAAAAAATTGGTTGATTATATAGTGAATCACTCAAGCAATTGACTGGAGCGGGCCCCCATTAGGTCAGTCAGAGGGGCTCCCCTTATTGAAAGTTCTAGATCCGCCACTGGAATTTGAAAATGGAAAGAAGTACCGGTAGACTATTTAAGAATCAAGTTTCGTCTGTATGTGTAGGCTTGGGTATCAGAATAGAAAGTTTTGTATAACATTGTATCACTGTGTAGTAAACATCACAATAGGAGTAGTAAGAGCAAGCAGTTAACGTGTGTTATTTGATATTAATTACCAGAAGTGATGAATAGAGAAAAGTTCTGACTGTAATACTGAACTGTAAAATAGTTTAAGAATTAATACTAATAAAGCATAATGTATACATTTTTGCAATCTAATTAAAATTTATTCTTAGCGACATAAATTTACTTTTTTTTGTATTTTTTCTCATCACTTGGCGTCCGTCGTCCGTCGTCAGTCGTCGTCCGTCGTCAGTCGTCGTCCGTCGTCGTTAACTTTTACAAAAATCTTCTCCTCTGAAACTGCTGGGCCAAATTTAACCAAACATGGCCAAAATCATTATTAGGGTATCTAGTTTAAAAATTGTGTCCGGTAACCCGGCCAACCAACCAAGATGGCCGCCATGGCTATAAATAGAACATAGGGGTAAAATGCAGTTTTTGGCTTATAACTCAAAAACCAAAGCATTTAGAGCAAATCTGCGATGAGGTAAAATTGTTTATCAGGTCAAGATCTATCTGCCCTAAAATTTTCAGATGAATCGGACAACCCGTTGTTAGGTTGCTGCCCCTGAATTGGTAATTTTAAGGAAATTTTGCTGTTTTTGGTTATTATCTTGAATATTATTATAGATAGAGATAAACTGTAAACAGCTAAAATGTTCAGCAAAGTAAGATTTACAAGTAGGTCAACAGGACCAAAATGGTCAGTTGATCCCTTTAGGAGTTATTGCGCTTTATAGTCAATTTTTAACCATTTTTCGTAAATCTTAGTTATCTTTTACAAAAATCTTCTCCTCTGAAACTACTGGGCCAAATTAATCCAAACTTGGCCACAATCATCATTGGGGTATTTAATTTTTAAAATGTGTCGGGTGACCCTGCCAACCAACCAAGATGGCTGCCATGGCTAAACATAGAACATAGGGGTAAAATGCAGTTTTTGGCTTATAACTCAAAAACCAAAGCATTTAGAGCAAATCTGACAGGGTGTGAAATTGTTTGTTAGGTCAAGATCTATCTGCTCTATATTTTCAGATGAATTGGACATCTGGTTGTTAGGTTGCTGCCCTTCCAATTGATAATTTTTAAAGAAATTTTGCCATTTTTGGTTATTATCTTGAATACTATTATAGATAGAGATAAACTGTTTACAGCAATAATGTTCAGCAAAGTAAGATCTACAAATACGTCAACATGACCAAAATGGTCAGTTGACCCCTTAAGGGAGTTATTGCCTTTATAGTAAATTTTTATTAATTTGGTTAATTTTTGTAAATTTTTACAAAATCATTTCCTCAGTTACTAATGGGCGAAGTTCATTATAGATAGAGATAATTGTAAGTAGCAAGAACGTTCAGTAAAGTAAGAACTTCAAACACATCACCATCACCAAAGCACAATTTTGTCATGAATCCATCTGTGTCCTTTGTTTAATATGCACATAGACCAAGGTGAGCGACACAGGCTCTTAAGAGCCTCTAGTTTTGTAGTCTCTTTAGCGAGCATTTCTTTTCATTCATAAAAATATATGACAGAATGAAATAAAATGATATAAATTTGTACAATTTTATATATATATATATGAATTCCCAAAATATGAAAAATAAGTCCAAATTTAAAATATAATACATTACTTTTTACACAAGAAATTTGCATACCTGTTTTGTTATAAAAGTTTAATAAAAAGAAAATCCAAATTAGAAAAAGTTTAAAATAAACAATTAACAATGCCTGGACTTGATAACATGTATCAACATTTCATATGTATTTTTGTTTAGACTAGATCTAATTAACCATTGAGATTAACCACCAGGATAACCTCCAAAGACTACAGACATCACATAACCCATTTCAAACATAAATATAAATTGTAACAGATAGTGACCACATGGAATTTGATTTTGCTTGGTATGTTTGTTTTATATTGTAGGTTAAAAAGTATGTCTATCATCATTGTTACTCCTATAAGAATGATTGTTTTGGGGATTGAATCAGTCAACTGAATGGTTTACTTGTTCACTTTCAATGTATGCCCCTATAAAAAAATACTTTATATGTACACAAATAATTTATTTTCAAAATCTTCCAGAATTGAAAAGTTTTATTCTATGATGTTTTCCTTTCAAGCATGACTAAATACTGTTTCTGTATTGCTTTATTGTGTTACAAAGCAAAAAAGAGATGAAATAAGCCTGAGTTAAATGATGTTTGATGTGTTTTCAATTTCCTTTTAATGAAAGTAACCTAAAATGATATTGTAATTTGTGACGGATCAATACTATCCCATAGCCTTAATGCCTCAGATTTAAAAAGTCATAAATATTACAGTGCTATAATAAATACATTGTAACACATAGGTTGCTGATTTTTGAACTGCTGTTACTCAGAGGTGCTAAACAAGGCATTGATTTTTTAAAAATATGTGTTACCAATGTAGTAGGAGAAAGCCATAAATCTTCTCTTATGGCATGTGAAAATATTGATCGGGAAAATCGTCAGTCACTTCTCTAATTGGGAGTTATGGACGACTCTAGTTTCCTATAATGAACATCTATGCTTTTCTCTGTTGCTGAATCAGATTGCTAATCTGACAGACAGATGAATTAACTCTATTTTATATTTGCAATTCAATCGAGAAAATTTATCAGTGGGGATTATATTGAACGAAATTGATGTCTAGTTTTAAATTCCGTTTAAATTGTTAATTCCGTAGGGAAAGAATACTGTAATACTGTTGAGTAAGAAACCATTAAAATTGTAAACGTCACTATTAAAAGAGACTTTTATTACATTGTGGTGTATACCAGAGAACAATGACGGAACTGAGAAGACGTAAGGTTGCAAGAGGGAAAGGAAGTGTTCGTAACGGTCTTCATAAAAATATCAATGGTGCTCATGAAGGGTTACCTGCACTCTTACAGGGTGTTTCCTTACAGCAATTGTTTCTCAATGGTTTTGGTGTATTTATGTGTCTCTATTTAGGATATAAACATGCTTCATACATGAAAATAATACATGAGACTCAGACTTGGTTCTCAAATATAAAGGTATAGTGAACTTTTATTTTTTAGGCAATATTTTTAACTACCTTGTTTATAGGGGGTATCATTGGGGGGTTCCGATCCCGGATCCCGCTTACTGTTTTGTCCGATTCTCGTATCCCGCTTACACTATGTACGTAAGCAATTCTCATTTTTTTGTCATTTCCCGGGTCCCGCTAGACCTCATTTCCTGTTTTTCCAACACAATAATTTGACTTTCACGTGTCACGCTTACAAAAAATCGGCAATCCCGCGTCACGCTTAGACCCCAATGAGACCCACTTTATATGCTTGGGTCTGTTATGCAACCTGCTTATTAATTTTATTGATAAATGATTACTGTCATATTTTTATTTTAGTTTTATAGTAGAGATGGGGTATGATTCATTGATTCATGGATAAATTGATGCATGTTAAGTGTCCAGTGTCCTTTATTACTCATTGTTTAGGACAAAAACATTTTACTCTGACAAGAATATGAAGCATGAGTTGTAACCAATATTCATTTCATCTTTTGCGAGTATATATAAGCATATTTTATTGCGCTGCTTAAATTTATATCTTCCTTTGTATGCATTTATTTTCAGCGATTATTTTAATTCTGCCTAGGACAAGATTATTTTCAAAACTTAGTCCATTGATCCTGCCTATCAACAGGGGTAGAAATGTTCATAATTTTAAGATTCACCTATTGACTTTTCCTTCTTGCCCACGTTGAATGTTTTGATGACCACCTTGAATACTTGTCTATGTTGAAATATTAAGATGACCAACACAGTGTGTTAATTCAGATGACACGCATGATTACATTGCCTTCTTGTCTATGTTAAAATATTTTGATGACACGCATGATGACATTGCCTTCTTGTCTATGTTAAAATATTTTGAAGACGCGCATGATGACATTGCCTTCTTGTCTATGTTAAAATATTTTAAAGTCGGGCATGATGACATTGCCTTCTTGTCTATGATAAAATATTTTGAAGACGGGCATGATGACATTGCCTTCTTGTCTATGTTAAAATGTTTTAAAGACGGGCATGATGACATTGCCTTCTTGTCTATGATAAAATATTTAGATGACCCACATAGTGATTTTATATAAATAAGGTGAAGTGGTATGAAAGCCAATGAGACAACTATCCATTAGAGTTCAAATAAGTGGATGTAAACAATTATAGGTCACTATATCACCAGATTTGTTTTAAATTTGTTAACTCATAAGAACCACGGTATATATAGTACTTGTACAGTATTGCAATTACATTTTGTGAGCACACATCTTTGAAGACCTTCTGGACAGAAACATTCGAACTAGGCAGTATTTGTTTGAAATCATGTGTAGTGGTAATATTTTGCAGGGCATTTCCATTCTCTATTGACTGTTTTATGTACCATCATTTTGATCTGACTATTTTTACAGGAAATTAAGGACTTTCTTTCTATACATTGGGAATGTAACTTTTCTGCCACAATTTGATTGAGTGTCTCTTCCTTGGTTAGTTGGTTTGGCATCAGTTATTTTTGGCCATGCAACATTATTTTGTTTTAACCAAAAATGAGTTATGAAAATTTCTGGTTTTTACTAGTAGCCGATCCAGAAATTTTCATAAGTGGGGGCGCGCTCCAGTCATGCTTCAGAGATTCTCTATATAATCAACCATATTCTCCCCACAAATGGAGGGCTGTGGCGACCTTGGCTCACCCTTTTAATCTGCTTCTGTTTACAATATTTTGACTATCATACCAGTGTTCGTGACACACAGTTTTCAATCCTTTTTTATACAGTGGCATGGGGGCAATTTTGCTATGGTGTAGCAATTTTGTGGTTTTCTTTTACTTTAAACATCATCAAAAATGATTGGTTACTTATTAAGAGAGTTACCAATCTTGGAATTGTATCAATGGGATAAAAAAAACAAACAATTCTATATTAAACTAACATCACAATGTAGTTACTATTCTCATCCAATTTTAATCTCATGGTGTTTAATTAAGTTCAAATTTATCATTGTATTTAGGTTTCAAAGGCTGTTTGGTTAAATCAATAGACATCCTTCTTTGACATTTAATTCCATGTTAAACCTTAATTGATAGGAACAAAGGATTTCCAGGAGAGCTACAGAAGTCAAGAGTGAATTATGGAGATTCAAATATCACTAATGTGCAGTAATCATTTGAGGATTAAAGGTTTCTGCTTTATTTGTTTTCTAAGAAGAATCATGTTTTGTATAATTATTGTCTGTTTCATTGCATTTTAGGAGGAGATGATCATAAATGGAAACAAGAATTAATTTAAAATGAGTCAAGTTTCATATATTTTTTTATTACAATTTTAGTATTGCTGTTTTAATGGTGATCTCAATTTTATATTGTTGATTTAGAGGCTCCTTGATGTTGAAAGTTCATACAGAGTTTTAGTAGAAAACAAATCATAATACATGTATCTGATATTTGCACTAAATGTCTGCAAATGTTTGTATCCACTTGTCCTAAGTCAGGAATCTGATGTACAGTAGTTGACATTTGTTTATGTAATTTATATGTGTTTCTTGTTCTCGTTTTTTATATAGATTAGACTGTTGTTTTTCCCGTTTGAATGGTTTTACACTAGTAATTTTGGGCCCTTTAAAGCTTTTTGTTCGGTGTGAGCCAAGGCTCCGTGTTGAAGGCCGTACATTGACCTATAATGGTTTACTTTTATAAATTGTTATTTGGATGGAGAGTTGTCTCATTGGCACGCATATACCACATCTTCCTATATCTATGTATAATACCTTGCCATTATTAAGTCTCCCAAACAAAGTTTGTAGACTTATTGTTTTTGCTCAGTTCTTATTATTTTTCTTCTTCTTCTTCTTCTTCTTCTTCTTTTTTCTTCTTCTTTTTCTTCCGCCACTTTTAAATATGAACTCCGCAGCGTTTCTCCAAAACTGCTGGTCAGATTTACTTAGGGTTTCATAGAATGTTAGACTAATATGTCTAGGTGAGCCATCACTCTTTCGTTTGTGCATTTGGGTCTATTTAGGGGTATTTTGGGGGGCAGAAAGGAGGGAGGAGTTTACTATAGAACCCTATGGGATTTTATTTCCTAAAATTTTCAAATAAATATAACTTGAAAACTGTTCCTGAAAAACACACGCAATCTTCAGAAATGATCATAGGACAATAAACCAAATCACATGAAATATAGGGTGAGTCCCTGGGGGTCATCTTGTTTGAAAACTTGTAAACGGTCCAGATTCCCACCCCTAAACCATATATATTCTTGAATGGGACGATAAAACATATCAAATGAAATTAAAGGGAAGCCCCTGGGGGTCACCCACCCCGTTCAATTTGAGAATGTGTTATCATTTTGAAAACAGTCCAGATCCCCACCCCTAAATCATATATATTCTTGTAGGGGACAATAAAACTATTAAAATGAAATTCAAGGTAAGTCCCTGGGGTCATCCCCACACTGTTCAATTTGAGAATGTGCTTTTAAACAGTTCAGATCCCCACCCCTAAACCTTATATATTCCTGTAGGGGACGATAAAACAAATGAAATAAAATAAAAGGGAAGTTTTTAGGGGGTCACCCCACCCCCTCTTGTTTGAAAACTTGTAAACGGTCAAGATCCCCACACCTAAACCATATATATTCTTGTACGGAAGAATAAAACACATCAAATGAAATATAGGGAGAGTCTATAGGGGTCACCCCACCCCTAAACCATATATATTTTTGTATGTAGGAATAAAACACATCAAATGAAATATAGGGAGAGTCCATGGGAGTCACCCCACCCCACATGTATGAAAAACTTTTAAATGGTTGAGATCCCCACCCCGCTATACCATATATTTTCTTGTATGAGACAATAAAACAAATCAAAGTTCCTGGTGGTCACCACCACCCCCTCCTGTTTGAATACTTGTAAATTGATGGGACCATAGGAATGGCGAGTTATGGGAGCTTTGTTTGGGAGACTTCATAACAGCATCCTGTTACAATTACTTCTTGTATAATAAAGATTCACAAAGGCAGCTATTGTAAATCATTTAGGCCCTGCATAATTTTCTCTCTCCAAAACTAGCAAAGTTAAACAAAACTAAATATTGTCTTTTAGAAAAATAAAGTATATCATTGTTATATTTTAATAATGAGTACAATTGATAAGGCTCTACTGATGACTTATGTCATTGAGTACATGATATCAGGTTCAACTAATGACTAATTATTGAGTACATGTGGTATATTGCTCAATTGATGACTTATGTTATTGAGTACACATGATATCAGGCTCAACTGATTAATTATGTTATTGAGTACATGATATCAGGCTCAACTGATGCCTTATATTATTCAGTACACATGATATCAGGCTCTACTGATTAATTATGTTATTGAGTACATGATATTAGGCTCAATTGATGACTTATGTTATTGAGTACACATGATATCAGGCTCAACTGATCAGTAGAGTCTTATATTATTGAGTACACATGATATCAGGCTCTACTGATTAATTATGTTATTGAGTACATGATATCAGGCTCAATTGATGACATATGTTATTGAGTACACATGATATCAGGCTCTACTGATGACTTATTTTATTGAGTACACATGATATCAGGCTCAATTGATGACTTATGTTATTGAGTACACATGATATCAGGCTCAACTGATTAATTATGTTATTGAGTACATGATATCAGGCTTAACTGATGACTTATATTATTGAGTACACATGATATCAGGCTCTACTGATTTATTTTGTTATTGAGTTCATGATATCAGGTTCAACTGATGTCTTATGTTATTGAGTACACATGATATCAGGCTCTACTGATGACTTATTTTATTAAGTACACCTGATATCAGGCTCAACTGATGACTTATGTTATTGAGTACATGTGGTATATTGCTCAACTGATGACTTATGTTATTGAGTACTGTAACCATACATGTTATATAGCTCATTTGATGAATCCTTAATTAGACAGCAACCGAAAATGTTAATGAAGATCAGACCATTCTAATATGCTATATAGCAATAAGGAATATAATTGAATAAACTATAGGGAATGATCAAAGCTCAGGACAATCTATCTTTTATTCTCAGGACAATCTATCTTGTATTCTCAGGACAATCTATCTTGTATTCTAGAAAAACATAAAAAGTTTTGCTAAAATGAAACATTGATCATTTGTAATTGTTTCCTAAATAAACAACAGCTGTAAAGAAACTGATTTAAATGAATGTCTATTGATTTTGTCTTGAATATTCAAAAGTTATTGCAGATTTTTCATTTGTATCTAATGCAGGGACACATTAATGACTTGGTTGTGTCAATAATCCCCTGTACTTCTGCATCAGGCTGAGAGAAATTATTCTGAGTTTTTATTATTTATCAAATTCAAATGTTTAATGAACGTTATAGTCCATCAATCTCAGAGAATACCATCTGCCCAAGAGCTAGAGCTTCCATAATGGCAAGATTGTTAATAAATTTCATTTAAAAAAAAGGATGTAATGTGCTAAAACTAAAGTTACAACTCCCTCAGGTAATGTGGGTCTTAGATGGTTTAGACGACTCTTCATAATACCTTTTTGTTTTTAAGGCTCTCAAGACTTTATATTTATATACTTTAATGTCATAAATTGTTGTAAATTTTCTCACATCAAAAAGAAATCACAGGTATGAATAAAAAATAAGATTTTTCTAACAACATTATTAAATTGTCAATCAGTATACAGCACTATTAGTAAACTATATCAGCAATTCTTATAGCTCACAACATTTAAGAAATTATTATGTTTTGATCCCTAATGCGCATTAAGAGAGTTGGAATTAAATGAACATTTTTTTTTCAATAAATTTAAACAATCTCATATTCAAAGTAATTTGACATTATGTTGTGAAACTTATAGAAGAATTGTAAATTGAATATGTCTATCTTTATATCAAACTCAAGTATAATTATAATTTGTCGCTTACAGCTATGTCCGCTTTTGTCCAGCTGAATTGAAAAGTTGACAGTGCTCTCTGGCATCTGTCTCTAGCCAGAACAATAAGTAATCATTCTTTAGACATTCAAGACAGCTAAATTATCTTATGACAAGCAATCACTTAGTCCACAAGTCAGACAGAATTTCCAATCTCCCGACAAATTTGACACTTTGTAAATAGATTTCCCCTACTTCTCTTGCCGTCTTTTACATTTATATTTTGACATCATATTGATGGACCATTCTACATCTTTTACATTTGTATTTTGACATCACATTAATGGACCATTCTACGTAATTCTCATCTAAATGTCTGACTAAAAAGACCGAATATTTATATAACAAAGAGATTATTACAAAGATAGTATCCATGAATGTGAATGCCCTATTGGTAGATAAATCTTAGATGTAGATAAATGTTTGATGTTAACTTTGCTGTCTATGTAAATAATCTTTTTGCACAACTTGTAGACAACTTAAAATGACTGAATAACTGACAATAATAATTTAAGTATTGTAACATTAAGGTTGTTTATAATGTAAAATCTGAACAATAAACTTAAGTCACACAGACAGTTTATGATTCCAAAAATCGGATAATTGATAATCGTAAATTTATCATAATCAGCAGCCTCTTTTAAACTTTAAATGATTTAAAAAAGTTGGCATATTGTAAACACCTGTCAGTTTATGAAAACTTTTAACATCGACCTCTTAATGTTATTTGTTTGCCTTTGCAATTCGGGTTACTGTCTAATTAAGCAGTCATAATTTTTTGTTACACTGAGCATGATTTTCTTAGTCCTCTGAAATTAAATCTTGATTGATCATTTACTGTGCTACAAACACTATGCAGTAAAGCTTAGTGAACAATGGACAAGGATGTTCTTTTATTACGTTAAATATGTTTATCTTTAAAAGCAAATAGGCTATGGAATAGTAGGTGGGGGTACAGACAATACAGAAAATTTTGTAAAATATATATAATACGAGACTTCAATTATTGGATAAGATTTTTATGTTTCTGTTTAATTTTTTTGATGTCTTAAACTTTTGGACTCCAGTGCATTTATTTAATGTGAATCAAGAAAAGCTGGAGGCTGCACACACGCAAACTGTCTTTCTATGGATTTCTGCTTTTAGTTTTATTGATGCTTCTTTCAGAAAGATATAGTGAGTCAGTGAAGAAAAGATTGAAATATTTTTCATAATCATTGAAAATTCTTGATAATATCACACAGTTTCATATATTTTATTAATTACAGTAAAGACGGTACTGTTACAGTAGCATTTTGATAAAAATAATTGAAATAAAATTGAGAATGGAAATGGGGAATGTGTCAAAGAGATAACAACCGACCATAGAACAGACAACAGCAGAAGTTCAACTATAGGTCTTCAATGCAGCGAAAATTCGCTCACCCGGAGGTGTCCTTCAGCTGGCCACTAAACCTTATTGAAAGACCTTAATTCTGGCTTTAATAGAACATATATTGAAAAACTTATAGAGGACTATTATAACAGATTCATATATTTTGTTAATTACAGTGAAAAGTACCGTTAGTGAGAGCTATTGTTCTATCAGTATTATAAAGGGATATTATAACCATAAAGTGTAGATATTTGTTTACTTTAAACAAACTAGAATATGAGATAGTTGATAGCAGAGAGTATAGACAAGTAAAATGGTGCAGACACCTTTGGGAAATAAACTCTTATACAACTTTGATTTGGTGATTGTTAGTTCTGTGAAATTATTTGAGTATGAATTATTTAGGATGTACTTTTATGTTCATTTACAAGTTGTCTTTTAAGGTAGCACAATACAAAGATTTTGTCACTCCCAATCAGACAACTTTAAACTGATGTAATTCAATTCATCCTTCTTTATATTTTATAAATGAGGTACCAAAAGAAAGAAGAAAGATAAGTCTTTCAAATTGTAATAATTTCATTATGACATAATTATTACATAATCAATTGTTATGTAATTAGTTGCTATATTGTGATGTAAAAAATCAGTTAATGATGTATAATTTATAAAGCATACAAATGTTAGATCTTCAACTGGGGAAGTGAGAATACATTTTGTTATTGGTTCTAGATGATGTACATCTGAAAGAAGCCAAAGTAAAATAATTTATTGGTTCTTGAAGATTTTTCTCTCTTAAAAAGAAGCCACAGTGTGTTTGTT